>CM034149.1:534225250-535476568 GCA_019776745.2 Taxus chinensis
AGGCTTATTTCTCAAGGGCGGAGGTGCGGAGCAAAATGGATTTTTTTTTCCATTTTTTCAAAAAGTTGTAAAAATTCAAAAGGAAACCCTGGGCCCGTTTTAAATTGGATCTTCCACGTGGACGACCCAAATTCAAAGTAAAGATCAATGATAGCTGTACATCTGAATCTGATTTTCCCCCCATTTTTACTGAAAAGCTCCTGAAAATGGGAGTCTTCATGATTTCTTGGTATTTCCTACACCCCAAACAGAGAGGGGAGTTAATTTTGATATCTAAGTTTGGTCGGGGAGATCTAGAGATGTCTTTTGCCATTAAAATGATCTGGCTATTGGGATTGATTTTATTTTCTGTTTTTATGCTCCCAAGCATGCAAAGAATTAGATTTGATAAATTAGGGGCGGAAGTGGTTGGCGAGTTGAAAAAGTGATCTACTAGAAGGAGGAGTTGAATGTGGGAGATATTAGAAGAGATCTGCCCCCTTGAGTACCTGAGAGCTTTTTACATATATGATTTTGGGAATCACGATCGAGATCATGGCGAACACTGGTGCACTCAATGGTGCACTCTGTGGAAAATGTTATAAATTGCATAGGTTTATCATGTAAATGTTGGAGTGTTAGGGGTCAGGACTGATTTTTCTAATTGAAAAAAGATTTATAGAGCCCATCCTTTTTTTAGAAGCTATTTTAGAAGCTTGTATATCTCTTTTATATTGAATTTGATCGTGTCAAGGTGGTTGTGAGTGTACAACCATTGGAAAGCTCTGAGATTGTTCTAGAAACTTTCCCTTGCTGATAAATTTAATAAAACTTGAATTATTTTGGGTCGATCTTATACAAAATGTGTTTGTTTTATTTCTGAATGTCTACAAATAGTTTTTCTTGTTTCTGTTGCAATCTTGTATCAAAATCTGTCTCAATCACATAGGTCTCAATCCTTGTGACAGTTTAGTGGCATCTGCAATTTCATTTCTCAGAAGAGCTTTCATCTGGGAGTGAAATAAATGATTTAAAATCACTTTTCTTTCATCTGTTGACAAATATTGTCTGTAAGCCTCTGGGTGTACCTCAGGCATGATTGGGCTCAGATCTTGATGCTTTGTTGGGTTTTCCAACTCGAGCCTTTGTGTTAGAATCTCATAGATTGTATGAAAAAGTGCTAATCTGGGCCTCCATTGAAGCACATATTCTGGTTAAAGAAACATTTTAGCTGCTCTGTGGCATTCTGCTTGTTTAGTTTTCCATTTTGTAAAAGCTCTCAAGGATCTGGTGAATCAAGTTCATCCTTCCTCACCTCCCACCAAAATCTATTTAAAAACATCCAATCTTACCCGTACTACCCTTGTTTGTCCTGTGTGTATACAAATGCATAGTTTCTATTACCAAAGCATGCAGAAACAATCAGGTTTCCAAATTTCTTTAGTAACCTTTGCCTTGTTTTGAAAATATCTCCATAATCTGGAAGTGACAACTTGTGAGAGTCAGATTTGGTGTGTTGATCATATTTTCCCAAGGTCTTCTCTATAAAATTTGTGCAAAAGAAGGATTTACTAGCATTCTTCAATAATAGAGGTTACAAAATAGGTTCTCTTACCTTGGTTGAAAGGCACAACCTAAAATAGTTAGGATCAGATCACATCCTTTTAAGGTGCTACCCACTCCTTTCAAATCTTGAGTGCTAAAAGTCAGATAGAATGCTTTCCCTAGCTACAAAATGACATACATAATCATCTATCTGCCTCTGAGTGTCCTGTTAAATCCATGATGTTGCTCGGCCTTTGAAGGAGATTAATTTTGGGTACCAACATGCTTCTGGCACCGTTGCCGGGGACATAGTGATTACAGTTCATATTCAGACCCTGGTAAACACTTCTTGCATGCTCAAAGTGCTAATACATCTTTTCAGGCATCATCTTGTGTTTAGGCCTGTAAGAAGTTTCAAAGTTACAAATGCTATGTGCAATATTTCCATTTTCTACAGTTATTGCACTAAGTTTCATTTATAAATCTGGGTAAAGAAGAGTCAGATCTTTCCATTTCCAGTTGCTAGTATTGACAGACATTTGACAGATCATATTTTAGTGCATTTGCACAACTAAGGTGGAAATCCTTAGTGGCGACTCCCTGTTGATCTATTTCTTGATGAATACCAGTGTCTTAACCTCTGTCAAGTGAGTTTTGTTACTAAACTTTCCAAAGATGGAAGGAAGAAGATCTTTCTTTGCTAGAGATCCTGCTAGGACACTATTTCCAGAGCTAGGAAAAACAAAGTCAGAAGGAAGAAAATCCTGGAGAGTTGTTGGAGATCAGCAGACAAGAAAAGGGATCTCCATTGATGAAAGTGATTAGCCTATCATTGAAGACTACTATTCAAGTGATTCTAAATCAGGTATTCTTTTTGTGGAATTAAATTCTCCATCTAGAGAGGGGCCTTCATTTGATTTTGAAAAGTTTTCTTCTCATTCTGCTCCTGTCTTTTCAAAAGTTGATAGGGATTTCCAAGAAACAAGGCCTTTAGGGGATATCCATTTTGGAAGTTATACTCCTGTGTTTCAAAGACCCTCTATCCCTTATCAATTTGTCTCCCCTCCAGGGTCACCTCCTCACAACAACATGGCCTTGCCCCCACCAAACCTCCATTTGTTGTAAACACCTTTGGACCTATAAATTTTGTAGGGATGGTTGGTTATCCAAATGCAGTTCCTCAAGATGTAAGGAACATACTACCAAAGTTCCAAGGAAACAACGCTATAACTGGTGATCAACATTTGAAGCTTTTTATCAATATGATGGAAGACTTTGAGATTGAACATGAAGATGTATATATCAAGTTGTTTATCCATACTTTGGAAGAGGATGCAAGGGACTGGTATAAGGCTTTGCCAGATAATTCTATTGATTCCTGGATAGAGATGAGCAATGCATTTAGATTGCAATATGGTGATAGGACTGACCCTAGGTTTCTTCTATCAGAATTTGAAAATATCAAGAAGAATCCTAATGAGTCAGTACATGATTTCAACACAAGGTTCAATAAGACCTTGAGGAGATTTCCTGTTAGGATAAGGCCATGTGATGAATCATGTTTGATAAAATATTCAGATGCATTTGATAGAAAGGTTGCTTACTACTTGAGGGACAAAAACCCTACTAATTTGAGGTAGGCATTCACCATGGCCCTGTAAATTGAGAATAACATCAAAGTAATTGGAAAGCCTCCAAAAAGGGAGGGTGTAAAACTAATTAACTCAGAAAAGCCTCAGACAAGTAAGGCTGCTGATTTGGAGGAAGTTGTGAAAACTTTGGCAGGGGCTGTCAAAGAAATATCATACAAATTAGCCCGGGTAGAAAAGGGGATTGGGCAGAGTTCACAAGGTCAACACAAGTAGCAAGGCCAAGACAGGTTCACAAATCACCAAAGATATGATGATAGAGGCAAGGGACCTGTTGGATTTGGAAATAGACAGTCCCAAGCTAGGGAAAATAGAATGGTACCTGATCCTTTGGCTGCCAAAGTTTCTGTTGTGGAGGAGACAAATGTCATTGATTGGTGTGACAGATGTTTCATGCCCCATGCTCCATGTGAGGAAGATCAACAAGAAGAAGAAGAAGTTGATGATGATAATGATGATGATGTCTACATGATGGGTTGCTCCACAAGCTTACAACAAGGGGCAACTTCAACTGAAGTGATAAGTGCCTAGAACTGCTGCCACTTTTTGGGATTGCATTCATAGGGTACCTTTTCTTCCTCCCTCTCATACTTTAGAAGTAGATACTGTACAATATTTTGAATTTCCCAATAATTAATTTGAATATTTAAGAGCTTTAATGATAAAGAAGTATGATGGAGGAATCCCATCAGAGGAGGATAGAAGTTGTTGATGAATGTTGTTGTGCTCAAGAAAAGGAACACAACACAAGAAGTAGGGTTGTCAAAGGGACAGGGCCTCAGGCCAAGCCAAAAACTCCATTGCTTTCAAATGTTCCTAAAGAGACTCCTAAGAAAGATGCATTTGCCAAGGGCCCTGCTGTCCCAAACAAAAATCATACCCCACCTCATGCCCAAGCTGTCAAAAATTTTGTGCCATCTAATGAGTGTGTCAACCTTCCTTCCAATGCTTCCTTGCCAAAGAATGTCCCATATGACATTGCCCAAGTTTTAAGTCAAATCAAAGTTTCTGTTCCAATTGTTGAGTTGCTTAGGATTCCTGAGCACAAGAAAAGAGCATTTGAATACTTGGGATTGAAAGAGGAGAAGACTGCCCCAGGAAAAAATATAAACATTGTGGAGACTCCACCAGTCATTGAAGAATTAGAGGCACCACCAACATCAGAAGAGCTAGATGAACCACCTGAGGTTTATTTGGGAACATCCTTGGTAGATTCTCAGCTGAATGTGGATCCATTCTTCACTACCCTGATCATTAAGGATAGATTGTTGCACAACTGTATGTTTGATTCAGGGGCATCATGCAATGTTATGCCTCTGGAAGTTATGAATGAACTAAATATCAAAGTAACAGCTACATATGGGAAGTGCACTGCTATGGATTCTAGAGAGGTGCCAGTGGTGGGGTGTGTGAAGGGTCTGGTGGTGCAACTTACAGCCTATCCAGGAAGGAATTTGAAACTTGATGTAGTTATTGTTGACTGCCCAGCCAAGTGGGGTATGTTGTTATCTAGAAAATGGGCTGCAAGTGTTGGTGGGAGTGTTCAAATGGATATGTCCTATGCCACCATCCCAATTGAGGGCAGCCTTGTCAAGTTGTATGGGGAAAAGAAGATGTTGCACCTTATTGAGGATCCCAACAATGCATCCTATGAGATATTGTACACAAGTGTTGATGTTGATAACTTCATAGGATATGCTGATGGAAAGGAGCACAAAATTGAAGAATGCAAGTATCTTGAAAAGGAAGGCTCTCCTTGGATTTTATTGTTTGATGGAGCTTGCTCCAAGTTTGGTAATGGTGTTGGTGTTGTTCTGATCTCTCCAGGCCAGGAAAAGTTTATCTTTTCCTTCAAACTCAACTTTGAGTGTACTAATAACACCATTGAGTATGAGGCATTGTTATTAGGTCTGAGGATTGCTTGGAAATATGGTGTTAAGGACATCATTGTCAAAGGAGATTCAAAATTAATTATCAAGCAAGTCAGAAAACTGTATGCCACAAAAAATCAGCGAATGAAACAATACAAGCATGCAGTTTGGGATTTCATTGAGATGTTTGATTCATTCAACATTGTGCATCATGATAGGAGGTTCAATGATTTGGTAGACAAGCTTGCTGTGTTGGGATCTCAGTTTGATAATTGTGCAATGTCCTCATATTGTGAATATGATGTTGAAGTATTGACAAGGCCATCTGTCCCTGATAACATTAAGCATTGGCAGGTTTTTGATGATGATGCTCAGGTCAAAATATTTTTACAGAATAAAGGAGAGTTTTCTGATCAAAATATCGATTGGAAGCCAATGGTGTGCATAGCAGAGGGAAAAGAAACCTTGTTTGGCAAAGGCATTATCCAACTAAAGACTAATACCATTCCTAGAGGGTTGGTTGCTCTTGAGTCTAACTTTGATAATGTTGATCACATTATTAACAGAAGCATAACAGCCTCAAGGGATATTGAGGAGCATGACCTTGGCACAAAGGAAAAACCAAGGAATATCTGGTTAGGAAGTAATCTCAGCAAGGAGGAGAAGTAGTCCTACATCCAATTACTGAAAAGGTATCAAGACTGCATGGCTTGGACTATTCTGAGTTGAAGGCATACAGAGAGGATCTATTTCAACATGAGATTCCCTTGGAGTCTAATGCAAAGCCATTCAGGTAGAAACAAAGGCCAATCAATCCACTCTTATCTCTCAAAATGCAAGAAGAACTGAAGAAACTGAGAGATGGAGGGATTATTCAACCCACAAGGTATTCTTCTTGGGTTACAAACCTAATACCAGTTAGAAAGAAAAATGGTGACATCAGGATGTGTGTAGATTTTAGGAATCTAAACAGAGCATCAATGAAGGATAATTATCCTTTACCAAATATGGAAAACATGCTACAGTTAGTGACTGGTTTTGAGTTTCTTTCCACCTTAGATGGTTTCTCTGGTTATAACCAAGTTGTGGTGAAGGAATCAGAAAGGATCAAGACATCCTTTACTACTCCTTGGGGGACTTATGTATATGTCAGGATGCCCTTTGGTCTGATGAATGTTGGAGCCACCTTTCAAAGAGAAATGGATGTTGCTTTTTCTAGTTACATCAATGAGTTTATTGTTGTTTATCAAGATGATGTAACTGTGTTTTCCAGAAAGAGAAGTGATCACTTGCTGCACTTGGAGAAGATGTTGATAAGATGTAGAGAATATGACATCTCACTTAATCCAAAGAAATTCCATTTTGGAGTGCAGAAGGAAAAGTTGCTTGGTCACATTGTGTCACAAGAGGGGGTGATGATTGATCCAGAAAGGGTGGAGGCCATCAGCAAAGTCCCAATTCCAAGAACCAAGAAGGGAATTCAGTCTTTCTTTGGGTAGATAAACTTCATCAGAAGATTCATATCAAACTTTGTTGAGTTGACCATTCCAATCACTTCCATGCTAAAGAAGGACCAGGTCATCAAATGGGAAGAGACTGCCATCCAAGCTTTCAATGGGATCAAGGAGGCATTAAAGCATGCCCCTATTTTAGCAGCTCCAGACTATAAGAATCCTTTCCAACTATTTTCCTTTGCTTCTGAGAACACTATTGCTTCTGTCCTGTTGCAGAAAGATGATGAAGGGGATGAAAGGCCAATTTCCTTTTTCAGTAAGGCCTTGCAGGGGGCTGAGCTGAAATACACTATTATGGAGAAGCAATCATTTTCCTTGGTAAAAGAAATAAAGGTTTTAGGCCTTACATTCTAAGTTCTAAAGTGGTTTCTTATGTTCCCCACACCATGGTGAAAGACATCTTATCAGAGATGGAAGTCTCAAGAAAAAGATGCAGGTGGGTGAACAAGTTGCAAGAATATGATATGGATATCCAAACCACGAAGTTGGTGAGAGGTTTGGGCTTGGCTAAGCTTATGGCTGAAAGAAACTTGCAAACTATTGAGGTAAATGAGGTAGAAGAGGGAAGGGTAGGTGTTTTTGAGAAGGTTGATGAGTTCTGAGTGGTACAAAGATGTGATTTTTTTATATCAGACATTTATGCTGCCCTGAGTATTTGAGTAAGAACCAGAAAAGAGCTCTTAAGTTGGCTTCCTAGAAATATGTCATTATTGATTATGGGTTAGCTTGGAAGAACCCTGAGGGAGTCCTCTTAAGGTGCATTACTGAAGATGAAGCCCCTAAGATAATTGTTGATCTCCATGGAGGATTTTGTGGGGGGCATTTTGCTGGAAGGGTCACAACACACAAGATCCTGAGGGCTGGTTATTGGTGGCCAACTCTCTTCAAGGATACAACCTTGTTGGTTAGAAGATGTGAGAGTTCTCAGCGCTTCTCTGGAAGAATCAAAGCTTCAGGCTCCTTGCCTTTATAGCCCGTATCAATTGAAGCCCCATTAAAGCAATGGGTAATGTATTTCATTGGTGAGATTTCAGCCCCTTCAAGTGCTGGCCATAAGTGGATTCTTGTAGCCACTGATTACTTTACTAAATGGGTGGAGGAAATCCCCACCAAGAAGGAAACACACCAAATTGTCATGGATTTTGTGTTGAACCACATCATTTGCAGGTTTGGAGTGCCAGTCAAAATTGTAGCTGAAAATGCCATGAGTTTCAGAGCTAAACCTCTGGTGGAAATGTGCAAAGAGTATGGGATCAACTTGACATATGCCTCTAATTACAATCCCCAAGGAAATGGACAAGCTGAGTCCAGTAATAAAAATTTGTTGAAAATTATCAGAAGAACCTTAGAGCTGAACAAGAGAAAATGGGGTGAACAGTTGAAGTTTTCTGTTTGGGCTGATAGGATCACTATCAAAAGAGTTACTGGAAAGAGTCCATTTGAGTTGGTATATGGAACTCAAGCCTTTCTGCCCCTTCATATACAATTATCCTCATATCAGTTCATTCAACAGTTGGAGGATCAAGAAGTAAGTCCTTATGATGCTCTCATTAACTAGATCATTGAGCTTGATGAAGAAAGGAGGGCATCCCACTAGAGGCATGTAAAGTTTAGAGAAAGTTGAAGAAGTTATTTGACAAGAAGGTCACTCCTAGAGTTTTCAATGTTGGAGATCTTGTGCTGCTATGGGATAGTAGGCATGAAGATAAGGGAAAGCATGGAAAATTTGACTCATTATGGATGGGCCCTTACTCCATTGATATTAGGATTGGTGAACATACCTTCTTCTTGAAGGATTTGGATGGTGAATTGCTTGAGTTGCCTGTTAATGGCAGGAATTTGAAGCATTTCTTGGATTGATTCCCCAGAATCAAGGTAAAAATATTTTGTATAATGTATAATTGGTTGTTTGTTTCTTATCTTTTGGGTTTTTTCTCATTCTGGTCCTTGGTGACCTATTTTTGCTGGTTTCTCTATTCATTCATGGGAGATGGCTTTGTTTCTTTGCTCTGTGCAAGATGAATCTGTCATCCAATGGATATTTTTGGCACTTGGTCTACCTATTGTTCTTGTGGCACTCACAGGGAGTGCCCATCCCCGAGTCGGAGCCGATGTTTGTGCTCAAAATAGTGTGGCCCCTTTTTTCCTTTGAAAATCCATAGATTTATGGCATCTGTAACATTTTATTCACTTGTGTTGTGCCTGAAAGGTCTCTTCCTTCCTTTTTTTGCAATAATTAATCTTTCCTTGGGCCGATGATCATGTATGGGTCCATATTTGTCTCCTCTTTTCTCTGTTCCTCTAAAGGGGTCTGTAATTTGGGTCTCCCATTCTCTGTTCATCTAAAAACTCAGGCTTTCCCGTTCTTTCCATTTTCCACAGTTGAGATTTGTTGTCCTTGTCATTTTTGCCCTAAATACTTGAAGGAAAATAAATGGATGTAGCTCTGAGGAACATATTTGAGCCTTGTAACATTTCTAAATTCTCTGTCCTTAGAGAAAATTTCATCTCCGGGCTCGAATGATTGTTTTTCTACATTTTACGGTTTGACAGGCATTTCTCCTGGTCAAATTTGCATCCTTGCATCAACAGGAAACATGGCCTCTTTTGGTTGGATGCAGCTCGGCAGGGTACTTCAGAAATTTTATGAATTTCCTCAACTTAAAGATTTGTCCACGTGGAGGAACGACGCTCATTTGAAGATCTACTTTTTGGTTTGGCCTTGAAGTAGTGTCGGGAGGACACGTGGAGGTTTCCACTACTTTTCCCAGACTTAGAAAAATTTTTATGTAGCTAATACAGTTTGTGGGACAGGGACACGTGGCAGAGCCCGTGCTCATTCAGGGTCTCAAACTTGGGCACCATTTTGAAATTGCGCCATGGAGACACGTGGAGGCTTCCGCCGGGTCTTCCCATACTTAGTATTTTTCAAAAAAAGGTTTAAGGAGGCCTGAGACACATGGAGGAACCGCGCATGTTTGGGGAATAGCCCTTAAGTTTCATTTTAAAGAAGTGCTAGGAGGACACTTGGAGGCCTCCGCTCACTTTGCATTTTGCTTGGAATTTTCAAGCGGCCAAAAGAGATTACCTTGGACTCTGACACATGGCACCTTCCACTGAGCTTCAAGCCTTCAAACAAATTTTTCCGGGCCAGGACACGTGGCGAGCCCATGCTCTTTCAAGGTCTCAAATTTTGGGGACCATCTCAAGATGCACCATTGTGATGCGTGGCAGTTTGAAAAGTCAAAAGGGGCAGGGAAGTGGACCATTGGGGGCAACTTAGAATTTTTTGCCCCTTATTCTCAAAAGGGTTAAGATATCAAAAATGGCCTGCAAGCCCGACAAAGGATTAGTCAAAGTTTGTTTCAAAGTCAACGACGGAGGTGCAGATTCTTGGGGGAAATTTGGAAAATTTTCCTTTTAGGAGAAAGGAGCTAAAAGCATAAAAGGAAGCGTGGTTCTGTTGGGACCCACATCAGAAGCATTTCTCAAGGGCAGAGCCTGCGGGGAAAACTTGGAAAATTTTCCCTTTTCCAATTAAGAGGTCAAATAGTAGAATTTGGCCGCGGTTCCTTTGGGACCCACCTTAGGACACGTGTCAGGCTCATTTCTCAAGGGAGGAGCTGTGGAGCAAAATGTGAAAAAATTTAACATTTTTTCAAAAAGTTGTAAAAGGAAAAAAGGAAACCCCAGGCCCATTTTAAATTGAATCTTCCACGTGGACAACCCAAATTCAAAGTAAAGATCAACGACAGCTGTGTGTCTGAATCTGATTTTCCCCCCATTTTTACTGAAAAGCTCCTGGAAGTGCGAGTCTTCATGATTTCTTGGTATTTCCTACACGCCAAATAGAGAGGGGAGTTAATTTTGATATCTAATTTTGGTGGGGGAGATCTGGAGACGTCTTTCACCATTAAAATGATCTGGCTATTGGGATCGATCTGATTTTCCATTTTTATTCTCCCGAGCACGCAAGGAACTAGATTTGATAGATTAGGGGTGGAAGTGGTTGGCGAATAGAAGGAAGAGTGATTTTCCAGAGGAAGGAGTTGAATGTGGGAGATATTCAAAGAGATTTTCTCCTTGAGCACCTGGCAACATTTTACAGATCTGATTCTGGGAATCGTGATCATGATCATGGAAAACACTGGTGGCACTCAATGTCTGGATTTTTTTGGGGGGGGGGGAAAGGCTCTATTGTAAATGTTATAAATGGCACAAGTTTATCGTGCAAATGGTTGGAGTGTTAGGGGTCGAGACTGATTTTTCTAATCGAAAAAAGCTTGATAGAGCCCATCTTTTTTGAGAAGCTATTTGAGAAGCCTGTATATCTCTTTTGTATTGAATTTGATCGTGTCAAGGTGGTTGCGAGTGTACAACCATTGAAAGCTTTGAGATTGTTCTAGAAACTTTCCCCTACTGATAAATTTAATCAAACTCAAGTTATTTTGTGTTGATCTTATGTAAAATGTGTTTGTTTTATTTCTGAATGTCTGCAAATAGTTTTTCTTGTTCCTGTTGCAATCTTGTATCAAAATCTGTCTCAATCACATAAGTCTCAATCCTTATGACAGTTTAGTGGCATTTGCAATTTCATTTCTCAGAAGAGCTTTCATCTGGGAGTGAAATAAATGATTTAAAATCACTTTTCTTTCATTTGTTGACAGAGATTGTTTGTAAGCCTCTGGGTGTACCTCAGGCATGATTGGGCTCAGATCTTGATGCTTTGTTGGGTTTTCCAACTTGAGCCTTCGTGTTAGAATCTCATAGATTGTATGAAAAAGTGCTAATCTGGGCCTCCATTGAAGCACATATTCTGGTTAAAGAAACATTTTAGCTGCTCTATGGCATTCTGTTGGTTTAGTTTTCCATTTTGTAAAAGCTCTCAAGGATCTGGTGAATCAAGCTTATCTTGCCTCACCTCCCACAAAAATATATTTAAAAACATCCAATCTTACCTGTACTACCCCTGTTTGTCCTGTGTGTATACAAATGCATAGTTTCTATTACCAAAGCATGCAGAAATAATCAGGTTTCCAAATGTCTTTAGTAACCTTTGCCTTGTTTTGAAAATATCTCCATAATCTGGAAGTGACAACTTGTGAGAGTCAGATTTGGTGTGTTGATCATATTTTCCCAAGGTCTTCTCTATAAAATTTGTGCAAAAGAAGGATTTACCAGCATTATTCAATAATAGAGGTTACAAAATAGGTTCTCTTACCTTGGTTGAAAGGCACAGCCTAAAATAGTTAGGATCAGATCACATCCTTTTAAGGTGTTACCCACTCCTTTCAAATCCTGAGTGCTAAAAAGTCAGATAGATTGCTTTCCCCAGATACAAAATGACATACATAATCATCTATCTGCCTCTGAGTGTCCTGTTAAATCCATGATGTTGCTTGGCCTTTGAAGGAGATTAATTTTGGGTACTAACACATGATCCTCTTACCAACACAATTTATCCTCAAAACATCTTCTAAATACCCTTATCAAATATGGCATGCACAACTACATCATTCATTTTGCTTATATAAATCATATTTATAGCCAAACGTGGAATATGTAAAACCCCACAGATGGATTTAACCTTCCATATTTTGAAACATCATCATTATGATTCCTCATCCTATGATATTATATTTATAGATGTCTCCCAAGAAGACCTCATTTATTATATACTTTTTATATTCACAAAATCAATTCCTAGAGAGAATCAAATGAAAGTAAGCACCCAAGTTGATTGACCATGCATCATTACATGAGTGTGTACTTCAAGTTTCCAAGTATGCATCTCATGAGTATTTACTAGAGGTTTTCATTTCTAAGGCAAGGGCATCATCACGTGCCTTACCTTTTTTAATATGAATTAATTCTTAAAGTGTTTATTTTTTCAGGACATCCAACTTTTTCTCACACATCTCCCTAGGGATTTATATTTGCATATAATCCTCAATTGTTCATCCCCTAACTATTTTAAAAATATTTCTTAAGAATGGCCACTCACAAACAAGGCATCCTTTGTTTGAAAATCCTCCATACATTTTTGCCACAATATTTTTTTTATAAAAAAATATGCAGATGCATCCTCAAGTTTTAATATATATGCAACAATATTAATGGTCATAATAATATTATCCTAGGTTGATAAAGAATATAACAAAATAATATACTTATTCTTTGATCATTTAAATTTCAATTGAAATTAATTCAGTTACCATAGTTTTAAAATCATTTAGATGTTATATCTTGGAGCCGTCATCATTTAGAGAGAATACATTTTCTTACAAATATAGAGTTTAATTACTCGAATTTTTTTTGATACAAATCCCCTTCATTTTCCTATAGTTGCATAGTGTTGGTTCTCCCAAGACATTCAACAATACCAAATCTGATAGGCATAGTTTGATTGAACTTTTTCTTCCTATCCAACTTCTCCAAATCTTCTAGTTTATATTCATGGGAATTTTATCGACACAAACCCACTAAAATCCAGCCACTAAATTTTTCTATCCTTGCAATGGAATATAATATTCCTACACATTTTGCAATTCATATCATCTTCCTACACACACAAGATTCACCTATGCAAATATCTTGCTCAATATTTTTTTACCATGGTGACAAAATGTTCTTTCTCTTCAAATATCTAGCTAGACACCAAATAAAGAGACAATATTGATAAAATTGTGTAAGAGAAACAATGATTCACATAGTCGTAAACTATATTAGATAGGAAAATGACACACACATTATATGATATTTTCACTCAGGAAAACATTTTGAGAAAAAATCCCAAAACAACCTACTTCACTTATTGTATTAACTCAATCATTTACAACTTACAATAAAATATTTTGCAGTTTTAATTTACTAGACTACATGTGCAAGTATTTTTAGCCACACCAATATCTAATCATCAAAGCAATATTACATTACAAAAGGTACAAAACCATGGCCAAAAAGAAGGCCCCTAATGATCATACATTTTGCATATGTTGCCAAAATGAGCCTCTTTCTTTATTTTGTACATGTCATCTAAAATAACCCCCGGACTATTTTTATAACTCATGAACTCAATTTTGGACTTAAGAAACACTTTATTGCAAAAGGCGTAGAACATTGGGATATAGTCTGTTGGTTTTATAATATTAAGTAAGAATTTTGTTATTTACAAACCAACCAAAGACTATATGTTTTGGCTGAAAGTGTATATTTAAAATATAAGCATGGTGGATCCACTACTATTGTCAGCAATATTTAAAATATAAGAGTAACCCAAAATAGGTCACTCACCTTGTATAAAACAAGGTGATCGCATTAGAGATCGATTGCAATATAGATATGAGTAATATCAAGTCGAACATATGAATGTGGGATATATGTGCGAGTTGATAATAGATACATTAAGTGAATGATGTAAAACACATAAGTGAATGTATGAGGTGGTTTGTAATCCCTTCTTCAAGGTGTAATTGTAATTGGATATGTGAAATAGTGGGGATGATGGGTGAAAGTTTATTCTCAATAAAGATAAATGATTTTCAATGGGTTTTTTATCTTCCAAGGTTTTCCCACTTATATCTTGTGTCTTTGTGTTCATTTAATTTTTGTTCATGGTCTTTACATTCTAGAATCTACATTATAAACATCTTAATCTATTTTTTAATTACTGCACTTCATAAACTATAATCTTTATAAATCTATATTGTGGATTTATAATTTATAACATTATTTATCCCTTAAATTTCCCAACTTGGTATTAGAGCTTGCATTTATGCATGTGTAGGATAGATTTGGATGCTTTTGATTTGCAGGTGTGAAGAAACTTGAATATTTTCAAACCTACGAAACCCTATCCTGCTTTACATCTTGCTTCAAGTTTATCATGTTTAAAACTCCAATTCCAACAAAAATAATTTGAATTTGAATTTGAATGATCTAAGGTGTTAAATTAGTTTATGGATATTATAACTTATTTTTGCATGTGTCTCTATCCTCCACATCCGTTTGTATGTCTAAATCTTTATTTTATTCCATTTACAACCTTCATTTATGTTTACCAGACCTTTGTGAAAAAATCTAAGTCTTCCATGGCTTATTTGGATGATTCACACCTTTTTTAGCCATTGTGTGACTTATTTGAATAGTTTGTGAATTTTTACTGTTGTGCAGATTTTTTAGGCTTGTGCGAGTATTGTTAGTGTTGTGATTCTTCTGCTACCTTTTTTTATTAGATAAGGTAAGAACATGGATGGGCTCTCAAATACTGTACATTAAATATTACATCGTGAAAGCTTACAAAAATATGTAGTAGAAGAAATAGGACCGAAGGAAGTTAAATAGGCTTAACTCCAAGGATAGAAGGTCCATCGAAACCAACCATAGAAAAAAAACAAACAAACAATAAAAAGAAACATAACTAGTTCGCCAAAATATCGAACAAAAGTACAGCAAACACTAATTTTTCTGCTACCTTTTTGACTTGTGTGGAATTATTATTTGTTTCTGCAAGTTTTCACTTACTTTTTGTGTGGATGCTTTGTTTCGTAGCTTAATTTTCTTTGTTATGCAAACTTGTATATTATTATTCTTTTCACCTACTTTTTGTGTAGATGTTTTGTCTTGCAAATTCATTTTGTGTGTTATGTGGACTTATAATATTTCATGGATCTCTTCTGTGTTGCACATATTCTTTTCTCTGCGGCCTCAAAAATTCTTCATGTAGGATCCTTTTGCATTGCATTATAGACCTTCATGGCATGTTTTTCATACTTCACAACCTCCTCTAAAGGTCTGCCTTTGTTTTGAACAATTTCCTTATTCCACAAACTTTTAGTGTCTCACAAACTTTCCTTTGTTATGTGGAATTTTAGTGTCTTGCGAAATCTCCTTTGTTTTGCATATTTTGGTTATTTTTATCCATGGAATATTGTTTCAGTGGACCGTGTCCTACAATTTTTTTTAAAAATGCCATATCTTTTTTCTTATTACCTTGCAGCCTCTTACGACTGGTTATTTGTGTTTTGCAGTCCTCTATCTTGGTATTATAAACTTTTTTGAGTGCTTTTATCAAGTTTAGAGTTATTTTATTTAAGTTTTAATCTAATGTAGATTGTTCATTTGTACCACAAATATTTTTGCTTCTAAAAAACTACCTGACACTTTATTTTTCAAATTTCACTATTTTTTCCTTAAAATGGCTAGATCTTCTAGTGTTTCCAAAGATAAATATCATCTTTTAAATGGAAGTAATTACAATATTTAGATAATTAAGATTAAGTATATCCTTATGGCTAGAAATATACGGGTTTTAATTAGTGGTGTTGAGAAGAAACCCACTAGGAGACAAGCTACTCCTAAGAACTTTAAGTGTTTTTTTCTCAAAAATCCCAATATGTTATGTCCATCTTATTACAAAGTATCAAAGATGAGTTCTTATTGCATATTGGACATATGGAATCTCCAGTTGATGCATGGGATCAATTTCAAACTATGCATGATGGTAGTCGCCTCTCTATGATAATTATGTTAATCATGGAATTGTTTACAACCCCTATGAAAGTTGATGAAAAGGTCGTTAATTACCAAGATAAAATTAAGGATATTAAAGCTCAATTAGATGGATGTAATTGTGAATGTTTCATGATAATTTGTTTTAATTTATTATTCAAATTAATATTCATGAAAAGTTTAGAAACTTCATCTCTATTTTGAATTCTACATATCAAAATGAAGATGATTTACCTAATTTTGACACGTTGTCTTCTCTCCTTATTCAAGAAGAAAGTGTCATTAAGAACTTTGAATTAAAAGGGAATGACTCTCAAGAATATTTCTCTCAAAGTAATAATTCTTCTAAAAATCAATACAATAGTAGTATAATTCAACAATCAAACTATAGATCCAAGTTTAAACCTAAGCACAATAGGAATAATCAAAATTTTAAAGTAAATTTTGACGACACTTGTAACATTTGTGGTAAATTTGGTCATAAAACAATTGATTTTCAATCTAACATGTCTCATAACAATCCTAATAATAATAACAAAAAAAAGGGAGTCATACTAACAACGAAGCAAATAATGTTTACTAATATATTGCTCTTTATACTACCCTTTCAACCTCCAATGATAGTTAATGTATCCTAGATAGTGGTGCATTTAGAGACATGACATATATGCATGATATTCTTCATGATGTAGTTGAATTTCATGAAAATATTTATCTAGGAGATAACTTTGTCATCAAGTCTAAATTTTTTGGTAATGATAAGTTAGCAAATGGAATCATTAGAAATGTGTTATTTGTTCTTAACTTAAAGAAAAACCTTTTATCTTGTTCACAATTAACTAAAGAATTGTAGAGTTGTGTTATTATAAGATAAATGGTATTTTTAAAATAAGCTTGAAAAAGCAGTTGTTATTGGTTTATAAAAGAATGGATTGTGCATTTTTTATGGATTTATTGTTGAATCTTGTCTTTCCACTTCTTGTAATGTTGTTCAATTTCAGCATGAAAAGTTTGGGCATCTAAACTTTAAAAATTTATATGAGATGTCCTGCCTTAACCTTGTTGTAGGTCTTACTAAGATAAAATCAGATCATGAATTTTGTGAAAATTTCTTGTGTGGTAAGCAATATGTACAACCATTTCACAAACACCATGAGTCTAATTCCTCTTGATTTCTTGAGTTAATTCATAGTGATGTTCAAAGTATTTCGAAAGTACCTTCTCTTGGTGGTGCTTTATATGTTGTTAGTTTTCTTGATGATTTCTTAAGAATGACTTCGTCTAATTACATTAGGAAAAATTCTGATGTGTTATATAAGTTTCAAGACTTTAAAGCCCTTATTGAAAACATTGCTAATCTAAAAATTAATAGAATCAAAAATGATGATGGAGGTGAGTATGTTAATAAGAAGTTTGATGAGTTTTTCGCATATCTAGTGGAATTCAAAGGGAGATAATTACTCATTATTCTCCTTAGCAAAATGGCATAGCTAAAAGGAATAATAAAAAGTCATAGAAATGGCTAGAACTATGTTTCATGCTTCTAATATACCTAAGTTTCTATGGGCTGAAGCAATGAACACTAATATTCATATCCTATAAATAGAGTTCCCAAAAAAACTGTTACATTAAATTACACATCTTGAAGTATGGACTAAGTACAAAAACATGATATCTCTTATTTTAAAATATTTAGTAGCCATGATTCTCTTCTTATTCATAAAGTTAAAATACAAAAGCTTGATCCTCACCTCCTACTTTTTCATCTTTGATTGGGTATGATAGTCAAACAAAAGGATTAAGAGTATATAATCCAACTAATCATGTGATTATCGAAAATAGGAATGTGCATGTTCGTGAAAAAACATTTTTCTAGATCTGGCTCTCTTCCCTCTTTTCTAAGTTTACTAAGTCTGAAACTAATTTTATAGATGATAGTCCCTTGCTTAGAAAATATGGAAATTGAGTTATGCAGGACTCTAACCATCCTTTTACTAATATGATGGATGTAGACATTGAAGGGGGAGTCTTCTCAATCCTTTTCTCAATTTACGAATTCCTAAATGGGTCAAAAAATTTGGTTTCAAACTCTTAACCTTATGATTTGAGAAAGATGACCCATAGTCAACATTTTTATCATGTTCATTATCAATTGTTTATGAGGTTGAACCTCAATATTTTTGAAGAAGCCATATCCTAGATGAAAGATGCATTGTAGCTATGAAATTTGAATACAATGCTCTAATCAAGAATCAAACATGGGAAATAGTCCCTCTTCCTCCTAAAAGAAGCATTGTACGCTATAGATGGTTGTATAAAATCAAATATAACTCTGCTAGTAAGATTGATAAATTCAAGGCTAGATTAGTTGCTAGAGGGTTTACTCAAAAACTTGGTTTAGATTATGTTGAAACCTTTGCTCCCATTTCCAAAATAAGCACTGTTAGAATTCTTCTAGCTTTAATTTCTCAACATGGTTGGGAGATTCACTACATGGATGTTAAAAATATATTTTTAAATGGTGACTTGAAAGAAGAAATTTATATGCATCTACTTAAAGTTTTTGAAGAAACCGAAAAAGAATTATATGTGTGTAAACTTAAGAAATCCTTGTATGGTCTTAAACAAGTTCCTAGAGTTTGGTATGTAATGATAACTAGTTTCTTTCATGAGCTTAGTTTCTCTAATTGTTCTATTGATAATGATTTATTTTTCAAGTATGAAAATATTCATGTTGTCCTTATTGTCTTATATGTTGATGATATCTTGATTCCTAGTAGTGATAAGAATTTGATTCTTAGAATCAAATAGAAGCTAAGACAATGTTTTGAAATTACTGATTTAGGACTATTAAATCATTTTCAATGCATACTTATTTTTCAAAATCATAAATTTATGGTTTTATCACAAGCATAGTATGCTTCTAACCTTCTTAAAAGGTTTAATATGATTGATTGTAAGTTTGTCTCTAAAACTATGGAATTTGGTGTTAAATTAGATCCAAAACCTTCTTGTAATAAATTTAATCCTACTTTATATAGATTGTTGGTTGGTAGTTTGATTTATTTAACTATCATTAGGCCTGATATATCTTATGCAGTTGGAATTGTTTCTAGATTCATGCATGATCCTTATGAGGACCATTCAAAAATTGAAAAAAGGATTTTAAGCTATATCAAATGTACAATCAATTATGGTTTGTGTTATTCTTCTTGTGATTATGCAATTCTATTTGGTTATTGTGATTCTGACCATGTTGGTGATTTTGTGAATAGAAAATCTACTTCTAGATATGTTTTCAATTTGGGTGCAAGTGCAATAACTTGGAGCAGTAAGAAGAAACCAATAGTATTTATCTCTTATACTGAAACAGAGTATATAAGTGATATGGAAGCAACAAAAGAATTTATGTGGCTCAAAAGACTGTTGGAAGAACTTCATATGTGCGTCTAAGGAAGCACTCTACTTCTATGTGATAGCCAAAGTTGTATTTATCTTGCGAACATTGTAGTCTAACATCAAAGAGCCAATCATATTGAGATCCATATGCACTTCATCTGGGAAAAAAATCTCAATGGTGATATTAATCTCAAGTTTTGTTCAGCTAAAGAGTAAGTTACAAACATTTTTACTAAGCCCTTTGGTGATACAAAGTTCTGCAAAAAAAATTATGTTGGGAATTTCATATATTAATTCTCATGATCGTGTGGATGGCATTGACTTCCACCTATGAATCAACTGAGTATATGTTGTTTAGCTCTCATGATCATGTGAATAACGTTGATCTTCACCTTTGAATCATATGATATTTTTCCTTTCAGAGATTCCCTTGAGGGGGAAATAAGAAATTGAGCATGTTGAATGTTTTTTCTTATGCAATGACATCTCTTAATAGGTTGATTGTATCAAAATGGATACTCCCTAGAATTTTTTGATTTTTTTAAAGTAAATTGTCATGTATGTAAAGTTTACTTGTAATCCCAAGCGAAGCATTATTTAGGAAGAGTTTATTAACTCCATAATCTTATGTAAGACTTCATCCTTAATCAATTTGTCTTGAGAATTTTTAATGGTCCTTTGTATTGTGGTTTTTATAGAATCCGTGGAACACTACTTTTAACCGCAGCAAAATAGTGTACTATGGCTTCTCTAAAACCTGTAATGCATGTATAATCATTTTTGTCTTGTATAAGTATATGGGGAACTGTGGTAGTGTACCATAGAGTTTAAAAACCCACAGGATGTTGTTGTAGCGCACCTTAAAATTGTAAAACCCATGGTATAATTATTTGTTGCATGATATCCTAAATCCCTTGTTGATTTATGAATTGTAATTCCTTTTGTACAAAAAGGTGACTTGACATGTATTATTTAGTACAAAATTTGAAATGTAAAAGAAATTTTGCATGTTTCCCTACTTAACATTAAGGGAGAGTGTTGTGTTTATAATATTAAGTGGGAAAGTGCTTATTTAGAAATCCGCTAAAGACTATATGTATTTGGTTTATATCTTATATTTAAAATATAAGTATGGCCGATACACTATTACTATCCATAGTATTTAAAATATAAAGTGACCCAAAATAGGTCACCCACCTTGTATAAAACAAGGTGATCTCATTAGAGATCAGTTACAATATAGATATGAAAAATATCAAGTGTAACATATGAATTTGAGCTATATGTGTGAGTTGATCATAGATACATGAAACGAATGATGTAAAACACATGAGTGAATGTATAACATGTTTTGTAATTCCTTCTTGAAGGTGTAACTGCAACTAAATCTATGAAATAATGGGAGTGTTGGGTGAAATTTTATTCTCAATAAATATAAGTGATTTTTCAGTGGGTTGCTTACCTTCCAATATTTTCCCACTTATATCTTGTGTCATTGTGTTAATTTACTTCTTGTTCATGGTGTTTACATTTTAGAATTTGCATTATAAAGATCTTAATCTATGTTTTTAATTACTGCACCTCATAAACTATAATCTTTGGAATTTTATATTGTGGATTTATAATTTTAACATTATTTATCCCTTAAATTTCCCACGATAGTCTTCTACGGAATCCCAGAATGTAGTATTCCGCGGGTTTTCTCAAACTCGCAAAACAAAGGAAAATTTTGCACTCAAAGAAACTTAATCATAATATTACAGAGAGTTGGCCGAATCAGATAACAAAAACATGGGTTATGTTCCTCAGATGCCACAATGTAAGGATAATTAAACTCGGATGTCATGAAAGATCCCAAAGGGTTAAGTTTGGAGGTGGCCAAGTCAAAATGCTCATAGCACTAACATATTGTTCCATGAGTTTCTCAATAATTCAGTGCTCTGTGGGTTTTTGAAACCCATTGAATAAGGAAAATAAAGTGCTAGACTTAGGAGGATTTTCACAAAGGAAAATCACGAGACATGGAACTAGTGTTCTGCGGGATATGCAAACTAGTATTCAATGCATTTTATCAAACCCATGGAATCAAAGTAAAGAGGACTAGTTACAAACACCATATTTTATATTCTACAAATTCCACAAAGTAAAGAGTCAGTCTTACGTGGCTTGAGGAGGAGGAACATACAAGTTTTGTGTGTACAAGGGAGTTAGTGTCTCACAGATTTTCTCAATCCGCGGAGGCATTCAGATCTAAAAAACCATGTGTCATTTAGTAAAATCCATTGAATGTTGGAATTCCTATGAAATATTTGAAAATTCCTCCAACCAAAGGAGATTCAAAAAATTTCCACGAATATCAAGTGAATCACAAGAAATCTGCGAGATAAAGCGGTAATAGTTTTTAGGCCATATATTTCATGGTAGAGCTCCAAATTTAATAAAATTGGTGGTTTTGGGAAGGTATCCTCAAGAACTTCACCTTTACATAAGGAATTTTTATTTTGAAAAAAATTAAAGGGTCAAAAATGCAAACACGGGAATGAATGGAGGAAAACGTAGTTTTAGTCATTCAAGCATCTAACCACCTCATTTACCCAAATTAAAAGCTTTTACATCACCGATATCTTTTATTGCAAACCCTAATAGTGTTTTGTAGAGGAATATGACTACTTGTCTCATGGAGTTAATGGTGACAAGATCTATGGGAGGAAAATTCAGTTTTACTCATTGCAGATTCGAAACATGAATCTAAATTATTTCCCTCCCATCTTCCCTCTTTGTCTTATTCCTATGTTTTATAAAAGTAATTTAATTCACACAAGAAAGGAGTTATCTTCTATATAATTTATAGCTCATCCTTATAGTTTCACTTTCCCATGCTTCTATACCTCCATAACTACATTTTACTAGTTGTTCTCAAGCCTCTATTTCTAAAAATGTAAGTGAGAATGTTTAATGATATGCAATTGTGGTTTTTTCATTCATACGTTTTGTATTGGATGTGATTCTCTGGCCCTCTTGTAGCCCTTTTAATTTATTCAATTGTCCCTTGTAAAAAAAAAATATGTTTCTATGGAATCCTTGTATGTTTGTTTCATTTTTGTCTCCACAAGCCAGATTTGGACCTTGTTTTAGTTTTAGTGCATCACCTTTTTTTAGTTTGTAGCTTTTACTTTCTCTCCAGCCTAAACCTTATGAATTTATATTTTAGTTCTATTTTTTTGAACTTGTAGGTTAGTTTGTAGTGGGATATGACAACAATAACCAACCTTCTCTAAAGGTTGATCTCATTTTGCAAGTCACGCATAGTTGAGATCATCCCATGTTACACAAAAAGTGTCAATGTTCATCCATTACCATTCAGAGGGTGCCAATTTTGTGTGTTAACAGTTTTGGCATGCACGTTGGGACTGCAATGTGTTGGATTTGATATCATATCTCCAAGAGTGATGTGTGCTACTTTTGTGTGTTAATAGTTCGTGCACGCCCAGAGGGACTACTGAATATTTTCTTGTTATTTCACTAATATTTGGTGTGTTTCTTGGTGATATCAATCCATAGGAGGATCTATAAAACACATATGGTGACTCTAATCATCATATCTACTAGTTCAAGCATAAAAGTATCTCAATCTTATGAGAAGAATTCAAACAAGGTCTAGGAAAGCAAGTGGAGATCCTTTTGACTATTTGTAGTTGACACCAAAGAGGAGAAGAAGAAGTAGATCAATCCAAATATATCCATCACCTCCAGACAAAGTTCTCTCCACTCCCCCTTTTAGTAGGACTTTCTTATTATCTTATAGGGTTTTAAGACCCATCACATTCATCGATCTACAAAGAAATAAAGCATTTTTCACATTCAATGGAGGAATTCCTCTACTTTTAGCTCAATATGATCACATTCCAATTGTTTCTCTAAAAATTGTTCCTTTATTCACTAGAGATAACACAACTCCCATTGAGCACATCAAGGATGTTGCTAACATATGTTCAGTATACCATGTGACACAAGACAATGTAACAATTAGATGATTTGTGGCTTCTTTCAATGGAAAGGCTCTGTAGTGGTACAGGGGCTTGAGAATAATTCTATTACCGCTTGGGATGAGTTGGGGAAGATATTTGCAACCACTTTAAAGATAAATCATACCACATATCTCAGGTAGATCAGCTGACAACAAAAAACGTCACCTAAAGAGCTAATGTCTGATTTTAATATCATATTTCAGAGGACTTGGGATAGAATACCACAAGTGGTAATACCTTCACCTCTATATGCATTTCTTTATTTCTGAAGGGCTCTAAATAGTGACATTTCAGTCATGATTCATTCTATGGGGGGTATAACTTTACCAAATTCTTATGACATTTTCATTAGAGCTAAGAATAGTTAAATTCAAGATGGGAAACATGCCCCTATACCTTTAATATCCATATCCATAGAAAAAGAATTAGCTCCCATTCCATTCCTAAGTAGAAAAATGTCTATTCAAACATCTACCTCTTCCATTCCCTCAAGTGAGTTACAAGAATTCATGAATCAATTGCAAAATTTTGGAAACGAGTTGGATCCCTGAAGAGGCAACAAACTCAATTTTTCAAGCCTTACTAGTCCCCATACCAACATAACAAGCCTCCTTGTCTGCCAAAATAAAATTCATTCCAAGAGGTCCCTAAAAATCAAGTTACTCCCAAAAACTCATTCCAATCCTATAACCTAAACACGGCTACTTCATATAAGGCTCTGGTTCCAATGTAGAATAATCTTATACAAGATTATGAGTGGTTTTTATCTTGTAAACTTCCCCATAACTAACCAAATTTCCCCAATGGTATTCTAAGCCAATCACTAGCAGTAAAAAATGCTTCCTCCTTTCAAGATGCACCCACAAAAGTAAATTTTTGGCAAGATGTTACTCAATATATGTCGCTAAGTGATATTTTTCTTATAAAATAACAGATGTAAGAGTTATGTGGAATCAACCAAATACAGGAGAGAAATCAATTACCTTCATTTAGTGTGGTTGTGAACACTAGAAGGAAAAGAAGGTAGATGGAAGCAAGCACTCCACCCTTCGTTTCACCAATTCTACATCCTCAAATCAAGCAATTCATGAACTTAAGTGGATTTCAAGATTAAAAAAGTGACCTGTAAAATGCATTAAATCCGCTAAGTAAGGAAAATATGTGGAATGATGAATTCCCATCATCCAAAGAAAATCCATGGATTGAACAAGAAAATTGGATCTCCTCTATTACAAAAACTTGTGGCTACTACTTTCAACATTCTAGAGAAAATGAAGAAGACCATTCTGATCATGTCAACGTGGGAATATCTAGTTATCCCTGAAAAAAGATATCTTCTCCAAGCTGTCATGGTGGACCTTTCTACATCACGAAAAATTCCCAATGATAAGTACAAAGTTGTGCTTGCCAATTCACTTTATCAAAGGAAATATCAATCAGGTAAAATCATGAAGCCACCACCTTTCTATGTATCTCTCATCATAGGCGATTGATTGGTGCAAAATTGCATGATAGACTCAGGGGCAAGTATTTCAATGATGTCCAAACAAATATCATATCAGCTTGCTCTTGAATATGAGTCACTCTCTAAAGGAGTGGTGCAATTAGATGGAACCATGGTAGGAACCATTGGAGTTTTGATAATTTCTTCGTCATTTATCTTCCCCCTTCTTTTCTTTGTTCCTCTCATGGGATTTCACTACCAAGATTGGCAGGTACCTATTTGCAGATTGGTCTCATATTGTCTTTATGAAAAGGTGTGGTTACAAGGTTTCTATGAGATCAAATCTTACTGCCACAAATCACATAGAACCTTACACACCCAACCCCATCAATGTAAATTACACCATCTTCAATCAAGAAGATCACCCAAGTATCTAAGAAGTGGATACTCAAATTGAAGGTATCCTGAATTTGCTACTTGATGAATTGGGAACTAAGTGTCATGGTTTTGATCCATATAAACAAATTGAATACAATGGACTCGACATCTATTGTCTTCATGAATAAGGTTCACCTATACCTGATATTGTGAAATCAAATGATGATGGCATTTGGCAAGTGTTTTATATGGTTTAATAATCAAGAAAGGGGTAGGAGGAGGTTTTTTCCTTATATCTCCTACTGGTATGAAATATTTTTCTATTTTTACATTCCAATTCAATTGTTCTAATAACACCGCAGAGTATGAATCTCTCATACATGATATGTAATGGGAAAGAAAGAAGAAAATCAAACAATTACAAACTTGTGGAGATAGCGAGATAATTGTGAATCATGTCAGAGGATTGAATGCGGCTAAGAATTATCTTCTTATATATTAAAAGAATAGAATATGTGACCTTCTATATGATTTTTAATCTTCATTATCCATTTCATAATAAAGGAAGAAAATTAACCCACATACAGATTAGCGGCAGTGGGAGAAATATTCGATGTTGCTGAATATGTCAAAAGAAGTAAAGAGTAGCCACATATCAAATTATTGGCTAGGCAAGTGGTACCAAACAACAACACCAATTGGAAATTGTGTGAGAATGATCAACTGATCATCAATTCCATCCAAGAAGAGGTTGATTTTTCTTCAAGAAATCAGAACAAATTGGAGCAGCAGTATGAAGATAAAATTGTCCAACTATGGTCAAACAATTTTCCCAAAGGCTTAGTATTTAGAATTAATTGTCAATCCAGATGACCAGCTAAGATGATAAAATGTGGGGACTATGAACCCATTTAAGTTGGAAAGGACAAGTTTCTCAAGATTGGCAAGGTGTGTAATCCATAAGAAAAATATTTTTGTAGAACTTTGTCAAGAGTTTGTTGATGTCTTTGTGTGGAGCTATGAATACCTTAGAATTTTTTATCCTAATCTAGACTAACACACTATTGAGATAGATGTTGTAGCCAATCCTATTAGACATAAATAGAGGCATGTTAATCCACAAATTGAGCCTCTCATGAAGAAGGAATTGAACAAGCTAATTGAGGGAAACATCATTTTCCCCATCAAGAATTCAATGCAATTTGCTAATTTGGTCCCAATGCGGAAGAGAAATGGATAAATCAAACTATGTGTTGATTTTAGATATTTTAACAAAGCATATTAGAAAGACCACTACCTGATGCCTTCTATAGAGCAGATTTTACAAATGGTGGCATGTTCAGAAAGGTTTCCCCTATTAGATGGCTACTCCTGGTATAACAAAATTTTGGTAAAGGAGGAATATCATTTCAAGACAACCTTTACCACTAAATGGGGAATGTATGCATATAGAAATGTTCCCTTTGGATTGTCCAATGCAAAATAAATATTTCAAGTAGCCATGGATATGGCATTCAAAGGAATGATTGATAGTATGGTTCTTTTCTACCTTGATGATATCACAAAATTCTCCAAGGATGAAAATGACCACCTCTTTCACCTCATGTACATATTTCAAAGGTGTAGATAAATCATAGTTTCTCTCAATCCCAAGAAATGCATTTTTCTCGTATATGAAGACAAGATCCTAGGCCATATTACCTCCAAGCCATGCTTACAATAGATCCAGAGAGAATAATTTCCATTTTGGCACTATCATTACCTAGTCATAAGAAGGCATTGTAAATTTTCCTAGGAAGGATCAAATTTGTCATGCATTTCATTTCATATTTAACTAATCATGTTAATCCATTGACATCTATGATAAAGAACAACAATCCTTTCAAATGGACCACAGAAGTGAAGGGAAACTTTCAGGCCATCAAACAAGCAATACTTTCAGAGTTAATGTCTCGCACATTTTCTCAATCTGTAGAGGCATCCAAATCAAAAAAACTGAGGGTCATTTATTAAAATCCATTGAACATTAGAATTCCCATGAAATATTTAAAATTTCTTCCAACCGAAGGAGATTCAAAATTTTTCAGTGAATATCAAGAAAATCATAGGAAATTCATGGGACAAAGCGGTAATAGTTTTTAGGCCATATCTTTCATGGTGGGGCTCCAAATTTAGTAAATTTGGTGGCATTGGGAAGGTCTCCTTAATCAGTTCACTTTAACATCAAGTAATTCATATTTTGATGAAGTTTAAAGGGTAAAAAATGCAAACATGGGAATGAATGGAGAAAATTGTATTTTTTAGTCAATCAAGAAACCAACCTCCTTGTCTACCCAAATTAAAATATCAGACAACACCCATACCTTTTCCTGAAAACCCTACTAACGTGTTACAGAGGAAGATGGTTGCTTTTCTCATGGATTAAATAGAAACAAGATATGTTGGCAATGAATTTAGTTCTACTCATTGAAGATTCAAAATTCAAATCTAAATTATTTCCCTCACATCTTCTCTCTTTCTTATATTCCTATGTTCTATAAAAGTAAGTTCCTTTACACAAGAAAGGGTATCTTTTCTATAGAATCTGGAGTTCAGCCTTAGATTTTCACTCTTTCCATGCCTCTAGACCTCCATAACTACATTTTGCAAGTTGTTCTCAAGCCTATATTTTTGTAAATGCAAGTGGTAATTTTTAATGATATGAAATTGTGGTATTGTACTTCATACGCTTTGTATTGGATGTGAGTATCTAGCCCTCTTGCCTCCCTTTGAATTTATTCACTTGTCCCTTGCAAAAAAAATTGTTTTTCTATGGGATCATTGCATGGTGGTTTCATTTTTGTCTCCATAGGCCAAATTTGGACTTTGTTTTAGTTTTGGTGCATCACCTTCTTTCAATTTGTAGATTTTATTTTCTCTCCACCATGAACCCTATGAATTTGTAGTTTAGTTCTATTTTAGTTACATTTTGAAGTCGTAGGTTAGTTTGTAGTAGGCTAGGACAAGAAGAACCATCCTTCAGGCTTCTATGGAGGTTGACCTTAGTTCGCAAGTACCACATTGTTGAGATCATCCCATGTTACACCAAAATTTTTGATGTTCATCCATGACCATTCAGAGGGTTCTAATTTTATGTGTTAACAGTTTTGGCATGCTTAGTGGGACTACATTGTGTTTGATTTGATATCATATCTCTAAGAGTGACATGTGCTACTTTTGTGTGTTAACAATATAACTAAACTACATTTACCCTATTTTCTCACATTTTCAAGGGATTCATGTCTCCTTTTGAATATTTTTTATTCGCAGAGGCTCATAGAAACATGTGAAGGATATTGGAGGGGTTTTAGACTCATGGAACATGGTTCTCTTCATTTATTTTTACTCATGTGGAATTTATATATTCTTCCCAAATATTCTCTTCTTTATAATTGAGCTAGGGTGATTTTTATCCTTTTCATTCTATCAATTAGGTGCTATAATCTTTAGAGTTAGATCTATTTAGTGTTTATTTTTAAACACAATCATGTTGGAGCTCTAGTAATGGTGCCTTTACATTTTACTTGAGGGTATTATCAATTATTCACAAAGTAAATGATTTCTCAAACCTTTATATACAAAAAGGGTTTCAATGTTAAGTGGAGAAAAGGATCCTCTTAGCTATAGTTTTACAAAGTGAGAAAATCGGCTAAGGTGTGAAAGGTAAAATTAGTAGTTGGCCAAGTATGCAGGCACATAGTACAATTTTTTTCTACTTGATAAGAATTTTTTTCATTCTCAAAAGATGATTGAAATTGCATAAGATTGTGCTATGTGGAAACATTCATTTGGATTCGGGTGCCAAGAGAATAAGGATAGAGAAAAACAGGGAAATCAACTAAGGCACAAGTAGGTGGCCCGAAGGCATAAATAAGTGATGATCATTTATTTTTGTCTTAATAAAAAAATTCTATGTCATTTTTTCCAATCCTAAGGCCTTGAAATGTTTTTTACAAAACCTTCTTGAAACATCATCCTCCATCATTGATCATCCTAGAGCTGAAAATTCAGGATTGCACCACTTTGCACGATCCCTTATAGTTGGGTGGACTCTAGATAGTCAATGAGTGATACAATCCCTTATATTCAAGTGTCGATAAAATGAACATATATACAAACATAAATCGAAAGTGTGGCAACAAAAATGATGTATATGTGGAACGAAATTGAGGCACGGAAACATAGCAAATCTAGCAGAGTACAGAGCTCGTAACCAATCAAATCATGACATGTGCTCCTAAGTTTAGGTTAAATCAATTAAGGAAGGGAAGCTAGGATTTGTAACACATGGCATGATCCCATGAGTTCAAATGTTGGGAAGAGCATAATTAGGATAGAAAAGTAACAAGGCAAGAATATAGGATTGTGCCATGTGGCACAATTATAGGTAGTTGGATGTTAGGATCAATGGACATCAAGCTTAGGGAAATATAGGAGAATGGAAACAATGTGAAGAAGCAACCTAAAGCCAGTGACCAATTATATCCTAACACATGGACCAATGAGAAGGGGGAGAAGACTATATTTTAAAATCAAAATTTTCTTCCATGTTTTAATGGCGTGGATGGGTGACAGATCTCTAGTTTGTGGACCATATCTTTTGATTTAGGGTACCAAATCAGGTAAAAGTGCATTTTTTAAATATCTCATAGAATTCTATTGAATGGAATATATTTTGATATATGAACCCTTGTGTTTTACAATCACTATGAAATCAAATCTCTTGAGGCCATTTTTCTCATTTAATGCAAGTCAAAGGTGGATTCAAAGCTTGATAGAGTTAACTTTTTGAGCCCAACACTTTAATGTTTCATGAGACCTATTCTCCATCAATGCACCAGTGGTTTTCAAAATATTTGATGCATGACATTATTTTGTAGGGTATTTTATAGTTGGGAGTTATATTTGAGTGAGTTATTGTTCGTAACCACATTTTTGGGTGATCATATGGGTCTCCAAGTTTTAAATTTTCCCTCTTCTCTCCATCTTCTCTTCTCTACTTCTATAAAATGTAAGAGTGGTCATTGTAAAAGGGGTCCTCTCTTTTAGACATGGGGATACTTTTCCCTTTATATTTAAGAACATTCTATTATGTCCCTAACCTCTATGTTGAATTTTTACAATGCATCCAATGCCTCTCTCCTACTCTATAATATAATATGCATACCTTAAGCATTAATATAACTCTAGTTGTTACTCATTTGTGCCCTTTACTGTGTATTATTGTATCTTTTCCTTATAATATTTGTGGGTTATATTGTGTGTGGGTTATAGGTGCATGGTTCTAATTTATTGTGTCTAAAATGATAGGAAGATAACATCCCCCATTCTTCTCTAGTACAATCACCACCCCATTTATTTTCACGTTTTCTCCCTCTCCCATCTTCCCCTACAAATTATTATCTTAGTTAGGAGTAACATTAGGCATTAGATTATATTAGGATTAGAGTCATTTTTCTTTGAAGGAATTCCTCCAATGATTAAATGTCTCACACCTTAGGAGGCACTCCCAAAGCTATAGGTCCATTTTCATTAGACAACATTTTTTTAGCACACCCAGTGGGACCTCAATGTTCTTATTTTTTAAAATTACAATATTTTTTGACACAAGAATGACTTTTTTTGTTTTTACAGCTAGGTTTTAGTGTGTTTTAAGCTCATTTAGTTTTTGAAACATATTTCCAAACACCTAAAAACTCCACTATTTTTTAGAATCCATTTCTCTCATTTGTAGACCACTTCCATCCTTCCCCCTTCCTTGTTATAATGTGGATTCAATTGTATGGCATACTCTTTCACCCATTAGAACTCTCCCCTCATTTTCATGAGCAACAGTGGTACATTCATTCTAATATTAACATTTTTATGATGGATACGCATATGCACAAAATCAAAATGATGCAATGGATATGCTACTAAGTGTGGTGATTTTCAAGGGTAGGAATATGCAAAGGTTGAATGAAGATTCATCCTAAACCCTGAGATGTAACAAAATATACAAGCCATAGAGGAAAATATGATAAATGTGAAATAATTGATTGTAAAAATAGAGCAATCTTATGTAAAGAATCCATTTCAATAGGGTAGCACTTTTCCATACTCACACAATTCCCCTAACCATCATTTGATCCCTTGCATTCTTATCCTAAAACTCATGTATTCCCTCATTTTTTGATTTCTCATAACCCCATTCCCTTAAAAAATCAATCTCATCTAATATTCTCTCATATTCTCCTCCATTTGCAACAACATTACATCCCTCCACTACCCGTTGCACTGAACCGAGGCCTATCAGATTACCTCAAATGGTGCAACCCTTCCAATATCAAGGAATCACAAGAGTATGATAAAATCGATCCTAATTCTTTGGTTTCATGTGAGCTTCAATAGCAAGAGGATGAGGAGGAGCATCCACTCCATTTGGAGATATATCTTGGGAAGTTGGATGTAAAAGAATCTCTCTCCCAAGATCCAAGTTGCAACCAACCCATTTCAGGCACTCCATGGCCTACTGAGATCAACTTCATCAATAGAGACAAAGATATAACCATATCAGAGTAGGATGACTCTAAGAAAGATGATGAAGTGTTATTCCTCAACCTATCCAAGAGGCCCCTGGTGTAAAATTTAATGAGCCTAAGGTTGATCAAGTCAAAGATGAGATGAATGAGAAAAAAGTTAAGAAGAAGATAATATTTTCTCCCAAGGATGATGAAGGAAATATTGAGGTGATTTTAGAGCCCAAGGTTGAAGAGAAGGATTGAAAATATGAACATGAATCATTCTTTTTAGAGTTTATTTCCATCATTGGAGACTACAATTTTGAACAACCATAGGTGTTACTGGACACCAAGGTTGATCAAACGGAGCTCCAAAGGGAAGAGGAGGAAGAAAGTGGGCCTACAAGCCCTATAGTTGAGGTTAAAGAAGATCAAACAAGGCCTCAAACCTCTAAGGAGGATTTCACACATACTCAAATTTCATAGAGGCAAAAGCATTTGAAGGTTTATTAATTTCCATTAGAGATGCATACCATGAGGATAATCTATCTCCACTTAAAGAATATTGAAAGATTAATGGACTGGGGGGGGGGGCAGGGGCGAGTCAGTCCTTACAAAATTTTAAATCAAATTTTATGTTGCTTAATCAAAACACAAATTCACTTAACCATCCATTAGTGTGTGCACATAATCAAATATCACATAAGAAATTAACCATGAGCAAGATAATCAAAACAAAACACAAGAAATAAGTGGGAAACCTCAAAGGGAAGAAAAACCGCTGAAACAAAATCTTTACATTGATATGTTTCTAATTTAGTGAGGCACCAACCCCTAGTTTAGTAGAGCTACAACCCTATAAGGAGCACCAACCCCTTTTTTTTGAAACACCAACTCCACAAGGAGGATATAACCCCCCAAGATGATCAATAACCCATTAAAACACCTTGTAATATTATGATATCTGAAATATTTCTGCCACAAATGATAGAGACCAGTGATTCGGCTCACACTTCTTCAATCTCTTGCTCAAACCCTAGGTCTTCAAACTTGCATACTTCTTCACTTTCTTCACTCTTAAAAGCTTCAAACACTTTCACACATGCTTTAAATCAGTATTAAACTTGTCACTCACTTTATTTGATCTCAATTCATAATCATACACCTGAAAAACTCTCACACTTAAGTCAAACTTCTTGCACACACACAACTAGCTCACAAAAGCACCCAAAATTATGCTTTTATAAGCTCCTTATTAATTCAAATTCAAACCGATACATTTTCCCTCATTTTTCATGAAAATAAGTCATAAAAACATCCCATATAATTTTCATAACATCTACAACTTCCCATATGGGTCAGACTAGCAAAAACCCTTCTTCCATGCAACAAAAATCCTCAAAATCCATACATTAGAATGTTAAAAATCTCCTAACACCAAAACTATTTTTATCCATGATTTAAAATTAATCACACATGTTTAAAATAAAATTTAAAAATCATACATGGTCACAATTATCATGAACCAATCATATTATTTTGTTTAATGAGCCTAGTAGCTAATTGCCTTCACAAAACACCTGTTTCCAGCACCCTGAATTCACCTTTTGGATTCAAGATCGCCAAAGAACACCTCAACTATGACATGTGAAAAATTTATGTAAATTTCAAAACCTTTATAACACTTATAAACAATGTATATCACATGAAACAATCACCTTCTCAAACCACATTCAATTTTGTCTTCACCAAATCATTTTCCCAAAAACTTGTTTTCCAAACTCATATGATAAACACCCTTTATGCCACTTTAAAGAACACAAAATGGATTAATTTTATTTTAAATTCATCCCTTTTCACCTTCCAGGTGATATAAATCATCACCCAATCCATATCATGCTCCAACCAACTCAATCATTCAGCAAAAGTAGTTCTATCCTGAATAGCCAAAAATCTTCTTGTCCACAAATTGACCTGAAAACCATATAAAAAATCATCATCATGAGTAAATAATTATATAAATATAAACACCTATGAATTATATTTCCAACATAATTTTAATCACCTTCTAAATCCTCTAGTAGCTCCTACAATGTCCATTTTTATTGAAGACAACTTCTGATTGCCCCAAAACTACCCTTTGACCAGTCCACCTAAATGAAGCACACTTGACCATGTAACTATATAAAAAATACCTAAAACCTCTTTTTAAATAAATAAAAACTCACATTCATCAAAAAATGGCCATTTAGTTTGCAACTCCTTTGGACGACCTTGTCCCAAATTGAGCTTCTTCATAAACTAACCTGTTTGAGTGGGGTCCACTCATCACCATAACATCTACCATACCTTTCTAGAAATCTATAGGAGTCCTCTAATTTTTCAAATAATTATCCATGCACTAAGAATAAATTATGTACACTTAGGAAGAAAATATCACAAACCTCTTTCAAGCTAGGGCTTTAAACTCATAAATAGTTGTTTACCTTCTTAATAATCATTCATAAAAACTTGACGATGAATTGACCTCATTATTTTTTTTGAAACCTTCTAAAATCAATATAGAAACATACTTGAAAGCCACACGATCCCATGAAAATCACACAATTCATGGTGAGCATCAAAAGTTGCAATTCGAGCTGGAAATGCATTTCTTCTTGACCTTATTTCAGAAAAAACCTCATATCTTACAAAATTCATATCATGAACTTTTCTCAAAGCACCATGACACATTATAAAAACATCTCAAATCATCATAATGTCATCATCATCTCTCAAAATCTCCAGACACTAAGACTTACATAGCTAGCACTTGGGGTTTACACTGTAAAGGCTAGGGTTAACTGAAATAATATTGTAACTCATCATGAAAGCACTCCAAATTATCCTAACATACCTCATACATAATAATACACTTATATGCATGTATACATGAGCTCATATAGATCCATAGATCATCCTCATACCTCCTGGCATGTATACTTGCTCCAAATGAGCACCTAAAACATAGTCATCAACCTGTATCTACACCCTGCAACTCATGTGAGTGCCCAAGCACTCCCAAAACATATTATCTCATATGCCAAAATGCTTCTCAAGTCACCAATAATTTCATACCAACATTCAACATCACATAGGCTAGCTAGGTCACCTGAATGCGCTTACAAGAGTAAGCAATCCTCATTGAATCACTTGATAACATCATGAATACTTCTGAGCCATCATTTCAGCTTCATCCTCAACATCATATGACCCTACTCCATCATCCATTTTTTCATTAATGTGGTTTTCCATCAATGACAACACCTATAACACCACATGCCAACAAATAATTCACATGGAATTATATCATTGGCATATCAAACCCAAAATCATTAGATGAAGAATACAATGAGATCACAAACCCCTCTATGAAGACAATGATGAGTGTGTGAAATCCATGTTTGAAGAGGGAGAGATTGAGGAGGAGGATGTGCTCATGAGCTTTTTCAATGAAGTTAAGCACAGGGAAGGGAAAATTTTAGTGGCAATTTTTTTCGCTAATTCACAAATATTTACATTTTTGAAATTTACATTTGGTGATTTTGAGGAGTTGTATGAAGCATCATTTCACCTAAAAAATTTGAGATGCAAGTTACTTTTGTAGGTCGTCTCGCCTAGTGTTTAAAATAAATTACATACTTATGCATGTATATCGTCGCTTCCTCGAAACACAAAGTAGGTACATTTGCCAATATATACTAATAAAAATCTAAGCATCTCCAATGCCATCAGTTACTTGCATAAAAGGCACTTGATAATTGAACACATAGTCCAGATGCATGACTATATAGGCCAGACACCTGACTGTATAGCCCAAATAACCCCACATGTTTTAAATGCTTGGTGGCCCACCAATAGTATCCATTGATCAATATTCCCAACCACATCGCCAAGATGCCCGACTAAAAATTCCAATTGTGGAGTCCATAATCCCATTTGTACGGAGTCCATATGTAGGTGAGCATATGCAACTTGATTTCCTAGGAGGCAATCAGGATGTAGATGCTCGCTTGCATATGGACTTTGTATAGACACTCGTCTGCAACTTGCTTCTTTACAGACGCCTATATGTAGCTTGATTACTTCCTGAGACACCTTTTCCCAAGAAATTTATTAGCTTGTGTCACTATACACATATTTATCTTATTTTCCATCAACATGAAATCCATTTTTGCAAATTCGCAAAAAACATACAAGTTGGATTTTGGTATGGAGTCTTAAAATTTTCCCTAACACAAGGATGAACATGACATCTTGCAAGGAGGATATGGTCCCTTAGCTTTAAGAAGTGTGTGTCCTATCAAACACCTCATTGTTTCATACCCTAAATCATATTTTCCAACGGTCATTCCCATTTCAAAGAATGAATAAGAGCTATAAAATACCAAAATTTAGTTGATACACCTTCACAAAGCACAAATCAAGGGGAGTTTTTTTCTTTCATCAAAGCAAATATTTTGGAGAAAGAGGAGTTTCCGATCCTATTTTTACTTCTATCACTTGACAACGGTGCTTCAAATTTGATCTCATGGTTGCATTTCATCAAAAAGGGAAGTACTTATCCCATCATGTTTTTGGCTTTATATACTTTTTTTTAAAACTATTAAGATAAGTTATTTTAGGTTTGTTTACTGCATTACAAATGTTGTTACACAACATAGATTTTCCATTTGGGGACTATATGCATCTCAATTTTGTATACAAATTTTTATATGAGCCACTTTTGGGGAATTTTTTAGAGGTTGTTGCTGACGAAAAATTTAGAAGGAGATCCAAAGAAAATTTCAAGGGGTTTCCAAACTTCTGTTGTGAGATTTCAAATGTTTATACAGACTCCATGCCCAATGGATACCCAAGGCTACCGGTCTTTTCTTTTAGCAAGAAAATGAACCTTGCAAGTTGCCAAAAATGTTTCCAGAATGAACCTCTTTCTCTATTTTGTCCAACTAAACTACATTTCCCATGTTTTCTCACATTTTCAAGAGATTTCATGTCTCCTTTAAATATTTTCAACCTACAGAGGCTCATAACAACATTTGCAAGATCTTGGGCAGGTTTTAGAGTCATGGAACATAATTCACTTAATTTTTTTTCACTCATATGGTATCCTGAATCTTCTTCCCAAATATTCTCTTTTTTGTAGTCAATCCAAAGTGATTTTGATCCTTTGTAATATATTGGTTGGGTGTAGAATATTTAGAGATATCTATTGGTTATCTAGTTCGAAACACAATCATGTTGGAGCCATGTTAATGGTGTGTTTGCATTTTAATCTAGGTATTTATCCCATATTCACCAAGTAAAGGAACACTCAAACCTTTATTTCAAAAAGGGTTTCATTGTTAAGTGGAGAAAAGGATCTGCTTAGCTAAAATTTTGCAAAGCATAAAAATTGGCTAAGGCATGCAAGGTAAAAAGCAATAGTTTGCCAAGTATGCAAGCATATGGTACGATTTTGGACCACTTGATAAGAATTTCTTTCATTCTCATAAGTTTCTCAAAATTACATAATATTTTTCCACATGGCAGCAATATCATGTAGTTGGGTGTTGGGAAAATGAGGAATGAGTGAAACAACGAATCAACTAAGGTAACAATAAGAGGCCCCAAGGCACAAATAAGTAACAACCATTTATTTTCATCTTAACTAATGGTGTCTTCATTATTTCAATGAATCCCAAGGCCTAAATTTTTTTTACTAAACTTGTTCAAAATTTCTTCATTCATCATTGATCATCTCAAAGTCAAAAATCCTAGATTGCACCACTTGGTGTGATCCTGTGTAGTTGTGTGGAATTTAGATGGGCACCAAGTGGTGAAAACCCTTATAATTAGTTGTTGAGAGAAGGAAGGAAAAGACGAGTGTTGGTTGAAAATGTAATGACTCGAACAAGTGCCACACAACACATGTTTAGACTTCATAAATAGAGTAGATTTGGCATAGTATAGAGCCCGTAACAAACCAGATCCCAACACATGCCCTTGAGTTTAGGAAAAATTGATTAATAAAGGAAGACAATATTGTGCTGCATTGTTGGATCCCATGAGATCAGGTGTCGGGAAGAAAGGAATTGGGGTAGAAAAGTGGCAGTTATTGGGATCGTCAGGGGTCCAATGAATCAAAGAGTGCACCAGTGAGAAATGTGAGACGTGAATTACACAAATGCAAGACTAGGAATACACACACAAAAATGCAAGCTATGAAAAACAATGAGATCATTATAATACAAAAAGAAATGGATCCATCTCAATACATTGCTCCATATATTAGCTCAATAATTATATGTACATATATAGGAGGAAAGTGAAACTACCACTAGATAAGTGATGAATAACTCTCACTAAGTGATACTAGCAGTAGAGATGACTCCACAAAATAAGTAAGCTAACTCAACATAACTGGTAAGCTAATTCAAAAGAACCGGTACACCTAAGCAAGCTAACACAACAAGTGTAGAGTTAACACAAGTGCAAGAATTATCCTAATAAAAAAAATAAAAAGGATAAATAATAACCTTCACTAACATCCCCTGTAGGCATAGCTTAGGTGGACGGAAAAGAAGGTGGATCCTGACAACAAGGCCTGATGAGGTACCCATGTACAATAACTGGGAAAAAGGGGAACATCATAAGGTACCCAAAACCAGTAATAACAAAGTAGAGAGATAAAACTTGTTATAAGGCATCCAAAAAGCACAACTCAAAAAATCTCATATAATTCTGAAGAAGTTTGGTATGCATTGTGTTATAAATCCACTACTCGATCAAAAAATTAAAAAACAACTGACACTGGGTTACACCAGAATAGCTCCACACAAGGAGACTGCCAATGAAGTGATGTCAAAAGTGCAAAAAAAACACCAAACATAATTCAATCAACTGCTACAAATAGGTGTGACACAATCCAAGAACAAAAAAGGAAACAAGGCAAGGACACAATATCCAAAGTAATAGGAGTTCCATGATCCAAGAAAACCTAATGCAACAAAGAAAGGACACAAGACCCAAAGAAGCAGGATAAGCAACACACTCTCCCATACTATTGAATGGGTGGAGTGATGCTACAAATATATATGATTGTCAATACAACTACTCGACCACTAAAAAACTAATGTTGGGCTTCACTAGAATAACTCCCCCACAAGAGAGATTGTCAAGTTGCCTAAAAGTGTTAAAAATACAGATACAAAATCGCTTAACAAAAAATAGAGATATACTACACATGCTAAAGAAAAATTCTCAAAACAAGGAGCATTACAATGTAAATGCTATAGAAAGTGGATCAAGAAGTTGAATTGTGGAGGAGTCATGCATGTAGAGTCTTCTCAACAAATGTCTATGTCATTTCCACGAGTGATCAAAAATCCACCCAAATCAACACAGATGGATGATGGATATTTTTACATATGATTCGGTGTGAAATGCACAACATGGTTATGTAAAGTAACATTAGAGTGTGCACGGGGTCGATCATGAATGACAACTGAAATCTCAAGTTTCTCAAGCTTGATTGAAGGTGCAAAAATCATGTGTAACTCTCAATCCTTGGAAAGAGTCAGGCGAACACAAAATTGTGTGATCCCAATGAAGTACCTACTCAAAGATCAATAACGTGATAAGAATTCCACTTAACAATATTAATAAGGGAAGCAATACCATGTGAATGTCTTCCAATACCTTTGCTAATAAAATCCATAGAACGGAGCATGTGTCATCACCAATCTGGCACTATGATACTTCTCCACCGGGAAATCCTCGTGCTATGATTATTTACTAATGCACAGCCTTTAGTTTGGTAGATGTAATCTGGAAACACAACAACATAACACAAGAATACCATAGACTATGATATGAAGGAATGATGAAAAATCTGAAATATAAGTGTAAATTATAATATCAACATGAAATTTTTACAATCTCACCCATGAGGTACTTCAAGTGTTATTGACTTCACTTGCCTTCCAACAATAACTATGGGAGAAACTTCACAATGGATTCTTTAACACACCTTCTAAATGATGGCTTCCTTTACACAATTACTCATACAATATTTCTCACTACTTCTCTCAATGCTAAATGAGGGGGGTGGCCTCTTTATTTATAAGAATTCAGGCTTATCCACGCTATCTCTAAGATAGGATAGGAAATCTCTTCCGGCCAATCATATTACATGCCTAAACTCTTGCCTTTACATGTAGGCTTATCTTCTAAGATAAGATAAACCTTATCATCTCACATGGGTTCCACCTTTTTAGACTTTTCCACAAATAAAATACACAAAATATTTATGACATCACTCTTTGTCCTTATTACAAATATAATATTTCTAATTCCTAATCATGTAGACCCTACTTCTCTACTTACCCAAACTTTGACATTTTAACATTACCGGACCACTTACGACAAATATTTACCTTTCACAACATTCCTATTGTACTCTGACTGTTACCGTACTCTACTTTATTGGCAGCACCGTACTGACGGTGCCGTTATCTTCTATTAGATGCCAATACTAATTATACTTAACAACATCTTATTCCTAATACATACATTAATAAAATAGAAAATACGGAGGAAATTTTTAATGTCGACATTTTCCCCCTTCCTAGCTTCTACTCCATCCTCGGAGTAGACTATTTTGGTGCTTGGAAAATATTTAACTTGTCGTGGTTGACCCATTTCGTAATGGGGGTGCCATCTAATTCCTCCAGTTGATATGTACCATTTTCATGCACTGCTGCTATTTTGTAGGGCCCCATCTATTTGGGAAGAAATTTTCTCTGCCTTCTTTTTTTGTATATGGAATCATATACTAGAACCAAGTCATTCACATGAAATGGAGACCAATGGATCTTTTGATCAAAGTATTCCTTCTACTTCATTTTCTTCTTATAGCTTGTATCCTTCGCTATTTCCCTCATTTCCTCTAGCAAATGAAGATGCACCAACCTTTCTTTTACTAAATCACTTTCATCCATCCTTTCATTTTTCATAACTCTCATAGTGGGAATATCAAACTCAATAGGAAGAACTGGATCAATGCCATAAGCCAACTGAAATGGGGAGTATCTTGTTGCTGACTTTGATGTTGCCCTATATGCCCACAATGTTGCATGAATCCTTTTATCCCACTTATGTACCTGCAAGGCTGCATCTTTTGCTAGAATTTGAAACAACAAAAAATTTGTTTGTTCCACCTGTCCATTTGTACTTGGTTTGTATGTTGTTGCTTTCCTGTGCTTAATAGAAAACTTGTTGACTAGGGCTTCCACCACCTCATTAATGAAGTGGCTTCCTTGATCTGTTACAATTTCTGAAACCAAATCTAGTGATAATGCGTTCATATATGAACCTTGCCACTTCATCCATGGAAGTTGTTTTCAATGGCCTAGCTTCAACCCACTTGGTTAAATAATATGTGGCAACTAAAATATACTTATTTTGGCATGGGGTAGTTGGAAGTGGACCTAAAATGTCTATTCCCCACTTTTCAAAGGGACCAAGTGGAAGAATAGGGCATAATGGAGCTGATGAAGTCTTACGGTTACCATGTGTTTGACAAATATCACTTGTCTTACAATAATTATAACAATTTCTAAAAAGAGTGGCCCAGTGATAACCTGCATCCAAGATCCTTCTTGCTGTAAGTTTTCCAGAGAAGTGTCCTCCACATGTACCATTATGGAATTCTTCTATCAACTCCTTCCCTTGATCACATCCAACTGCCCTCTTGTACTGTCCATCAAGTCCTATTCGAAATAATACTCCATGCACAATAGAATATGGACAACTAGCTTGAGTAATCTTCCTCTTAGTCTTTGCATTGGCACCATTAGGAAACTTCAATTCATTCAGATAATTCTAAATATCTATGTATTCACTAGGGATTGTATCAAGGGATAACAATGTTGCATCTAGGAAATCATCATCATCACAAGATGAACCTAAACCCTCATAGGCTTGAGAGAGTGCATCTGCATTGACATGCTTCTTTCCTGGCTCATAAGTAACATCCTTCTTCAAGAACTGGGTTAGTGGCTGTGCAATCTTTGAGAAATTCTTGATGAACCTTCTATAGTAACCCACATGGCCTAAAAATGATCTCAACTTACTTCTATTTATAGGAAATGGTAGCTCTTTGATTTTTGAAACTTTATCAGGATCAATATACCATCTCTGGATACAACATGCCCTAACAAAACACCTTTAGAACATCGAAAGACAAACTTTGTAGGGTTTAGTGAGGCTTGTGCTTCATCTAACCTTTAAAATGTTGTCTCCATCTGGTGCAGGTGGTCCATCTTGCTCCCATAGATGAAAAAATCATCTAGAAATACTCTTATAAAGTTCCCAATGTAGCGTTCAAACACCCTATTCATCAAACGTTGGAACGTTTCCGAAGCATTACACAACCCAAAAGGCATAACTTTATAAGCAAATATTCCCCAAGGAGTGGTGAACATGGTCTTCAGCTGATCTTTCTCCGCTATATGAACTTGGTTGTATCCGCTATATCCATCAGCAAAACTATAGCACTCCTGGCCAGCTACTTCATCCAAGATCTAATCTAAGAATGGAAGAGGGTAATGATCCTTCTTTGTTGTCTTGTTGAGCTTCCTATAATCAACACAAATGCGTAGCTTCCTATGCTTTTTTATTGATATCACAATGGGAGAAACCCATTTTGAATTCTCCACAGCAAATATGAATCCGGCATCAAGCAACTTATCTATTTCTTCTTTTATAGTCTTGGAAAAATTAGGATTCATTCTATATGGCATTTACTTTATGGGCTTAGCACCATCTACTAGCTCAATGGAATGTTCTACCCAACTTACTTGATGGAGTTCCTTGTAATCAAAAGTGAATAGGTGTATGTACCTTTGAAAGAGCTAGAGGTAGGATTCCTTCTTATTCTCCATCACAACATCACCAATCTTTATTTGTTGGAGACGATCGCCAATTTCTTCTTCAGATAATTTTATGGGTTCATGAGTCAGTGTGACTGGAAGGATATCCATGACCAAAACATCAACCTCACTTTATTCATCTTTTGTGTCCACTTCACTAGTACTAGAGTAATCAGAGGATGTCCAATCATCAATTGAATCACTTGAATCCACAGGTTCTGTCTTATGATGCCAAGGGATCATATTTATCTTCACCCTCTCTCTACCACGTCCAAGTGTCATGAATCCTTCATTCCATTAGTTTTTTGCATGAAATCTCCTTAGCCATGGTCTTCTCAACAACATTGGGTACGAAACAGTACCATTTTTCATCACCTGAAAGTCTACCACACATACAACACCCATAACAGATATTGCCACATTTGAAACAACACCTTCTGGTTTAGTTTTTACCTTATTTAATGACCTTAACATAAGTGTTGAGGGGCAATCAATTTTTAAACCCAACATATTCATTACAGACTCGGTCATTACATTAACTGCAGCACCTCCATCAACTAAGACATCATGAATTAAAATACCATTACATAATACCTCAGCTTGTGGAGCGTAGGGATCCGCCTCTGCCTCCAAAACAGGGACCTCAACCTCCTTCCTTCGTCGAGCATTGAGTCCACTTCGTAGCTCCCGCCTCTTCTCAAAAGACATAGCCAAGAGTTGACCATATGTAATATTTGCAGGCCTTTTGGACAGATCTTCTAAGATAGAGTATGGTCCTTATCCCTATGAAATTAGAAAATCCTGCACACCCAACTTTATTCTCCTATGTTTCTTATTAGTTTCTCCTTTTCTTAGGATCATTTCCATCTTGGTTACCTTTTTCTTTCTTTCTTTTTGTTACAAACACATCTACTTCATTATTTATGCTCTTATCTACTACATCAAAATAATTCACAGGTGCTTTTCCTTTATCATTATCTCTTGTACTAGATGTAGAAGCTCTATTTGGACAATTATACTTCTAATGACCCTTTTTATAATAACCATAACATACAACTTCATAAATATTTCTTTTTGGACCTCTATCTCCTCCCTGAAAACTAAATTTCTTTCCTTGAAGAAGATTAATAGTTAACTGACCCATCTTCTTGAGCAAATCTTCATACTCATTAGATGTACTAAGAGAAGGATTTGTGCTCACCGAGAGTGGTTGTGGATTCTGGACCAAAGGTGTTGGTGTAGGCTCTACCTTAGCAGCAATTTTTTGGGCTCCTCTTCCATGCTTTCTTCTTGCCTTCTTGTAATCTCTTTTACTTTGTCAATGGTAGCTGAGCGGTCATACTTCACTCGTTTGATCTCTGGCTTCATCCTAAGAATGAAGTGCTTACAGAGGAGATTATCCATGCCATTCATCAACCCATCTGATAATCCTTCCTTCCAGATCTGGGCATCGAGCTTCCTCCTTAGCTCTAGAACACGAGCATGATAATCTCTTATCTTCTCCTTATCTCCTTGGGCTAGCTTTGTGATCTCGATTATGAGATCTGTATATTTTTGTTCACCAAATTCTTCAAGAAAAATTTCAGTTAATAAATCCCATGAGTTTTTCACATTATCACCTAGTGTTTCAAACCACCTAAGAGTTGAACCATCCAAAAAGGTAGGAAAAAATTCAGTCCATTGTTCCCTTATCATGAGGCCATTACAAATGCAAGATCGTTTAAACTCTTGAATGAAAGAGGAAGCATCTTCGTTAGATTGGGATGAAAAAATAGAAATCTTCCCCATTTTTAAAAGTAACCACAGTGAAATACCAACCCACAAGTACAATCAGTAAGACTTATGTGCACAAATAATTGGACTCACTACAATAGAAAGTGACTTTACACCTTTCTACAGTAAAATAGGAATGACCACGGTAAAACTTGACTTACTGCGGTAAAAACTGACTTTACTGTGGTAAACACTATTCATGGTAAAAAGTAAAGTTACTGTGGTAAATACTATTCATGGTAAAAAGTAAAGTTACTGTGGTAAATATTATTCATGGTAAAAAGTGACTTTACCATGGTAACTACTATGCACAGTTAAAACAAGGTTACCCTTTAAATGATTTCTGACTAAGTGAGAATATTTCTTCAGAAAATCCACCAACGAGGAATGGTCCCGGCAACGGAACCAAAATGTCATCACCAATCCGACACTATGATAATTCTCCACCGGGACCTCCTCATGCTATGATTATTTACTAATGCACATCCTTTAGTTTGGTGGATGTAATCTGAAAACACAACAACAACATAACACAAGAATACCATAGACTATGATATGAAGAAATGATGAAAAATCTAAAATATAAGTGTAAATTATAATATCAACATGAAAATGTTACAATCTCACCCATGAGGTACTTCAAGTGTTACTGACTTCACTTGCCTTCCAACAATAACTATGGGAGAAACTTCACAATGGATTCTTTAACACACCTTCTAAATGATGGCTTCCTTTACACACTTACTCATACAATATTTCTCACTACTTCTCTCTATGCTAAATGAGGGGGGTGGCCTTTTTATTTATAGGAATTCAGGGTTATCCACCCTATCTCTAAGATAGGATAGGAAATCTCTTCCGGCCAATCATATTCCATGCCTAAACTCTTGCCTTTACATGTAAGCTTATCTTCTAAGATAAGATAAACCTTATCATCTCACATGGGTTCCACTTTTTTAGACTTTTCCACAAATAAAATACACAAAATATTTATGACATCACTCTTTGTCCTTATTACAAATATAATATTTCTAATTCCTAATCATGTAGACCCTACTTCTCTACTTACCCAAACTTTGACATTTTAACATTACCGGACCACTTAAGACAAATATTTACTTTTTACAACATTCATATTGTACTTTGACTGTTATTGTACTCTACTTTATTGGCGGCACCGTACTGACGACGTCGTTATCTTCTATTAAACACCACTACTAATTATACTTAACAACATCTTATTCCTAATACATACATTAATAAAATAGAAATTACGGAGGAAAATTTTAATGTCGACACATGCAAGAACCAAATATAATGGTATGCTTCTCAAAGGAGGCAAACATATCAGTAGGAGTTGAAGTGGGATACACCATGTGTGTTACTACAATAGGTATATGTGTGAAAGTAGAACATGCAGTAACAAGTGAAATATGTTTAAGAGCATCAAAATAAGAAGCATACTCAGAAATTGACAAATCATGGTCAGTGGGTATGGGAGTAACAACTGCAAGTGGACTAAGAGTGTGGGTATAAGAGTCCATAATGTGAGGATGATGTTGTAAGTGAGAAAGTGTATGTTGTAGGGAGTTTATTATTTTATCCTTGGCATAAATGAAGTTATGTAGAAGAGAGTTTTTCTTTTTAAGTGATCTATTTTTTTCCAAAAAATTTACCATGTCCTTCTGAAGTATACACGCTTCGGAGAAAAACATCTCATTCTCAGAAGCCATGATAGATGTAAGAATGCAACACCCAAAAAAATTAGGACCTCGGGCTCAACTCAAAATGTGTCTGTATGCGATTATAACACCCCCCAAATGTTGACATTTTATAAATTAGTGTGTTTTAAAAAATAAATAGGATCAATGCGTTCGAAATTTAAAAATATTAAATTTTGTAAAATATGGCACTCAATTCTGAGCTACTGATCAAAAGTTATTACAAAAAACATTTCTCATAAACAAGGCCTATTTTAAATAAAATTGCACTCAAACATTAAAAATGCACTAAATGAGGATGAACCTAGCCTTCCAACCACTCATTCAAATCAAAAAGGGGAAATGGCCTCCTGCCAACTTGGGCCTATCACTTCGTCTTCAACAAGTGAAGATAAAAGTTTTAAAAACCCACTTAATTCTCCTTAATGCATTTTCCCAAAAAAAGACTAATTTTTCAAAAGGCTTGAAATGTTAAATTTGAGATAATTTAAAATTCAAATTTGGAATATCATTCGAACAAGGATAAATTCCACTCTTTTTCCACTTGGATATGGGCCCACCAAAAAAGGAATGTGTTGGTTTTAGGGTTTGAAAGCCAAAAATTTTGATTTTCTTTGTTGTTATAGCGTCGCACAACTCCAAAAATAAGGTTGCAAATCCTTCCAAAGGTTTAGGGACCACCAAGGAACGTGATTGCAGGTTTGGAAGCCAAAAAAAGCTCAATGCAAGCCAAAAAATGTCTCATAATGTAAAAAATGGGAACCAAGGCTTTGAATCCAAGTTGGAAGGGCTATGTCAGGTCCAATACAAGTTTGAAAATGCATGTCCACATCTCTATATGCCATATTTGGGCCTACAACACCTCAAAAGTCTGCACATATGTTATATATACCACAAACCAGACAAAACAAGCAAAACAAACACACCTAATAAAAATTATACGTAAATAATAATCTTGTGTAAAAGTAGCAGAATAATAACTAGACAAGCTCAATACTAGCGTATCTCTGATACCATATTGTGAACACTAGGGATCCACTAAATTGAAGAGTGCACATGTGATAAATGTGAGATGGGAGTTACACAAAGGTAGGTGTAGGCATACACATACAAAGCTACAAGCTATGAAGAATAATGAGATAATTGCAATACAACAAGAAATGACAATATCTTAATACATTGCTCCATATCAATACATTACTACATATACTAGCTCTGTAATCAGATGTACATATATAGGAGGAAAATAAAATTACCACTATATCTATGGTAAATAACTCTTACTAATTGATACTAGTAGTAGAACTGACTCCACACAACAAGTAAGCCAACTCAATACAACAAGTAAGTTAACTCAACACAACTGGTACACCTAAGCAAGCTAATGTAGAGTTTAAATAAAATGATAAATAATAACCTACACTAAGGTTAAGAAAGGAATCCAAGATTGTGCCACATGGTTGGATCCCATGAGGTCGGGTATCGAGAAGAGTGGAATTAGGGTAGAAAAGTGGCCGTGAAATAGGAATCTGAGACTGCACCACATGGCATGATCTCAAGTAGTTGGGTGTCAGGATCAATAGAGACCGAGATTGGAAAAATAATGAATAGAGACAAGTTTTAAAATGCATTTCCACATCTCTATATGCCATATTTGGGCCTACAACACCCCAAAAATTTGTGCATATGTTATATATACCACAAACCAGACAAAACAAGAAAAAAAACACACCTAACACAAAGTCTACGTAAATAATAATCTTGTGTAAAACTAGCAGAATAATAACTAGAAAAGCTCAATACTAGCGTATCTCCGATACCATATTGCAAACACTAGGGAGCCACTGAATTGAAGAGTGCACATGTGATAAATGTGAGACGGGAGTTACACAAAGGAAAGTGTAGGCATACACACACAAAGATACAAGCTATGAAGAGTAATGAGATAATTGCAATACAATAAGAAATGACAATATCTTAATACATTGCTCCATATCAATACATTGCTACATATATTATCTCAATAATCAGATGTACATATATAGGAGGAAAATAAAATTACCACTATATTAGTGGTAAATAACTCTCACTAACTGATACTGGCAGTAGAAATGACTCCACACAACAAGTAAGCCAACTCAACACAACAAGTAAGTTAACTCAACACAACTGGTACACCTAAGCAAGCTAGTGTAGAGTTAACACAAATGCGATAATTATCCTAATAAGCAAATAAAATGATAAATAATAACCTACACTAAGATTAAGAAAGGAATCCAAGATTGTGCCACATGGTTGGATCCCATGAGGCCGGGTATCGGGAAGAGTGGAATTAGGGTAGAAAAGTGGCCATGAAATAGGAATCTGAGACTGCACCACATGGCATGATCTCAAGTAGTCGGGTGTTAGGATCAATAGAGACCGATATCAGGAAAATAATGAATAGAGAAAAGTTTGAAAATGCATTTCCACATCTCTATATGCCATATTTGGGCCTACAGCACCTCAAAAGTCTGCGCATATGTTATATATACCACGAACCAGACAAAACAAGTAAAACAAACACACCTAACACAAAGTCTACGTAAATAATAATCTTGTGTAAAACTAGCAGAATAATAACCAGACAAGCTCAATACTAGTGTATCTCCGATACCATATTGCGAACACTAGGGATCCACTGAATTGAAGAGTGCACATGCGATAAATGTCAGACTGGAGTTACACAAAGGCAAGTGTAGGCACACACACACAAAGCTACAAGCTATGAAGAGTAATGAGATAATTTCAATGCAACAAGAAATGACAATATCTTGATACATTGCTCCATATCAATACATTGCTACATATATTAGCTCAATAATCAGATGTACATATATACGAGGAAAATAAAATTACCACTATATCAGTGGTAAATAAATCTCACTAAATGATATTGGCAGTAGAATTGACTCCACACAACAAGTAAGCCAACTCAACACAACAAGTAAGTTAACTCAACACAACTGGTACACCTAAGCAAGCTAGTGTAGAGTTAACACAAGTGCGAGAATTATCTTAATAAACAAATAAAATGATAAATAATAACCTACACTAAGATATAGAAAGGAATCCAAGATTGTGCCACATGGTTGGATCCCATGAGGCCGAGTATCAGAAAGAGTGGAATTAGGGTAGAAAAGTGGCCATGAAATAAGAATCTGAGACTACACCACATGGCATGATCTCAGGTAGTCGGGTGTCAGAATCAATAGAGACCGAGATTGGGAAAATAATGAATAGAGACAAGTTTGAAAATGAATTTCCACATCTCTATATGCCATATTTGGGCCTACAACACCTCAAAAGTCTGTACATATGTTATATATACCACAAACCAAAAAAAACAAGAAAAACAAACACACCTAACACAAAGTCTATGTAAATAATAATCTTGTGTAAAACTAGCAGAATAATAACCAGACAAGCTCAATACCAGCGTATCTCCAATACCATATTGAAAACACTAGGGATCCACTGAATTGAAGAGTGCACATGTGATAAATGTGAGACAGGAGTTGCACAAAGGCAAGGGTAGGCATACACACACAAAGCTACAAGATGTGAAGAATAATGAGATAATTGCAATACAACAATAAATGACAATATCTTAATACATTGCTACATATATTAGCTCAATAATCAGATGTACATATATAGGAGGAAAATAAAAATACCACTATATCAGTGGTAAATAACTCTCACTAAATGATACTGGCAGTAGAACTGACTCCACACAACAAGTAAGCCAACTCAACACAACAAGTAAGTTAACTCAACACAGCTGGTACACCTAAACAAGTTAGTATAGAGTTAACACAAGTGCAAGAATTATCATAATAAACAAATAAAATGATAAATAATAACCTACACTAAGATTAAGAAAGGAATCCAAGATTGTGCCACATGGTTGGATCCCATGAGGTCGGGTATCGGGAAGAGTGGAATTAGGGTAGAAAAGTGGGCATGAAATAGGAATCTGAGACTGCACCACATGGCATGATCTCAGGTAGTCGGGTGTCAGGATCAATAGAGACCGAGATCAGGAAAATAATGAATGGAAAAATAGCATAGAAGAAACACATAACCTGTAACCAATCAAATCATGACATGTGGATCAATGAGAAAAAAGGGGAGAATACTAGTTTAAAATAAAAAATTCCTCCATGTTTTGATGATGTGAATGGGTGATAATTATCCAATTTTTGGGTCGTGTCTTTTTATTTAAGGAACCAAATCAGGAAAAAGTGGATTCATTGGAAATCTCTCAAAGAGTGATATTGAATGGAATATATTTTGAGCTCGGAACCCCTATATTTTATGATAAATACACAATTAAAGCTATTATGGTTGTTTTTCTCATTTAATGCAAGTTAGAGGCATATTTAAATCTTGATGGGGCTCATTTCTTGAACCCAACACTTCAATGTTTCATGCAAACTGTAGACACAAAATCATGCACTTGGGTACATTTTTAGGTCCTAATCAGATACTACTATTTATATGATTCCTAAGCAAGAAAACTAGTAATTAACATCTATCTTTGGCCCTTTTTTTTCTGTCTTTCGTGTTTCCTCTTTGGTCTTGCACACCCCACAACCCAGTTTGATCTTCATTGTTTTATCTTTATTGACTCTGGACACTAGCGCCCAGCCATGATGCCTATGCCTAGGCACCCTTGTCCCCTCTTGGTGCCTCCGGCCTCTTTGTATCTTACTAACCTCTTTTGGGTCTCTTTTATCTTTTAGGCATCTTATTTTCTTATGGGTCGGCCTTTTAGTTGTCAATTACAAAATTCAAATAAGGGAATCATTTAAATACAAAGCTATGTGACCATAATAAAAGACAAAACTCTAAGCATCTATTATCATCACCTAAGGTTGCATCCAAAGGCATTCTAAGAGCATCAAGGCATCCATCTAGCACTCACTCAAGGGACAAGGGACTATATTTTCTGCATACACGTATAGGAGGGGAAGTTCATTTTTTCATCCACACATCTATTTATATTGTTACATCTAGCTATCGCTTGTTATCAAGTGCATCTTGCACACAAGCTTCCTAGGGCACAATTCTATCACACATGCACAAGAACTACATGGAGTCTAAGATGTAGTGCAACGCTTGGTCGTAATATCACTCATTCAGGTGACCGTCGGGATCAGTTTGACTCCCCGGTTGCATTTCTTTTTTAGGATTTGATGTGTTTTGGGGTCTTGCAGGATATTTTTTTTGCAGGTTACATGTGAAATCTGTGATCATCCAATGACATATAAAAGACCAACATCGAAGGTTTACGACCACCCTAAAACACAACAAAAATTATTTTATGAGGTCTTGTGCAGTCACAAGCACTCGATAGAGGTCTCTAGCGCCTAGGTACCCTCGCCCCAGTCCAACCGCCCTAGTCCAGGCTCATATAGAAATTACAAAATTTTATGCATGTGTTTGCGACAGTCTCCTCCTCTTGTTCATTATTCTTCCAGTCTAGAACACTTTAGGATTTATTTTGAAATCAGCTAAGTCTTATATTCCCTCTCTTGCATTTAGGGTTTCAATTTTCATCAGCTTATTGCTATTATCAATTATGTGCTATAGCATTTATTTATCATATGTGACTTTGCAATTAGGGTTTAACATTATTCCAATTTTTATTAAATCATATGGTGAACCCGACTTGTTCAAACTCTCTTGGGTCCTCATCTCATCACTTCTTTCATTCTCCTAGGATTCTCTCATCATGAATATCTCCATTCAAAATTTCTTGTTAGCCAATCCAAATTGTATAGCTAAAATCATTTCTCTCTTGGCTAATACACGCATTCCTTCTACTACTCATCCAGACATAGTATATCAGTCATTCGTAGATGTGTTTTCTCAACAAATTACTTTTCCATGTGATATAGATGACAATCTATTTGTTTATGACAATGATCCCCCTATATATACTAAATTGCATATATCGCATGGGTATTAAGAGGAAAATAATCGATAACATACCTGAGATCAATCTTTATACTTTATCACTTCTTTAGAATATTGGCCTTTCCTCGGCTAATGTAAGCCCATCATCCATTTCTCTTCGTGCATATGATTCTTCTACGCGTCCATACATAGGCACTATTACTTTACCTATCACATTCGGGCCAAAAAATGTTCTTATGGTATTCTTTGTTATCAACTTCCCAATTCAGTACAATTGCTTACTTAGTAGACCATAGCTTCATGCCATGTAGGTAGTGAATTCTACAGTTCACCGGTGTGTTAAATTATTACATGAAGGTTTTTAACATACCATAGTCACTGATCATGATCCATTCAGATATTTCCATCTAGACTCAACCACTGCATTACCTACTCCAACTTTTGCTACTTGTATGTATCATGTTGATGACCAACGACTTGTGGATTATCTTGTTAACTTTCCTCCATTCGACGGAATTGTTTTTGCATTTGACATCGTCTTGTCCGCTTCATCCTCACCCCTCCTTCTATTAATGCTATGATACTTATTCGAGGGTTTGTCAATACATTGGACGTCATACCACCTTCCTCATCTTCCCGTGAGCACTCTGCATCGGTGCTTCCTCCTTTCACGCGCACTCTTTTCATCAAGAATTCTTATTGGCCTCCCATGTCATTCGATCCTACTTGCTCTGACAATATTTGTACACATTATGGCTTGAATTGGCTTGGATTCACACTCGTTGATCTCCTCCCTCCACCTCATTCCCCTCACCTATAAAGCTATATCTTGGATATGTTCGCATCATTGTTACTTATGGCCTCCACGTCTTCCACTTATTAGTCTTTGTTACACGCACTTCTCGCACTTCTCCACTTACACTTGGGCATTCTTGGCTTGACCACATTGGAGGCACTCTGGATCCCAATCATATTGATATCACATTTTCCATTCCTTTCAGTTGTGTTTCTATTTAAAATGATTCATTTCTTGACTATACAAAAAATCTCACTCACTGGTATGCACATGGTTGTCCACTACCACCGTTCACTGATAAAGAATATCCAATGGGCATGTACAATTTATGTCGCAATGGATCTTTACATAATCAACCCCATACTATTTCTTACCAGGTCTCTTACGCTTCTCCATTTGAATTTGACCATGACAATGATGATCTCTTAGATGATGTTACTTGATTCTTCTCATCATCATATGCTTGGGGGGATCTCGCTTACTTCTCCCCCATCCTAGCATCCTCAGGTGCCTATCATTTCTGCTCATATGATTTGTGCTTCATATTTCATCTTTGTAAGCATCATTACACATCTTGATACACTTGTATCATCATTAACCTATGACACACTCTTGTGTTAAGGTTCACACATGACTATTGAGGGCATACTACATTCATGAACCTCACATCATACACACTACACATTTCCTACTCTGCCCATTCACGACACATCTTTCTAGCATCACAGTCTCACACAATACACTACCCTATGACACACTCTAGTTCCAAAATTCATACTCGACTACTGAGGGTCTAAATTTGAAATGAACTTTACCTCTTCTACACTTTACGCTCTATGATTCATTGATCTATCTTTCTAATGCGCAATTCAAACCATTTCCCGATGGTGCAATCTTGTTCTATGGTTCATTCTTGATTGTCGAGGGGTCTTTTCTAAATGAAACTCATCACATACTCATCCACATTAACTAGGAGGAATGCTTCTCCTATCACATTCACTTTGCATTCCACTCCATTCAAATTCACAACATGTTGCATATCTTGGTTGCACATAATTTTGTTTGCTCTTACTATTTACGTCTACACTTTGTTTTAATGTTAGATAGATACTTCATATGTCATTATCTTTATCATATACACATGCACGTTCACTTGTTCTCTAGTTGTGAATGTAGAATTATTACATATATGTACATGCAGCAATGATGCTTGGCACTGTACCTCTTACTAGTCCCACCGAGGCTCCTGGGGGCATCTACTTTCTTAAACACTACATGTGTTATTGTTTCGTTTTATACTTCATATTCATACTAGCACAATACTCTATCGATATGTACATGTCTTGACATACTTTTTATATTTCTAACATGCTAACGGGTGCTTCATGTGCAACATTTTCCTTAAAGGAACTATTCTCCACCATGGTTGTATGATACCTTGCTTACTTTTGTCTTTTATTGTATGTCATTGTTTGTGGGATTTTCCCTATGACTTGTTTGATCATTTATTGTATGCTTTTGGCTGCTTCGGCCTTGATTGTCTTGTGACATTGTGAGCAATGTCCCATGTTTGAAACATGCTTTTCATGGTCTACATTGTCTTCATGCTTGCTAGATTACACTGTGTCTTCTATATGCATACTTGTCTTGTTTGCACTAACACGTGTTACTAGCAATTTTGTTTGAATGTGTCTTGGTTTCTACCATGCACATTCCTTCCCCCCTATAGGGTATCAGTTCAAATTAACATTTGGTAATCTCCTTAAGGACGCATCCTCCTAGCGATGTCATATGCACCCCAAACGAGGGGGGCATACATTGAGTGAATCAGTCACCCCATATGTCAGCTTAGAGCTTCAGTACAAGCCTAAACAATACAGGAACAAAATAGAGTTACCACACATAACAACCCATATTCTGACTTGGGTCCTTGGTTTAGCAAAAACACCAATGTCCGGTTACAGAAACTAGTGTTTGGGAACTCTTGACCTTTTATGGGTGCCTATGACTAGGGGCAGTTGTAGTTACTTTCTCAATTAATAGTTTATAAAGCAATTTACACAACACAGACACGGTCATCCAACAATTAGAATGAATTCTATCTTATTTTTTCTACTTGAATTGAACATGAAACAAATCAGGATCACACCATTTGCAGTGGTGTATGAATTTCAGGAAATAGTTAAGGATGGAGAATAACACTAGGCCTTTCTCCCCAACCCTCTTTTTTCGTGGCATGAGATCGCCCAAAAACCTCACACTTGGCATGAGATCACCCAAAAAAATTACTCTTCTACAACGGTTCAGGACATTCTCTATATTTTTCACTCATCACGGATCAGGTGCACACTTTCCTTTTTTACATATTTTTCACATTTTTACATACTTTTAAATGTTTGTTACAGAGTTTTCATAACACACAACTTTGACTACTCTTTTGATCTTCTTTTACAGGTCCTTCTTTAATACACAACAAGAAGCAACCCCACATTAGTAAAACACAACAATGACAACATGTACAAACATGACACAATACTACACATTTCACCCCTAGGGTCACTACCTTTTCATTAGCTTCCATGCTTCATTTTTATCACTCCACATTTTTTCTTATCTCTTTGACACACTTTCACCATCAATCTATGTGGTTATTAGGTACACATCTCTTATCTACTTTATGTTATCGCGTATTCACTGAAAAACATAAAGTAGGGGCAAATGTAGACACAAAATCATGCACTTGGGTACATTTATAGGTCTTAATCAATACTACTATTCATATGATTCCTAAGTGAGAAAACTAGTAATTGACATTTATCTTTGGCCTATTTTTTTCTTTTTTGTTTCCTCTTTGGTCTTGCACACCCCACAACCCAATCTAATCTTCATTTCTTTATCTTTATTGACTTTGGACACCATCATCTAGCCATGACGCCAACGCCCAGGAGCCCTCGTCCCGTCTAGGTGCCCATGAACTCTTTGTATCTTACTCACCTCTTTTGGGTGTCTTTTATCTTTTGGGTGTCTTATTTTCTTATAGGTGGCATCTTATTTGTCAATTACGAAATTTAAAATAGGGAATTATATAAATACAAAGTTATGTGAGCATAATAAAAAACCAAGCTCTAAGAATCTATTATCATTACCTAAGGTTGCATCCAAAGGAATTCTAAGAGAATCGAGGCATCCATCTAGCACTCACTCAAGGGACAAGGGACTGCATTTTCTGCAGACACGCATAGGAGGGGAAGTTCATTTTTCCATCCACACATCTATTTACATTGTTAAATTTAGTCATCACTCATTATCAAGTGCATCTTGCACAAGATATTCCTAGAGCACAATTCTATCACACATGTACAAGAACTACATGGAGTCTGAGATGTATTGTAGCGCTCAGTCATAAGCTCACTCAGTCAGGTGACCACCGGGGTCAATCTAAATCCCCATTTGCATCTTTCTTTTTTAGGATTTGATGTGTTTTGGGGTTTTGCAGAATATCTTTCGTTTTCCATGTTACAGGTGAATTTTGTGATCCTCCAACAATATAAAGGTGACCAACAACGAAGGTTAGCGACCACCCTGCGACACAACAAAAATCAGTTTATGAGGTCTTGCATAGTCACAGGCACATAACAAAGGTATCTAGCACCTAGGCACCCTCACCCCAGTCCAGACGCCATAGTCCAAGCCCATCTGACAATTACATAATGTTTTAGGTGCGGTTGCGATAGTCTCCTCCTCTTGTTCATAAATTTTCCAGTCTAGAACACTTTGGGATTTATTGTGAAATCAACTAAGTCTTTTATTCCCTCTCTTGTACTTAGGGTTTCAATTTTCATTAGCTTATTCCTTGTGTCAATTATGTGATATAACATTTATTTATCATATGTGACTCTGCAATAAGGGTTTAGCATTATTCTAATTTTTGTTAAATCACAAAATTTTCCTCCAGCAATGCACCACCCATTTTTCAGATGATTTGAGATTTGACATTCTTCTATAAGGGATTTTGTAGTTGGGATTTAGATTTGGGTGAGCTACTGTCCGCAACCACATTTTTGGGTGGGTTGTTGATCTCCAAGTTTCAAAATTTCCCTATCTTCTCTCCCCTTTCTTTCCATTGCTTCTATGACATGTAAGAATGGTCATTGTAAGAGGAGTCCTCTCTTTTGGATATAGGGAAATGTTTCCCTTTTGAGTTCCCACCATTCTCTTGTATCCCTACCAATATGTTGAATTGTTGCAATGCGTCAAGTTTGTATCTCCCACTCTGTAACAAATTTTACATACATTAAGCCTTAATATAACTCTAGTTGTGGCTCATATGTGCCCTTTACTATGTATTATTGTCTCATTTCCTTATAATCTTTATGGGTCATATTGTGTGTGGGATATAGTTACAACGTTCTAATGCACTATGTCTAAAATGATAGGAAGAGCGCATCCCCCCTTCTTCTCTAGTGTAATCACCGCCCCTTTTGTTTTCATTTTTTTTCCACACCTTTTCCTCTGTAGATTATTAGCTTAGTTAGGAGTAGCGATAGGCATTAGAGTAGATTAGGATCAAAATCAATTGTCTCCAAAGGAATGCCTCATAAGAGTCAAGGTCCCACAAATTATGAGGAACTCTTAAAGTTATTAGGCCATTTCCATTGGACAACAACATGTACAATCTATATGAGTGTAATTCCACGTGAAATATGCAACACATATCCAACATTCATGATAAGGTGTGGTTTGCAATCCATTACATAAGATAGGTAATTGATCTACATTATGAGCACTTGTGTATCCATTATCTTCCTTATAAGGTATGGGTTTGAATTGCATCATCTTCAAGATATTCATCAATCCAACCATCTCATTAGGGCTTTCCATGATTTTTTTCCAATGTGTAAGACTAGCCATATCATTCAAAGAAGCAACATTTTCATTTGCAATTCAAGGCACAATTTTTGAAACAAGACTGGCCATTTTGAATTTCGTTTTCTTTTTCAATCAAGATCTAGAATTAACCAAAGGAATCTCAATAATATTAATACTCATGATAAATCTTAGCCTTCTCTATAGTTGAATTCTTAGGTATAATCAATCTTTATGGCATAGTATAAGATCAAACATTGAATTCACACACCATGCAAGTGCCTTAGGGTTTGAAATGGAAAACAAGAAAGCTAGGGTGAAAAAATTTAGATGAACGCATTGGAATAAACCCTAGAAAATTTATGAAAATCAATTTTATTTTAAAGAGAAAGATCTGAATGCAAGGGCGTATGAGATCACATAGTCACCAAAATAGTTTGTGTGCAAAGCAACATAAATTCACCAAAATGCATAATGGGAAGATGGATTTTACACTTAACAAGAAAATAAAACACATAACACATATGAATAAATAAGACATAAAACAAATATCAATCAATAAATCAAACTTAGTTAATTATTGAAAACTCGAGTAATATGAGAGATAATTTGGCTTATCTTGTTCTCGGGATTAATCGAAAGACAACTATCTTATTCTTACATTATCTTGTTCTCAAGATTAATTGAAAGAGAACTATCTTATTCTTACATCATACACCAAGGTTTTTATGACATATAGAAAGGACCCAATAAATGGCTATGAACATAACACTTTAACCAAACCGTGGTGTATGGGAAGTGCATTTTCTACACGATAAATATGTAGAAACAATGCTCTAAATTTATTTGTTTATAAACACAAAAAGAAATTACATGTTGCTCCCTTCTAGGAGTGTCATTGAATTTTTAAAACATTGGCTTTGGTTATTGAGAAATTGACTTTCTTACTACCCTGATTGGGCAACCAAATGTAAAATTACAAGGAAAACGTGTTTTGGGATCTGCACTACACCAAGGAATAACCAAACTATCCTAGTATTTTTCAAACCCCTCAATGTTTGTATGATGTTGAAAAGAACACATCAATAATTGAAATCATGTTTTAACCAAGGTACTTTGTGCAATACAATGTGTCTCTAAGCATAAATTAATGTGCTAAGATGAATGTTTGATTCTCTAAGATGTTTGTAAATGCTCATTCATTGTCTTCTCCAACTTTTAACTTGAAAACTTCCTGAATACTTTGATAAATAATGTGTACTTAAATAGATATTAGATGCATATATTGTAGATGCCTCCGTGAACTAGGTTGCTAGTGCATCTATAGAAGATCAACATTCAAAGTAGGACCTTATTGGCATACAAGCTAGTCTTCAACAATCTAAACACATAAAAAGACGATAAAAGGTTTAGATAGGTGCACAGGGGGTTCACTTAATAAAATTATAATATAGCACGTGCATTCGAAGGGAATTAAATAATACCCTTAATGTTAGTTTATACCTCTAATTATTCAATTGATAATACCCCTCCCATTATATTATTAGAATGAAAATACCCCCTACGTTTTCCATGTACCTTACCCATTTTTCCATTACAATTTTATTTACCCCTTTTTATTTATGTCCTATTATATCTATTAATTTGGTTCAGATTGTATGTATATAAAATAGAGATTTAAACTAAATAACACCGAATACAAATATAATTCACAATAGAATTCATTCGGGATAATAATTGATATTGATAGAGGTTACATATATAGTGTTTAACCTCCTACAATGGTGGAGTCAACACTCGTCTTCAATCCCTACAATCTCTCAACATTATCTCCTAATATATCTCTAGCTAATCTCTAAGATATCTCTCACACTAAAATAACTAGGTAAGTTGTTCTCACAACTCACCAATAATAAAACTATTACAACTATATTATTAATATGAGTTCTATAAACTCATTATTAATAATATTACAATTTATTTAATAATGTTGCACAATATTTTGGTAACATTCACTCCCCTATTGTTAACATTATTAATTCCCAATATACACTCCCCTAATGTTGACAAGGTAGAAAAAATAATCACACTTCCTTCTGCAATTTATCGCTCATGTGTGTTCATGATCTGGATGGCTTTGTAGGACAGCTAACAACCTCGACAAAGATGGTTTTACAAGACAACCAATAGCCTCAACAAAGGATGGTTTTCAAGACAACCAACAACCTAAAATAAAGGATGGTTTTACAGGACAACCAACAACCTAAAACAACTGATGGTTTTACAGGACCACCAACAACCCAAATTCCAGTTTCCCCCCTCAATGTGAATATTTCACTTATTCAAACAGGAACTCTGAAATCATACTGCAAATCTGAAATAAAAGAAAACACACATACACACACACTGCCACCACAACTTCGTGCGGCCCCGTCGTTGGTGACTGACGAGAGGTTGTTGATTGACCTCCAGCCTCCGTTACCTCCGTCCTCCATGTGAAACTGCTTAGTTACTCAACAAATTTGAAAATTAAGCTCAATATAAAATGCTCCCCCTCAATTTGAACTTGGTTGTCGTGTACAAGCGAAAATGTGACCAGGAGAAATGCGGACAACTTTTTTTTATATAATTTTCCTAATAATCACGTAAATGACACTTTTAGACTCTTATACACTGAAACGATACAAAATAACGTCTATTTGACAGTGACACACAAAACAGTAATAGAAAAATGTCAATAACAAATTTTAAAATGACGGTGACTCCATACTAACAATTATAATAATTAGAAACTCAAAACCAACATTTAAATTTAACATTTAAATAATAAAATATCATCTAAAAGCTAAAAAATTAAAACACTATACTTAAGTAAAAAATTTAACTTTTGAATTAAAAAACTTTATAATGACAATAATTATAGATAAAGACTACAAATAAACCTAAAATATTCGTTGACCATATTTAAGTTAAAAAAAAGGAATATGACATGAAATTTCATAACCTACAAACTCTAAAATATGAAAAAGAAAAAATTCTTAAAAATTAAACACAAACTATTACTTTTTATATACTCGCCACTATAATAAGACCCGACACACAAAGAAGATTAAATTAAAAAATGAATATATATAAAAGGACCAACAACAATAAATCCCAAAGTTGAATATATCAACTTCACCTTTATGTTATCTTGACAGAGCACAAGATTCAAATTTCATATTATAAAGGACAAAGTAAATGCACATGTGGCTCATGAAATGAATGCGTGGATGGAAGATTTCAATTTTGTATCCGCATGCAGAGCTTTTGTTCATGCAGTTTCTTTATTGTAATTGGAATGCACATAGCGCAAATTATGTCATACTGATATCAAATATGTAATTAAATACTCTTGAGTAATGCTCCATTATTGTGAGAAACAAAGTTGATGTAAAAGATCACTATGCAAGGATTATGCAACATTCCTCTGAATTGTGGTCTCAACTTTCAGAAATTGTTTCGGATGTCAGAATCTCTTTCAAATTTTATCTTAAACTGTGATGTGGGTTCGGCTGAAATTTGAATAGTAGTTTCTTCAGATATAAATTTTCAAACCCATTAAAAATCACAGAGACCTAAATTGTAAAAACGATTTTATGACCTGATCTTTACACTGGAATTATTGAATCCAAAGCCACAAATGCACATCCACAAGATTATAACACTGCTCTGATGCCAAATATTAATTTGGTTCAGATTGTCTGTATATAAAATAGAGATTTAAACTAAATAACACCGAATACAAATATAATTCACATTAGAATTCATTCGAGATAATAATTGATATTGATAAAGGTTACATATATAGTGTTTGATCTCCTACAATGGTGTAGTCAACACTCATATTCAATCCCTACAATCTCTCAACATTATCTTCTAATATATCTCTAGTTGATCTCTAGGATATCTCTCACAATAAAATAACTACGTGAGTTGTTCTCACAACTCACCAATAATAAAACTATTACAACTATATTATTAATATGAGTTCTATAAACTCATTATTAATAATATTACAATTTATTTAATAATGTTACACAATATTTTGGTAATAATATCAAACATAAAATATGTCATGTTTCTCACTTAATTATTATTTTCTTAATAAGTCTTTCTCTAAAAGAGAGTTTGAAGCCATTTAAGACCTATTACCAATTATCTTAATGTTAAGATTTAACTATTCGTCAACATTTCTTCAAATAATTAATATGGTGAAATAATATCATGTGTTGAAAGCATACCCAATTTTAATTATCATCTTATTATTTCATGCTTAAGAATCTCCTAATTCAAATTTTCTTATTCAAAAAGAGATTATAATATAGCTTTATGACCATGAACTTTTTATAATTTTAAGGTATTTATTTTTTAAAAATAAGGTTCAAATGTTTTAGTTTTATAAATTAAAATTAATCATACCTATTCTTTAGGCCACCTCTCTAACTTACCCCCAATACCTAATTAAAAATATCAATAAATTAAACCTTTTCACTCCCTAATGTCTACCCGTATATTGACTTTGTTTTTATGAATTTTAATTACCTCAATATGAATGAATGTGCTAAGATATTTCCTTGCTAATGAATCCCTCGTGGATAGGTGAAAGGTGAGAAGAGCCCATTTCAACCATACTTAGTATGCCATAAATGTGGGGCCCATATTTTGGACATGAAAGTGAAAAACAAGAAGAAATGGAGTGGGGAGATGGGATGACATTTGGAGTTTGAGGAGATGAGTAGGGACCAGTAGAAGTTAGGAAAGTGTGCTTATAGAACTAAAAATTTGAATCAATTATCGACAAATACATAACACACTAGAGACACAACTAATAAACACCATTGGAGGGGCATTTTTAGGTGTTTACACAAATATAGTTAGTTGTCATTTAAATTAAAACTTTATAGAGATTTGCATTGAGTTAAAAATGCATCTTACATTTTATTCAATAGTAATTTATGAAAAAATAATATTTTACGCCGAAGGCGTTCCCCCTATGGGAAAGGCCCTTGCGGACGTTTCTGCGACTATGTTCAATTTGACGGTCGTTTGGACGTTTTTTCTTTTCCTAGATATTTTCAACAGTTGCTTTTTCATTTTTTGGTTTGTTTAGATTTGCGAGGGTTTTGTTCTACGATTTTTGGCTTTTCCTGAATATTTTTAACAGTTGCTTTTTCATTTTTTGCAGTGTTTGGATTTGCGAGGGTTTTGTTTTACAATTTTTCTTCTTCAGAGTGCTGGCACGGTGCCGACATACAGTTATATCGCGGGATGATACAAGGATCTGGACTACTATGCCGTTCACTCCAGTGTTGTTTTCGACATAGCGGTTTACATGGTCGTGGAAAACGAGTGAGAGATTCTTCCTCGCACGGAAGGAGTAAGTGGTTTGTGCGAAGGAATTGTTAATCGTAATATTAATAAGTTTTGTATGGCTCTTTTGTTCGACTGCAACCAAATATGCCCATATGATCTAAAAATTACAGGACTGGTGAAACTATATGATCCAAAATCACGAGGAGTAAAAGCGTTTGACCCACGAACACGGCGAGTGGAAGTGTACAATCTAGAAAAAGGGGTATGGACAATTTTTCATGATTTCACCTTGATGGCAGGATGTGAAACGAAATTCTAATTTCCCTACTTTTTACATTTTTTTACTAAATATATTCACTTTTTCGAATTGCATGAGCAAAGCATTTTCTCATTTTCCTATTTTCTCTGGCTTTCCTCCAATCTTTCCCTTGTAGTTTCAACCCTAATGGCGGGGTTGCATACAGGGATTACAGCTACTATCTTTGTTTACCTATGTTCATGCCATTTCTGAGCATAATACTCACCGTTTCAAAGTCATTTATCCCGAAACAGGGGTTTTCAGCGCATATAACTTGTTTTTGGGTGTTTGATAAAACAGAGTATGGTCCCCTCCCTCTATTTGATCATCGTCTTTGACCATAGCAAAACTATCATCTATTTTCCATGATTTTTTAAAATACGGATCTGACATTTTTAACATATTGCAAAAAATCACTACACCCATCTATAACATATTGCAGTTGTGATGAGTGGTTTGTGGTAGAGATGTTGATGACATCACATAGCAGGGCATCCAGAGAAACTGCTGTTGGTATGAATACAATTGGGAAAAGGGTACACGTAATGGGAATTTCTATTGTTCCCTTTTGCGGGAGAAGAAATTAGAGGGGGAGATCAAATGTTAGAAGACAACATATATGGTAAGATATTCCTACTTTTTCTTGTATTTTATTGTGGTGTTTTCCTTATGTGAGATCATGCATTTCTCGCACATTAGTATTGTCAAACTATGGTATGAAACTATAATACGGGAGATTATTATTTGTGATTCATGTTTTTTCCCATGGATAGGAGATGTATTTTTTACTCACCGGTTTTATTGGTAACAAAAGTTCCTAAATCTAGTAGCGTGAAATTTTAATGACTCAGTTGTGTGCTAGACAATCCATTGCGGCCTTGAGGTTTGGAGAGTGGCATGTCACAGTGCTTCATTTTTCTTATTTGGGTATTTTTCTTTCCTTTTTTATTTATTGTATATAAACCCTGGATTGAAAAAAAAAAACCACAGCTTTGTTTGAATCCTCTGTTGTTTATTATTGAATACTGACGTATTTGCATAGTACCTTGTTCGCCTAGGGGAAATACTAATAATGCAAAGAATGTGAAAACAAAGACTACAAAATTTATAAACCATGGTGCCATTTAATCCAAATTGGAAATAAGGCACGTTAAATTGGAAATTGGGCACAAGCTTGAAATATGCTGCAAAGGTAAATTGAACTGCTCAAACATCTTACAGTGTAAAAAACTTGGTTGTACACAGTAAAAATGCCATTGTAACAACAACTTATGTGGCTCCAAATTGACAAGTGTAATAACACTCATTCTGATGAATATATGATTGGAATTTTCATAGAAGTTATTTTACATCTAGAATTACCGACTAGAAGCTAGAATCAAGGGGACGTTAAAAAACTTTTGAAATGGAAAATGTTTCTAGGCATACCAGAGGTTATAATGAAATAATCATTTACAAAAGGAAAGAACTCTTCTACCACATAGAAAAAACTATAATAGTTGCACTAAAATCTATGCACATGCTACTTGATTTTCATATTATGAATTTTATATGGGCACACAGATAAATTGTTTCATCAAGGCACTGATTGGCTTCATGACATTGTAAAGGCCTTAAATAATTAGGTTACACCATTAAGTATTAACTCGTAAGTTGAAAGTTGAAACAAATAAATGGGCCCTGTTGTGTGATTTGCACCCTTTTGAAGGAAATATTCAATCTGTTCAAATCAGCTGACACAATGGGAGCATCCCAAGGCTGCAAGTAGCCTGAAATTGTGATGAACCTCCAGATGGGGGCTGGTTCCCCCAATGAATCACCTTTACTACTGCTAATCGGAAAAGCTTCTTGAGAAAAGAGATAGAAAACTACTATTATGAAAGAAAATACTGAAAGCATGAAGGTGATGCACTAATAATTTAATACCTCCACTGAGATACCAAGATACTAAAAAAGATGATGAAAACATGCACCACTCATGATTCATCAAACTTCTGCATAGGTGTTTTGTAGAGAGGGTGAAATTTGTAACCAGACCTAGAGGGATGGATGATCCACAACTTTGGACTTCACAAATTTGGTTGAAAACATAGACTACAACCTGCAAAAGACGACATTCCCTGCATAAAAGTGATTGAAAAGGAAAAATATCAAGAACAAAGAAATGAGCTTATCATGAGATTCATCCACAAATCATAAAGTTCACACAAAATAAAGCATGTGGGAGGGCAAAAACACAGTCTTTTATTGATTAGAAGTATTACAGTCTCAAAATTGGCTGGGCATAGCCACAATCAGCAAGAGGTATATTTCCTACAGCTTAAAAAATATATAAATAGAGGAGAAAAGACTAAAAAGAGAGTGAGATAGCCTTAGTTAACTGCCACTTGTAGAGAAAAATATTAAATGAGCTCCAGTTCCTTCTCCTAAGTAGGAAATTCTTTACAAAATTTAAGGAACTTTTCAACTGATATCATTTCAGATTTTTTCCTTAATCATCTATGTTAGTGTCATGATGTAGTCACAAGGTCAATTTGACTCAATTTACAATGTGACAAGACTCAAAAATCATACTACGCTTCTCTAGAATGTTTTTATATTCTTCAGACTAGATTTGACCATTCAATCTCAACTTTTGTTACTATAACAAACAAGACTTCTGGAAAACTTGTTATATGTGTACTATTCAACATAAAAATAATATTCGAACTTGGAGTAATGTTTTTGAACTTTTAACTTCGTCCCTGCGATGTAAACACAATATTACTTAGTCCACTATTGGTGGAGATGAGTTCAACCTTCACATTGTAAGGACGTTCATTTATTTTTGGACAACTTTTTGCTCCAATAGCCCCTAATACTCTTCCATAAATAGTGAACCTACAAAGACCAACTTAAATTGAGAATTTGACTCTAATCTGCAACATAACATTAAGAATGGTAGGAAAAGTTACAACATATTATAGAATTAGTCACATAACTCAGAAAGATCATTGAAAGCCATGCCCCGTGAAACGAAAATTTATGTCTTCATTGCCATTGCAACCATTATGATCCACTGATACATGAACTTGCATTTAACCTCCAAAGTTAAAAATACTACAATCCAATTACCATTTGTGGACAAAATTTTAATAATTTTCAACACTAAATTGACATTATATGTCCAAATTGGAAACTACCCAGGAATAATCATGCAGTTCTATAAAATGCATTTGATGTTAAAATCTAAAAAACTCAAAATTTTAATATTACATGCTACATAGGGTTTTAATTTTTAAAATGTATGAGGCCATTAAGTAATATATATTCAAAATATTTGGGCCTTGGGTTTGAGCTAAATCTGCAAAAAATCCCTCTTCCACAAGTTATAACTACAAGCTGAGATAATCCAAAGCATAAAAAACCCAGAATACATATATGGACACAAAGAGAGAATTATATTAATGTCCATGGCTGACCAAAAGTAGGCCAAAGGTTCTCGAAAACTACTGCATGCCCTGAGAAATAAAAAGTAGAAATAATTTTGGACATTCTTGTTCAACTTGTTTATTACTGCATAGTTTCCATAATACTTGTTTGGAAAATTTTGGATGGGTTTTTATTATAGAAGAAATTTATTGTAGAATTAATGTTTCTATCTTGTAGTTGTATGAACCATGTTGTGGTTATAGCTTAAATTGCTCTCACTTTTCTCAATTAGCTATCAATACTTGGTTTGCTACTTCCGGTTTGGGGGAGATGGAAGTGGGTTTTTCATTTGATTTTATGAATAAAGAGGAAGTCATGTATACTTATATGACATGTGTTTTAGGTCTTCTTTTTGTGATTCAATATGATATTATTGGACAGGCTGGAACACTGCTTCATGAACCTGCACCAGTAACTGTGTCACATGAGATGAACAATAGCGGTTAGGGTAATAAGATGACTCTAATTCTAAGTTTTCTTGTTGAATAGATGTGAATAATCATCTAGCTTATTGTTGCTTGGGAAATTTCATGATGGACTAAGAAAATATGCTATTTATTAATTGGTTTTAGTCTTATACTGTAGGTCCCTTGCATGACCATTATGAAGGTGGGCTCAGTATGAACTTTTGCAAATCCAATTTTGGACGTATGGGCAGTCCATTTCCATGAGACTACACCCAACCTAGAAATAGTAGAGAAGGTTATGTATAGTCAAATGTATTATGTGTATTCTTGCCCAATCCAAGGAGAAGCTTCTAATGGGCCTAAGATTGCTACACCACAAAAGTTGAGCTTAACCATTGAGTCTCTTTTATCTAGAAGTGATATAGATTGCAGGGATGCTAAAATTGTGGTGGAGGGCCATCATGTATGTGTTCACAACTGCATTTTGGCAGCTAGGAGCTCCTCTTTCATGGAAAAATTCTTTTGTGGTAACAACCGGGATGGAAAGACAAAATTGCAGTATGATTTGAAGGATTGGGTGATTAAGGAATATGTCGATTATGATGTCTTTATGATACTGCTGGGGTAGGTGAAGGCACCTCCACCTGGGGTTTGTACATGTGTGTCGTCCTACTATGAATTTTGTTGTGCAGTTAATGTATGGGGCACATATTTTTATTATACCAGAGCTTGTATCACTCTTGCATATAAGTAAATGTTGGTGTGTCTTTCGGTTAATCTATTTTGATTTGATTGTTTAAGCGAGAAAGAAGGAAATGAATTATATCAATGTTTATGAATAATAAAAGTAAAACAAGTTAATGGGACCCAAAAGCACAACAAATTATAGTAGCTAATCTTGAGCACTAAGAAGCTATGTGTAATTTTGATTTCTCTAGCATTCTATAGATATTCTGGAGTATTGACATATTTTTGGACCTCGGGTGTTTCCCTAGAGTAGAAATTTTTTATTAGTGTTCAACATAAAGAGTGTTGTTTTATCGATCTGTTGTATGCCGATTTTGTAGGATTTCTCAACACAGTTTGCAAATTTGTTGAACTTTTGCATTGTATACAATTGTATATTTTTAATGAAATTGATTTGGATGAAAATATGAAATCGAAAAACAAGGGCATTTGTCACAAATTTGAAAATTTAAACCAGTAGGTTTTTATTGTAGCCATTTTGTTGTATTTTGACAAATTTATGCATATGGAAAAGTTTTTATACAAGAAAGACAACCATATTTCATGCATTATCTTGCTTGTTGATGTTATTTATGTGAATTTGGCAGCCCATGTCATAACAATCCACCAAAAGAGTTTGAAATTTTGAACAATGTTGCTCTCTTACGAAGGTTGATCTTCTTCTATTGATTTGGATCATAAATCCCCGTCGATTTCTTCTTGTCGTTATGCAAGGCTTTTGCCAGCAGGATGTCAATGGTAGTAAAAAAAAATCTCCCTAGCCTATGTCATGCTCAACAATGCTTTCTGTGAGCATTTTACGGATCGCTAAATGGTTTTCCATGCTAAGTATATGAACATAAGTCAGTGGCAACATGACATAGAGAAGGAAGCTAATTCACATGGGAAAACAAAATTGAAAAGATGATGTTACTGTTGTCTATGGAACACCCATCATTGGTTAATAAAAGGTTAATGAAACGATGGTACACCCTTAGTTGCTATGTTATATGCTATCAAACACAAGGAGTTAAGTTTCCATGTCCAAAAAAGCAATAATAAAAATTGTTGAGTCACATAGACAACCAAATTACCATTCCAACAAAAGAATCTTTTATTATTTTACGCATCCACTTAAAACACCATCCAGGTTGGCATTCTTGATTGGTAATGTTAACATGAAAATAAGGGAATCTGATTCTTTTAGGATGACACTAGTCTTATGATAACCTCCATCACCACCACATCTTTTATGTCTCGTCATATTGTAAGACCTTCTCAAGAAACCTTAGTGACACGAGGAAGGTGAGAAATTCCAGACGAAACCTCTAGTGTACAGAGACACAAGAGCTTTCTCAAAATATAGATTTGTATTCAAAAAAAATGTGGAATTAAGAGACGAAGTCCTTTACAGGAATTCCCCTCAAACATTTACCACCTTAAATAACTAAAGAGAAATTTATAGAGTAGTTACAAATTATGGATGACATACAACAAATACAGTTCAGTAGACAACAAAAAGTATTGGGGATGGATTATGCTAGAGGAAAACATATTTAAGTACATAATTAACCAGTGGACAAATGTGAATCCTCTGTAGTCAAAAATGTATTTTATCCTTTAAAAAGGTTGACTCACATTTTTTGGAAGTTAGGTAACTGTGCAGATATGTGGCCTTCAAAACTATATGCTGCCCTTTTTTAGAGGAATAATGAGCGTTTTGGGTCCTTGTTTTATAATGGAATCTATTGCAACCTTTAGAGGTCATTATGCATCACAAATGACTTTTGTAGGTTTTGGACATAAAAAATCCCTTTTGGGACGAGATGAACTAGAGGTCCTCATAGAGAACTGTTGCACTGAAGCTGAGCTTCCTTGTTTGGTCAAACAATTTTGTGACTCTTTGCATGAATTGTTTGGATTCTTGTTCACCAACGACAATGCTTTACCAAGTTTGATGTTCAGAATAGGTGATCATCATAATTGTTTCAACGAACAAATACTACACATACCATATGGGGTTTTACAACAATGTCCCTTTTACCATTTTTGCAATTGAAGGCATGATCATGATCTTGTGATGGTAAGAAGGCTTCAACAGTAACAAAATCTATTGAATTGTTGGAGCGAGAATGCATGCGTAATGTATATTGATGATGGAAAGCTTTTGAGACAAAATATAACTCCTATAGAAAAATTATATACCATAAGACACTAATGTGTTAGGTGTGGTCCACTGTGATCGTTTCTGATGTTGTGGGATTAGAAAATGATATTATTCGAAGGGCTATACCTATCAGGCTATCATGTTTGGGTTTTAACTTTTATAATATATGTACGTTCTCCATGAAACTAATTAATAAGTCTCTACAAGTACATGCTTAGAAGGTGTTGGGCCATAAAGCTCCTTTGATTGGTATTTTTATTCTCTTTCTTAAAAAAAATTCCCGATAAACCTAAAATATATCTAGGAGAAAAAATCCCTTACAATGTATGTTTTTTCATATTAAAAATATCCTTTGTAAAAAGTGACATAGAACACAAAGGAAAGTTTTAACCAATGTGCTGAAAATGAGATCAAAACATCCATAGCATACAGTAAAAATACGTAGTGAAAACACATAACAATACGAGACATAATATGTAATAAATTCATTAGCCTTTCCGAATTGAGGTGAGGTTTTTGAGGTTAGCTCGCCCTCATGGGAGCACAACCCTTTTCTTAAAGAAAACCCAATAAAAATACAACACAATGTCCCCTAATCTTCCAAATTCCTCGCTGCACACATGTACAACACCTAATCTTATTTGTATAACCTATTCGACCCTTTGTATCTCTAACATTTTCTATAACTCACTAATGTACCAATTCCTTTATAAATTATGGATGATTAATTGCCCAAACATCCTCCCTGATAATCATCAAAGAAAAGTGTCTATCCTTGTACATTGCCTTAATCGGATTCTTCATACCTATGAGGAGACACCACATCTTGCTTCCATTTAAAACAATCCTTTTTAGATGCACAAGCTTTCCAATAGTTATAACGCTTAATATTTTTCCCTCATGTTTACTTTTTTTTTAATTCTTTATTTGCAAATTCTTCTATTTTGCATTCTTTACCGTGTCCATTGGTGCTTCCAACTTCATGCCTTTTACCTTTGTTTTGTTGATGCTTAAAAGGCTTTGAATGACTTTGGTAGATTGTGGCACATTTTAGAAAACATCAAATCACATCTCTATTAATCGGCTTTCTCCATTCATGTATTCCTTAGAAGCTCCCCCTTGCCTTCTTCCCTTTATAATACCCAAATTTTCACTTGAATAAAAATCCCTGAAATTTGATCCAATATGTTCCTTGCATGAAAATATACAATTTTTTCTAAAGACTCAAGGTAATAATATGCAGTTTTGACCCCCAAAACAGATGGTGCGTCTAGATTGGGAACACCTTATCAACATCAACTACAAAAGTAATAACCATCCCTCTAAATCAAATAACATATACTGTTCGGCGTTCACATTGCATTGTACACATGCGATTGCTAGTTTTTATAATAGTAATCAAACATTCCAAAAAAATTTGTTTTAACGTTATTTTAAACCCATTTTTTCGTATTGTTGTTAATAGGCACTTGGAGGTTACATAGGGGAGAGGACCCCATAACTGTGCACCCTAACTTTAGGGGCACACAGATATATGTAGGGATCTCGTCAACATAAAAAAATTATATCATCGTATAGCGTATCATCATGCCACATCAGCATTTTCGTTTCGCGTGTTTATTTGGAGGGAAAAATAGTTTTTGAATTGATTTAAAATGAAAAAAAAAAAATATAAAGCATTTGAAAGAGGTTTGAAAGAGGTACCAATGACTGAGCGCCTTATGTGTCACATTGTCATTGGCTCTTAAAAAGTGTCATTAGTCAAATAGTGAACAACTATTAGTTATTTTTTCAACAACCAATAGTGAAAATCAATGTACAATTATTGGTCCCTGCACAATTATGGGGTCCTCTCCCCTAGTCTTTCTGTAGAGGTCTTTAAGAGTGTTCTTTTCATTGGTGTGAACAATGACTGAAGCTGCGGCTTTTAACCATGGGATAATAAAGGGACCGGCCTAACCCTTGAAAGAGGGTAAAAATAAAATTAATATTGAAACAAAATATCCCAAGCATAGAAAACACAGTGTGGAAGTTTGACTTGACTTATATTTAGCATTTTCCAGTCTACATACAAATAAGGAAAGACGGTATAAATGATCTCATGAAGTTGAGAAAAAAGCGTCAAAATTCTTTATACAAGCTCCAGTTTATTGCCATGCCTCCAGAAGTAACAAAGCATGGGTTTATTTTTTGTTTGTAAAAATGGTGTAATATGGATGCCGAAGGTGCTGGAATCAAACAATTCAACTTTTGAAGTATTATTCTAATTTATATGGCATTACTAACAATGGAAATACCTTCAAACACCTATATATGGTATGCACAAGATCAAAAGAACATTACAGCGCATGATGAAATGCCATCTAGTTGTTGATTATTTTAAGTATCCCCTTTAAGGCAGGATTTTTGATCCCGGAAACCAATTTACTCCAGTAGAAAATGTTAATATCTTAGCATTATTGTATCCAGCAATCAACTGAGAACAACTGTATAACAATGCTTCAATGGAACCAAATCAAAATGACCAATTGATGAACATGAAAGCAACGCATGCCATGCTTTCATTGCCATCTAGTATATTCCATCCTAAAGCTCTCTCATAAGCAACAGGTCGGCCCATACTAGAAAGGCGAATTCCGGATGTAAGGTAAGCAAATCCCTACAAACAAAAATGGGTTAAGTTAAATTGCATTTTAAGCCTAGAAATCTCCAGATCCAACAATCATAACAGGAGATTGTAAGACTAGGGTTTAAAAAATAATTCTCTTTTAACCTGCTGCATCACTTTTGTGATATCTGAATAAATGTCTTCCTTGTCACTTTCATCTAGAGTCTGATCCCACTGCAGGTCTTGTAAACACCCAGATGTAGTTTCTAGCATATCTAGACCTGCCTCATTTGCAAATATGAATTCTGGTAATGACTGCAAGCAAAACTAAAACCAGTTTCATTGTCAGGCCTTCCTTCAAAACAAAGTGCAGCTACCTACTACGAAGTCCCACAATATTTAACTTCAAGTATCATTATAAATAGTAAAAGAAAACAGGCCGAACTGATCGGATAATTTTTCTTATAAAAAGCCAACTTCAACTTTGAAATGCAAGTAAAAAACATAAGTAAAGATTAAAGGCCTTCCTACTTTGTTATTATAAATAGTAAAAGAAAACAGGCCGAACAACTGATTGGATAATTTTTCTTATAAAAAGCCAACTTCAACTTTGAAATGAAAGTGAAAAACATAAGCAAAGATTAAAGGCTTCCTACTGTGTATATAAAGCACAGCTAACAAGATATCCAAGATTCTAAGAAGAAAAGGAATTGCATGGTTACCATGAGACAGGTACGGGTACGGGTACAAGGAGATGGGCACGGGAACAAAGACGGGTGCACTATTTTCCACAAAAATAAGAGACGTTTTTGGAGATGGCAATGTATGTAGATATGGATGTACGTACGTACGTAATGTATGTATGTATGTATGTGTAGATATTAGGAAAATCAATGTTTTACAGCCTAATATTAACTTTTCAAGTAAAAATATTAGATGTCGTCATGTCAACAAAAGACGAGAAACTATATTGATATTTATCTTTGATATCTCATCATACCTATCTAAGGTTAAGAGTACAAAAATTATTCAATAAAAACACTACAATGCAAGTGTTCGGGAAAAGAACCAACAAGTACAGTCTCCTAGAAGACTAATGGTCTCCAAGACACGTGTCTGGTGGGAACAAACGAGTCTTCGTGCAACACTGAATTGAAACAACCTTCTTACCTATTAATATCCTTAAAAAACAAATCATGATCAACAAAAGATAAGTTGGATCCTAAACAAAGAAGTGGTAACTATATGTTACATCAAGTCTCCGGGATGGGGATGGGGACGGCAGGGAATAGGGGCACAGTCACACGACTCTAGGATGGATTTTTTGGGAGGCCACTAGGACAACAAGGGATGGCTATTAAAAAATAGGGAAAATTTTAAAAATATAGTAAATTTCAAATATTCGTATGATAGCATTGGTAAGGCATTCATCAGATACATTAATACATACCATTTGAGCTGAACTGAGATTTCACATGAGAGTTCACACACAAATTAGTAAAATCGAATTACTTTTAATTGTATAAGAAGTCATGTCATATAATATTTTACTCATGTTTTTCCTGTTTTAATCAACAACTCATATTCTACTCATAATTTTTTCAATTGAATGTCATTTTTTCATTTGAACATGGCTTTGACAGTTCTTTTCAATTTGAACAGTCTGAAAAGGACAGGAAATGAGCTAAAGCAGATTTAAACCACTTTCTAAAATGTTTTCAGCTTAAATGGTTTGAAAGGTTTATAGGCCGTACCTACATGAAACAAAAAGATGATACCAGAGAACTGTTTTATTTTTGTCCAGTGATTGAATTTTAATAGTAAGAAGAGTTTGTATAATCAATTCCAATAATCAAAACAAAACTGCATAGATAACCTAGAATAATCCTTACAAAAGATATAGTTCCAGTCAAGCAGAGGATTAGAAGCTGGGGTATTATGCCAATTGTTTTATAAGTTTTCAGTGTAACGTGATGGACTGGTCCCGTGGGCACCAATTTCAACCAACCCCATAGCATAGATACATAATTCAGATGAGTAAGAGATATTTATAGGAATATGTTCTTTTGATTTGCAGAGCATACTTATGATGCATTCCATCTACATCCTAGGTCAAGCCTCGAAAGGGCAGACACTCCTAGATTTATATTACCAATGTGATAGATTGGAGATACCTCATTTATTTCAATATTGCATTTTTTTAGTTTTTTGGCTGGGCCATAGGGGACGGCTAGCCATCTCTAAGATCTGTTAGGGGACAGGTCTGAAAATGAAGGGAACAGATCCCCAAGGTACATAGGTAAAAATGTGATAGAAGGCTCATGTACGAGGCCATACGTTGGTGAGACCAAACAATCTATCAACACAAGAATCAAAAAACACTATAGGGGTATACAAAATGATAAGAGTGGAAAAATCAGCACTAACAGAACATTCACTAAAAACGAAACATGATTCCTGCATAGAAAAAGTGAAAGTTCAAGAAAAAGATCGGCTATTGAAATTGACCAGCATGAAAGTAGGAAACGGAAGCGATCTGGAAATCGAAGTGATCTCAAAACAAAGAAATGAAATAAGTCAACAAGTAATTTTGATAAAATAAATAAAATATAGATTTTTTGAATTTTAGATAGAAATTACATAGAGATCAGCAAACTAGATGACAAATTCACAAAAAAGGGCATTTACTTATGAAGAATTACAATACATAATTGTAATGCCCTGCTTAGGACTTACGCATTTTGACTAGTCATTGTATATTGACTTTTCATACTTTTGGGACATCTAGTGACGTGCTCTAATTATGACCTAGACATAATCATAGATCTATTTGATCTTAGATATTATGTGTCCCATTTCATATTGATGTGGCAATTCCAATTGAGAAATTTCTAATTATTTAAAGGTGCGTGTAATGATTCAAGTTATTTGATTATCATGCCATGTTCTTCCATAGAGGTACTACAATCCAATTCGGTTTATGTATAGATCATAGGATGCATACCAATGACGAGCAGGATTGAAGGGGCGTGCACACTCCCATAAGAGGGCAATTGAGTTGACCCATCAGGAAGCTGACTTTTGAGAAAGAAGCACTTCGGAACAGAGAGGACATCACCATTGGAATATCGCAATAAAACTTTTGGTGACTATAAACACAACATATTTCAGAAGAAGCGAAATTTGGCTCAAATTGGTTGCCCAAGGTTATTGAGCACCAATGACATGGCACAGTGATGTGGCATGCTGACATGGCTAGCATCCATGTAACAGCTGATATAGAAAGGTAAAGTTATACTGTGTTATACCTATATATTTAATTACAACTTAAGGAAAATTACAAGTATTACTTTCAAAAAAGACAAAAGGATGGCGGCGAACTCAATAAGAAAATGACAGGAATAAAGAAGACAACTAAATTATATTTGCAAACTAAATAAATTCCTCACCCATTCAATAAAACAAGATAATCAACCCACAAACCTTGTTATCATCTAATAAGAATACAGAATCTAATAAGAATCCCGAAGGAAGGAGATCAGATTCATGAGCAAATACAACCCTGCATTAGTTGAGAAAAGATGCAGATAATATATTTGGAGCCCATAAACCATTTACTCTAGACCTGCCAAATTAAATTAAAAGGAGCTGAATTTCAACATCCACAACAGGGGGGTTTCTCAGAGCCATCATTTTCTTAATTACGAATATCAGATTTTCTACAAGTATTTGAGGGAGGAAGAATATTATAAAAGAGAGTTGGAAACAACCGCGAAGTATTACCATTTGGCAAGAAAGTTTTGTTGAAAGGACTGTGACAAAGTAAGAAAGAAACCCTGAGAAAGGGTGTGCATTATTGAAATAGATGAGGATTAAAGATCTATCCTTCATACCCAAGCCATCAGTTTGTTGCAATCAGTATGGTAGATGTAATTTAAAGGTTGCTGCACTTATTTTACAATCTATGTAAGTATTCAAATTGTTATATGCACATCGAAAATATTACATTTTATTGTTGTTCTTTCTCTCTTTTCTTTTCTCTGTATGTTTTCATCCTTCTTTATGTTTGGGTGGAGAGTAAAGAGGAAGCCTTCTAGGTGCAAATGCTACAAACAATTTTTTTTGTTTTTTTGTTTTAACTAGAAAAGCTTAGAGGCCTCCACTGTGTGTTGGGTGAGGAGGTAAAATACCAAACAGTGCTTTGGGTGTTGGGCAAGGAAAAACAGAAAACTCATGCTAACAACCCCTAACTTTTATAATTCAGTTTTGAGTATCGAGTGGAGGAGTAAAAATTCAATCCACAATATAGCGCTAAGATCATAAGGGAGAAAACCATTGCTAAGTACATCTTTATTTTCTGTTTTTATTTCAGCAGGGTACTGGGAGGAGGAAAGCATACTCCACCTGAGCATTAGACCATTTTGGTAAGGGATTATGTTTCAATCCATTTGGATGGGCCATGATTTCTTTTAGACTACAATTTAATTTCATGTTTCACTAACCCGTTTAATATTATTTATATTCCATCATGAAAGCTTCTTGTCTCATTGTTTAAGCATTCATTGTGAACTCTCTTCATGTTAATTATTCCTTGAACCTTAAGTTTTTGCCCTCAAGCCTTGAACTAAGAAAGATCAGCTATATGAAATGGGAAGTGTGTTCTTTTGGATTAAATACATGTACAGTGGGACAAGGAAGTGTGTAAGATGAGTATTGGGCAATAATAGTGGGATTGGAATGCTCAATAAATCGAAAATGTAGAGTAATACCTATTTACCTCTTATGGACCCCAATACACATTGTGCAGGTGGCCAAGGGGTTAAACAACAGCCTTCTCAGAACGGGTATTTAATGGACAGTGGATTTGCAGCTCGATCACTGGTTAGAAGAGTATGTGCTTCGTCTCTGTTCTCTCTTTATTGAAAATTGTTTGGATATTGTAATGCAAGATTCATCTCTTAAAATATTAGAACCGTATTTATGCATTTCTAGATTTGATGTCTTCCGTGCAGACCTTTGCAAGGAGTAGAGGCAATCTTTAAGATTTTTGAATAGTTTAGTTGTAGTTGTTTATGTTAAATGTGATTTTGGGGAAGTCATACAAGTTGTGTGGTGTACCTCTTGTATGATAAGTAAATTGATAGTAAATTTGCAGCCTTTTCGAAATCAATGGGGTAATGAAAACAGCCCAAAGTCTCGCATGATAGGACTTGTATACTAACACAGGTAGCTTATGTACATGGCCAAAGAAGATTTCTTATCTCCATTGTAGTTGTCCTTTTTCTGAATCAGATTAATATGACTGGATTTTGGATTAAGTACACAATGCTTTCCTATTTTTTCGTTATTGGTAGAGTCGTATGCATTTGCCTTATATGTTGCATAATTGACATGCGAGTTGTAACAAAGTAGGACGTGGAATACAAGTATTTGGGTTGTAGTTACCTCCTATGATCTGGTCAAAACATCATAACTGTCTCCTCCCTCTTGCTGGAGAAAAATCATTCATTTTGCTTGCATGAGAAGCACAGTTGGTATGCAAAAAGATAAGCAAAATTTAATTATTTCTTGAGTTGGGTATAAACGGCTTGGCCAGTGATTGTGTAAACATTTAGGAATACTACTGAGACTATGACAAATATTTCACCTTCATACTTCGTAATCCCATCTTTTCAATTTACAGTCCTTTATTTGTAAATCACCATTTTCTGAGGGAGGAGACAAATTGGTAGTAAAAAGAAAACTGGGTTAGAAATACTTCGGTTAGAAGGATGAAAACTTGTAGACAAGATATTTATACCAAGATAAAGATTTCAGTTTTAGACACCTAATTCTTAACTGCAATATTCTAGTACTTCTGTTTGTAAATTTGCATCTCATATGAAGAAGGAAAAGAAATGCAATTTTAGTAAAATTCAATCGAGAAGAAAATTACAAGGAGTAAGACTATAAAATATTGTGAGGATGTTTATTAATATGTAAGCTAGCATACATGGAAACACCAAAGACACCCCCTTACTGGCGTTGGAATGTACCCAACATATGTTTAGAAACCGGTAAGCCACCGGTATGGACCGGAAATGCCAATGAATCCCAGTTACAGCCCGGGTACAGTTCTGTCGTATCCGGGACATACCAGCGGCACTGTCATTTTTTAAAAGGAAAAAAACACTCCCAAAAAAAACGCTAACCCTAATCTACCTACCCCGACCTCTTAATGACACTCTCTAAAATCTATATAAGCACCTCTTTCCTCCATTTCAAAACACATTCAGATTTTCAGCTTTTGCAAATTTAGAGGCTTGAAAAAGAAAGAAAGGAGCTTGAAGGAGGAAGTTAGGAGCTTGAAGGTGGAAGAAACAAGAGCTGTTTGAAGGAGGAAGTTAGGAGCTTCAAAGAGCAAGGGGGAAGGAGCAATTTGACAGAAAAAAATCAGGTTTTTCTCTCCATTCACCCTATTTTCCGTTTTTTATATTTTTGTTGATAAATTTGTAACTTGTTAATGTGATCAATGATCATAAATGATGTGTGCATTACATTTTCCGTTTTTTATATTTTTGGTGATAAATTTGTAACTTGTTAATGTGATCAATGATCATAAATGATGTGTGCATTACGCACACATCATTCATGATCAGAATCATGATTATATTTATTTTAAAATTCTATGAATCTAGGTAATATTTTTTAATTTTAGTTTTATATGTATTTTTAATTTATTTTGTTTAAAGTTTACAATTTTAAACTAGTCATGGGCTAATAATTCTTCAGCAGAGCGAAAGTGGAGCACATATGCCTTCATCTACTCAGCTAAACGCAATAAGATTGCATCTAAGAACGCTGACGATTTGGTATATGTACATTTCAATTGCGCCTCCTAACGCACAAGACTGAAGACTATAGTAAAGGTCCTAACAAGCTTTGGGATATTCATCCTGAGACTTCCAACTTTGATGCTTCTGCTACTACTTTCACTACTTGGCATTGATGATAAAAATCCAGGGAGTTTTTCATGTGTTGAACTGTGGAGCTAGTGTCACTGGGAGTGGAGTTAGTGAAATTCATGGAGTTGATTTTGAGGAAAATCTAGATGATATATTCTAGAATCTAGATTGTAACCATATACAAATGAAAATTGATGCAAGTTGATTTGTTTTGAACTTTCATGAATAATACCTTTTTTAAGTGTTTTATCTTTTATGGACTAAAAATGAGTATTATGCATTTTTTATACGTAGTTATATTTTTATAATACATTGAAAGGAATGTTGTCCATGACCATTTCTGTACCCAAGAGTTTTTGTAACAATAAGTGTTTCCGCATGTTTCAAACCAGTGTCATTTCCCGTTTCAAACTTGGCAAGGTGGAATCAATACACAATACATTTCTTCTTGATTAGCTATGTGCAATTTGCAGTAACATTGAAAACGTGTGTAGAAACTCATTTCTAAAAATGTCATTTATCTTTCTTTTTATGCTTTTAAAAGGTTCCAATGCAGGTCTATTTGTCCTTAACAAGAGTTCATGGAACATTTATAGGGAATGCATCAGGTTGGTGAAACCAAATTTAGGGAGGAATCTTATGCTGATTATCAATAAATCCCACATGACATTATTTGACAAGTATTGCAGTACAACCCAAATTGGCCGCTACAGTCACATTTTAAGTGTAATAATGTTTCCAAAAGTGGTTGCCCAGGGTGTTTGTGAAAATGCGATTTATGATGTCACCTTAAATGGAGTTACTGTACTACATGAAAAGTTGTGAAAGTGACATCGACAAATGTTAGGGTCAAGCACAATGACGTGTAATTATGTTTCAGTGGGGTAGCATAAACTTTTGTCAAAGTGGATGTGCATAATGGCAACATAACATATCGGCACATAATTTTACTAGCTCTCCAATCACTTGTAGAAGTACATCTGTTCTTCTAATTTTCAAAAAACAATTGCGTATACCTTTCTTTCTCAGGTGAGATTTGGGATGTGCAGTTTGTTTGTTAAGAGATGTCTAATTTACTTTGGATTTTAAGTAATAACATGTAACTACAATTTGTCAAATCGTGAATAATAAGCATCATAACTACTGAAACTGAGAAGTCTCACTGAAAATGCATATTTCAGTACCTTGAAATTGTATTAGTGACCCACTGATCCAAACAATGTAGGAGAGTTCACAGTTGGTTTTACAATATCTTTCTGAATACATGTTGGACTAGAACTTGGGCCCTATAGATTGAAAATTAGTAAAAACAGAAGAGGATGACTATGTATGGGGGGATCTATCTAGTGGCTTCTCTAAGCACTTAACCCACAATGCCATCTTCCATGCCTGGATTGGTTGGCAAAATGTTGAAACAATTTGAAAATCTGACAAGTCAAACCATTATTTAGAGGTGACCAAATAAGATTTTCTGAAGCACAAAATTTCAAGACTTCGCAGCTTACAAGTGGATTACATTGTCATGAAAATAGCATTTACTGGAACTCCTAATACCATGAACTGTCAAATGATGATATGCCTTACAATCCCTGAATAGAACCATTCATCAAGATTTTTCTGGTCATAAATGAATAGGCATGACTATTATTTATACTGTCCTAATAACTGAGGTTTGAGAAGTGATAGCATATTTCAGATGAGCTTACTCTGCTGATTTCATATGGTACCTTCACAGATAATAAGCAGTTTAGAATTAGGATTTCTTAATTTTTTAAATACCATGAGAAGCTTCTATCCAAGATATTTCCATTTGATATATAGTACTTAGGGGGTTGTATGAATTTCAGGTTGTAAAAATAAGTTTGAGTACATTGCGTGAAGCTCTGTTTTGCTTAGTCACAGTCACCTTCCAAGGAATTCATAGCTCTTCAACTTGAATTTTTTTCTCTGAATACACTGTCAGAAGCATCTCGTCAAGAGCTTTGCATTGATACCTACCGCTTTAGGCATTGGATAATTATTGAGTTGCAAATTTAAGTTTGACTGACTGATACTTTTCCAAGTCTAGGCTCAGGAATTTTCAAAGTCCAACAGCATAACTTTTGTATCCAATGTTTGTTTTGGGAAAATGAAGAGTTGATTTCTATGCATTGGTCATATTGGATTCACTAGTTATATTTTTAGAAATCCCAGGATCAACAAACACTAAGTTTTCATAAGATGACTTCTCTTAAAATATGCAAGGACTACGAATGTATGGACACTTGGAATTGCATGTAAATTCATTTTGTGCTTCTTAAGAGTGGATATAGTGTTCCATATATTGTTTCACAAGAATAATTTAGATCGTATTTTATTGAGTTGATTTATTGAGGGCTTTTAGTGAGTGGTACAATGGGGGTGCTTCAATAAGGTCAATAATTAGCCTTTATAGATTAGGCTATATTTTGTTCCATAGGGACATGTCCCCATCCCTCAATCACCCATCTTCACCTCTGTTCCTGTCCCGTTGCTATTTTCCTATTCAAATATCATTTCTAGGATTTTGGGGGTACTACTAGGCATAGTTCAAAAAATCATTATCGGCAGGCCAAATTTTGACTCGGAAACCGGGAATCGGCAATTTCTCAGCATTAATTGGAAACTTTATCGCTACTTTAAAAAACATTTAAATTCATAAAATAAACTTAAATTAAATAAATTCCAGCCTAATAAATAAGAATTAACCACATATGCAACAAAATAAGTTAAATAACCACAAAAAACAACTCATAATATGATTACCCCAAGGCTCCAAGCAGTACCATAATGCATTGCAATGTGTCATTGTTAACAATATCATTAAAATGATTTGTTTAACATTACTTCAAAGCAAACTAAGAGCTGGTAATTTTCTTCCAGACAATACTCACATGCAGTTTAACTTGGCCAGCCCTGGAAATATATTCATATGTTTTGACATTAAGATGACTTAGGTAAAGCACTACCGCTAGCATTTAGCATTTAGTTTACCTACTTCTCTGAAACATCCTAATTTCTGCTACAGTGCACAAAACAGCCCTGCAGAGCACTTTAGCTGACAAATAATTCTACATGACAAGATGCAATAATACATCCCGCCCAAATGACAAGTACAAACCTTGGTCAGAAAATCACAAAAACCCACTTCAAAATAACTGTGTTTTTTTCTGTTTAGACATTTATACAGTAAACAACGATTTTCAATGATTTTTCTACCGATTTTCTGTGATTTTCAGGAGTTTTATCGCCATAAATCGCCAATTTATTGGCACAACAAAAATCGCGATTTTTCAAAAGATAAATCGTTTTCATGCTTCCAAACGATTTATCGCATATAAATCACGATTTTTGGAAAAGAGCTACTAGGCACCACTTTTTAGCATTCCCACATTTCCCCATCCCCAAAATGGGGACTCTGTAGAACATTAGATCCTTTACATGACAAAAAGAACAAAATGAACTGCAAAATTAACCTTTAGTGTCTAATGTCTATTTTGGAATTACATTTTTTTTCCTTATGTTTCTTTGTCAAGGGTTGTAATGGAAGAACATTGGACTAAATCACGCAATATATGTAGCCTCACTCAATGTTACTCAACAATTGAAAATGACATGTCAACCATATTTTGACATTTTTCTTTAGCCATTTTCAAGACATCGTAGCCAAAATTACCTAGCAAAAAAGTTTACAGTACTTAGTTGTTGAAATTTCAATATCTAATTTCATACTTGAATTCCTCTCAACTATCTCAACGAGAGATCTTTGAAAATATATGATACTTAGGGTATTGTGCAAGATCAAGGCTGTGAAGTGTTGATTTTCATACAAACCTTTATGGTAGGATTGCAATATGGTAAACACTATACAAATAGTTCCCAATACTTAGAATTAGAATTTCTTAGTTTTCAAAATTCCATTACAATCATTTTTCCAAGATCTTTCCATTGATATGTGGTACTTGGGTTCTGTGAATTTCAAGTTGTGAAAATAGGTTTGAGTGCATTGTGTTAATGGTTGTTTTGCTTGTTCACGATCAACCTCCGAGGAATTCGCAACACTTCAAATTTTCTCTCTAAATACATTGTCAAAGGCATCTTGTCAAAAACTTTCCATTGACATGTTTTACTTTAAGGCATTGGATATTTATTGAGTTGCAAATTTAAGTTGACTGAGCAACACTTCGCCAAGTCTAGGATCAAGAATTTCCAAAGTCCAACATAACATAACTTTTGCATCCAATGTCTGTTTTGGGTAAACGAAGATTCAATTTAAATGTTTTTGTTCATATTGGGTTCGTTGGTGATATCTTTAGAAGCCCCGGATGAACAAACATTATTTTTTCGTAAGCTGGCCTTTCTCTTAAAATATGCAAGGACTTAAAATGCATCGATACTTGGAATTGCATGTATATCCCTTACGCTCCTTCAGAGTATGTAGTATTTTATGTATTGTTTTGAAAGAAAAATTTAGTTTGTATTTAATTGAGTTGATTTATCAAGAGATTTCAGTGAGTGGCACAATGGGAGTGCTACAATAATGTCAATAATTAGGCTTCATAGATTAGGCTACCATCCCTCGGGCACCCATCTACATCTCTGTCTTGATCCCCCTGCTAGTTTCCTATTCGAATATTATTTCTAGGATTTTCGGGGTACTTCTAGGTTTCCCCTTTTAGTGTTCCCACATTTCCCCATCCCTCAAAAATGGGACTCAATAGAACATTAGAGCCTACAAGTACAAATGACAAAAATAACACAGTGATCTCCAGAATCAGCCTTCCTTGTCTAGTGTCTATGTTGGAATTGAACTTTTCTTTCTTATGTTTCTTTGTAGGGGGTTGTAAGGCAAGCGCCTTCGACTAAATCAGTCATATGTAGCCTTACACAACGTTACTCAACGATAAAAATGACTAACCATATTTTGACATTTTTGTTAGCCACTTCCAAGACTTTGCGGCCAAAATAACCTAGCAGAAAATTTACAGTACTTAAATATGGAACTTTCAAAATCTGATTTCATATTTGAATTCCTCTCATCAAGAGATTTCTGACGATATATGATACCTTGGATATTGTGCATGGTTGAGGCTGCAAAGTGTTGATTTTCACACAAGTTGTTATGGTAGGATTGCAGTGTGGTAGACACTTCACAAATGGTTCACAATACTTAGAACTAGAATTTCTTAATTTTTAAAATACCATTAGAAGCATCTATACAAGATCTCTGTGTTGATATATAGTAATTAGTGGGTTGTGTGAATTTCAGGTTGCAAAAAAAGGGTTTGAGTGCATTGTGTGAAGGGCTATTTTGTTTGGTCACAGTCACCTTCCAAGGAATTTGCAGCACATGAACTTGAAATTAATTCTCTCTAAATACACTGTCGGAAGCGTCTCATCAAGCACTCTCCATTGATATACATTAAGGCATTGCATGATTATTGAGCTGCAAATTTAGGTTTGACTGAACAATACTTTGCCAAGTCTAGGCTCAGGAATTTCCAAAGTCCAACAGAACATAACTCTTGCATCCGGTGTTTGTTTTGGGAAAATGAAGAGTCTATTTCTATGTTTTTGGTTATATTGTATTTGTTGGTGATATTTTTAGAATCTAAGATGAACAAACACTAAGTTTTCATAAGAAGAGCTCTCTTAATATATAAAAGGACTAAGAATGTATGGACACTTGGAATTTGCATGTACATTCCTTAGATGCTTCTTAAGAGTAGATGATATGTTTTATTTATTGTTTTAAAAGAAAATTTTAGTTCATATTTTATTGAGTTGATTTATTATGGGCTTTTATTGAGTAGCACAATGAGGGTACTACAATAATGTCATTAATTAGCCTTTATAATTTAGGCTTATACTTTATTCTCCATGGACATGTTGCCATTCCTTAGTTGCCCATCTTCATCTTTGTCCCTATCCCCCTACTATTTTTAAGCCGATAAGCATTCTACAATGGCAGCATGGGGTGGAGTGCCATGTTGTGAGTTGTTCACTTTTATGTTTGACCTTAAATTTGGCATCTAGTTGACCATCAAATGCCTAGTTCAACCTTAAATTTGACATTCATTGGACCATCGCTTTAAAAAAAATCTTTTTGCTTGGCGAAATATATCGTAATATCTTGGCCATACAATGGAGTTTGAAACCACCCCTTTTTTTAAAAAAGAGTTTTTCGAGCTCGACATAGTGGTGTAGCTAGATGGATGCCATGTTTCACTAATTGGTGAGAAATTGGCAAAAGAATGTAATGGAGTTATTAATCAATATGGTATGTGAAAAATTCAAGATAAGAACCTTAAGATTGATATCTCTCACTGTATTTCAGATAGTAGATGTATTTAAGATATCTTTACTAGTCCTAATAAAATACCATTTCTAGGATTTTTGGGGTACTTCTAGGAATAGTAAGAAAACTCGGCGAGTACTCACTGAGTTTAGTGAGTACTCGCCAATAGTGCACAATGGCAAATATTCACCAATACAAATTGCCACTCGGGCTCAGCGAATATTCACCAACAATACTCGTTAGACGCTGATAAAACACAAAAAAAATGTTGCAAAAATGCTGAAATTTGTCTTTTTAAGGCAACACACTCCCTCACTTCTCCTCACACAGGGATTGAGCATCATTTGCATGAGTTGAAGAGATTTTATAGTGAATTGGAAGAGCAAATTTGAAGAATTTCATTTGGAGGTAAGGTTTCTTTTTTGCATTCTTTTCGAGAATGTAAATTCATTCTATATTATTTCTATATTCTATCCGAATCTGATTTGTAATTTTAAATGCATTAAATTCAATTCCAAAATATTTGAATTGTTATTAACTTATTTATGTTTGTTTATCATCGTTAATAAACGAAATTGCCAGAATGTGTTGTAAATGTTTTTTTTTTTTAAATTGAGAATTTATTCTTGCTCGTAGGATTTACAATTACAAATTTGATATTACGGTTACATGGGGTTATAAACCCAATTTTTAAATTTTTAAATGACTTTATAGTGCTGTTTTGAAATTAAATGTACATTTTTAAACTTTTTAAATGGTTTTATAAGTTGTTTTTCAATTAAGTTTACGGTTTTCCAATTTTTTAAACGTACGCTATGTTGCAGATTAAAGTTTAGCAATGGCATCAAGTTCAGCATCTGGGTCAACATCACTAACAGGAACCATTCCCGCAAATGCCCGTACCATTGCTTGGAAGTATGGTGTACGTGGAGCATTTCAGGGAACCATAATTTGCAATTTCTACAGGAAAACATTTTTTGGAGGCATCAATTGCCTGAAGTATCATCTTGTATGTATTGTTTTATGGGATGTTGGGGTATGTCCTAATGTTACAAAAGAGGCAAAGCGAGAGATGAAGGTAGAGTTGGCAGAGCTGAAGGAGATGAAGGTAGAGTTGGCAGAGCTAAAGGAGATGAAACTAGAGAGGGAAAGGGTGCATGCAACCATAACAAAAGCCATTAGACTTGGAATGGAAGAGGATTCAAAGGACGATGCGGCAACGATTGTGGGCTCTACTTGCGGTCCACACATACGAAAAGGAAGAGGCACGATTGCTTCATCGAGTTCAATCAAAGGGATACATAGCTTTTTTGTATAAAGAAACATACATGGGGCACAACCTTCACTTAAAGGTACAAGTTGAAACAAGGATGAACATGAGGAAACAGATAAAGCATGTGCAAAGTTCTAATACTACAACAACCTTCCCTTCAATATGGCGAAGAGCCTGTGATGGGAGTACTTCGTGATAGGATTGACAATTGTAAGAAAAAGATACAAAGCACCCTCTCCAAAAGACTTGAGTGGGAAATTGCTCAAGGGTGCAGTTGCAGATGTAACAACAATCCTAGAAGATCAAAAGAAACAATGGTAGAAATACAAATGCACCATTCTTTTAAATGGGTGGACAGATGGAAGGAACCGCACCCTCATCAATTTTTTAGCGGTTTCAAATGGTGAGATGGTATTTTTGAAGTTAATTGATGCCTCTAACATAATTAAAATGCAGACAATTTGAGTCTTAAGTTGGAAGAAGTCATGTTAGAGGTAGGTATCCAGAATATTATGCAAAGTGTCACAGACAATGCAAAAACATATGTGGCAATTGGGAGACTGCTACAGGAGAGGCATCCATCAATCTTTCGGACCCCTTGTGCAGGCCATTGCCTTGACCTTCTTTTGGAGGAAAAGAAAAATTGATTAGGTGAGGCCGGTTATAGAAGATGCAAGAAATATAACCAAGTACACATAATCACCCTTGAGCTCTTAGTTTGATAAGAGAACACATGAAGGGGAAAGATTTTGTGTGAGCCAGTGTCACAAGGTTTGCAACTAACTTTTTGACGTTGCAAATGTTTCTAGTTTTTTGTCATCATTGAAACAAATGTTTGTAAGTCAAACACGACTAGACTCACACTATTCAAAAAAAGCCGATGGAGGGAGGATTGCAAAGATAGTTTTTGATGATGTCTTTACAAAGAGAGATATAGAAATATAGAAACCATCAATGTAACTTCAAACTTCAATTTAAATTTGAATTCGATTTGTTTATTTTAATTTGTTAAATGTATTGTTATTTACGTATTTATTTTATTTGTAAGTTTGTAACTTTAAAGTTTAGTTTGTGTGTAGGTGTTAGAGCTATTGATGAGGGTTTTGTGTTACGTTGATGGGGAGCAAAACCCGATTGGGTACATTTATGAGATCATGGATAGGACCAAAGAGGTCATCCAAACCTATTATAAGGGGGATATCCCCAGATTTGGTCCCTTTTGGGAGATTATTGATCGGAGGTGGAATGATGAACTCCACCAACTTATTCATACAGAGGGATACTACCTCAACTCCAAGTTTTATTCTCCGATGGCTTCACAGATGTGAACAGGCAGGTTATCGAGGGCCTTTCAACATGCATTGAGAGAATGATACCAGAGGTTGAGACAAGGGTCGTCATTATTTTAGAGCTACAAAATTACAAGCATGTTAGGAGGAGGCTCTTTTCTTCAGCATTAGCTATCCAATGGAGAACCACGCAACCACCAGGTTACAAAAATTAGAATGTTTACTAAGTTACTTAAATGTTACAAGTTACAAATTCAATTTTATTAATTACTTATAAAATTTTGATTATCTTGTTTGTAGGCTCTTGGTGGGAGGATTGAGGAGGAACTACTCCGCATCTTCAAAAGCTAGCCCTTAGAAGTTTATCTCAACCTTGCAGCACTTCTGAGTGTGAGCGCAACTAGACTTTGTTTGAGGCCATTCACACGAAGAAGTGCAACAAGTCGACTCAAAAAAACCTCAATGACTTTGTTTTTGTGCAATACAATCTTTGGCTTCGCATAAGAAAGGTGGAGGCCACATCGCAGGAGTTTATTGATTTGGATGAGATTGATCCATACAGCGACTGGACTAGGCAAGAAGAGGAAATCCCTAAGTTCGCAAAGGACAAGATTGCTTCTTTCAAGAGGGAAGCTATGGAGGAAGAAACACTAGCAGGAGATATTGGATTGGATGACATCTTTGGAGGTGATGTCAAACATGTAATAGAGGAGCCACCGCCATCTACTACCATAGTGAAGCCGCGATCGAAGCCTTCTAGGAGGAGTGAACAACCATAATTGAGTGTGGGGACTAGTAGAGGCAATAGACCCTCTCCCCAATATTTCTCTAAAACGGAGAAGAGGAAAATGTAAATATTGTAAATTGTAACTTGCATAAATGTGCAATTTATGATAATAATCAATGACAATCATCATAAATTCATAACACTTATCACTTGGCTATTGTATTCGCATGATGATGCGATTTTGCATTGTATTTATATTCAAATCTAATAGATAACACTTCTCCAACATTTTACATACTCATTTGATACATTTTGTGGCTATATTTTGCATTAAATTTATGTTTTTTAAAGAAATTTGCATATTATTTAAGTTGCCGAATATTCGCCAAGTCTTGCTGAGTTTTTCCCGAGTTAAATTGCCAAATATTTGCCAAATACGAGTATATGAACTATGCTTCTTGGCACCCCCTTTTAACATTCCCACATTTTTGCATCCCCCCAAAAGGAGTCTCAGTAGAACATTAGATCCTATAAGTGACAAAATAAACTCCAAAACTAGCCTTTATTGTCTAGTGTCTATTTTGGAATTGATTTTTTTTCCTTTTCTTTATATTTGCATTTTTCATAAACTTTTCTTTTCAATTGAGGATTGTGGGGGACCCACATCTCTTGCCACCTTTCCCCCACCTTCCCCCATAAGTTGCCATTTTTATGAATCCAAAACACACCACAAGCTTGAAACACACCAATAATGGAAAAGAGTTATTTTCGTAAAAGTTAACAAATGACAAACATCGTGAAATATTTATTGTCAATTATGGTCCGTGTACAGAGCTAAAAAAATGGGATAGCATTTCCTACAATGTAAATATAAAATAATTACAATCAAATAATATTGATAAACCATTGAAATGTTAAGTTTATGAGAAATTGTGATAATTGTATTCGTGATTCTTGTGGTAATCCATCTTATCTCAATCGGGTACCCTACTCCAGCCATTAGAGCATGTTGAATCCCATGCAACATTCAAAGTGACTATATAAATGCCTCTTGAATCAAGATTCTCATCACATTCCAAATATGGTGGCAATTGGGATAATTATTACTAATGAATGATAGCATCAAATGATTAGTGTGAAATGCAACCCTAGTCAAGCACTAAAAGAATGTGGCATTGATGCTATTCAATGTGACTTGTTTCCACCATGCCATTAGGGAAATAATTATGAGCCTCCTAAGCTTGAAACGCACCAATAACCGCAAAGAGTTTTTTTCGTCAAAGTTACAATGCATGTTTTTGTCAAAGTTACCAAATGTTGGATATCCCACTTGAATTATTTCTCGTCAATTATGAAGCATTTATGGCCTGTCTACAGGCCTAATAGCAATGGGATGGCATTTCCTGCAAAGTAGATATAAAATAACTACAATCAAATAAGACTAATAAGCCGTTAAAATGGTAAGTGTCTGAGAATTGTGATAATTGCATTTGTGATTCTTGCAGAAGTGCAAGGTATCTCAATCGCATACCCTGGTCCAGCCGTTAGAACATGTTGAATCCCATGCAGCATTCAACGTAACTATTTGATTCCCTCTTGAGCCAAGATTCTCGTCACATTCTAAATATGGTGGAATTTGGGGGAAAAATTATTCCTGAAGCAATTACTGAATAATAGCAATATAGGATTAGTGAAATGTAACCCTAGTCAAGCACTACAAGAATGTGACATTTACTCTATTCAATATTACTTGTTTCCACCAAACCATTTGGTAAATAAATATGAGCATCCTAAGCCTTCCATAGGATTCCACTCTCCAAAGATCATTGCCACTAATGTCCATTGTTACTGATCCGCAGATCCCGGCAACAATCCACAGGCCCAAGATATATCAACTGCAGGATTTAGGTGGTATAGATATGCGGAAGTAGAATAGTACACAAATTATAATAGGTGGTATAGAATTGTGCAAGATCAGAATTCTGCCAATTATAATAGAACTGAAACTAAGTGCATAAGAACAAAAATAAAATAATGTGAATGTAAACTATATATTCATCAATGGAAAATGTTTACACGAGCAGAGTACACAATCTTACAACTTAGTGTCGAGAACTAAATACTGTCTCACGTGTTTATTGAGACATAAGATACAATACCAGTCCGCAGGAACCTGTGGATGTGGTGGAATCCATGTACCTCAATGTTAAGATGTGCATCAAGGGATGTGTGTAGAATCCATGTATATAGAAGAGAGCTGCATTTGTGAAACCATAGAGCCAAGTTGCATACTGACAACTCTGCTAAACGGATTAGTTACCCTTCCTTTGGAAGCAATGGCCCCCTTGAGTAAGTTTTTGGGGTAAGTATGGAAAATGATCAATAACAGAGAGTCCTCTTGATAAAGATATAATCCTCTTCCATCTAGTTGGAGGAATCCATCCGAAATCAAGTAGTAATATTTGTAAACAGGAATCCCAACTAACCAACATATAGCCTTGTTGTGATTGTATTTGCCACATAATTCACTTTAGGATGACGATGCCAATACTGTATTGAGTCTATTGACACACGGTATCTTCTACTACAACAGCTACATATGACTCCTTGTTGAAAGAAATAATATGCATACCCTCATGTTTGTTAGCAGGTTGCTTGAACTGATTCTGTTGTGTGAGAGATTCACTGAACGGTTGTCTTATTACATCTGGCACTTGAACAGGTTGTGGTGGTTTGATAACATTCTCAATACCTAAAATTTGTTGAAATTTGGCGCATAAATTCATGCAGTCAGGTTTTTTGGAATTTTATTCTAAAAATCCTTTAAATCATTGGTACTTGGGGAATAAATCACAATTATGTTTTGTAGAAAACAATAAATATTGACTCGCATCGAGGCATTTTATACATTTTCCCATCTCAAGTTAAGATTTTGAATTCATGTCCATTTATTCTTTGTCTTTTTGACTTGAGAATTGATTGCAGAAGAGGGTTTCAACTTTCAACCTAAAAACAGTCTGCAAAATCATGGAGGCAGAATCAACTGGTTTCCAGAATCACGGATGCAGAGTTGTTAGAAATTGTTGTTCAAACTTCTATTGTTCAATGTCATTTGAAGGCAGACTCTGAAACTGCTGATCGATGTCGTTTAATGTTGTTTGATGTGGTTGGAGGCTGTTTGAGACTACACTTATTGTTCTAGCCTTCTTGGGCACAAAACTATGCACGTGCCATTTTTTTTCCTCCCGCAGCATTAGTTATTAAGTACATTAAGGTTCCATAGGACCATTAAAGTTTTGTATTTATGTTTGTTTTGATTTTCTTTCTATTTTTTAAATTAATTTTAATTTCTTTTATTATATTTATAAAGTTATTTTTATACAAAATATAAATATTTAATATTAATATTATTTAAAAATTTATTTGTAATATTTATTTATTTTGTGTACTTATTTTTTATTTGAAAATAAATTAATAAAGATGAAGATTTATGTTCTTTGAACTCAATGACGAATTTTTTTCAAAAAGTTTTTTGGCCAGCAAATTTCTTTTGAATTTTATCCTCGCCGAATATGATCATGAGCCTTGTGACTTAGTGGGAAAGTATAATAATAAACAACTAAAATGTGAAGATAAGTGTAGAATTGATCTCTAAATAATTATAGACCAAAGGCCTACCAATTATAATAGAACAAAAATGCAGTACATAAGAACATAACAGATAATGTAAATTTATACTGTATGTGTAAAATGTCGTGGTCACCAAGATTTTTCTCTATAGCTGCAAACTGGCAGCAAAAACTCTGTCGAGACTATTGCCTCTTGATCAAACATCAATTGGAAGAAGGTATGCCCATAACACTATAGGAAGTCTCTCTTAGCCATTACAGGATTTTTGCACCATAGAAACAAAAACTTTATTGGTTGCCTCTACTTGTTCATTGGAATGTGGGTAGTAAGGGATCGACAATCAAAGAAACCTAATTTTACATCATCAAAGGTATGTTGACTGGTTTTGACTGCACTTGTATGATCTTAAACAAGGAAAATCGGTCTCAATCTGTTCTTGTACAATTTCGTGGTTTATATACTGAAAATAATTAGACTTGTACATAATATTTATTTTTTCTTGGTCAAGTTAGCCTCCCTTAACAGGGAAGGGCCTTTAGGTCAATAGCCTCCATTTGCGGATAATGTTATTCAAGTCAATAGCCTTACTTTACGATGGGAGTGGGAGTGGGAGTGGGAGCAGGAGCGGGAGTGGGAGCAAAAGAAGAAAAGTAAGATGGAGATGTTTTCAAAAACCGAATGGGCAGGAAACTGCTCAGGACACTGGAGATCCTCGAGATGGGGGTCTGCAGATTGGGGGCCCATCGGATCTGGACAAAAGAAAGTCTTGTTAGAAACAGGTAGCGTCTTGGGCGGACAAAGTGGTTGGGCGGAAGGTGGATACTGTGGTTTTTCAGTCGCAGGATCTCAAGCTTGAAAGAAAGGATGGCATTTTAAATCTTTCTATTCCTGATTGTTTGGCAGAACGAGCTAAGCATAGGATGGAAAACTCTCTTGTCGGTAAGTTCTTTGGATCTAGACCTGACGTTGAATGGTTTAGAGAATGGGCTCATAGAAAATGGAATACGAAAGGATCTTTGGATATTGCATCATATGTCAATGGATTTTTTATCATAAATCTTTCAAATAAGGAAGATTGTTCTAGATTTTTTTTCAGAGGTCCTTGGTTTATGGGAAGTTCAAGCCTGTTTTTCCAGAAATGGCATCTAGGTTTTTATCCTTTTAAGGAAAAACCAAAGGAACTTCCTGTTTGGGTTAGGCTTCCTAGCCTTCCTATGGAGTTTTGGGAGGAGGAAATTTTAGTAGGGATAGCTAGGGCTATAGGTTTTTTTATAGCCTATGATCCAGTAACTAAGGCAAGAACTAGATTAATCTATGTTCGATTTTGTGTAAATGCCCCTATAGGAAGTGTGTTACCTAAGGAAATAAGACTACAATCTAAGTATGGAAATTGGGACCAAAAAATTGAATATGACTTCTTCGCTTTTTTGCCAAAAATGTAACAGAGTGGGGCATGAGCTACGGAAATGTAAAGAATCTCATAAGGGTAAACAATAGTGGGAAAAGAAAGACAACAAGCAGGAACAGGGAGTTGGAAAAAATCCATCTAAGTCTCCCATTAAGGTTTTAGAAGAAGATTCTTCTCCTCTAAAATCGCCTTTTAAGGTGTTTTTAAATGAAGAACCCCTTTCTGAGTCTTCCCAAGCAATTAATGCGTTTCTTTCAAAAGCTTTAGTAGAAGTCTATGGGAAAACAAGCAAAATTAATTTAAATAAGAAAAATGGTGAAAGAAACGCGGTTTCCAATGAAAATGTCCCTCAGGTAATTCAAACTTTTAAAGAGTTTGAGGATCAAGAAGTAGAAAAGCAAAAGAATAAAGACGAAATCTTGCCTCTGGAAGTTACTCCGCAAAAAAGCCTTAAAGATTTGGGAGAATCATCTCAGATGGAAGGTAAGCTTAGAGATGAAGGCTATTTCGAAGAGGTTGTTCCCTGTTCTTTAAATTTGGAATCAGTTAAGAAGAAAAGAAATGATGGGAAGAAAATAAAAACCAGAAGTTCAATTTTAAAATCAAATCAGGCAAAAGAAGACTATGGAAAACAAAATTTGAAAAATAATAAATATCTAATAAAGAGAGAAGGGAAAGAATAGTCTACCGAGAGATAGAAGCGGGTAAGCAACGTTCCGTAGATTTAAGTTTGTCTCCCCTGGTTTGTCAAGGTAAGAAATGAAGATCATCTCCTGGAATGTAAGGGGTTTAAAATTTAAATAACCCAAATAAACAAAGGATCTTGAGTAGTTTTAGGAAAAGTCATAAACTTGATATTTTGATGATTCAAGAAACTAAAAGGATTAAAGAGAGACTCAATGATGTTAAAAATAAAATTTGGTACAAAGCTGAGAATGGAGTTGTTAGTTCTATTGGTTCTTCTAGAGGTTTGGCCACTCTCTAGAATCCGGATCTCTTGGAAGGTTTTGTTTTGTCTTCGTCTTCTTGTCATTTGGCTATTTGTTTTAAAGAGAAGGGTCTAGATCACTCTTGGATTGTTTCTAATATTTATGCTCCTAATTCCCCTATTGAAAGAAGGGAGTTGTGGGCAGAGCTTTTGGTTTTCAGATCAAACTATAAAGAGATGGATTGGTTATTAGGAGGGGATTTCAATACTCCCCTTTCTCCTGTGATAAAAAATGTGGTTTGTGTAGATAGAGTGACAATATGGAGGATTTTGCGGAATTTTTGGCTGAGGGTGGGTTGGTGGATATTGAGCTTAAAGGGTCTAAGTACACTTGGTCCAATCGAAGAGTGGGAGATGATTGAATTCAAATTAAGCTAGATAGATTTTTTATCAACTCTGAGTGGATGTCTTCCTTTGATGGTTCTCTTTTAGCATTGCCTAGAATAGGATTAGATCATAGTCCTATCGGTTTGAACTATGGTATTTCTAACGAGAATAGAGGCAAACCTTTCAGATTTTACAAAATGTGGCTCCAACATCCTGATATTTTTGACTTGATTAAATTGTGGTGGCAAATTGATGTTAGAGGAAATTTTATGTATAGGCTCATGGCGAAACTGAAAAATGTTAAATCCAAGATTAAAATTTGGAATAAGGAGTCTTTTGGAAATATTTTCTCCCAAAAAATCCAAATAGTTGAGGAACTGAAGAGTTTCGAAGATCAAAAGGAATTGGTAGGTTTAGATCAAGAGATGAAGAATAAGGAGAAATTGCTTCTCTCAAAATTTCACTCTCTTGAAGCCATGGAGGAATCTTATTGGAAACAGAATTCTAGAGTATCATGGTTCAAAGAGGGAGATAGAAATACCAATTTTTTTCACTTGACTTCCTCTATTCATAGGAATAGTAACAAAATTTTGGAGATTGTGGGTAGGAATGGTTCTAAAATCTAGGACAAAGGTGAGATAGCAGATGAATTTATTAATTTTTTCTCAGATCTCCTTTCCAAATCCCAAGTCCCTGATTCTAATAAAGAGAACAATATTGCGAAGTTGTTTCAGCCTATAATTTCTAAATCTAAGAATCGTGACCTTATTAAGGGCCCTTCTTCGAAGAAATTAAAGTAGTTGTTTTTACTTAGAAAGTGATAAATCTCCAGGACCGGATGGTTTTCCATCTTTTTTCTTTCAGTATTTTTGGGAGATTATTCATGTGGATGTTGAAGCTGCAATAAAAGACTTCTTTGTTCATGGCAAATTGTTAAAAGAGGTCAATAATACTTTTATAGCTCTTATCCCAAAAAAATTAGGGGGAGAAAATATGTCTAATTTTAGACCTATCAGTTTGTGTAACACAATTTACAAGATTATTACTAAAATTTTGTATTTTCGCATTAAGAGTATGTTGGAAAACTTCATTTCCCCTAATCAAGGGGCTTTTGTTGAAGGCAGACAGATCTTGGATAGTATTATCACTATTCATGAAACTATACATTCTTTGGATAAGTCTAAAAGAGAAGCTATGTTAGTGAAAATTGACATGAATAAAGCTTATGATCGTGTCTCCTGGAGATTTCTTCGTATCATTTTAGTCCGGTTGGGGTTTTCTGAACACTTTATTAAGTTGGTAATGGAATGTATCTCTACCCCTAAATATTCTATTCTGATAAATGGCAAACCTGAAGGTTTTTTTGAGTAGGGAGAGGTTTGTAGCAAGGAGATCCTTTGTCTCCTTTTCTCTATATTATTGTGGTTGAGACTCTTTGCAGACTTTGTGCTAACAGAATGTGGAATGGAACTTTAAAAGGTTTGGTTATTTCTAATGGGTTAGAACCGTTATCTCTCCAGCAATTTGTTGATGATACGTTTCTCTTGGGTAGAGGTTTTATTCCTAAAGCTCAAGCTTTTAAAGACATCCTTCAGGATTATGCTGAGGTGACAGGGCAGCTCATAAATATGAATAAAAGCTCTATTTTTTTCTTGAATGTTGAAGGGGAGGTTCAGAGGAGAATTTCTCTTATTCTGGATTGTCCTATTAAATTACTCCCCAGTGTTTATTTAGGTATGCCCCCTTTTAACGGAATAATGGAGCTTTAATGTTATAACCCTCTTATTAACAAGTTTCAAATAAAGTTGGCATCCTAGAAAGGAGCTCTTTTTTCCCAAGTAGGTAAAGTTCAACTCCTCCAAAGTTCCTTACAAAGTTTAGCAGTTTATTTAATGTCTGCCTTTAAGATGCCTGGGAAAATAAGGAAGATCATTGTCTAGATTAAGAGAAGGTTCCTTTGGTCCGGTGTTGAATCGAAGGATAAAATCCCTCAACCCATTTTTAAAAAGTGAAGAACTAAAGACCCTCAAAACATTCTCTCCCCATTGGTTCAAGGATGAAGCTAGGGGATTGTTTTGAGATGTCTTTTGTCTATTATTTGCATTGTAACCCCTTGGCATGCCTAGCACTACAAGTGGGAGTCTTATTTAGTCTTAGAATGTGCACATAGGTTAGTTACTTTTTATTATTTTAATTAGAAAATAATAAAGTGTACATAAAATGAGTTTTTTAATATTTTAATTAAGTTTTATTAGTTTTCCCTCCAAAAGGGAAAAGGTTGGTCATTTGAATGTTGCACCCCTTATCTTATAAAAGGAGGTTGCATGGCCATTCTTTAGGAGGTTGATTTGATCATTTATGTCTCTCCATGCTTGGAGAAATGGGATGTATGTCGTAGCTCTTCATTGTGCTCTTTCACTCACATTCGATTTGGAGTGAAGTAAATCTGATCTTGATAAGGATCCATTAATGTGTGTATTGCATTTGTTGTGTGTGGCGAATTGCTTGGGAAAGTATTCCTAACTCTAGCAAATTGATTGTTGAAGGAAATCTGGATTTGTTTGCATGTTTTGATGGCTAAACACGTGAATTTCAGATCTGTTATGTTTTGCAATTAATTTCATAATCTTTCGAGATGATTTGATGCCCTAAATGTGTTGGGCGACCTACTTTTTAGGGTAAAATTAGGGTTTCGTGTTTTTTGTGCGAAAACTATTTTTGGAACATTATTCTTCATATTTCTGTGGCCCAAAATCCAAAGTTTCAGCTCATTTGGACTTCTCTAGCAAAAGATATGAATTTCTGAAGTTATGTTGCAGATAGGGTTCTTTTTAAATAATTTCCAGAATTATTGGCATGTTTTTGATAATCATAAAACAAGATTTGCAAATCTGATTTGTTTACCTTTTATTTTTGAGCAAGGGAGGTACTTTGTGGTGTGTTTGGAGGCCGGGAAAAGTGTTGGAAATATTTTATTAATTTCTTCTAACCCTAGCGCCAGATCTAGAATTTTAAGTACTATTTTGAAGGGGGTTAGTGCTCAAAAAAATATGATCTCTAGTTCATTGGAAAGGGAAAAATCACAAGTTTATTGTGCACTTTGTTTCATGCAAAAAGGCTGAGTATCAAGAGAGCTATGAATTTTAGAAGTTTTCAGCTGTTTGCAAGCTATTTTAAATTAATAATGTTGTTATAAAAATCAGATCTAGAGAAGGTGTGAATTCCAATTGATTCTCCCATCTCACCCATCACTTTGGCTACTTCCAACCTCATTTTGGGTTGTAATTAACCGACATTGGGTTATTTGAGATTGAATCAAAAGGATCTAATCCTTCTTGGTTTGATTGGTGTGGAAGTTTCTTAAAATTCTCATTTGTCCAAAAAGGGGGCATTACAGCAGTATCAAAGTAATTTTCTTCTACTCCTGTGAGTGTTGTTTGCATAGTTTTTGAATCATGGAACTAGAAGGTGATGGATATTTGAGGGCCAAACTCTACAGACTTGGTAAATGGCTCGAGTTTCCTCCACATGTGAAGAGGTCGTTGCTCAACACTCTAGAAGAAGCGACAAGTTATTTGGCTATGATAGAACAATCAAATTATGGCTCCATGTTTTTGGGGATGGATTCATTGGTGACTCATTTGGCTACATCTGAACTATTGAGGCATGATGAGATGGATGTGAGGCTCATGGTCATCACTTGCATTAGCGAGGTGACAAGGATAACAACTCCAAATTTGCCATACGATGACACCACGATGGAAGAGGTCTTTGAGCTCATGATAGGAATCTTTGAAAAGCTTTGGAACACTACAAACCCTTACTTTGATAAGAGGGTTAAGATCTTGGAGAACATAGCAAAAGTAAGAATTTGTATACCAATGTTAGATTTTGATTGTGATGATCTCATTCTACACATGTTTGAAGTATTTTTTACTGTCCTATATGAGGATCATTCACAACAAATAATGGTTGCAATGCAAACCATCATGTCCCTAATGTTGAATGAATATGAGGATCCTCCACAACAATTGCTAACCATACTTGTGGAAGGTTTGGGACAAGAAAAACCATGTATTGCTAACACCTTAGCAAAACGAGTCGTGGATCAATGTTCAAGCAAAGTGAAGACATGTATCCAAGGTATGAGCTCTTTTGTTTTTGATGATGAATTGTTGACATCTAATGATTGCATAGAGATGATTAGTTGCAAGGAAAAATTAGATTTGGAAGAAGGGATCAAGGATCTTGAGCCTAAGGATGAAGAAAAATCAGACCTACAAGCAAAGGAAGAAAATTTGGTGATGGAGGTCACTATTCTGAGTAAAAAGATTAATGACAAGCTTGTTGTCCATTCCGGAACAGCCAAGGTAGAGAAGCAAGCAAGTGACATGCAAGGCCTTGAAGAAGATCATGAGGATATCCCATACATGCATTCTCTAAGTATGAAGTTGGGACATCATTTTGAGAGATCTTCAAACAAAACAAGTGTAGGGTTCGAGAAAAGAGACCCCTGGATTCAAAACCATCATGTTGGGCACACGAAGGTATGGGAACCAAGTGTTTTTGCAAAAATTATCAATCTGATTTTCTGCTTTTTACATCTGATTTCATGTGGCTAAGTGAGATTTCATAATTGAATATGACAAACAAAAATGTTGGCAAGCATGTCTCAACCTTGGAAGATCCGGAAATCAATGGGAAAGGTACTTTTCTGAGTGATAATGAGGATTTTCAGTTTTAAAAACTTGTTAGGACAGCCATTCAATGCTTTAATGGTGCACTTGGCATGAGCAAGAACAAATTGTGTTTCAAATTGGTTATCCCTCATTGCATGATTCATGTTCATGAATGCATGAACTATATTTCAGTTTTCCCCTTTCTTTGTAAGCATAAGAGAAGAGAAACTTTGGGGTGTCATCATGCACATATTACTTCATGGAATAAGGAGGTAAAGGAATGTGGGTATGAAGAGCATTACAAGCTTTATTTGGATGCAACAATATCATTTTCTTTCCTTTTCCAATTGATCCTAAGTATTATCTCTTTGGAAGCCTTGAAGGAAGTATGGAAAGGGAGGAAAATGTATTATGAAGGGACTACTATCACATGTTTCAGCCATTCCCACATTGTGCTTGTTGTTATAAGCAAGAAGGCAGCCCCAAAAGATGTTCATTTTCAGTTTGGCATGACTACATATGATCCTAGAAATGGGCTCCTCACAAAGATAAAAAATATTCTTGTTCTTTCCTCATAGATGGGCCATACAAGGAGGTATTTTGCTGCCCCAAGCAAGAGGATTCAGATTTTGGTTTGGATCATGATGGAATATATGTTGGCACATGTTTTGAAGATCCTGATGATAATGAATATGCAATATGACACCTCTGTAATATTCATTTTCAGTCTGATTTTTTCATTATTAGCTACCCCACAAACAAGGAGAAATATGTGAAAGAAGGGTCTTCAAGTTGCTAACACATTTGAGAATTGTTTTGAGGTGTTGAGACTTGGGAGAATTGTTCCCACTTGTACACAACTGTGCATGGTCATATGGGGACACCAAGGGAGGGGAGAACAACCCCATCCACAGAAGGCCTATTGGAGGGCTAATGAAGGCCCCTATTCTTTCTTCTAATTTGTTTGTTTCATGTGTAGATTTGAAAAAAATGAAGTTGCAGCTGAAGACACTCTTAATTTTTAGGAAAAAGAAGCATCACAAGTAGTTGCAAAGGCTTCACCGCTTGATTGGCACGGGATCACGGCTTTAGGAGTGCTATATCATTGCATTTGGATACATGAGTTTTCTATTGCTTAAGGGAAAGCAATCTTGGGAAGGGAGGACTGTAATGTCCCCTTTTCGGTACATTTTTTAAAAGTGAAGAATTGAAGACCCTCAACCCATTTTCTCTCCTTGTGGGTTCAAGGATGAAACTAGGGGATTGTTTTGAGATGTGTGTTGTCTATTATTTGCATTGTAACCCCTTGGCATGCCTAGTGCTACAAGTGGGAGTCTTATTTAGTTTTAGAATGTGCACATAGGTTAGTTACTTTTTATTATTTTAATTAGAAAATAATAAAGTGCATATAAAGTGAGTATTTTAATATTTTAATTAAGTTTTATTAGTTTTCCCTCCAAAAGGGAAAAGGTCGGTCATTTGAATGTTGCACCTCTTATCTTATAAAAGGAGGTTGCATGGCCATTCTTTAGGAGGTTGATTTGATCATTTATGTCTCTCCATGCTTGAAAAAATGGGATGTATGCCCTAACTCTTCATTGTGCTCTCTCTTTCTCATTCGATTTGGAGTGAAATAAATCTGATCTTGATAAGGATCCATTAGTGTGTGTATTGCATTTGTTGTGTGTGGCGAATTGCTTGGGAAAGTATTCCTAATTCTAGCGAATTGATTGTTAAGGAAATTTGAATTTGTTTGCATGTTTTGATGGTTAAACAAGTGAATTTCAGATCTGTTGTGTTTTGTAATTAATTTCATAATCTTTGGAGATGATTTGATGCCCTAAATGTGTTGGGCGACCTAATTTTTAGGGAAAAATTAGGGTTTCGTATTTGTTGTGCGAAAACTAATTTTGGAATATTATTCTTCATATTTTGGCCCAAGATCCAAAATTTCAGCTCATTTAGACTTCTCTAACAAAAAATATGAATTTTTGAAGTTATGTTGCAGACAGGGTTTTTTTTAAATAATTTCCAGAATTATTTGGCATGTTTTTAGTAATCATAAAACAAGATCTGCAAATCTGACTTTTATCTTTTATTTCTGAGCAAGGGAGGTACTTTGTGGTGTGTTTGGAGGCCGGGAAAAGTGTTGGAAATATTTTATTAATTTCTTCTAACCCTAGCGCCCAAATCTGAAATTTTATGTACTATTTTGAAGGGGTTTTAGTGCTCAGAAAAATCTGATCTCTAGTTTCATTGGAAAGGGAAAAATCCCAAGTCTATTGTGCACTTTGTTTCATGCAAAAAGGTTGAGTTTCAAGAGAGTTATGAATTTTAGAAGTTTCCAGTTGTCTGCAAGCTATTTTAAATTAATAGTGAGAAGGTGTGAATTCCAATTGATTCTCCCATCTCACCCATCACCTTGGCTACTTCTAACCCCATTTTGGGTTGTAATTAGTTGACATTGGGTTATTTGAAGTTGAATCAAAAGGATCTAATCCTTCTTGATTTGATTGGTGTGGAAGTTTGTTAAAATTCTCATTTGTCCAAAAAGGGGACATTACACTTTCCCAAGCAGGTAAAATACAACTCCTCCAAAGTTCCTTACAAAGTTTAGCAGTTTATTTAATGTTTTCCTTTAAGATGCCTGGGAAAATAAGGAAGTTCATTGTCCAGATTCAGAGAAGGTTCCTTTGGTCCGGTGTTGAATCGAAGGTTAAAATCCCTTTGGTAGCTTGGGATAAAGTTACTCAGCCAAAAGAGGTTGGTGGCCTAGGTCTTAAGGATATTAAAGGAATGAATCAAGCTCTTTTGGAAAAATCTGGTTGGAGATTAATGAATGAGGAAGGCTTCTAGGCGAGGATTCGTAAAGCCAAGTATCTTAATAATAATAGAAATCAGAATTTTTTCTTGTCCTCAGAACATCTTACGGTTGGGTCAACCTTCTGGAATGGTCTCCTTAAATGTAAATCCCTCCTGCAAAGGGGTTCCAAGTGGGAGTTGGGTGATGGATCTAAAATCAAGTTTTGGGATGATTAGTGGTTTAAGGAAGGCCCTTTGATTAGTCAGCAGCCTTGTGCTCTCCTAGCTCCCTTTTTTAAGGACTCTTTTGGGCTCTATCTAAAGGATTATTGGAAAAAGGAGGTTTTTGGTTGGTCTTGGAAGAAAATTCAGAATTTGAATGGGAATGTTGAGGATGATGAAGTTATTAAGGCCTTTAACATTGAATTGGGTGGTATGCATATCCCCTCAATTCCCAAGGCTGATTCTATTGTTTGGGCTTGAAGTTTTGGTAGAAGCCAAACACACAGATCTCAATAATAATTCTTCTTTCTCATACGGATCAATACATAACATAAAAAATCCCATATATATAGGCTTTTACATCCCTAGAATTTAGGAAACTTCCTCAACTACATATCCCACTATTTTCCTATATAAGCGAGTTGTTATAACTCACTCAACAATACACCTACGTGATTTATTATTATAAATCACTCACAATAAATATGAATCCATAATGTGAGCACTAAATTAATTATTTCCTAACATTCCCCCCTTTGTGCGAACATGGGTAAAACCTACCTTTGTACTTGCACCTGCTTTCATGATTAGGTGAATTTTACTGTAGGATGATCACAACCCTTTTGTATGGTTTTCAAATAGTTAACCACAAACCGAAAATGGTGGTTTTCAATTGGAGTACTACAAACCAAAAATAAAGGTTTTCAAGTGGTTTACCTACAACCACATCATGATGTGCCAAGTACTATTATCAGCTCTTATCACATCTCACTGTAGGGAATAACATAGGAAATGTTTTTGCTCACACATTACAAACTGAAAACGAAAATGGAACATTGGATCATGTTCCCCCCCTCAATGTGAAATTTCCACTTATTCAAACAGGAACAATGCAAACTAAAACACACTAAAATTGGAACTCTGAAAAACATAGCGGAAAGCATACTGCAAAAACTGAAAGCAAATAATCACACCACAAAAATGTCACCACAACTGATATGCGGGCCCGTCGTAGACGACTGACGAGAGGTCAGTGATTGACCTCCAACCCCTGTTTGCCTCCCTCCTCCGATGAAAGGCTGCTAGCTTGGCTTGATTTGATCATGGAGCTCATTGTATAATTTATCCCCACAGGATGGACGTAGAGTACAAGCGAAAATGCGTCCGATTATTGAAAAGTGAGGCAATTTTTTTTTCGGACTTTTGACACTGATGCTATGACTAATTTTGACGACAAGTGACTTGACACATTTTTAGTCTTAAGGAATGAACAAAAATGACTACAAATGAAGTGACAATTTTTTTTTTACTCTTACAATTTAATGACACAACAATAACGACGACTTTAAACTTTTGATACTTTTGACAACTCAACTAATGGGAAACAAATTTTACAATGACCAAATAAAAAATTAACTATATAGAAAACTACTTGACTCTCATAAGACCGTGTAAACTAGAATTCAATATACGACTAAAATAAAGCATACGATCTAAACACTCCTATAGATGATGTTGAATGTGGACACAATAATAACGTAGACCCAAAAAATTAATAGATTAACAATTAATTAGAGAATAAATGACTTTGAATTGACCGACCTAGTTTTTCTTTTGTTTGTATTTAGCGCCACGTGGTAATACCTAACCTGTTGGCTTGGAGCTTGAGGTGGCTAGGAGACTGTATCTTTGAATTGAAGATCAAGAACTTGCAACGAGCCAAATAACTAGTGAGTAAGAGAAAATGAAGATCTCACCGTTCGTCCAAAACTAAGGTTTGCGTATAGCTGTTGGAATGACGCATGACATTTAAAGAAGACACGTATGGAAAGTAAAACAGGTTGGCTAGTGCCACATTTCTTGATGAACTATTGCCACTTCATAAATCTTTGACTACTTCCAATCGCATTGCACAGTTATGGGCTCTACTCCATGGAAATGTCCTCACACCGTTGTATACTTCTTGTAATTTCTGGTATATTTTTTTTCTTTCTTCTATTCTCGGGAACTCATTTTGAGTTTTCCCCGCTTGCACTTTGTATATTGTTTGGACTGCAGTCCCATTGATCTACTTTTGTGGTCATTCGTTGGACATTAATATATTTATCTTTATCTTTATCTATCTATTAACTCAAAAACTCGGTCTTCACATGCAATACGTCTCAACTTGTTGGATGGAGACGTTGAGTAATGGAGAATGAGAAATCAGGATTTTTCATGGAGTTTGGCAGAATATTATCCTTTTAAGTCTAAGACACCCAACATATAGATTGTGCTTGAGGTCATAGACAGCTAGCAGGAGAAGATCCACGAACTATGAGGGAAAATACTGAGTTTGATAGATTTTTCAGATCTGACAATGAGTAAATAGAGTCAGACTTGCACAAAAATTATACATAACCGTAGTAGATTCACACGACAATGAAAAATAAATTGTTTGCCAATGAAAAATAAATTGTTTGCCACCATTAATAGATTTCTTCACAGACTCATCTCGGACCCCCTCGCGCTCTGATACCAAATGAAGTTTTGGTAGTAGCCAAACACACAAATCTCAATAATAATTCTTCTTTCTCATACGGATCAATACATAGCATAAACAAGCCCATATATATAGGCTTTTACATCCCTATAATTTAGGAAACTTCCTCAACTAAATATCCCACTATTTTCCTATATATGTGATTTGTTATAACTCACTCAACAATACACCTACGTGATATATTATTATAAATCACTCAAAATAAATATGAATCCATAATGTGAGCACTAAATTAATTATTTCCTAACAGGGATTTCTCAGATGATGGTAATTATTCTGTTAAGTCTGGCTATTTGGTAGCCTTTCAGTTCCCTCCTCACGACCTTTTTTGGAAGAAAGTGTGGGATAAGGTTTTGATTCCAAAAATAAATCTGGTTTTTGGCTGGCCATTAAAAACAAAGTTCTCACAATTGATAATTTGCAGCTTAGAGGAATGATTATCCCTAATAGGTGTGTTTTATGTGAAAGAAATAATGAAAATATTTCTCATATTTTTAAAGATTGCTCCTTCACTCAAAATGTTTTTGGTTGGATTCTTAATTCTTTTAATGTGGCATGCTCTTTTCTAGAGTCTTTTGTTGACTTTTTCAATAAGTGGAAATCTACTTTCTCTTCCTCCTGTCTCAGCATAGCTTGGAAGATAGTTTTTCCTCATGTTTGGTGGGGAATCTGGCTGGAAAGAAATAGTAAGATTTTCAAAGACAAGCACAATTCTATAAAAAGGGTTGGTAGTAGAGTGGTGTGGGCTATTGGAAACAATCTTTCGGTTGTGAAATTTAAAGAAAAAAGAGATATTCCGCCTCATGAGAATTCTATTATTCAGTCTTTTGGTTTGCTCAACAATTTGAGTCATCAGAATAACTCGAAGGTTTCTTTAAAACACTCTGTTCAATGGGATAAACCTAATTTAAATTGGTTCAAACTCAACTTCGACGAGGCTTCAAAAGGTAACCCAAGGTTAGCTGGAGCAGGAGGCATTATCAGAAATAGTTTGGGCGAAATGATAACAGCTTATGCAGGTCCTTTGGGTTCTCAAACCTATAATGTTGTTGAAGCTTCAATGGCTCTGTGGGGTTTATCTTTGGTTGCTTCTCTTAACATCCAAAAGCTTCAAGTTGAAGGGGATTCCCTTTATACTATACAAGCTATGAGGAAGGAGATATAGGTAAGTTACATCATTAAAAACATTATGGAAGATATCCATAGTTTATTACTTAAGTTTGAGGACATTAGTATTAACCATATCTTCCGCGAAGTAAATCAATGTGTTGATTGTTTAGCAAACTATGGAGTTAGTCATCATTCTAAGTCTTCATGGAAAAGTGAGGGCTCATTACCCGTGCGGGCTTTAAGGTTAATAAATGAAGACAGATAGCTTTCTTTTCTCATTTGTGAAGCAGATTTGGGCACTTAACTCCATGATTGTTTTTTTTCTCAAGTGTGCAAGGATTTTGGGTATTTGATCCACAACGGGGTTCACGGATTTCTTTCATCCCTTGATTCTGCTTCGTTTTTTGGAGCTTATTGATTTCAGTTCAAATATGGGAGGCGAACGTGTTCAAGTGGAGCCAGCTTCGTGCATTGGCTTGCAGAGAGACACAACTATTTGGGATATTTTGAAAAAAATGAGTCTCACAAACTACTTGTTTAAGCTTAAAGGCAGTGATTCGGCCCTCTCTGCAGATTTTGCAGCCACTTGGGATAATGGTGTGGTGACCATTAGAGGGGTTACGTTGCATGTTACAAAGGATTTCATTTCTAAGGTGTCGGGCATGCCGAATGACGTCCTCAAGCTTTTTAAAGATAGATCTAGGAGGATGGAAGAACTAGATTCCTTCTTCTGAGCTGATGAAAGAATTCTCTTTATGGAGGACAGTATTGCTCGGGTTGCGCTACCTAGTACGTGGTCGGAGATCTGCTTTCATATCATGAAATACATAACCTTGGATGGTAAGTTCTGTAAACTACATACCCATCACTTTTCCCTCCTTAATCATTTTCATCACAATAAAAAAATGAGTATCCCCTTTTATCTGTTTTGTTCCTTGAGGAATTCTTTTTTAGACTTTCAGGCTAAAAAATTTGTTGCCCTGCTCCATCAGGGGCTTATCCTCCTTTTGGCCAAAGTTGGTTCTCCCGTATTAGGTCCTAGGGTTTTGTCTAATGATGGGATTGATGGCTCTAGTGAAGATTTGGAGGATCTTCTCCCCCTGTCTGAAAGAATCAAAATATTAAAGAAGAAGAGCAAGAGGGACAGAGATATCAATGCGGCTTCTATTCTTCATAGTTTGGTTGGTGGGTCTAGGTCGGGTCTTAATACTGGGCACAAGATGAAGACAAATGTTTTTGAGCTTGTTTTCCAAAACTTGGAGTTTTTGGAACAAACTGTGGCCTCTTTTAAGGCCGACAACAACAATCTAGTGCGAATGGTTAAGAGGTTAAAGGCTAAGGTAAAAAGTTGGTGGGCCTAGACGTGATCCAGGATGAGAGGGCGGAGGATATGGTTAAGGGTAAAAAGTTGAAGCTTGTTTTGAGTAGCTCAGATGATGAGGCAGAGGTTCTCCTTCAACAGCAAACTTCTAAGCTCATGACTCTTTAGCAACATTTTAGCTGACTTTGTGTAGACTGTCTTGTTGGTTCCTGTTTTGTAATGGTTTTTCTTTGAATCTGCTTTCAGGGTTTTTTCCTTCGGTTGGTGTCTTGAGTCAATATATTTTTTACTCTTTTTGTTGGTGGTTTCAGACCTTCTATAATCTTTATTGAATATCTTTTGTAATGGCCCTTGGAGCCTATCCAATTATTACCAATAAAAAAAAAATAGCCTTCCTTTGTAGAGAATGGCATTCACGCCAAGAGCCTTAGTTTGCAGATAACGGCCTTCACACCAAGAGCCTTCCTTTGTAGAGAACGGTCTTCACATCAAGAGCCGCCCTTGTGGAGAAGAGCCTTTGAATCAGCCTTCCAACCATTTTATTTTTTATTTGAGGATAGTCCAGGGTGATAATTTGGTTGCAGTCCCAAATTGATGAGCAATAGTATTGCAACACCATAGGTCAAGAACATTAAGAGATGCCCATTTGCAACAAGTTTGTTGATGGTAAGTTCCAAGTTTTATTTACTCATGAACATAAGTAATCATCCTTGTTGTGTATGATGTGTTTATGATGTGTGGGCAAGTACAAAGTAAGTTGTAACAGTATTGTACATAATCCTATGTGTAGGCAATAAATGTTATGATAATATTTTATATTATTATTACCTAGATGCATTGGAAGTTGAACAGTCATCTTGAAGATTAACTAAACAGTCATTTCATGTTTTTTTTAATTGGTAATAATTGGATAGGCTCCAAGGGCCATTTTAAAAGATATTCATTGAAGATTACAGAAGGTCTAAAACCAGGCAAAAAGAGTCAAAAAGGAATTGACTCAAGACACCATACAAAGGAGAAAAACTCTGAAAACAGATTCAGAGAAAAACTATAACAAAAACATAACAGCCAACACAAAGTCAGCAAAAGAGCAACTAAAGAGTCTTCATCCTGGTCCTTGAGCTCGGTCTTGCCTTAGTGGTTTGATGTTGAAGGAGAGTCTCGGCCTCTTCATCTGAGATACTAAGAACACGCCTCATCTTTTTACCCTTGACCGAATCCTCTGGCCTTTTATCTTGAAGAACATCAAGTCTTTGCCTTTGCACAGTCACCTCGGCCTACAACCTCTTAACCATTCTGACTAGGTTACTATTATCTGCCTTAAGAGAGGCTACATTACTTTCCAAAGAATCCAACCTTTGGGAGACAATAACTTAAAGATTATTCTTCATCTTGTGCTCCAAATTGAAACTCAAACTAGACCTGCTTGCCAAACTTTGAAGAACAGAAGCCGCTTTGAAATCCCTATTTCTCTTATTATTCTTCTTTAACAACTTTAATCTTCCAAAAAGGGGCAGAAAATCCTCCAAATCATCACTAGAACTGCCAGCATTTTCAAAGAAAGAAACCCTAGGTCTTAAAACATGGGAGCCGACTTTCACTAATATGAGAATAAGCCTTTGATGGAGCGGAGCAACAAAATTTTCAACCTGGAAGTCTAGAATGGAATTCTTCAAGGAACAAAACAGATAAAAAGGAATGTTCATCCTTTTATTTTGTCGAAAATGATTCAAAAAAGAGAAGTGATGGGCGTTGAATTTACAGAACTTACCATCAAGGGATATATATTTCATGATTTGGAAACAAACCTCCGGCCACCTGCCTGGTAAAGTGACCCTAGCAATACCATCCTCCATGAACAACATTCTTTCATTGACACGAAAGAAGGTGTCCAGTTCTTCCACCCTTCTTGATCTATCTTTAAAAATCTTAAGACCATCATTCGGCACACCCAACACCTTTGAGATGAAGTCCTCTGTAACATGCAACCTAACCCCTCTAATGATCACCACTCCATTATCCCAAGCGGCAGAAAAATCTGCAGACAGGGCTGAATCACTACCTTTTAACTTGAACAAGTAATTAGTGAGTCCACCTTTCTTCATAATTTCCCAAATGGTTGTATCTCTTTGCAATGCAATGCACGAGGTCGGCTCCACTCGTACGCATTCTCCACACATTTTTGAACTGATAACAACAACCTGCAATAAACAAAAGAATGAAACCAGAGAGCCCTTCCTCGATTGAATTGGGGTGTTCTCGTGAGGAGGAATAACTCCTTTTTCCTTAAATTTCACAACCGAAAGATTGTTTCCAATAGCCCACATCACTCTACTTCCAACCCTTTTTGCAGAATTATGTTTATCTTTTAAAATTCTTCTATTTCTTTCCAACCAAATTCCCCACAAAACATGAGGGAAAGCTATCTTCCAAGCCACACTGAGACAGGTGGAAGAGAAGGGAGATTTCCATTGGTTGAGGTACCTTGTATCACATTTTCAAGTAAATGAGAACTGGATTTCACTCTTCCATTTTCGTTCATTTTCATAGTCCAATTCCTGGTCTTATATTGATATTAGAATGCCAGAGGCAAATATCCATTCAAAGCAAATAAATTGGCAATAATATTTATTTGTTGCATTTTTCCCTTCCTCCATTCAAAGATATGGCTAATTTCCAATCACAGCAAATAAATTAGAAGAAAATTTTATTTACTGAAGTTTCTCAATTCTCTATTTCATGCAGCTATGACAATTTTCACTCGCAGAAAATAAATTAGCAGTCCAAATTTATTTTCTGCATTTTTTTTCATCCTTCAATACTATCTATTTGAAACCCTCTTTCAATTCTCATTCCGCAAACACAAGCCTTCACTAAGTCAATACCTTGGTTGATGACTAATTCTAAAATTGCACAAGGGAACAAGCTATCACTTGGACAAACCTTTTGCAGAGGACTGTATTTCAAACCAGTTTGAACATAAATGTGTTTCAGGACAATAATTTGAAATATAATCAAGGCCCGGAAAGGAGAAGGACCTTCATATCAAGAAAATGAGGAGCCAAACACAGAAAAATTTCCAAAATGGGCAACACAACATTGGTTTCACGACTACCCCTGTGGATTAAGGTGGGACGTCAGAATATTGTATATAATCATAGGTATAGGGAATAAATGCAATAATAATATTTTTATATTATTATTGCCTAGATACATTAGAAACTGAACAGTCATTTCATGTTTGATAAATATGTACTTTCTATCATATTTTCAGGTTAATGAGAATCGAGTTTCACTGCTTCATTTCCATTTCATTTTTACAGTTCATTTCCTGGCCTTACGTAAGTGTGGTCCATAACAGTAATACCATATTTAAGCTAATCCCTTCCTTATCACTCAAAAACCCTATTCAAGCAAAATCTGCACTTGCAGGGCATGTAAAGAACAGTCACTAGTAAACTTCAGTATGGGGATGAGGAGCACGTCCCTGTTCCCATCCCTGTACCTACATCTTCTGGTGACCATATTTGTATATCATATACCCATACCCTTAATCATTTACTGAGGGGCCCTTATTCTTTTTAATGGACCGCATTATATCATGACTACGACAAAACAAAGGAATAGCAATTTGTACTATCCTGGATACTGAAAAAAGGTTAGAATTCAAATACAAACCTTGCAAGTGCAACAGATTATGGCATTAGAATGATGCCACAACATCTTGAAGAGTTCATCATTGTTTGGAGGCTGCTCCCCTAAAAGATCCACCCCAAATTTTATCCTGATACACAAAAAGTTGATATAATACTGTAAAAATAAAACACAGCACTAGTAAAATTAAAAATAGGTCCACTAGGTGTATCCCAGAAGCAAGAACATTATATGCATGAACACCTGAAGCTTGAAACTATTTGTTTCACAAGAGTCAGCACTTCTGTGGTTCCAGAAAGACTCCTCAAACCCAGTGTTGAGCCCACTCGGGGAGCAATAGCCATAGCAACACGTTGAACAGAGGCAATAACAGTACGCATGTACTTGTGAGCAGCAATCGATACACTATCACAGTTATTTGTGTCATACCCAAATTGAAATGCTATGGTAACAATAGAGCGGAAATTGCTAGAAGAAATTCCAGTGTCAGTCATAGCTCTGCTCATATCACCTTCAAGTGTTGAAGCTAAATTAAGGTTGTAGGACATGTCATATCCATCCTGCACATCGATAAAATATTAAGGCCGTGAACAGGAATGTAAAACTAAAATCTACACACAATTTTCCTGAATAACAAAAGAGAGACGAGAATAAAGAAGGCGAAGACCTTACCATAAAGCCTGTGCCCAGTGGTATGACGCGAAAACCAGATGGCAATAAAAGTGTGTCATCAGAAAGTGCACCATCAACAGGTGCAAAAACTAGTTGTGCACAATCACCAATAGCAGTTTCATCGATGCCATTGCAAAGCTGAGACAAAAGTATAAGCAATTTAAGTGCATATATAGAGGAAATACATTACCGAACACTACATACCATATTGAGAACAAAGATGTCCATTGTGAAAACCTGGAGTAAGTACGTCTCCTTTGACACGAAGGCACCATCTCGACCAGGGTCACAACCTTCAAATTTCACCAGCTCCATTATCTAAATACATTTTTGAAAAAGAAAAAATATATTATTCAAAAAACGCCCACAAATATATTTAGATGTTGAAAATGTGTATAGTTGAGTCACATAATAATAGAATAATGGTGCACAAAAATCCAAAGTACCATGTAAAGTTACTATGATGTCTGTTACGAGTTGCCTCCTAATGGCACGTAAATCTTTTTATACTTTGCATATCTAGGGTCCAAAAACTAACCTCTTCATGCTCCACAGAATGGGCTAGCGGCATAGGTATTTGTCGTCTTCCGAGTTCAGCTCCAACTAAAACTGAAGCACCATATACATGAGATCGCGAAGTGTTTGAACAGATCGTATCAAGATCACAATCCATCCAATCTGCCCACTCTGACCGATGCTCACGAAGGAAACGTACCAATATTGCAGGGGGGACATTCTGTAGCACAAAGATCCACTGTGAAAGGGTGAAAGATGTTGACCTGAAAGTGATTTTTGAGCTCTAATCTTAAACTATCTGGCGTCTGAAACTTTATAAGTTATAATGCATACCTGTAGAATCATTGAAGCCTTTGCGCATAGAACACCACCATCAGAATACAGCTTGTTGGAGGGTGTGCTCTTAAGACCAACTGTTCTAGGACTCCAAGATGAATTAAGTGAAATACTGACATCTCCCATCCCATCACTGGCAACTGACAACCATCCATCTTCAGGAAAACAGTTTATAGCGTCATTGAAACTTCTGCATTAATTTGACCAGTGAAATACCACAAACTGAGATCCAGTAAATACCCTCGATGGAAAATGTGATGCAGACTTTTTTTCTAAATCTGATTATTAATCCTACCTAGCAACTCGAAGGCTCAGCTCCCTCAATGTGGATGGTTGTAGTGTACCACCAGCTATAACCTCACCAGCAGCCTCTTGTGCCAAGGAACGTAAATGGCGTAAAGCCTAGGGAAGTACATAGAGAGAACCCAATTAAACCCGATGACATTCAAACTCATTTGCTTTAAAACATATAAAAATCCTTTAAATTTTGGAAGCTTTGAATGGCCTACAGGATAGACAACCAAATTTATTTGAACTTTATACAAATATTTGTACTCACAGCAATAGTTAGCTTTTGTGCCATAACAGCAGATGACTCATACATTGGTCTTAACACCTCAGGAACTTGTCCTGCCTATCTCAGAATAGCAACAGACCACCGTTAGGACTTTCATTTTCCTAGTGTATCTATCTAAATTGATATGAAATAAAAAGTTTATGTAGCAAAGTAACAATACAATAGGGTGCTATGTACTAAAATTTCTTATGGCAAGTGCTAGGCATCTTAACATACATACCAAGCCTTTGAACAAATATACATGAGCTTTGTACAAATAATAGCCTTTTCCATGTAAAATAAGTGGAAATGACAACAGTTAATTATATGGCTTTATGTTCATATAATGTAATGTCTTATGGTGGAGTGCTACTTGGCACTTTATTGGGGTACAATCACGATATTTTAGAGCAACTCCGTGGTTTACAAAACAAGATTGCGCATTGTACTGCAAAAGATACATCCAATCAGAAACTCAGATACATCATAGATATGACTCATATGAGTAGTCCTTCTACGGTAAAAAAAGGCCCATTGCATGGGACAGCAAGAGTGATTAATATGTATCTGGATTTGATAGAAGTACATATATTGGTTCTTATTATTTGGTCCGGACTTTGGGTATAATATTCTTCATCTTCTTGCAACTCTAATCTGTGAGAACGTTGAGTTGAGAGCGGTAACGGTGTTGACTTTAACTTAAGAACGGTGAGAAGAAAGACAGATGAAAAGGAAAAAGAGCATGATAAACACTTATGAGTGCTATCTAGCTGGAATTGACAGAAAAGCGTAAGTTTTTCTTCTTAATTGGTCCAAACTTTAGGTATAGTCTTCTTCACCTTGCAATTCTCTATTGGTTCTTATTATTTGGTCCAGACTTTAGGTATAATATTCTTCATCTTCTTGCAACTCTAATCTTTGAGACCATTGAGTTGAGAGTGGTAAGGGTGTTGACTGAACTTAAGAGTGGTGTGAAGAAAGACTTGGATGAAAAGCATAAAGAGCACAATAAACACTTCTGAGTGATAACTAGCTGAAATTGGCAAAAAAACATATATTTTCTTCTTAATTTGTCTGAACATTAGGTGTATTATTCTTCATCTTGCAATTCTAACCTGTGAGGGTGTTGAGTTGAGAATGTTTAGGCATTGAGTTGAGAACACTGAGGGCATTGAGCTGAGACTGCTGAGAGCATTGAGTTGAGAACACTGAGGGCATCGAGTTGAGAATGCTGAGAATACTTGGATGTAAAGGATAGAGAGCATGATTAATGTTTCAGGACTCCTCAAACATGATATGCATATTTGTACAATATCTAATTAAATAGATATGGATGACCAGTAGCCATGTATTATATCCCATTCAGTCATCCTTGATTGCGATATTCAGAATCGCAAGACAGATGATACTAAACGCAATTTTTATTTTGAAGGGGAAATAGCATACCAGTTGATCAAGTCAATTTTATAGATCAGCACATGTTGCAAGAAAAACATTAAAATTCCAAAATATCCCAACTTATCGCATGTTAAACTTCAACAAGATATTACATAAAGATAAAAAAAATTGTGGTTTATTAAGCCTGAATTTGTCCTTACAATGAAATCCATTTCATGGCATAGCAAAATAAGTTCTATAATATTTTTGTGAAAATTCTGCCTAGAAATAAAGTTAAATCCATTTTCATCAGAATCCTTCTTGAGCCTCAAACATGGAAAAAAATTCAGGAACCTCGAAATCCATGTGGTCCACTATATAAACAATTGATCCAACTTCTCCACAAGGCCGGATGAGATATCCACTTGAAAGCATCTCTGCTCTGACAAAACCTTCCCTTGGTGGTACCGTGCCCAGGTTCAGTGAGCGCTCACATACCTAATATAAAGTAAGATAAAAATATCATTATCCTGTCAGAGGACTTAGATTAGGCAATTCGAGTTCCAAAGAGTTAGAATTATTGACGTCCATCCATGAAATACAAATAAATTAAAGAAATTAACAGAAACATATAAATAAGTGAAAAAGATAAAAAGGTATTTGAACATAATACATATGTCCAGTATGTGTGGAAAAAAATGATAAAGAAGAAAATTCACAGAGATCACCAGTGAAATTAACTTTAAAAACTTCTTACGACTAAGTTTCTGTCCTCAAGCACTGACGTATATCGTAGTGTGCAGAAATCTCGAGCCTGGGTAAGAGTGGTTGGAGAATACATCTACATCATAAAATTCACTGCATTTATGAGACAAAAGAAACAAAACAGAAATGAAGAAATGTAATACATTATCTACCGAAGAAAATAGTAGTGACCATGACAGGTGCAGACATAAGAATAATATGAGTCTCTATATAGGAATTTTGCAATCAAGACACACTAAATCCAGCGGACTTTGTAAAATATTGAATGTATGCAAATCCCTTTTATATGCCCAAGATATAAAACTTGCAACTTACCTGTGTATACAAAAACTCCACTGTTGCACCACTGCTAGTTGTCAAAGCACCAAGCATTTCCATTCGACGGCAATCACGAAACCATGCAGGACGATCTTTCAGAACGTCTGCAACCTGAACAAGCTTGAAATGATTGGGATGTAAATTCTTTCTAAACTGTTCCACTTTAAAATAAAACGAAAGTAAAGGATGACAATATAATAGGGCACATTAAATGAGTTCAAGTCGCATTCAACCTCATCATTGCAAGGAAAGACATAAATCATTAGCTCTGGAAATCACATAAAAAGTCGCACTTGAGTGAAAAACAATGAAATAAAATTGATCGACCATGATTTATAGGTATCAGATATTTGGCTCTATGTCAATCAAAAACATATGCCTGCATAGTAAGATATCAAATATAAAAAAACAGATATACCCACCTATGCATAAATATTCAAAATAAGAAATGCAACAATTAGTTTTTCTGTTTCCCTTATCCAAAAAATCGAATGCCATAATTTTGTAGTTATTTAATGATGTTTGAAATAGATATGAACTTTTTTAATAAATGAAAAAATTTCCATCAGAAGATACAGATTATAGTTACAATAAATCTCAAAGATAAACACAGGAAACAAGCCAATGTGCATAATGCAAGAAAATCGACATGAAACTGCATAAAGCAGGTGACATAAATTGTTTAACAAGTTCTCCAGGGAATAAAATTAACATTTTAAATTTGCAAAACTTTGAACTCACTTTCATTTCATAATTGACTATTGTTTACCTGTTACTATAAGGGAAAAAATATTCATAAAAATACATGTCAAATTTCAATACGATCAAACGAAAGATACACGAAATGCACATTTTTTTTTAAAGCTGCATGAATTGGGTAACAAAACTATCAACCACATTATCAAGCCTAAAGTGGATAACATTATCATCCCTCTAGAGAAACAAGGTCTGTTGGACCAATGGAAGAAACAGGAAGATGATTTATAATCCTAAATTCTAGGTTGATCAATTTTACCAGTTTCACAAATTCTTCTTTCCCTGGTAGTTGATGTAACCAAGTTCTTGATATCATTTACGCTTGCATCTCGTTTCCTTGCAGGTTGTACAAATTTAGTAGTCTTGGAGTCTTTGATTCCATTAGTATTTCATAAGTTGCATACTCAACTTTCTTGCAGTGCTTATGAGGCAGTCCACCTATCAGTTTCACAGGGTCAGCAATGTAGATTAGTTCATATACTACTAACATGCAATCATCGTTTCTAAGTTATTATTTTTATCAAGTTGAATGGCAGTGATAGGTTACGTGATAGTTGACAATTTTATTTTTTTTACTTTTTCCTTTTTTTAACTAATGTTCAAGTTAATAGTATTCTTGCAATACCTCATTTTGCATTTGGTGAGAAGAGCCAACTCATTGCAAAGGGAGGTTAGTGCCTTGATCTTTTGGCAGAATTTAAATGGTAATTTATCAGAGAGGAAGTTGTAGCTCACATTTCATAAGCCATTTGTCTCTCATTTGTCCAAACTCTTTCAGTCTATTATATTCTTCCTTTTTTTGCATTCACTTCATCCACCGTAGCATAAGAAAATATAGATGGGTTTAATTTCTATTAGTAGCATATCTATTTAAATAAGTAACAATGGGTACGGAGTTGTATCTTTTATGTTGATTGTGTTGGTACAAAATATTATTTGACTTTCATTGATTTATTTCTAGCCGTTTTCTCTGAGTTACTTCTTCCCCATAACTCAAAAATAAAGTATTTAACCGCCAACAATTTCAAAATTGCTAATTTTGCAGCTGTCCTTCCAAAGGTTGGCAGCAATCAGATTTCTTTGGAGGACAAGATGCCAAGCCATCTTTCAAGAGGATACCTCCCCTCAATATAGGGAAGTTGAAGCTTTTCAGACAAGAGTTAGCTTTGATTGTACAAGTTAAGTTTGAGTGATTTTGAACAGATGTGGACTCTTTTCCCAATGGAGCACAAGCTCAGGGCCTTTCTTTCCTTGCCTATGAAGGGAGAGATTCTTCTTGTTAGCATTATGCTCAGCAGATATAATTATTTGTTCCTTGGAGTAAGATACGTTTTTCAGGAAAACAAAAAAATTGCTAGTTTTCTCTTGAGACACTTCCTTTGCATCATTTGCAAATGTAAAACTATAAATCGAGCGTATTTTTCTAGTACTCTCTTTTAAGTAAAGGTGACCTAGTTGAGGGACGTGTGTCATTTTCCAACTCCATTCTTTGGCTGCAGTCACCAAGTGGATATTAGAATAAGATCGGTTGAAACTCTTGCTTTTGCTAGTTCTGTCCTCTCCTTCCACTTTCTTTAGTTATAACTATTTTTGAATATCTGACAAAATCCAAGTTTGCTATGTTGCCCCTATAGAAATCATCTGTTTTCTTTTCTGCAACTGTGAATCTGCTCCTACAGATTCTGCCATTCCATGTAATATCCCACCCTTTGGACATTTTGCGTGTCTGGAATAAGTGCCTAATGGGGCACATTGGTTGGACTTTAGTTATATTATGACGTATTACTCCATTTTAGAGGAGGTATGCTTATTTGTTGCAGCTGGTCAGACTGACATTATGAGGTGATCATGAGATGTATGGATCAAACTATGTTGTTTTGGTTAGATGCATATTTGTCCTTGGTTTTAGTACTAATCTGATTTTCATGGCCTTGGAGGCATTGAAGAAAATCATCATTCGCCCGTAACAGGTGAGTACATTATGAGTCTGATTTTATGATGATCATTGCTATTATTCTACTATTTGATTTAGAGTCATCATATTAACTAATGCCAGTCTTTTTGGCAGGCGAATGATAAATGAAAATAAAAAATTTGAGCTAGCCAACATGGCAGCAAACAGCCCGTCCAGTGCTACAGATGACAGCCAAGCAATTCTTTTCACTCTCTCTCTTTGCATTTGCATTTGTGATTAATATTGCACTTGATATGTTTATCTCCATATTGTGAGCATTGTGCGGTATAGTGTGCTTGTATGTTGTTAACATCACGGAGCTGACCCACTCCGACATTTCTTAAGGTTGTTTCAGGCCTGGGAGAACAAGTGATAGATTGAGCACATTTAAGTGCGGAAACGGGAAAAAGCATTTGAAATTTGTTGACCCAGTGGGCACTCCTCCCCTCTAGGCACCACCTGCTTAAAGCATAGTGGTTATGTGTTATTTTGCCTTGTTACGTACCTTTAGTAGGTTATGGCATGTTATGTTATGACATAGTAAAAAGACTAACAATAAGTTAGCATGGTGCAATGATTAATTCTGTTGACCTTGGGGGTCAACCACCCCAAGGCCATTTAGTAACCTTTAGGGTTACCATGTGATTGGCATTTGATGGCATCCTTTGGCGGCTGTTTTTGCACTCCAGTCCATTGAGTGTGGCTAGGCCGACAGGGTGGAGGTTATGGAGTGAATGTGGATAGTGAAGAGTAATGGAAGATAGTGGTTGCTCCTTCAGTCTCGCTACTGGTTTTATTATTGCCATTTTTGCAACTGTAATGGGAGATTTTAAGCTCTTGAAAGGGGGGAAATGGGGCTTACAGTTCATTGTTGCATTTAGAATCCTTCTGCCCTCGGTGAAGAATGTTTTTGGCACAAGGTATTGGAAGAGGGATAGCATAATATGGTATGGGGAGACTTCTCCTCAATATTTTATGAATGCACGCTTTATGTATATATATATATATATATATGGGAGTGCATGAAAGCACTCCCCTTTGCTTGCAAATTGAAATATTCTCATTGCATACCACTCAATTGAAATTGCTCTCTGTATGATACTGTGGATATGGTTTTATTCCATCATTGTCTTACAAGTTGAGATTGAATGTCATATGTTACCCTGAGATGGCTTATTGTTGTGGGTTTTTTACCCTCTGCCCTTGGCTTACTTTGTTGGGTTTGAGATCTCTGAATGTCAATGTGATTGCTTGATTTTGTGTCTCATTCTATATTGCATACTATGACAGATGGTTGCTTGGCTCATGATGACCTTTAGCTTTGGACGAACTCCTCCTGACATCTTGTTGATGGATGGGGAGGGTAGGGCCATATGGCATCTACTCCAATGGAGAGCTCGTTTTTACCCAACTTTTAGGTGTAGCATGTCTTTTGGTATTGCAGGGTTTTCTTGATGGATGATTTGTTGGGGATGATATTCCTAGTTGAAGGAACCCAGTGGGGTTTGCACAAGAATGTGTTGGTGTATTGTAACCATGGAGCAGGCAGTTTTAGGAGCCTCAACTATGCAAGTTTTAAGTCATAGACTTATAATTCTACTTGTAAAAGGATGGCCTTATGCCCATCTTCATTCTATCTTTGTACTTTGTGTGTTGACACCTATATACACCTGTATACTCTGTGTGAAGATCAACATGAGGGATGAAATTTTTGTGCATTGCAAAAGGAACAAGGTACAGCTGTCATATCTCATAAAAAAATACAAGGTATGTGATGTTCTCTTGAAAATTAACCCAGCTGAAGTTATTCTTGTTTGTGGGGAACTTTGGTCTAATTTTAAAAAAAACTCAGCTGCCTCAAATATCATGGTGAAGGACTGAATTTCTGGGTTGGAAAAGGAAAAAACAAATTTCATGGCACAATAAATAAAGTGAGCACGGTGGCAAGGAAAGATGAGAAGCATGGTTCCATACATACAACTGAGTTTATATAGGGGTCTAATTTTATTTATTTACAAGCTGATCATTATTTTTCCATTTCTTGCTCTATGGACTGCTGTAAATAAAAATTCAGCAGTGTTTTGGATATTTGTTGGGGCAGCCCTCTTTGAAGTTATGTATCCAGCACTTTGGGGGATGATTTCAGTCACTGCTAGCTTCCCTTTGGAGAGGGAAATGCATCATTGCAGCAGAAATTGGCGTGGCAAGCTAAGGATTGTTGGGTGGTTTTGTCTTGTGAACACAAAATGCATTGGTTACCCATGTGTGAATCTACTAATCACATTCATACGCAGCTGTATTTTGGCTTGTATGAGCACCTACCAACCAATCAAAAGAGAAGAGAAGCCTAAGGAACGTAAGAGAGGATTGATCCACCGAACTATGGAACATATGGGAAGGCAAACAAGAGCCTCTTTTTTTCCTAAGATGTTTGTTCCATGTGCAGATTTTAAAATAAAAATAAGATTGCAGCTGAAGACATCCCTTATTTCTAGAGTGAAGAAGGATGGTAACCAAGGCATGTTCTTGCAAAAGCTTCTCCACTTGACCGGTATCTGATCTAGATTGTTCGCTTGGATCAAATTGAAGCACGAGATCTTACAATTGCTTGAAGGCAAGCAATTTTGTGAAGGGAGGACTGTAATGTCCCCTTTTCCAAGCTAGTCGCTACGGAAGACCTTATCCTATTCCTTCGTCGTGGGACTAAGAATTTGGATCTAGAAGAAAGTTGTCTGAAGATATCTAGATTAGTTTTAGGAAATATTGCACTAGTTTAGGTTGTATTCCTATTGGATGCCTAGCACTCTGATAGATGAAATAAATTACTTAGTTAAGAGTTGTTTGTGAGCATATATGCTCAAATTAGTAATAGACTTTAATATTATAAGGTCAGCCATAAGTTCGGATGTAGCACCCCTTATGTTATAAAATGAGGATGTTTGACCATTATGTCATATGTAGAATCTTATTATTTCTTCTAGGGTAAAGTTGTACCTTTCCTTATATCTCTCATCAAGGACGAAAACCCTTGTTTGAGATCCACTTCAAGGACGAAAACCCTTGATGGTGGAACTTGCCTTGGGGACGAAAACCCTCAAGGAAGGATTTTGAACTATTGAATATCTTAAGGTATTTGGAGCTAATATCTTTTTATCTAGCCCTAGGCGACTTGCATCATGAGCAATTTTGGAGGTGTTTTGATGGATGTATGGTATGATTCTTGCATGGATGGACTTGTACTAATTTCTAAAGGTGAAAGCAATCATTTACTTTGCATGTTCAAGCCAATAATTCAGCTATTTCCAAGTGGATGAATTGCTTAGGAGTGGAGTTTGGCATGATTTGAAGTGGTTTCTCCACTAGTTTGATTTGCATCATTCAATTCCTCATATTTTATAACCCTGAAATCTACAGTTTCGTGAATTTTAGGAGTTGTCTAAGGCTAAATTATTAGCCCTTGGTTTTATGTAATTTTGTCATAAAATTAATTGGTTTGTAGAAATTCATTTCTTCATTTCTAAGGCACTAAAAATAAGCTTTCTTGCAATATGATTGCTAGCAATATATAATAATTTTTAAAGACATTTTCAAGGTAGCTGATTTACAAGGTTGTATCATGAGGGCTATAAAAGCTAGGGTTTGACCCAATAGGGGGTCGATTGCCTTAGAAAAATCAGATTTGTTGAGTAGCATTAAGGTGTTTTTATCCTATTTATTTTAGTCACCCTAGAAAGTTTACTTAAAGTCTGATCAGAGGTTCGTTTCCCATCCTCAAGGGTTTCATAGAGGTGAAGAGAAGATGGACCCCAAAAATGAAAAATTACTAGTGGATACCTTAGAGCATCATCTTTCCCTCACTGTGAACTCTAAATGGAAGGACATTTAAAAAGGTTTCTTGACAATACATGACAAAAGGAAGAGGTCAAGATCAATAAAACCCTCACCCTAGCCATGCTAGAGGAGGTGGTTCGTCTAAGGAGAAAAGGGTTTCAAGGATTGACAAATGTTGACTAGCTTTGAAGATTATCAAGCTCTTCTGAAAGAGATGTCGTGATGCCCTTTCCATTTGATAATTTCGTGGAAATAGAAAATTATAGAGTGGGAATTGGCACATGGTCATAATGTTTGAACCCATCAAAGGATCATGGCAGAAATATCTCAACTATAGAGGGAAGAAAACCCTCTTGTTGCGAAGAAGCAAGTCAAAGAGCATGTAGAGATGAGCTACAAGGTGAAGAGAAGTCATGTGATGAAGTTTGAAGATACAACTTCCCTTTATAGCAACCCTTCTGGGGTGACAAAAGAGGAAGATATCCACCATGCTAAGGAGGAAGAACTATCATAGGAACTAATTATAATGATGGATCAACCTTTGGAAGCCCTAAAAGCACCCACTGTCATTGTCAAAGGTGATCCTTTGATTGATTTTCCTTACAACCCTATGAAAGCACAAGAGGATTGAGAAATTGCTAAGAAAGAACCAAGCAAATATGGAAGGTAGAGAACTTTTGATTGTTAACAATATTCCCTTGATTTATAATGGTTTCATGTGGAAAAATACTAAGGGAACTTGAGAGCATGAGCAAAAGGATGAAAGGAAGCATGAGAAGCAAGATGATGAAGTGAATGTTGGAAATAGCCCAAGCAATTCTCATATGACAATAGGAGTTAAGCATATTGGAGATGGCCAAAGGTATGAAGGTGTTTCGAAATCATTGATTTCTTCTACACCAATTCAGTTTTGGTGTCTTCAGCCATTTGATGAAAAGAATGACAATATGTCATGGTTGAGGCTCCATTATAAACCATGGCAAGTGGTTGTACATTATGATCATGCAAGCTAAAAGTGGGGTTGTAATTGAAGAAAAAATTGAATATTGGAGGACCTATGAAGTGGAGTTTCCAAGTGAAGTTGTTATGAGGTACACCCATGGAAAAGGGGCATTTCCAGGTGCCCATGACCACTTTCAGCCCGCTATAATTTTCAGACCAGCAACTAATGGTAAGCCCTCTGATATTTTGTTTGATCATGACAAGAGTCTATTGCATCATTATTTGTCATTGCCATGCTTCAGTGATCATACCTATGCTAAGGAGGTAGAGGAGCAAGGTTGGGAGGAGAATCTTGGCCAAGGATTCATTATACATCTCCCAAGCAATGCCTATGAGATGGTTTTTCATGACAGCCCAAGGTGCAAACATATTTCAGATTCTTTGTTTCCTATTTCATCATCATGTTGGGTTGGTCATCACAAACTCTTGGTCACAAGTTTGGGCTTCAAGATAGAGGTTGCTTTGCACATGTTGATTGAGAGAAGAAGAGGTATGGTGAAGAGTTACATAGATTGCTTACATCCTTGGAATCCGAGTAAACCCTTGAAGCTCAAAGAAGGTGAAAGTAAAAATTTCAGTTTTGATTTTTCCTCTCTTTGCTTATGGAAGGGAAGAAAATTGATGAGTTTGTATGAAGTTGGGAAGAATTCTAGCATGGCATGTTTGAGGCATCATAAGTATAATGAGAATTCTGATTTCCTTTCCCATGTTTCTAACCTATGGTTCTATGAAAGGACTAAAGAATAGGAGGGAAAAGAATAACAATCATGATGATTATGATCCATGGCTCCATTCCATGACACTGTTGCATTTTAATCTTCATTATCAGCTTACACCAAAGTAAAGAGAAGGCCTAGGAAATGAATGGTGTAGCAAAAGGTACGTAGATGCTTTGATACAATGTCAAACTTGTTTTTGTGCACATGAAGTGGGTATCATTGTGGGCTGCAAAAGGGAAAGGAGATCTGATTTTGAACTCAACATGATGGATGACATTTTTGTACATTGCAAAAGGAACAAGGTACAACTGTCATGCCTCATTAAAAAATACAACGTATGTGATGTTCTCTTGAAAATTAACCCAGTTGAAGTTATTCTTGTTTGTGGGGTACTTTGGTCTCAATTTTAAAAAAAACTCAGCCTCAAATATTATGGTGAAGGACTGAATTTCTGGGTTGGAAATCAAAAAAAATCAGATTTCATGGCACAATGAATAAAGGGAGCACGGTGGCAAGGAAAGATGAGAACCATGGTCCCATACATACAACTGAGTTTAGAGAGGGGCCTAATTTTATTTATTTACTAGCTGATCATTATTTTTCCAGCTCCTTTCTTGCTCTATGGACTGCTGTAAATAAAAATTCAGCAGTGTTTTGGATAGTTGTTGGGGCAGCCCTCTTTGAAGATATGTATCCAGCACTTTGGGGGATGATTTCAGTCACTGTTAGCTTCCCTTTGGAGAGGGAAATGCATCATTACAGCAGTAATTGGCATGGCAAGTGAGGGATTGTTGGGTGTTTGGGTCTTGTGAACACAAAATGCATTGGTCACCCATGTGTGAAGATACTAATCACATTCATACGCAGCTGTATTTTGGCTTGTATGGGCACCTACCAACCAATCAAAGGAGAAGAGAAGTCTAAGGCACCTAAGAGAGGATTGATCCACCGAACTATGGAGCATATGGGAAGGCAAATAAGAGCCTCTTTTTTCCTAACATGTTTGTTTCATGTGCAGATTTTAAAATAAAAAGAAGATTGTAGCTGAAGACATCCCTTATTTCTAGAGTGAAGAAGGATGGTAACCAAGGCATGTTCTTGCAAAAGCTTCTCCACTTGACTGATATCGGATCTAGATTGCTCGCTTGGATCAAATTGAAGCACGAGAGCTTACAATTGCTTGAGGGCAAGCAATTTTGGGAAGGGAGGACTATAATGTCCCCTTTTCCAAGCTAGTCGATACGGAAGACCTTATCCCATTCCTTCCTTGTGGAACTAAGAATTTGGAGCTAGAAGAAAGGTGTCTGAAGATATTCTAGATTAGTTTTAGGAAATATTGCACTTTTTATGTTGTATTCCTATTGGATGCCTAGCGCTCCAATAGATGAAATAAATTACTTAGTTAATTAGTTGTTTGGTGAGCATATATGCTCAAATTAAAAATAGACTTTAATATTATAAGGTCAGCCATAAGTTATGATGTAGCACCCCTTATGTTATAAAAGGAGGATGCTTGGCCATTATGTTATGTTGAATCTTATTATTTCTTCTTGGTAAAGTTGTACCTTTCCTATCTCTCTCATCAAGGACGAAAACCCTTGTTTGAGATCCCTTCAAGGAGGAAAACCCTTGATGGTGGAACTTGCCTTGGGGACAAAAACCCTCAAGGATATTTGGTATAAGTGGCTATCTTAAGGTATTTGGAGCTGATATCTTTTTATCTAGCCCTAGACAACTTGCATCATGAGCATTTTGGAAGTGTTTTGATGGATGTATGGTTTGATTCTTGCATGGATGGATTTGTACTAATTTCTAAAGGTGAAAGCAATCATTTCTTTGCATGTTGAGCCAATAATTCAGCTATTCCAAGTGGGCTGAATTGCTTAGGAGTGGGGTTTGCATTGATTTGAAGGGTTTCTCCATGTTTGGTTTGCATCATTCAATTCCTCATTTTATAAGGCTGAAATCTACATTTTTATGATTTTAGGAGTTGTCTAAGAGCTATTTCTAGCCCTTGGTTGTGGCTGCACTGTTGCTATCATAAATTAATTGCAGTTGGGTGTAATCACTTGTTTTCTTCATTCTTTGATGTAAATTGGATTAACAAATGTTGTCGTGATTGTATTAATTATTTAGAAACATTTTCAGCGGCTATTACATGGTTGTATGATGAGTTGAAGTCCATATACAATTTGTTGCTAGGGTTTCTGATATTTTTTAGATCTATTATAAAAATCATATTACTCTCAAGTGGGATTGGTGTTGTTTCCTATTTTTCAATTTCAGCCCTAGAAAGGGACATTACATGGACCTTTGTGCACCTTGTACTAATTATAATATAGATTTCTCTTAGAACAACTCTTGACCAATGGAAATGATTGTGTTATATTGTCTCTTGTGCCCTCATTATTTCACATTGTGCAGCAAGGAATTAAGAAGATTAAATGGATGAATGAATTCTCTTTTGAGTGAGTGTGAATAAGTAAAATGATGACTGTCCTACTTGAGCTCCTACTCTAAGCTGCAAAAAGTGCATGGTTTGAATAAAGGTCATGAGGGGTGTGTTGAATCAATGACTTCTTCTTTCCTACTTATAAGTGTATGGATAATATGATTTGTGTTATATGCTTTCATGATTCATGGAGCCATCTGTAGTATTTATTTACTTCAGGACTGTACTTAGTAACTCTATGGGCTTTGTGCTGAGAACTGTTGTCACATCCACACATTTAAGAATGGGCAAGATTTTTAAGTTCTACATCGATTTAGTAGTCTATGCAGTAAGCCTTGAGAGTGTGCATAAGAATGCCTATAAGCATTGAGTTGGTTATCGTATATAGATACCATTGTTGTGTGTGTGAATGGATGATGGGGCATGTTGTGACTCCCTTACCTATTAGGCACGTAATATGTTAGGATACCAATATGGCAGGGGGTGGGGGGGTTGAAACCGGTACGAAATGTACCGGCAGTGGGTACAGCACAGATACGGGGGTGGGAGCGGGAAGGCTATGGCTAGTACCCTGCAAATACGTCTATAGACATACCCGACCACCCGGCCGTATCCGGGGGGTGTCGGTCGTACCCTGCCCGCTCCCACCCCCATATCCGCCCCTAAAATGCTTTTTTTTTGTTTTTTAAACATGTTTTTAAAGTCATTTAATAATAAAAAGTATAATATTCTTTTAATTTAAACCCTAAAAGTTAAGTACAAACAGAAAAACAAAAGTAAGACACAAAAACAAAACATAAAGAAAAGAAACTTACCTCTCCTTCCTCATTTCATCTTTGGCTCTCTAAAATTTCATTTTGCTTGTCTAGGGTTTGATACTTCAACAACAAGCATTGCAAGTATTTTCCTAAGCTGGTAGGAGTGTGAGGAGCTGCAAAGGAGGAGGATTTGTGGTTTATTAAGTGAAGGTAAGGTTTTATTTAATTTTTAAGTTTGTTTCTCTTTTTTTTGTTATTTAATCTTTCACACACTTCATGTTTTTTCTTATGTTGATTATTTTTTTTCCCAATCGAAATTTTTATTTTCAAACCGTTTTTTCTTTTTAATTTTTGAAATTTTCAATACATGTTATCATGTTATGCCCTAGGGCAAAGAGCTTAACTTTTAAGTTTTATTTTTAAATTTTAGCCATTGTTTTCTTTGCTTATGTTGTTGGTTTTGAACCTTGTAGGTACTTCTACAATGGCAACAAGTTCCGCCTCTTTTGGGCAATCTTTGGTCAAGGAATTTGACCAAAATTCGCTATTATGGAGGCATGTAACAATACTTGAAAAACTTCCAGGTGGTGGGTGTTTTGTTTGGAAATGCAACGAGTGTGAATCAGTATTCGAAGGCTCTTATAGTCGGGTGAAAAGCCACTTGTGTGTAATACCGGGTCATGGTATAAGAACATGCAAGGGGAAGAATAATGTTGGGGTGCCAAAAGCACATGTTTTGGCATATATCAACAAGCAAGAAGATGCAGAGACAACTTTGGCTTTGAAAATGGGTCATCCATTGGCCAAAAGAGGAAGTTCATATCAATTAACGAGGCTTCCTGTTGCCCCGTCAAGTAGTGGATCCCCAATTGTGACCGTGCCACATCTATTTGTGGCTCCCACCTCCATGGATGATGAGAATTCACCCCGTTCACCAAAGAGAAGTAAGACAAAAGGGTCATTGGAAAAGACCTTTCAAAATGAGAGCAGGGATATTACAAATGAACACATTGCAAGATGTGTGTATGCAAATGGACTTTCATTTAATGTTGTGAGGTCGCCTTATTGGCATGAGATGGTGAAAGTCATCAATGAAGCCCCAAAAGGGTATAAATCACCAAACTATGAGAAAGTCCGCACCACCCTATTGGATAAACAAAAAAAAATATGGAAGCCTTCTTGTAACCAATTACAGACTCATGGGCCAAAACAAGTGTCCATCGTTTTTGATGGATGGAAAGATGCAAGAAGCCGCCCTTTGATCAATGTGGTTGCAATATGCCTTAAAGGGACAATGTTTTTGAAAGTGGTTGATTGTGAGGGGCAAGTGAAAGATGCCCAATTCATTGCCAACATTCTCTTCAAATCCATTGAGGCGGTGGGGCCTCAAAATGTTGTCCAAGTCATAACGGGCAACGCCAAGAATTACAAAGCCACGGGGATGCTAGTTGAGGCAAGGTATGGGCATATTTTTTGGACACCATGTGTCGTGCATTCACTCAATTTAATGCTAAAAAATATGGCCAGCAAAATAGAGTGGATTCAACAAGTGTATGCAGAGGTTGAAGAGATCCAAATGTTTGTCACTAACCATCAACAGTCGCAGGGCATTTTTAGATCATTCTCGCATTTGGAGCTACTGAAGGTAAGGGAAACTACCTTTCTTTTTTCTTTAATTTAAATATAAGTTTTTTATTTTTAAAATATCATATAATTAGTATTCAAAAGTTTTCAATTTTCTTTTTAATTTTTGTTTCTCATTCTTATTAGGTTGTTGAGACTCAGTTCGCATCACACACAATCATCTTGAGACAACTTATGAAGGTGTGACAGACACTCAACAGGATGGTAACTTCCAACCTATGCTTTGTATGGAAGCAAGCAAACATTGTACGGGCTCAAAAAGTGAAGACCATGATCTTAGAGGACACTTGGTGGGATCGAGTACAATATTTGTTGAGTTTTACTGAGCCCATTATGAGCATGATCCACTTACTGACATGGATTAGCCATGTCTAGGAGAGATATATGATGGTATCGACTCAATGATTGAAAAGATAAAAGCCGTCATAAATGCAAAAGAACAAGATCCTAAGTAAAAAAAATTCAAAGAAGTGCAATCAATCCTCATTGAGCAGTTGAACAAAATGACCACCCCGCTACATCTACTTGCTTTTGCATTGACTCCTAGATTCTACAGCATAGAGATCATTTCCTTGCCAGGAAGGATAGCACCATACAGGGATGCAGAAGTCGGTGAGGGATATATGGTGGCTTTGTCTAGGCTCTTCCCTGATCCTGAGGCCCAAGACATGGTTATGATAGAGTTTGGCAATTTCATAGCAAAAACAGGTCATAGCCTTCTCGCTCTTTGAAACAAATACAAGATGGATGCTTATATGTGGTGGTACCTCTATGGTCACGCATCGGTTTACTTGCAGCCTCTTGCAATCAAGGTCTTGGCATAGGTAAGTTTTTTTTTCTCTTTCCTTTTTGGTTGTAACTTTAAGTTTTTTTAAAATTTAAGTTCGAAGTTTGCATTACCTTTGCGTTGCCTCAATAGGTTGCAAGTTCATCTTCCTCTAAGTGCAACTAGAGTACATATAGCTTCATCAATTCACAGAAGCGCAACAAGTTGGGAGCTAAAAAGGCTGAAGATTTGGTATATATATATTCCAACTTGCGTCTTTTATCCCACAAGCAGCCGAAGTACAAGAAAGGGTCAACAAAACATTGGGATATTGATCCAAAGATAGTTGACTTGGATGCTTCCATTTCCCACTTGCTATTAGATGATGAGGGATTGGAGTCTTCTTTGGCACTGCGAGACCTACATGCACAAGGGGGTGCAACTGCTAGTGGCCCTAGTTAGAGTGGTTCGAGTCCATGTGGTTCTAATGAGCCACATAATGATGATGATGTTGATGTTGATCCTCTTGATGAAGAGGAATATGATGAATATTGAAAGATAGTTTGAACATTGATCATTGGAATTTGGTGTAATAAATTGAATTTAATATATCATGACATTCACATTGTGTTTGATTTAAGTATTTAAGTTTTTAATTTTTAAGCTTTTAAGTTTCTAAGTTTTAACAAATTATGACTTGTTTGTTGTGGTTATTCACTTATCTAGCTTATAACTTATAAATGAATATTGAAAGATAGTTTGAACATTGATCATTGGAATTTGGTGTAATAAATTGAATTTAATATATCATGACATTCACATTGTGTTTGATTTAAGTATTTAAGTTTTTAATTTTTAAGCTTTTAAGTTTCTAAGTTTTAACAAATTATGACTTGTTTGTTGTGGTTATTCACTTATCTAGCTTATAACTTATAAATTATCTACTTATCCTGTCTTTTATCTTGTCTTTCATATTGGTGTCCCCAAAATTTTCACTTGGAAATTTTGGGATACCCCTTTAAAATTTTTGGTCTTTTTGTCTTGTGTTGATTTGCTCAAGATGCCTTCAGGAGATTGCAAGAAGTTTGCAATGATGGATTGTATGAAAATAAGAAAAATGTTGCCACCCATGCGTAGAGCTCGAGAAAATATGCACTTTTAGAAAAAACGGCACCTAAAACGGAGCCACGGAGTGAAAGTTATGGCACTTGCAAGTTTTTGCTGCTACATCTTCCTAGACCCTTTCCAAAAATAGAAAATTTTATTCACCGAAAATCCAAAATGGAAAGAAATGCTTCTTAGACCAAAACGTGGAAATTAGAGCTACCCCGCAGGTTGGATTTTAACGTTGCCTTCCACCTTGGATTTCCACACCAATTTGGGGAAATTAATTCCAAGTGCAAGTCACATTTTTCTGAAGCTACCTGTTGGGTCAAAGTTTAACATGACTTAAGTGGAAAGTGTGAAACATGGACCTACCTAGCAGGGTGGAATTTTACACTGCCTGCTACTTGTGTCTTTCACACAAAAAAATATTTAATTCCAAAACAAGTCGCACTTTTTGCATGCCTGTTGGGTCAGCATTTAACACAAATAACTTAAGTGGAAAGTGTGAAACTTAGACCTGCCTGGCAGGGTGGAGTTTAACACAATCACTTAAGTGGAAGGTGTGTAATTAGAAGTTGTAAGGCAGGGTGAATTTTAACACTGCCTACTGCTTGTGTGTTTCACACAAAAGCAGATTTATTCACCCAAACAAGTCGCACTTTTTGCCTTCCTACTCGGTCAGTGTTTAACACAAATCACTTAAGTGGAAAGTGTGAAACTTGGACCTACCTAACAAGGTGGAATTTCACATTGCCTGCTGCTTGTGTGTTTCACACAATTCCTAGCCAAAAATGGTGACTTACTTTGGCATTGTTGCATGCTTTAAAAGGGATTTAATTTAATTATTTTTGGCAAGTGTTGGCGCCAAAGATAGGAAGTCATTGCATGCAAAATCCATTTTTGAAGCTTGTGCATGTGCTCCCAATATTCCAGTTGAGGCCTTCATTGGATTTACTTATATTTGCCTTCACCCGGAGTGCTTTCCAGAAGTCAAAATTGCTCATATGCAATTAAAAATAAAAGATGGTGAGTTTTGTCTGAATTGTTTACGGCAAGCATTTTACTGGAACATGGACTGGAGAAGAATTGCAAAAGCTTCAAGGATAAAAGGAAAAGATAGGTCAGAGGCAACACCCGCAAGAAAATCACAGTTAGCTACTTCCAAATCTAGTTTGGTGAGAATCAAAGGCAAAGAGTCAGCCGCATGGAAGAGAAAATGCACCTCAGCTTCAAGGCAGAGATATCATCCAAATCATTCATGAGGTTGGATCAGCATGCAGAGTATGGAAGAAGAACAAGACTAAGAGTGTTGCAGCTTTCTTCTAATTTCTTCTCCTCTTTCTTCTTCTTTCTCTTATTTTCTCCGACAAAGTAATTGAGTAATCAATTAAAACTGTAAAAATTAGGTATTTGGCTTTAAAAGTTGTTGCTTCAAATTTCTGGAAGAAGTCAATTACTTGGAAATAGGTGGCAAACATGTAAAATAGAAGGTTCTATTTTCAGTTGTAAAGCATGCATGTCATGCAATGAGAAAGTCTAGGGGAAAATATTGTCAGCTGCTTCCCTTTTTCATAGCTTCCACATGCGGCAATTCATTGAAAGCTTCCTATTTGTAATTGCCCTCTATGCACTATAAATGGAGGAAGAGCCTACGAGTTGAAGGATGATAATCTTGTTTATCAGAACTTGTTTTAGCAAGAGCTTTGTAATTGGGGCATTCTTGAGTTATCAGACTTTGTGCTAGAACCCTTGGTGTGATTGCTTCAGAGGCTTAGGATTGAATAAAGGTGGATTTCTTGAGAACTTTGTGTCTACGGTGTTTCAAAGGTTTTTAGATAAACTTTGTGTTATCTCAAATCTAGGTTAGAAGTAATTTCTTTCCCATCCTGCTAAAAATTGTATTTTATCTGTTTATTTCGTTTGTGTGTTGTTAGCATATGGATTTGCACGTATGCAAATGACATGCAAGAGTGTGGGAACGAAGTCCCTCCTCAATGAAGGTGAGGCAGCCTTTATTGAAAACCAAAATTGTATTTACATTTGTACATTCAAAATTGTATGTGGGGGGTGTTTTGGAACATCAACGGAAAGAAAAGTGAATGAGGGAGATGGAATGGAATGAAGGAAAGGAGTGGAATGGAATGAACTGAAAGATCATGCAAGAGTTAGGTAAAAACAGAGCCTAATATCGCATGAAGAGGAAAGATGAATAACCAACACAAATAAAACGGAGTTTGAGTTAGCCAAACAAGAACGTGTAAAAGGGAACACACATGAGCAAGTAGATAATCAGAGCTTGATCACTGTGAACTAGAACAATTGATTAATAACGTTGACAATAAGATCAAAGATAATATTTGCATGCAAGATTCAAACATCTAACATCTAATGAACATAAGAACATCAAACGTTACAAGAGACAATGAATGAGACACAAAGTTCGTATTTCACTAACTCCAAAATGTTTTTCACAAAAGAACACAAAGTTTCTTCCTGAAACAAAGCTTACACAAAAGTATTTTCTTCTCCTCTCTCAAAGTTACCTTTACAAATGAGCCCCTCACTTCCTTTTATAACCCAAAAGTTGGTTACAAAGTAGTTAGGGTTTTACATGATCATTAAATAATGCACTTAAGTGACCTTTGACTTTTTCAACAACTTTATTAAAGACAACTCAAAAATAGAAATTGCTTAAAATATCCATAGTTTCCCGAAAACAAATAACAACACCTTTTAAAATATACAATGCCTTATCCATTGAAATGGAGTCCGCCTATCTCAAGTGTATGAGAAATGGACTCTCCCACTTCGTTAGATACCAAGAAAATCAACTCCCTGAACCGCTGGTGAAATTAGGATCTATCGCTTTTGCTAGTTGAAAGGATCTAAACCTTCCTAAAGTTTCAAACATCTTTTCTTCTTTTGGAGGTTCACTTGGTCGAAGAATAGCCTCAAAAATACCTGTAATTCAAGAATTCTACTTGGCATATCATTTAAATTAACAATTTTGGATTGAGCGTTCTCAAATAAGTTCTTTAATTTGATGCACCGCTCCATTGAAACTGATGAGAAATTGTTGGCGGGAGTGTACATGTCCTTAAACAGTTGTGAAAATTGCTCTTCCACCTGCTCCGATAAACACCTTTGATTATGCTCATTTACGAGGTTACAAGGAATCTCAGCCATGAATTCCTGAATCAAGGAGAGTGAAGTGAAGGTTTCATTGCACATGCTTTCATAATGGATCATAGAATCCTCGAGAAGCGTTTTTCTTGATTTGAGATGCACACACCAAGGAAAACGTGTCCCTCGATGTTCAAATTTGAGAATTACTTCAATAGCTAAAACTGAAGATTCCATACTTGTCATATCCTATAAATTGGGCAATATCTCATCCAAATTTGATATGGTAGAAACAAAAGTTTCTTTGAAAGAAAGAATTGGATCAAGATACGCACTGACATCTTCATGAAGCTTAACCGCGGTCTTGATCGTCCCCTGGCCTAAAACGAGAATCTCTGAAAGCCAAGTTTTAGTGACATGGCCCAATGTGTTTATTTCCTTTGACAAATTGAGAGTATCTTCATCTAGGGCAGCCACTGCATCAAGTACTGGGAAGGTGGATGATATGGGATTTATCAAATGTTGAACATATTCCACCACTTGATTCTTTTCGGCCTTGAGTTGAGAGTTTTGAGACTTGTATTTCTCAAGTCTCTTTAGCACGATATCAATTGATTCTCGAGCCATCGCCATATCACTTTCTAATATAGATCTTCCAAGTCCAAGTCTTGAAACTTCATAGTCGGCAGGTGTCATAGCATCGCGCTCTTTATCCACTTGTGGAATGGCAAGGTCTGCAAATTTGTTTCCATCATTATCCACCATTATTCAAGAAAGCACCTTAGGCTTCTTAGGAATGACGTCATTCGAAAGTTTGAAAAGGGCATCAAAATCAATGTCAATTGGCTTGACAACTCTCTTCCTTTTCTTTACTTCGGAATCAACCCAGGAAGGAGTATCATTCACTATTTCAGCATACAAAATCCTGGAGCTCGAATCAATATTCTCATTATTCTCGACATCATGAGATCCTGCTTGAATCTTACCTACGACCTCGATTTGAGGAGAAACAACCTCAATATCCACTTCTTAATTTTTCAGGAGATTTTGGGAAATCCCTTCATGAACTACATGCTCCGAAGTGTTTGATATTTGAATTACCTGCACCTGAGTGGATGCTTGTTTGAAGCATGGCTGAGGATCATTTGCTACTAGCTTCTGAGCACTATTAACGATGTGGGTAGAAGAATCTCTACTCGAGGTAGAAAATCTGGACACACGCTCTCTTCCTTCTTCGGGGTTAGGATATTTAGATCTTTCTCCTTGTGACACGTTACTTGGCAAAGTGGATTTCGGCAACCACTCCTTTCTTGCTTGTTGTGTATGATTGGATGGTAATGAGGTTGATCGAGAAGAGACTTTGGTCGAATGGAGGCCCCCTCGTATTGGCGATTTTTGTGATCCCGAAACGTGATCTGGGATTGATTGCAATTTGGCAAGTTCTCTGTCATACCAAGATATGCTTCTTTCAATAATTGGTTGGTTTTTGCCATCAAGAGAAAATTCATCTCTTTTGGTCCAGTCGATTCGAGGCAATGGGGTAAAGGCAATGGCATCATATGAGGGATCGATGACATCCTCATCATCATTTATGAATGAATCGGGAGGACTCTTGATGCGGAAGGCCTTGATCTGAGAAAGTGTTCGGCGAGAGTACTCCCGTCTTCTTACCTCATGTTCATCTGAACAAGTAGCCCAGAAATCTTCCATGATAGGATTATGTTGGTATTTTGCTCCCAGAATCTTTTGCATATATCCATTGATATTAAACTGGGGTCTCTTCACATATGGATGGATGGTTATGAGAGCGAACTCTTTTTCCATGAGTTGTGCACTGAAAAGATTTGGATATTGGTATTCCCCAATTTGAATTGGGAAATGAATTCCTGAACGATGCTTGTCACTAAGAAGGGAGTGAACTTGGAATAATTGTCGCGCCAGCTCCATTAATGCCCATCTGTCACTGACGTACTTAGGAAGTTTCCACGGGTACCAGCAAAGCCACTCACGCGAATGTAGGAAAAAGATGAAAATTGAATAAACCAGGTTCCCCATTGGGAAATGACACTCATGGCTTCTTTAGAAAACCTTTCCTTAGTATTCCGATTCAGGTTCCGGATCACGTAGAAGGTGAATGCATCGTTGACTCTTTTGAAATGGTGAGAACTATTTTTGAAGCTGAGTTGAGGGTAATAATGAAAAACACTGTTCGACGGCCCCATGACTCCTCTCGTTTCAAGTCCCGAAAATAGCTTTCTTCTTGCTATCGCATAAGTCAGATACGATGTCATGTAGAAGCATCCAGTCATTTTAACTTCTATCAATTGTTTGTGAAGGGTGTTACTAATGATGGTGGCCCAATCCACAAACTCTTTCTTGGCTAGGATGATACAGATAAACTAATACATCCATGGGTGGAAAATCCTAGCAGAAGGTAGACCGAAAACTCGACTTAGGAGAGTGATCATATCCTCGATTTCTTCCACGAACTCAACGCGGTACAGTTCTTTGGGAAGCCTGTCAATTCGAGGTCTCTTGGTTACTAACCAGTTGTTAATTATCTTGCTCCATCTCAGGGGTTCTTCATCCCAGAATTCTTGTGCTAACTGACGAGTGATATCGGCATTCTCGGGAAAGTCGGGTATGCCGAGCAATTCCTCAATATGCTCTGGTGTGATTAAGAGGAAAGGCTTGCAATTGTCTTTAAAAATTCCTCGTCTCTCAGGATCATAATGCTCTGCGCAAGCAATAACCAATTCCGGATACTGCACCGAGACAAGAAATGTTGTTGCTTGGGGTACACCACTATGGTAAAGTCTATCTGAGAAAATGGTTTTGCCTTCAGTTTTCACCCGCTCGCAAAACTGTTGCACGTTGATGTGACCCAGATTTGTATCAATGATATTGTCATATGCTGACTTAATGGAACTGGGAGGGATAATTCCTTGAAATTCATACTTCAAGGCGGATTTGTTTGATTTCTCCACTGGCTTCCTCAATCTCCCTGCAGATTTGTTAGATTTTTCGGCCATTATGAATTTCACAGAAGAATGTCTCAGGCACGCAAAACAACGCAAGCGGGGTCGGGTCTCAGTCTCCGAAACCCCGTCGATGCAAGAAAAATATGTTCCGTTATAATATTATTATTATTATTTTAAAATAATAATAATAATAATGACAATAACTTGATTAGGTTACAATTTCTGATTCCGGTGAAGATTTTGTTTTTTTTTTTAATTTAAAATAAACAAAATCGCCCGATTTTAATATCCCCTTTTTTTATTAAATTTGCTGATATCAAATTTCTCTTTGGTATGTGAAAATCACCCGATTCTAAAAATCCCGCAATTTGATATTTACTTCTTCGGTGTGATCTATAGGTCAATGCGTGAATCCTCCTGAGAACGCGTGATTCCTTGTGGCAGAAATAGGAAATATTTAATGTTCTTCTTTGCAAAATTTATTATTTTCTTTGGCTGTGCGTAGAGTTCTTTTGTTCTTGGCGTGTGTATTTTGCTGTCAAACTCCTGCATGGATTCCTCCTTTAGGCCGCATGGGTTGTGCGTGATGGAAACGTCCTCATCTCTTTGGCCAATGCGTGGGTTTTTTAAACTGTCCCCTCCTTGCTTAGCACGTGGAAACCCTCCTCCTACAGCTGCGTGGTGAAAGACTCCTTGTTTTCTTTGCTATTTTGGATTGTTCTTTTAAAACCTGCGCATTTTTGCCTCCATGTGGCCTTCTACTTTCTCCTACAGCGTGTCGTTTTGGAAACTGTCTAGATGAATGCGTGGAGACTGTTCTTTATTGGAGACTGTTCTTTATTGCGCAGATCTTTATGTTCTAGGACTGTCCTCTTCCTCTCCTCAAGCGTGGATTGGCCTGGAGAATGCGTGGAAAGCTTCTGGAGAGTGCGTGGAGAATGTTTTTGGGTATATGTATGAATTTAAAACTTTCCCTTTGCCCAATGCGTGGCTTTTTGACTTTCAATTTCTTGAACTGTTATTTTTCCCTATTAATGCGTGGAAAGAAATTTTTGTCTTCTTGTTGTCTTTTTCTCCCCCCAAGGCATGGAAACTCTTTCTTTCCTCTGTTGTGAGCTGTTTTTGTTCTATCTATTATCAGCCAATTTTGACTTCGCAAAATTGTTAAAAAGTAATTAAAAAATTAGAAAATTTTGAAAAGTGTTACTTTGCGTGGTTAATTGGACTCTTTGCGATCGTCTTATTTTTGTGATCGTTTCGGTCTTCGTTTCGTGATTTTCGGGCGAGAACTCTTCCCGCCAGGCTTTAAAACGCGTTAAAATACATTAAAATAATTAATTAATATTTAATTAATTAATTGCTCCTTTTTTGATTAAATTAATTTTTAAAAAATCACTTAAGGAGTATTTAATTAAATAAATATAAATTAAAGTTCATTCGACAAATTTTAGTGCCGGGGAAGTAAGCTTTCGTTTCCAACTGCCAGGTTGGCTTCCCGAACCCCGATTTCCACTTTCCTGGCAATTTCCTTCAATTTTTCCACACGTGGGGTTTTCCTCTGCCAATTGCCAAATCATGGATTGGCAAATGGGCATAAAATTCCCCAATTTCCCACATGGGGAAATTGGACGGGGATTGCCAACCCATTTTGCCATTCCCGTTGGCAATTGTCCGTTGCTTTCCCCATTTTCCTTGGCACTTAAGCCACTACCCGAGAAGAGACGAAGTTGAATTAATCCTAGTAACTTCCTCCATCAAACCTGTTGGAAAAAGTCAGAAGCTTCTAATTTCTTCAGGAAGACATAATATTTTGTCAGCATCATGCAAGAGAAACTAACGCCATTGTGAAGAAGAAATACAGGAAGGTTTTGGGTTACATCCAACAACCTTCCACGCATTTGTCTGTAGGAAATAAAAACAGTCCAAATAAATTTCTTTTCTTTAGAAGTTTCCACACATTTGGAGGAGCCGCCCCAGCAAGAGGAGACCATTGCTCTCCTGCGATTTTGTTCTTTTTCTCAGATTTGTTTTGCTTTTCGCCTCCTGCTCTCGTGTGGACGTCTTTGCATACGTCTTCACAAAGCCCGAGGGTCGCTGTGTGTTTAGGCGCTTCCACTGATATCTGTGTATATACATAACAAATGCCTGATGGACAGATGCCTAGCGATAAGACTGTCAGTGGTGGCGATGATGCATTCAATACATTTTTCAGTGAGACCGGCGCCGGAAAGCATGTTCCCCGTGCCGTGTTCTTGGATCTCTACCTGGGTCGAATTCGGAAGCTGAAGGACAAGTGCACTGGTCTCCAGGGGTTTCTAGTGTTTCACGCTGTAGGAGGTGGTACTGGTTCAGGCCTCGGATCTCTGCTCCTGGAGAGGCTTTCTGTGGATTATGGGAAGAAATCCAAGCGGGGTTTCACCGTTTACCCTTCTCCTCAAGTCTCCACATCTGTGGTGGAGCCCTACAATAGTGTGCTCTCAACTCACTCACTGTTAGAACCATAATTACCAGGTTCGAAAATCCGATTAAATTCGGAAGGGCAAAAAAATCCGAAAATTCGGAGTTCTCGAAAAAATCCGAAAAAATACGGAAAAATCCGGTTCGGAATATATATACTTGTATTATTATAAATTTATATTATTGTATACTTATATCATTATATATAGACAAATCATACAAAAAAGCATCCATCTACCATAATCATCATCATCATAATGATTCTTTCAAAAGATTGCAAGAAGTTGCTTGGTCCAAAAAGGTACAAAAATGGATTTTATGAAAATAAGAAAAATATTGCCATCATTGCGTAGAGCTCGAGAAAATATATACTTTTAGAGAAGACGATACCTAAAACAGAGCCACAGAATGAAAGTTATGGCACATGCAAGTTTTTGCTGCTAATCTTCCCGGACCCTTTCCAAAGATGGCAAATTTTTTTCCATCCTTGCCAATTTTTTCGCCAAAAATAAAAAATTGCCAAAAAGGGAAAAAAAAAATTCCTACAAAAATAAGACCGAACCGAACCGGATTTATTCGGTTGCTTCAAAAAATACGGTTCGAACCGGATTTCATACAAATCCAACCGAACCTGGTAACTATGGTTAGAACACACCGATGTTTCTTTTTTGCTTGATAATGAAGCCATTTGTGACGTCTGCCGCTGTTCCCTCAACAAAGAGCAGCATAATCTCCCACGCAGGTCCAAGGAGAAACCTCACGCGCCCATTCAAGAAGCTTTCCACGCGCCATGGAAAAGATTAAACACAGTTCAAAAAGGAGAAAAAGACCAAAATCTACGAACGTGGATAGACAAGACAGCAAGGAAAGAACAATTTTCCATGCATGCAAAGGAGGAGAATGTAGAAAGCAATTTTAAATCCCAGGTCAGAGCACTTTCCAAATAATGTGGAGCAGCCTCCAGCAATGCCTGAATGTTTCACACCAAATTTTATCGACCATCTTCATAGGAGTTTCAAAGGTCCACAGCTAGCTGCAATTCAGTGGGCTGCTCTGCATACAGCAGCTGGTACAAATGGAGTTGGGTCTGCTAAACGGAAGGAACCCTGGCCCTTCACTTTGGTGCAAGGTCCACCAGGGACAGGAAAGACACATACAGTCTAGAGAATGTTGAATGTTATTCATCTTGTTCAATATCAGCACTATTATGGTGCACTGCTTAAGAAACTTGCTCCTAAAAGCTACAGGCAATCCTACAATAATGCAAACAGTATTGACAGTATTGGCACAGGATCAATCGATGATGTTCTTCAGAGTATGGATCGCACACTGTTCCGTATGCTTCCTAAACTTTGCTCTAAACCACGACTGCTTGTTTGTGCTCCATCAAATGCTGCAACAGATGAATTGCTACAGCGTGTTCTGGATCGTGGATTCATTGATGGTGAAATGAAGGTCTATCGCCCTGATGTTGCGAGGGTGGGTGTGGATTCTCAAAATCATGCTGCACAGGCAGTATCAGTGGAGCGTAGAACTCAAATTCTCCTAGGAAAGTGCCGTGAAGAAGTAATTGGCTATATGCAGCAGCTACAGGGTAGAGAAGTAAACTTATCTCAGAAAATCAGTGGCCTCCAAAGAGAGCTAAGTGCTACAGCTGCCGCAGGGCGATCCCAAGGAACCGTTGGTGTTGATCTTGATGTTCTGGTTGCACGCGACCACAGTCGTGATCAGTTGTTGCAAAATCTTGCAGCTGTAGTAGAAGAACGAGATAAAATTTTAGTAGAGTTGACTCGCCTTTTCATTTTGGAAAGTCGCTTCCATGGAAGAAGCTCGATCAAATCTTGAGGCAAGTTTTGCAAATGAGGCTGAGATTGTGTTCACTACTGTTTCTAGTAGTGGCCGTAAGTTATTCCAGCGCCTAGCCCATGGGTTTGATATGGTGGTTATAGATGAAGCTACAAGCTAGTGAAGTTGGCGTGTTACCTCCACTTTGATTGGGTGCTGCAAGGTGTGTTCTTGTCGGGTATCCACAGCAACTGCCTGCAACAGTAATTAGCCGGGCAGCAGGCATGTTGCAGTATAGTAGAAGCCTTTTTGAGCGCTTCCCAACAAGCAGGTCGTCTAACTATGTTGTTATCTGCTCAGAATCGAATGCATCCTCAAATTCGGGTTTTTCCTTCAAGATATTTTTATCAAAATGAATTAAGTGACAGTGAGAGTGTTACCAGGAGACCTGATGAAGTTTATTACAAAGATTCTCTATTGAGACCTTACTTGTTTTACGATGTAACTCATGGAAGAGAATCTCATAGAGGTGGATCTATTTCATATCAGAATATTCATGAAGCGCAATTTGCTTTGCAATTATATGAGCATCTTCAACGGGTCATAATCAAGGCAGCATTAGGTCTTTATCGGTAAATGTATTTTCTCATCGTTTGGAAGGTACAATTGTGCTTATTATGGCAAAGCCAAAACATTCTTACTACAAGCGTTATATAATAAGGAAGAACCGTGAGCATTGTGGTAAAACCATTCTTTTCAAAAATGTTGGGTTAAGCTCGGTATTCAAGTGAGTTGAGCCAGAGAAGAACTCAAGGAGTTCAGTTCTGGAAGGAAGGTAAGACGACACGAAGAGCATGGATCGCCATGGGAGTCCGAATTCAAGTTGAAAATGCATGAGCTCATAATCAAGCTAGGAGCGATACGATTGAGGGCTCATTCGTGAGTTGAGTCGTCGAAACACCTAAGTGAAGAAAGAGCACATCTCGAGAATTTCTCATTCCAGTCATCATTCGTCTTTGCATGATTGCCCTAATTCTTCAGACCTAATCAACAACTCAACACTATAATTCAGAGCATTGGTTCATGCGCAAGCACCTGTAATCTATATCACACAATTTCTAGAGGTGGAACTCGTTGATGAAGTACCTCAAAATATACCAACCCAACTTGTGGAAGTAGTCACAACTTCTCAACCAAAAGTTGATGATCCGGTTCTTTCCCCGCCTACATTTGAAAAATCACCACAAATGGAGAAAATGGCGACAACATCTTTCTCACAACAAGAAGATCCAATTTCAGCAACACCCGAAGGTGATCCCCTTCAGCGTGATGAAGATCAATTCCCAATGAACACGAGAACCATGTACAATGAGGTACTTGGAGAGCTTCCCACCTGGCTACATGATATCCTGAAGAATTGAAAGAGGGTCATCAAGCCAATAGTGATAAACTTGGAAGCGATTGCGTAAATGTTAGAATCCATCACTCCAAAAAAGACCAAATACTACGCTAAGGTGTGTGTCAACGAATTCATAAATCACTTCGATAATTTTTCAACACCACTCGTTCACAATGGGGCAAAGGAGATGGATTTCCAAGACTCTGAAGTCTCACGAATTCTGCTCGGGAGATCAACACTTTGGGATGGTGACAAAGACAAAGGACATAACTCCAGGCAGTGAATTGCAATTTTGGCTCTTGGAGATCTTCTCAACGGCGAAAGACCAAAAGCTGGATTCTAATAAACCAAGGTGGCGTAATGACTACGGTCTCGTGACAAATTAATAATTCACCATGGAAAGGTACTCGGAGCATGTGGAGAATTGTGAATGTGAATACGAATGAAGACAAATTTTCTCACACCAGGATATTGCTCAGATAGAGGGGTGGATGAATTGCTCAAGTTTCAAGCTCAGCACTCTTGTCATTTGGTGGATTGCAGAGCACAGTCAATGAGTTCATTCCCGTACGATCGGGATAGACAAACTCTTGGCCCAATGGATAAGGCACTGATCCTAGGTGTCTTGATCTGGGTGGCACATTGCTGACTAGGATGTCTACGTGTGCATACAAGTCATTTAAGTGGGGTCCACATGTACCCATTTCTTTTATTTATGTATTTTTCCTTAAATGACCCTTTAACTTAAGTGGTTTCTATTTTAGTCACTTTTTAAAAGTTGGTTGAAAAAGTCAAAGTCACTTAAGTGCCCTATTTAATGTGCATTTAAAACCCTAACTACTTTGTAACCAACTTTTGGGTTATAAAAGGAAGTCAAGGGCTCATTTGTAAGGGTGACTTTGAGAGAGGAGAAGAAAATACTTTTGTGCAAGTTTTGTTTCAAGAAGAAACTTTGTGTTCTTTGTGAAAAACATTTTGGAGTTAATAGAATAAGAACTTTGTGTCTCATTCATTGTCTCTTGTAACATTTGGTGTTCTTATGTTCATTAGATGTTAGGTGTTTGAATCTTGCATGCAAATATTATCTTTGATCTTATTGTCAACATTAGTAATCAGTTGTTCTAGTTCACAGTGATCAAGCTCTGACTATCTACTTGCTCATGTGTGTTCCCTTTTGCATGTTCTTGTTTGGCTAACTCAAACTCCGTTTTATTTGTGTTGGTTATTCAGCGTTCCTCTTCATGCAATATTAGGCTCTGTTTTTACCTAACTCTTGCATGTTCTTTTAGTTCATTCCATTCCACTCCTTTCCTTCATTTCATTCTATCTCCTTCGTTCACTTTTCTTCCATTGATGTTCCAAAACACCCCCCACATACAATTTTGAATGTACAGATGTAAATAGAGTTTTGGTTTTAAATAAAGGCAGCCTCACCTTCATTGAGGAGGGACTTCGTTCCCACACTGTTGCATGTCATTTGCATGCGTGCAAATCCATATGCTAACACTACCTCTTTATCCCTGGCGCAACTTCTGCTGCAAAAATCAAATAAAAATTAAAGCAAAATGTATGGAATTTGCTCCATGCATGGGATTTGATTTTTGATGTTCCCCTCCAGGCGTTGGAATTGAAAACTGTCTGCTGTCCTATTTTGAACTGTCCTCTTTTTCTTCCTCACGCGTGGGTTGTGCTTGCACTTTGCTGCCCCCTTTGCCTATCCGTGGAGATCCTTCTACAACTGATGCGTGGAAACTTTTCTTTGCTATCTCCTTGTCGTGGACAACTCTGGTGGGCTGATTGAAATCTTAAACTTCATTTGCTGTCCTCCTATCCTCAAGCGTGAGAATGATTTCTCTTTGGCAGTTTTCCCTTGAGTTGTGCATGGTGATTCCTTCAGGTTGTGCGTGGTCTTTGGTTTTGGATTTGATCAAACTTTCTTGCATGCACAACTGATGTATCTTCCTTCACAATGGCATTGGGAAAACTGTTCCTTCTTTACTTCTTTGTTGTATTCTTAGGCGTGGATTTCTCTGTAATACAAAAACCTTCTTACTTGGCGTTCACAGTATTGTGGGATGTGACAAAATATTATGTCCTTCAGAAGAAATAAGAAGCAATCAGAAAGCTTCGCACAACTCTTTCCAATGAGTTTAACGGAGGAAGTTATGAGGATTAATCCAACTTCCTCTCTTCCCGAGTAGTGGAATTAAGTGCCAGGGGGAAATGGGGAAAGCAACGGCCAATTGCCAACGGGAATGGCAAAGTGGGCTGGCCGTCCCCGTTCAATTTCCCCTTGTGGGAAATTGGGAGATTTCTTGCCCGTTAGCCAATCCATGATTTGGCAATTGGTGGAGAAAATCCCACAAGCGGGAAATTAAAAGAAGATTGCCAGGAAAGGGGAAATCCGGGTTCGGGAAGCCAAATTGGCATTCCCGGCAGTTGGAAGCATAAGCTTACTTCCCCGGCAATCTAATAAAAATTTGTCGAATGAATTTTTTAATTAATATTTATTTAATTAAATACTCCCAAGTTATTTAAAAATTAATTTTATCAAACAAAGAGCAATTAATTAATTAATTATTAATTAATTAATTTTAATGCAATTTAAAGCCTGGCGGGAGTTCTCACCCGAAAAGGACGAAACGAAGACCGAAACGATCACAAAAATGAGACGATCGCGATGAGGGCAATGAATCACTCAAGGTAACACTTTTGAAAAAATTCAAAATTTCCATTTTTTTAATTTTGCGAAGTGAAAATTAGCTGATAACATGTGGATGAGACCAACTATGATAACTATTGGTCAAATTGGCACAACCTTCTTTCTTCTTTCCTAAATTTCTATTTTTTCCCCTTTTCTGCAATTAGTTTTATCACAGCTGCGTACTTGCTACAAAATTGTCCAGTTGTGGTTCACGAGCTAGGGGAATTAAAGTAAAACCCCCGAACATAGTTATTAGGATTCACCCTTACTAAATTGATGAACATCTTACATGGGAGCCTCACCGTTAAACGAGGGAGATTTATCTCATGATTGCCTAGGTTTTTAGCTGTGCATAAAATCTAGCCAACACATGCATAATATGTGGTGTATAACTTAATTCCTATTTAGAAGGCTGAAATTTATTTTATTTTTTCAATTTTAATATATTTTTTGTACTACCGTATCCAACGTCGTATCCGGGTCAAAAAAAAAAATTCGTATCCACGTATCGGATACTCCGTACCCGTACCCCTATCCAAAACGTATCGGCTACTTAGGTAATATGGCATTGTGTAAGCATTAGTAGTAAGGTGTTATTGTTTCTCTCCCCTCTATGGACTTTAATTGATTTGTGATATAAAAGATACCTGTACAGTGACCAAAGGTTATGCATTTATCAACATATTGTACTTGTCTCTATCACTGTCATGGTAATGAGTGGATGTTTGTTGATCATGAGGTTGAAATAAGAATTGATATGTGTGTGTAGTATCCTTTGTGTTGACTAGATCTCTAGACTCTGAGATGGAAATCTTGTAGTAAATCTTGTAGTGGTGAGTATTTGGATAAGTAATGAGGGAAGTACAGTGAATAAACTTCATTACCAGGTATGATTGAAGTTGTTATTAATCTTGTACCTTACTCTGTTTTGTAAAGTGGGTTTTGGCATGGTGTTTGGATGACTGTAGTTGTTGTGGCATTACACAATGTCTAATGGTGATTGTCTTGAATATATATATGAGCACCTTGTATGTGAATGGTTTTAAAATTTTGTTGGGTTATACAGGGCACTATGATCCTCTAGAAGGTATGAACATAGACTTCATGGATTGCTAATAGTCTTGGTGGCTGAGAGATGATCTTGATGAACTCAATGATTTATGTGAAATTCTTCCTTGCATGACTGACTGTGGCTATACTCTGTGACTAAGATGTGTAGTTGAAGAAATGCAAATCCAAAATTGAACTCCCATAAATGAATGGGGATGTTATTTGGATCAATGCATGCTCTATATGAAGTATGAAGTACGAAGTAACTGAATGGACTCTGCTCCTGGTTTCTGAACTCTTGAATATTGTTTTGACTAGTTTATGACCCTATAAGGCGGACTTGCATATAAGTTATAACCTTTGTGTTGGTGTGAGGTACTGGCTAGGACTTTTTCCCTTTTTGCATGACTGTTATGAATAGCTTCTAGCTGACCTTAACTCGTGAATATGTTCAGCATATTCACTTGAACTGTGGAATGAATCTTAAGAATTGATAAGGTCTTTGTTATGATTATAGTATGTTGTGTTAAGTATGAATGTGGATAACTTCTTGGGGAGACAAAGTATGGTAAAGAGGGATGGTCAACTCTGGGTCCCGAGCTCCAACTTTGCATTGTATGATAAGATGACTGTGTAGTAGAACCTAAGATGATGTAATTGTGTTATATGGGTACCTCCATAGTAGCATCCACATGAACCTTCTTGCCCTATACAGTGACTTTATGTTAGTTGACTGTGTTGTGAAGGAGTTATGTGTGGTAATTATGGCACCGCATTGTTATGGCATTTTGTGTGTTAAGCTATGAGCTTTTGCTTCTTTTATGCAATGTGTACAGGACTTTTAAATACCAACCATGGACTTACTGTGGATCAGGGGTAAAAGATTAGCTACTGTCCCTGCATTTTATTTATGGGCAGTATCAAGATTACGAGGACTATCATCGGCTTGGTTTCGTTTATGTGCATTGCATGTTATAGACCCTTGGGTGGTATTAAATTGGTTGTGTAAGGTTGATAATCATGAGAAAGATCTGTAATAAGAAACTAAATGCTAGTGTTGAATATTAGGGTTTTTTCTCCTCTTATGGTTGATGAGTGCCCTTTTCCTTGACTTTGTCGGGCAAATATATATATATATATGGATTGCGTGTTGGATCTTTGATGTATGTTTGTCTTGAATGAATGCTTGGGAAATTATTATGTTCTTGCATACTGATTTACTGTGTTAAACTGATAGAAACCTCTCAAGGATGAGAGAAGATATCATAGCTATTGAAGCCCTGGTGGCTTATTGAACGGCATTTTGTCTTGGCAAACAATATAGTGGCATAATATATTACACAATGTTGTAATGGAACTATGATGTGACATGTGACTCAACTTATAGATGCTACAGAATGACTCAAACTAAAGGAAAACTTGTATGAAGCTAAGAAACATTGTGTATGAATTCTAACAGTCCTAAGGAGGCATTTGAGAAGACTTTTAAGAAAAATGTATGAATGTATGGTAAATTGTTTCGACTATCAAGCAATTTTGGTTGCACGGGCAGTTTAATTAAAAATAATTTTGTTATCCATTAGTTTCGTCTGCTGTAATATTTGATCAGTTCCATAATTTTGAAGCATTGTTATCATTTTAAGCAATATGAAAATTTTAAGAAAGTTCAAATTTTTGGGATGTTATAAGTAGTATCAGAGCCAAGTTTCAGCTCTAGGGAACTCTAGGAAAACTGTAGAAACTAAATACTTAGACTCATGTGAATTATTTATTTTTCAGAAATGGTGAGAAGGAGTGGGAGGGGTGAGGATTTTAGGGGCCCTCATGGAAGGATTCCATGCAACAAATTGGCACCTAAAATTGAAACTAGAAACAACAATGAGCAGCCAAACAACGATGGAATCCCCGATGTAGACCCCAACCTAGCCCTTACCCTAGAAAGGGTTCACAAAACCCTTGATTCACTTCAGTGTCTACTTGATGCACAAGAAACTCTCTTAGTTGACCTTGTCCACCCTCACAAGCATGAACACCAAGGAGAACAATAAGAGAGGCATTTTGCTCCTCTGCATAACCAAGCTCATCATGAACTACCTCATCAAAGGGAAAACTTTGTACGAGAACTGAAAAAGTTGCCACCTCCCAAGTATTTGGTAGAAGAAGTGGGGACGAAGGCAGAAGCTTGGTTAGTGGGAATGACAAAGTATTTTCAGTTGGAGGATATACATAGCCTCCAACGTTCGTGCACACATCGGAATCTTCCAGTTGGATGGAGATGCGGCACTTTGGTGGGAGTATAGGTGTACCCTTAAGGGCTCTGACATCAGCACTATTACATGGGAAACTTTTGAGAAATAGTTTTGCAAACGGTACCTCTCAGCCTCTCATAGAGAAAGGAAAATCACTGAATTTCAGTTGTTGCATCAAGGGGATTTGTCTATTGCCGATTACGAGGCCAAATTCCTTAGCCTTCTCCATGATGTGGACTACATGTGGAATGAAAAGACTAAGGTGACAAAGTTTAAACTAGATCTCAAGCCTGTTTTAATGCATGATGTTGACATGACTACATCTAAGACCCTGGATTCTGCTATAGAATCATCCTAGAAGGTTAAGTCAAAGGACAAATCAAAAATGAAAGTGAGGCAACCATTTCGTGACAAGAATTCTCTGAACAAGTCCACTGCCCCTTCAAATATTTTCAAGCAAATAGAATTTAAGAAACCTTTTGTAAAGAACAACAACTCCTATGGCAATATGGGTTCGTAGAATAGAGGAGGCTTCAAGTCACGAAACTCTCCAAAGTTGCAGAGGGGAAGCTTTAAGAAGACTCCTTCCTCTACCAACCATAATAATAGTACCCCTAGAACAGGTGCCAATCAGGTATTGGTAGCAAAGAAAACATGTTGGGTATGTGGCAAGGAAGGGCACTACAAGAAACTACCTGGAGTACTTGGCCAGTCAACAATCACAACACAAGATTTATGCAACGATGGACAACAGGCAAGCTGAGAATCAATCCACGCCTATTGAGGCTAGAGGTATTTTAGTTGGTTATTCCATTTATGTTCTAATAGAATCTGGAACAACTAATAGTTTTGTTTCCCCTACTCTAGTTGCTTGTTGGCTAGATTTTCTACATAGCTAAAAACCTAGGCAGTCATGAGATAAATCTCCCTCATTTACCGGTGAGGCTCCCGTGTCAGATTTGTCAATTCAAATATGCTAGTATCTATATGGGGGTTTTACTTTAACCATTCAACTCATGAACCATAGCTATATAGCTCTGCAGCAAGTAAGCAGCTGTTTAAGAAAGGAAATATTTAAAGAAGGGAATAATAAAACACAAGGAAGAAATAGGGAAGATGTGCAACCCAATCAATAGATAACAGAGTTGATCACATGCACATAGAAGAAACCAATAGATATCAACACACAGAATTATAAGCAAAGGCAACTCCAAATCTAAATCTAAAATAACACAAAGTTTATTAGAAGATCTGAGATAAAAAACTAGAAACAAAATGCACCGTGACACAAAGTTCTCCGAAAATTTGCTCCTTTGTATTCTTTTGCTTCAAATAGCTATCAGGGGTTTCAGCACAAAGTCTGGAACACAAGAATGTTGCTTACAAATTATGATCTTTAACCCGAAGGTTCTTCCTCTACTTATAGAATGTAGAAGGGAAAGTACAAATGGGAAACTCAACTGAACTGAAACATAAGCAAAAGGTAAAGATAACATCTGGCAATCATCCTCCTCTAATTCCTCTTTAAGTGACACAACTGTCACTTAACTAATAGAATTGTTCCACATAACTAAAATAATGATTTCAAAACCAATAACTTTAAAGTTTTACAATTTCATACGGGAACGTGGAAAATAGAAGAAGAAAAGGTAGAAAAAGAAAGACACGCCAGCTGTAACATCTATATCTTCTTTTTGTTCTGATACTGAATATACTTGTCGAACATGTAATTCAGCACCTTCGCATATGTCTTAGCCACAACTTCCATTTCTGCCCTGAACTGCAGCAATCCTTCGTTCAACACCCTGATACATGCTTCTACCTCCTCCAAGCTAGGCCCGAACTTTGCAATATCTGACTGCTGTGCCACAAGTCTGCTGATGGAATTCATCGTGAAAGGCTTAATGGCTCCATCAATTCTCCCTTGCACCATCAGAAGAGATCCTTCCAAGGAATTAGGCGCTCTGCTAGGAATGATCCGTGTGATCTGTATGAAGTGATATTTCTAACCACTTCCTCATGAGTGAAAGCAATGACATTGTCTGGTAAAGATGATGTCATACTCTCAAGTGCTTGCATCCTCTTCAACATAATTCTGCAGATCTCCAAACGGAAAGATACTGCAAAATCCAGCTACTTCCCCTTCTCAACTGATCTGTCAAGTACAATTTGTTCCGCAATTAACACTTCTCTTTGCAGCTTATTGATTTCGGCTAAAGTACTCAAGTTACTCTCAGCAACTGTGTTCATATCTACCGTGTTTGTCATCAGTTGCTTTAGCTGATCCGCTGCATCTTTCATAACCTTTAGGCAGGCTGGCACCTCTCTGAGTTGTACAGTGACGAATAATCAAACTTTTCCATTCGTCGATAGCTTTTATCTGGTTACTTGCATCTTCCATTTCTTGCATCAAATGATCACTCACCTGCTTTTGAGCTGAAATTGGCTGAATGGAAGATTTAGCAACCTTGGCAATGATCTCGCACAACTAAGATACCTGCTTCTGATGTTCAACTTTCTCTGCCTTTTCTTTGTCAAGCCTAAGGAATAGAGCATCTATCGATGTCTACGTGTCCTGCTTCAATCCTTCTGTGGTGACTTGACCTATGGGTACTTTGGTTACTGTTATGTCTTCTGTCGTGAGCTCATCCTCCTTCCCTTCTGCCGGAACTGACATCTCAGCAAACTTCTGTCCTGATTCCTCAATGATCAACCTTGAAGTTACCTTAGCAACTTTAGGTTTTCTGTCTTTTCCACTTAGACTCAGGAGCAGCTGCAAGTCGTGTTCCTCCAAGTTAATTTCTTCTCTAGCCTCTGGAACAACTTACGAAGTCAACCATTTTGAGAAATTGCTTCTCGGAGGATGAGAAGTTGCAGAGTGTACCACTATCTCGCGCTCTGTTTCCTCCCCCATCTGAAACCGCTACAGTGTTGTGGCTGCCATCCTCTGAGTCATCCAAAGACAAAGCTCTTTCAAATTCGGCCATCTGCAACTTCAACGTTTCTTCAGGAAAAGGCACTGAACAGAGTGGCTGAGGAGAGAAGATGAATGTTGCCGGATTCAACTGAGGAATGGCAGTGTCCTGCTAAGGTGCAACAGTCGGTGAAGTACTGGATGCTGGAGAAGCCGGAACTAACATCATAGCCGTAGAAGTGATCTTCTCCTTTGATTGAGACCTTTTGTGCACTTTAATCTTCTCTGGCCTTCTGTTGTTTTCTCCTCCGTTCTTCCTCTTGAAGGAATCTCCTGTGCCGAAGTTGCCCGTGATTTGATTCACCAATGCTTCATCAAGGCAATATCCCTTCGTCAGCAACCAGTTTGAAGTATTCACCAGAACAGCGGCAGACCTTTCCTCAATCATATGGCAGCCCTCTACGTTCTCCTGAAGTACAACTCTATCTCCTCCCATTTGATGGTATGTGTCAACTTTCAAGTAACACAGGCCCATCATCTTTAAGATCCGCAAGTATCCGTGCTAATCCAAAGTCAAACACTTGCCATGCTAATAGCTTGCTGAAATCTTTCTTTCTAACCTCATACTCACTTTTGCACTTCATCCAGAAATCTTCTAATGAAGGCACATGTGCGTACTCTTAGGAGATCGTCTTCCTGGCCACTCCGAATGGATCGAAGTTCAATCGTGCTAGGAGAAACTCTTGTTCATACTTAGAGAACATTTCCGCTTCCACTCCTCGAGCTTTATGAATACTTTGGCAGCTATAATGGCCCACAGTGATCGAGAAGAAGCCCGTAGACTTGTGCCGTTTCGACTAAGGTCGTGCATCTCTACAAGTTGTCTGCTCCGCTCCATGGTGACCAATCTATCATTCGGATATCTGGACAACTTAATTGGTTCTCCAAAAAAGCCGGTGACCCTAAGGTATGTGAAATCCGCAAACTGAATGAAGAGACTACCAATTCTGGACACAACTTCCCACGCTTCCTTGCTCACCCTGTTGACCTTCGTCATCCAGCCTACAAATGAATTCATAGAAAAATCTATCGTTAACCACCTTGTAATCTTTCTTGCACGCAGGTACAGTAAGTTGTGCATAGCACTCGAAAATAGGGTCTTTGGAAAGAACACATCTATCCAGCTTGGACAAGATGCCTTGTGAAGTTGCTGCATATACCAAATAGGAAGTTATTTTGAAGTTGTAAGTATGCCTCATGTTCCGGAGTTGCTCACCAATGTTGTCGCTAATGATTTCCGACCAATTGATTATTGAATTTGCTTTGTTGATTTCAATGGTCCTGATGAAAGCACACATACATGTGCGGAAGGTGTGAGCGTTTGCTTCGCCATTTATCCTACATAACAATTTGGCAAATTATCCACCTCTTGTACCAGATTAGACCGCGGAAGAGTTCTTAGGAACTTGGAAGGAGATCTAGGCTTCTTCATGAATCTATTGTTCATTATGCTCACGCAGTCAACTCTATGCTTCTCCCACCTGCTGCCGGCATCCTGTATGCTAATAGAAGTCACCACCTTTCGTGCCGGAATCTTCAAACAATAATTGATGAACTGTGCGTCCAACCGGATTATTGTTTTCCCCGTAGCATCTCGGACTGATCTAGATGATGGATGGTAAGACCTAGCACACTCCATAACGAACTCTGGCAACTGGGCTATGAATGGAAATGCTGCAGCTCGAATAATTCCACTGTTTTTAACTACACGCATGAGGGAAGTCTTTCCTGCTCTGGATTTGTCAATCAATTCGGAAAGAGGTTCCGGACCTAGATCTATGTCTCCAATGTCTACAAACTTAGAAGTGATGCATGACTCTATTGTGCTCTCTTTTTCATTCCTCTTTGCATGGTCGTATCTATCTTTGTCTGAACAATTATTTTTCTCTTTATTCGGCCGGAATTCTTCACAACCGGTGCAGATCTGGATAATTCTTCAGATTCAGAGGATATGTTCAATGTATTGGACATTGATTTAAACTCCCTTTCTCTTATAAAAGCACCTATAATGAATTCTTGCAATTAACTCAAACAAAGATGGCAACTGGAACATGAACAATGGATTTTAATCATAAAAATCTGCATATATCAAGCCTGCTGCCCCAAAATTTGATGTTTTATTTGCATGCAAAGCAAACATGAATTTTACCAACTTCACCTGAGCACCTGTATCACTTATGCAGACAATTATTCAGACACAAAGCCAGCTCCTTCAAACCTAGGCACCAAATTTAGAAGCTTCCAGCATTAATTACACCTTCTAAGCAAAATTCCTCTTCAAATGGGCCGCACTTTTTGTCTGGGCTGCACTTCTCTGCTTTTGAATTAATTAATTCATCCTTATGGCAGCCCCTGCTTATATAATCCTCATAATTCTATAATTAATTAATGTTTCTCTTATTCCTGACAATTAATTAATTATTTAATAAACTTTAATCTTCAAATGGGGCGCCTATTTTGTACATGCTCATGGCTGCTATTAAATAAATTAAATTTATTTAATTTTAGCCTTCTACTTCCAATTAACTTAAGCTTCACAGTATGCTTTGACCTTAGCCACTGAAAATAGGAATTAATTAAATCACTTAATACTTTAAAAAGTATTATTCCTCTCCCAAATGGGACGCACTTTTTGACATGAAGAGGCTGCATTAAATAAATAATATTTATTTAATTTTAGAACTTCTAATTTTGACTTCCTTTGTCCACTTTCCCTTTGTTGACTTTTCCACAAGCCTGGACGCCAAAATTGAAGAAGAAATTAATTAATTTAATGCATTTAAAGCTGCCCTTCTTTCCCTAAAGGGGTCGCACTTTTTGGCATGAGCAATTTCTATTTTTAAAAGTCAATTGACAATGGGATTATTTACCCTGCAAGGCAGCTCCGAAAATCCCATGATCCACTTAAGTTGTTTTACTTTCATAATGGGATTATTTACCCTGCAAAGCAGGTAATAAAATCCCATCAATGCCTTAAATGATTTTTCTTTTATTTCACAATGGGAATTTTTACCCTACAAGGCAAGTAATAAATTCCTGCCTCTTTGCTGCCTCCAATTTTCCCATTGTGACTTAAGTGGCATTGCTTTCATGGGAAAAAGTACCCTGCTAGACAGGTACAAAATTCCCACTTGCCTGTTGCTTCCAAAAATCCCATGATTCACTTCAAACCCTCTTTTTCCAAAAATGCGGCCAGCCCAGAAGAAGTTTTTTAGTGCACGACTTCGTCTTTTCCGAGAGAACCAGACCTCCGATGGTGAATTCTTTCTGGCACGTGCATAGGTGATCTCCAGATACTCCAGGCCAAGAATCAGGCCAAACCAGCAAAGGAATTAATCCAGAGAAATTTCACAGAAAACGAAATGGGAAAACACCAAAAACACAAAACGTTGCCAGAAGTCACAAATAAAGCCCAGAATTCATTCCTGGTTAAAACCCTACTGATCTATGGGAAAATTGACATGTACGATCACAACAGGGTTAAACCGAAGCACAATTTACCTCAAACAGGGCTCAAAATAATTAAATACAAATTTCCCGCAGGCAAACCCCAGCGACAGGATATAACAATTTTGGGTATCTGGGTATTTGTCAAAAATGGCTTATATGACTCCTTGGGAATATCTTGACACATTACAGGAACTTTCTGGCAATAAAAACACAAAACGACCCATTATTTTAAAAGTACGAAAATTTTTAAATAGGGTAGTCCTAGATTTCAGGGTGAAATCCAGGGACACCACTGCTAATTGTAATATTGAACCATCAAAGTTGAGAGACGGTTAGAAATTCGAATTTGGCTTAGGAAAGAAACATCCAATTAGGGATTTCCTTGGTCAGATTAAGTTAGACTTTGGGGTTTTGAAAACCAAAGTTGACCTTCACATAGTTCCCCTCGGGTCTTATGACTTAATTCTAGGAATGGAATCTTTACAAATCCATCAGGTGAAGCTAGATTGCTTCGAGAAGAAAGTACAGTTCTTAAATGATCAAGGGAACTAGGTAGTGTTCTCTGGTATCAAGAGAACAAAGAGGCCTATGCATTTCTCCACTATGCAACTTAAGAAAGCGATATTAAAGGGATGTGAGTTATTTACTATTCCCCTGGAGTGGTCAAGTGGTGAAGCAAACAAAAGGATGGAGGAATAGCCCATCCTTATTGAGTTCAGGGATGTATTTCCTGAGGAACTCCCTTAGATGCCTTCCATCCATGAGTTTGATTTCCCAATTGAAATCGTGCCTGGAGCAGCTCCTACTTCCAAATCTCCCTATTAGTTAAACACAGCTGACCTCCAAGAATTGAAGGTGCGATTTCAAGAGTTGTTGAACCAAGAGTTCATTAGGCCTAGTGTTTTGCCATGGGGTGCTCCAGTGGTCTTTGTGAAAAAGAAAGATGGAACCTTGTGGTTATGTGTTAACTATCGCATGCTTAACAAGATAACCATCAAGAATCGGTATCCTTTTCCAAGGATTTGTTTGTTCTTTTCCAAGATTAACTTGCGGTCGTAATACCACTAACTTCGGATGAAGGAGGAGTATGTACATAAGACTGCTCTCCGAACTCGTTACAATCACTACGAGTTCACGTTTATGCCTTTTGGGCTAACCAATGCCCTTGCAGCTATCATTAAACTTATGAATAACATGTTTTGAGACTTCTTGGATCATTTTGTGTTAGTGTTCCTGGATGATATTTTAATTTATTCAATTAAAAAACAGGAACATGAACACCATTTGTGCTTAGTCTAGCAAAGGCTTAGGCAGCATAAGTTTTCTGGTAAATCGTCCAAATGTTCCTTTTTCTAAGAGGAGATCCATTATCTAGGGCACGTCATGTCAAAGAATGGAATTGTCATGGATCTGGCCAAGATTAAAGCCATTCAAGACTGGCCTACCCCTAGAAATGTACATGAAGTGCATAGCTTCATGGGGCTTGCCCGATATTATAGGTAGTTTGCAAACAATTTTTCTAAAGTTGTTAACCCGACAACTTCCCTTCAGCGAAGTTTGAATGGACTCTGAAATGCGAGGTGGCATTCCGGCAACTCAAAGCGCTGTTAACTTAGGCTCTAATCTTGATCATTCCCAACCCAAATAGTAGTTTTGAGGTTTGGATCGATGCTTCCCTAGACAGTTTTGGAGGAGACTTGGCTCAAAATGGCCAAGTAGTAGCCTATAAGTCAAGGAAATTAAAAGACCGTGAGAAAAACTATGCTCCTTGCGATCTAGAGTTGGCTGCAATTGTGCATGCTTTGAAAATTTGAGGCATTTTTCTGATTGGAAAACCGTTTAAACTAAGAACTGATCACAAGCATTTAGAGCACATCTATACTTGGGATAATTTGAATGCCCGTCAACATAGATGGCTAGAATTTTTAAGTGACTATGATATGAATATATCATATGGAAAGGGTAAAGAAAATTGAGTAGCTGATGCACTTGGCAGATGTTCTTACTTGGCTGCCATCTCTAGGGTCAGGTCTGATTTCAAGAATTCAGTCTTTGAGCAGCAGCTCCAATGTGATTTCTATCGGGAAGTTTGTGCGCAACAAGCCAAGGATCCCATAGAATCACATTTTATCAGGCATTCCTTGGACCATGATGGACTTTTAAGATACCAATGAAGGATCTATGTGCTGGTTTTAGGTGGTTTAGGCGAGCAGGATCTAAAGGAAGTGCATGAAGCTCCTCGTTTTGCTCACCCTAGAGTCATTAAAATGACTCGTGAGTTGAAAAGGTTATATTTATGGCATAGAATGCATGAGGAAATAGGAATGTTTATCGCTAGATGTTTGGACTGCCGGTGGGTTAAAGTTGAACATCTCCATTCAGGAAGACTTTTGTATCCTCATAACATGCCTAAGGACAAATTGGTTGTCGTTTCTATGAATTTCATGTCCTGGTTTTCTTTAAACCATCATAGGCACAAGACTATTAGTGTCCCCAGATTTCACTCCGAAATCTGAGACTACCCCATATTAAAAATATTCGTACTTTTAAAATAATGGGTCATTTTGTGTTTTTATTGCCAGAAAATGCTTGTATTGCGTCAAGATATTCCCAGTGAGTCATATGAGCCAATTTCGACAAATACCCAGATGCCCAAACTTGTTTTATCCCTTCGATCAGGGTTTTGTCTGTGGGAAATTTTTTATTTAATTATTTTAGAGCCCCGTTTGAGGTAAATTGTGCTCTGGTTTAGTCCTTGTTGAGGTTTTGCATGTCAATGTTCACATATACCAGTAGGGTTTTCACTAGGAATGAATCCTGGGCTTTGTCTGTGACTTCTGGCAATGTTTTTTGTTTGTGTTTTTTGCGTGTTTTTCTCTGTGGAATTCCCCTAGGTCTATTCCTTCACCAATTTAGTCTGTTTTCTTTCCTGGAGTATTTGGAGATAATCTACCGACCGCCATGCTCAGAAGGAATCAGCCTCAGGAAGTCAGCGTCTCTTTAAAAAGATGAAGTCGTGCACAAAAAAAGCCTCTCCCAGGCAAGTCACATTTTTGGGAATGGATGGATTTAAGCTGCAGTGGAGATTTTTTGGTAGCAGGGAGGCAGGTGGGAATTTTGTACCTGCCTTGCAGGGTACTTTTTCCCATGAAGGCAGAAGTCACTTAAGTCACGATGGGAAAATTAGAGGCAACAAGCAGGTGGGAATTTCTTACTTGCCTTGTAGGGTGAAAATTCCCATTATAAAATAAATAAAAATCACTTAAGGCATTGATGGGAATTTCTTACCTACCTTGCAGGGTAAAAAATCCTCATTATGGAAGTCAAATAGCTTAAGTGGACGAAGGGATTTTTGGAGCTGCCAGTTGCAGGGTGAATATTCCCATAAAAAGTTGACTTTTAAATAAAGAAATCAGCCTTATGCTAAAAAAATGCACCCCCTTTTGGAATTAAAGAATGATTTTAATTGCATTAATTAATAGTTCTTACTTCCTAATTTTGCTGCTCAAGGGATGATGGATAAGTCAATGCATGAATAAGAAGTCAAGGAAGACTGGAAGGAAGAAGGCTAAAAATAAATTAAATTCAATTTATTTAATGCAGCCCCAAAGCATGCTAAAAAGTGCGACCCATTTGGAGGAGAAATAATACTTTTTGAAGTATTTATTAATGGATTTAATTCCTAATTTTGGAGCCATGGAAAAATAGAAGGTCCATAGCATGATGTGAAGTCAAGGAAAATTGAAGGAAGGAGGCTAAAAATAAAATAAAATAATTTATTTAATGACAGCCATGAGCATGCAAGTTTAAGCGCCTAAGTTAAAGAGAATAAACATGTTAATTAATTAATTAATTGCTAGGAATAACATGGAAAATTATTAGAATAGAGAATGCTGAGGGTTATATAAGAATGGGCTATCATAAGTGAAGGATGTAATTAATTAGTTTTAGCAAAGGATTGTAGCCCAGACAGTTTTAGCACCCAAACGATAAGGATTTTTGTTTTACATGAAAAAGTGTTTTTCATTGCTGGAAAGCTTCAAAGTTTGGCACCTAGGGTTGGAGGAGCTTGATTTAAGCCTTTTTTAATTATCTGCATGTTGGTATAAGATGCTCTGGTGAAGTTAAATAATATTTGTGCTTGCTTTGCATGCAAGAAAAACCTCAAATTTTAGGGCAGCAAACTTCTAAATGCAAATTTTTGCGATGACATAAATCAAGTATTCATGCTCATGGACTCCATTTTTGTCTGAATAAAATTGTAGGTATTCATCACAGGTGCTTATATAATTGAAAGGGAGCTTAAATCAATGCCAGATGCATTGAATATGTCTTTCGAATCTAAAGAAGTTTCCAGATCTATACAAATGGATCCAATTGCAAGGGATTCCGGCAAAATAAAAAGAAAAAGAATTGCTTAGACAAAGATTGTTCCAGCCATGGCTGAAGCATGTATGAAAGAGAAAGATCATACGGCAGAATCATGCATAGCTTCCAGATTTTCTGAAGTCAATGATACAAACATAGGCCCTAAACCTATCACCGATTGAATTGTCAGAAATCTGCACAAGTCGATCATAATTGTAAAGGCTTCCGACAAAAAACCATCCTCTTGTTTCTGACGTAGCCAGTGTAGAAGTCAGTGCATAAAAAATTTCCTTCCAGGATCTTGTGCATGTGCTCCCAATCTTCCAGTTGAAGCCTTCATTGAATTTACTTTGCACCTAGAGTACTTTGAAGAATTTTTAATTGCTCATATGCAATTAAAAATAAAAATGACGAGTTATTTACGGAAAACATTGCACTGATGCATGTACTAGAGAAGAACTACAAAAGCTTCAAGGATAAGAGGGAAGACATGTCAGCGGCAACACCCGTAAGCAAAATCACAGTCAGCTGCTTCCAGATCCAGTTAGGTGAGAATCAAAGGCAAAGAATATGGAAAAAGAACAAGACTACAACTTTTCTCTTTCTTCTTTCTCTTATTTTCTTCGACAAAGTAATTGAGCAATCAATTAAATTATAAAACTTAAGTGATTGGTTTAAAAGTCGTTACTTGAAGAAGTCAATTACTTGGAAATAGGTGGCAGACATGCGAAATAGAAGATTCTATTTTCAGTTACAAAATCATGCATGTCATGCAAAGAGGAATTCCAGAAGGGAGATTGTCAGTTGTTTCTTTTACAACTTCCACATGTGCCAGTTCAGTTATAGTTTCCTATTTGTAACTTCCTCTCCATACATTATAAATAGAGGAAGAACCTACGGGTTAAGGATCAGAGAATTTGTAAGCGGCATTCTTATGTTCCAGACTTTGAGCTGAAATCCTTTATAGCTTTTTGCAAGCAAAGGAATAGAAAGGAGGCAGATTTTCGAAGAACTTTGTGTCAACGGTGCATTTTGTTTCTTGTTTCTTTCTAGATCTATTCATAAACTTTGTGTTATTCTAGATCTAGATCTGAAAGTTTCATTTGCTTCTAATTTTGTATGTCAAGATCTATTTGTTCTATCTATGTGCATGCAATCAACTCTATAAACTATTGCTTGGGTTGCACATCCTCTCTACTTTCTTCTGTTTCCTATTATTTTCCTTTTCTACAGATTTTTCCTTTCTTTTACAGTTGCTTACTTGTTGCAAAGCCGTATAGCTATGGGTCATGAGTTACACGGTTAAAGTAATACCCATAAATAGATACTAGCAAATTTAACTGACAAATCTTACACGGGAGCCTCACCGATAAATGTGGGAGATTTATCTCATGACTGCCTAGGTTTTCAGCTATGCAAAAAATCTAGCCAACAGTTTTTGGCGACTCTGCTGGGAAACAACACAAATTAGCAGACCAGGGCTTTCCAAAGTTAGAAGCCGCAAATCCAGTCTTTCACCAGGAAGAAGAGTGCAAACTCATCCAAATCTGGATCATCTTTAGCATAATCCGGCAACTGGAATTACTCACCAAATCTATTCTTAAAGAAGACGTGTTTCATTCATCATGATGCAGAATCAGCCACTTGCCCCTACAACACCTGTTCCATGGGGTGCATCCTTTGGACCTCTGAATCTGACTCCTCCTATGCATGATCTACCTAAAGGGACAAGAAAGAATTTTCCAAAATTCTTTAGAGATGGCAAGCAAAATCCAGATGACCACTTGGCTACATTTTTCATATCCTGTGGAGTGCTTGCAGTCGAACATGAAGATGTGTCCATCAGACTCTTCATAGAGACCCTACATGACTTGGCTGGAGAATGGTTCTACCGGCTAGCTCCTAGCACCATAACCAATTGGGCTACTATGCAGGATGTGATCCTGAAAAGATTCAAGGCAGCTACAGATTCTAGTACATTGATAACTCAACTGACTCAGTTGAAGGAGCCACATGAGCACATGCAGGATTTTATTGCAAAATTCCAAAGATTACTGTACAAAATTCTGGCTTCTGCTTCTCTGAATGATGAGAATCAAAAAGTTTTCTTCTTCAATGCTTTACTTCCTGAAGTAAGCTATCAACTCCGAAGAGCACGTCCTACTGATTTGTTAGCAGCCCAAAACATGGCGGTTGAAATTGAAGATGACCTCATCATGGCTGGAAAAATAAAGAGTAGCTCTTCTAGAGCTAAAAGTTCATCTTCTGCTACTACATCCGATTCACTATTGCAAAAAGTTAGCAAATGAAATGTTGCAGATAAAGAAACAAATGGCTCAAGGCAACAACACTACCCTTGCTCAAAGTTTCAACAACAACCGGAACCGCATTGTTGGTTCCCAAAGATTAGCAATTGAAGCTGCCCCCAGAAACAACGTGGAGATGAATGAAGAAGACCAGGAAGTTGACACTGATCAGCTCGAGAATGATGATTTTGTAGGTCCTACTGTCGACTCCATCATTAATTACTTAAACTACAAATCTGAACATGACGATGAGAAGCTTCATGAAGATGATCATGGTCATACATATGCAGTATTTACAAAACCACAAACTCGCCAAGCTAAGGCATTAGCTGATGAACAAAGAAGGGGCAGCCCTTTACCTTCTTCTTTAGCTCCCACGAATAAGAATGCGAGTTCTTCATCTCAACCACTGAAAGCAGCTCAGGTATTTGAATCTATACCTTCCTTCGACATTGTTGATCATGTCAAGAAAACTAGGATTCAAATGTCAGAAGTTGAATACTTGAGAGTCTTTCCTAAGCGGTTAAATAGGATAGTCAAATATGTGCAATCACCAGGACAATCCAATACATCAAAAGACCTTTTGCCTAAGCCCAAAGATACTCCTCCCCAAAACAACACTGCAGTTGTTAAATCCTCGCCATCTTCTGAAAGAGTGGAACCGTTCTATGTTTCCCTATTGCTTAATGGTTTCAAGTTAAGCAATTGCATTTTAGATTCAGGTGCTTCTGACAATGTCATGCCAGATAAAGTTGCAGATGCTCTTGGTCTTACCCTGACGAAGACCATAGGAAGGTGCTATTCCATGGAGAAACAAGTCCCTTTAATCGGACAAATCAAAGATGCACAAGTTGTTCTGGCAGCTTTTCGCGACAAAAGATTAAAGATGACAATCTTAGTTGCAGATATTCTTGTCTCCTACGGAATGTTGCTGAGTAGAAACTTCTACAAAGAGTTGGGAGAAGTAAAGATGGATTAGTCCTATGCTCATATTCCTATCAAAGGGATTAATCAGAAGCTAGAGCCGAAAAAGAAGTCCAAGTACACGGTGACAAAATTTGAGGATCCTAGATCTCAGATTCTTTTTCAGGAATCTGACTGTGGGGTCTATTTCTTGGAAATGGATAAAGACGTTCCAGAACCAGAACTTCAACCAGAGCCAGAACCAAGAGCAGAAAAAGTTTGGACTCTGGAGTTTAAAGGCACCTGTTGTTCTTTTGGATCAGGAGCTGGCGTTCTACTAATATCTCCAGATCATGAGATATTCCCATACTCCCACAAGCTGATGTTCAAGAACACCAATCGTACGGCGGAGTATGAAGCCTTGTTAGGAATAGAACAAGCTAAAAAGAAAGGAGTAAGACTCCTCAAAGCCCAAGGAGATGCCGAACTTCTAGTAAAGCAAGTTCGAGGGTAAAATCAAGTCAAAAGAGATAAGCTGAAGCATTACAGAGATAAAGTGTTTTCTGCCACACTGAATTTTGCAGCGTTCTCTATCAACTTCATTCCAACCAATTAGAACTCCAAGGCAGATTCTCTGGCAGTCACAGCTGCACTATTGAATCTAGATAGACCACAGTCCAGATTCAGACAAGGAAACTATAAAGTGGAGATGGATTTACCGCCCCAAAGTCCCTGATAGTGTTGAACAGTGGCAAACTTTCAATGAAGACAAACAAACATCTGCATTTCTGGAACAAGGCAACTTTGACAAGTTGTATGTTGAAGGGAATAAATCACCACCACGAGAAACAGTCACAGAATTAACGGATCCAGGTTATGATGACAGTAGTGGAATAGTCCAACCAAAAGGTAACAAAATTCCCAAGGGTTTAGTTTCCTTAGTGAAGACTTTTGACAAGCATGATCGGTACCTGAATAAGAACAAAGAACATGGTGATAGTTCTTCCTCAGAAATGCAACAAATAAATCTGGGAACGGAGCAAGTTGATGCAGACTTATCCGCCACAGAGATAAGAAAGGATGAGCCACCACAGGATGAAGTTGATAAGGAATTGCCCAGAGTATTTGAAAAGAAGGCTAGAGAAAGGAAGTTCGAGATCGGAGACTGGGTACTCTGGTGGGACATGAGACATGAACCGAAGGGCATGCACATAAAATCTGATTCACTCTGGAAAGGGCCCTTCGTGATCAAAAGAGCTGCCAAAATGGACACTTTCTGGTCCTTGCCTACCGGGATGGAATTGAGTTACCACTGCCTTTCAATGGGAAACATCTTTGGCTGTTCAGAGAACTTAGAGCAGGGTAAAACCTGTATATGTATATAAATAAAAATTTGTCTGTTTTTCTTTGTTTTTTTGTGTTGTGTTGTTTTTGTTTTCTTGACCCCAAGCCCAATAGGACAAGATGCAAGAAACCAGAGATGTTGGGATCTCACCTTTGCTCATGTCATTTTGACAAAGGAAAATATGCCCACAAATGGAGCCAGACAGGTGTCCCCAAATTTCACCCTTAAATCTGAGACTACCCCATTGTTAAAAAATTTCATACTTTTAAAATAACAGGTCATTTTGTGTTTTCATTGCTAGAAAATGTCTGTATTATGCATCATGATATTCCCAGAGAGTCATATGAGCCAATTTTGACAAATACCTAGATGCCCAAACTCATTTTAATCCCTTCGTCAGGGTTTGTCTGTGGGAAATTTTTATTTAATTATTTTAGAGCCCTCATTTGAGGTAAATTGTGCTCCAGTTTAGTCCTTGTTGAGGTTTTGCATGTCAATATTCACATATACCAATAGGGTTTTCACCATAGGAATGAATCTTGGGCTTTGTATGTGACTTTTGGTAATTTTTTTGTTTTTTGCGTATTTTTCTCTGTGAAATTCCCCTAGGTCAATTCATTCACCAGTACAAAATGTTTTCTTGCCTGGAGTATTTGGAGATCATCTACGACCATCATGTTACAAAAGGAATCAACCTCAGGAAGTCAACTTCTCTTTAAAAAGATGAAGTCGTGCACAAAAAAAGCCTCTTTTGGGCAAGTCTTCATTTTTGGGAATGGATGGATTTTAAGTTGCAGTGGGAATTTTGAATGTCTTATTCACACAGGAAGGTGGGAATTTTATACTTGCCTTAATGGATTGGAGTACTTTTTCCCATGAAGGCAAAGTCACTTAAGTATACGATGGACAAAATTAGAGTGCAACAGGCAGGCGAAAATTTCTTACCTGACTTGAAGGGTGAAAATTCCCATTATAAAATAAAGAAAAAATCACTTAAGGCATTGATGGGAATTTCTTACCTGTCCTTGCAAGGTAAAAATGTGATGCCTCATTATGGAAGTCAGAGCAGTACTTAAGTGGACGAAGGGATTTTTGGAGCTGCCAGTGAAAAGATAAATGAGTCCCAGGAGAAAATGACTTCTACATATGATGTGTAATTTTATGCTATTGTTCAAGAAGTGCAACCCCTTTTGGAATTAGACAATTTCTTTGGAGATGAGGAATTATTAATACTCTTCACTGACCTAATTTTGGAGCCCAATGATGATGGTAGGTCAATGCATGATAACAGGTCAAAGAAGACTGAAGGTAGTAGGCATGAAAAGTGGGTTTCATTTATTACAAGAATATAATGCAGCCTGTAAAGCATGCTAAATTAGGTAGCTATCAAGTTGTTGAATGACTTGATGTAGGTGTGTAGCATTGTTGATAATAATGGAAAACGAATTCATAGGGTTTGAGCGCCAGTTAAGGAATTGTATGAAAGTGATCTATGCATTTTGGTGATATTTTGAGAAGAATGTGAGGCTAAACCTACATTGGGTAGTTTTTCTTGTGATTATTTGCATGCCATGAGCATGGATATTTAGGCGCCCAAGTTGGAGGAATAAACATGTTATGCTTATCCATGTTGTTGTCAAGGAGATAGCATGGGTGATTATTAAATATAATTGCACAATGTGGATTTGGCTCAACACTTTGGTATAAGATAGGGGCTACTCATAATGATGGATTAGATTAAATCATTATCCAAAGGTAAAGAGGGACATAAGTAGGGTCATATCAAGATGTAGAGTGTGTTGAATGGCTAAGGGATTTTTGCTTTACAAAATATTGAGCTATCATATCCGGAAAACTTCAACCTATGGCACCTAGGATTGGCCATGGAGCTTGATTTGATGCATGTGTATTTCATGTTAGGATATTCCTACACACAATGCCCAGGTGAATGATTGAATATATTTATGCTTGAGGTAGCATGGATTCTATAAGCCTGGAACATTTCATTGCTTGTACGAAAACTAATGGTGCTTCTATAATTCTAGAATTTTTGTGTTCATAATCAAGTGTTGCATGGTCTGGATTCTAGTCTTTGATCTGATTTCATATTGGGACACAACATTTTTGTGTCACTTTTGTAAGACTCTATATAAGTAAAATGGGGAGCTTACAACTAAATTTTAGATACATTGAATATCATCCTCAGAAAAATGAAGAAAATAAAAGTAGTAAACAAGAATCTTTGCAAACAATTCCGGCTACGAATATATAGTTATAGAAAATTGCTCAAAACAATGTGATTTAGCTCTTACCATAGGTCTAGCGGGATTTTTTTATAATGGATTGGTAGAATCATGTAAATCTTCCAGGAATCCTTTCTCATATTGTCTATGTTAGCAGACATAGGCCCTAGGGAACCTATCTACCGATCTGATTGTTATACCTAGTACAAGTCGATCCAATTACAAAGTGATGATGGCAAAAATTCATCCTCTGTAGTTTCATATACGCAGCAATTATAGGAAGTCAGTGAGGGGAGAATTCCTTGACAGGATAGTATGCATGTAAAATAAAAACCAGTTACAGATACATGTAGGAGATTAAATTCATTTGAGGATTTGGATATCACCCGTGAGTGGTTCATCCTAAAAAATGAGAGGTTTCTAAAGGGGCATATGTAATAAAATGAAGTATAAGAAGATTGGGCCATGAAGTTATTCTCACGGAAAATGATTGCACTAATGCCTATATTGTGAGAAGAACTACCTAGCAGATTTTTGTTTCACCAGAGATTTTTATTAGGAAATAAGGGATAAAATATGTAGAATAATCCCACACAGAATCGTAACAGTAGAAACTAATATGCAAAAAATATTACAGATCTCAAATAAAAGTGCAGAATAAAATAACACAACACATAGAGACAGTATTTAACATGGTTCACCCAATTTGGGCTACGTCCACCAAGAATCACTTGCTCATATTTTATTACAAGCCACCACTCTCTCAATACAATACCCATATCCGTTTGGAGCTATGCTCAACAAACTCTACACAATTCACACCCGAATTCAAAGCACATCTGCAATGCATTTCATACATCTATCATATGCATAAAACCATATATATAGACAACTGCTTAAGCAGTTTTACAAAACCATGGGTATCAAAACAATGGGCAAAAAACAAAACCGTCCCATAAACCTATGGGTAGCTGAAGAGGCGGTTTTTACAAAATAATGGGTACCAAAAAACCATGGGCCCAAAAAAACCCATAATGGTTTCCCATTAATGGGTTAATACCCACTTCAGCGACTTCACCCCCAAACCGCCTTGACCCGCTCACCGGTGAGCGGGATCGCCGTAAAAAATACCCGAGTGTAACACATAGAAGGTGTACCAAAATCTAACATGAAAACAAGCTCCACAAACATAACAATCTCCCACTTGGAGACTGATTTCCACTGAGCAAGCTTCTCAACCCTTCACTGTCATCCGCGAAGGCCAACCAAAGCTGAACATAGCTTTAGTTTATCCCTTGTGACCACCTTGGTCATCATGTCTACAGGATTCTGACTGGTATGAATCTTCTCCAACTTCAACTTATCTTCCTCTAAATTTTTCCTAATGAAGTGATATCTCAATTGTATATGCTTCATCCTAGAGTGGAAAGCAAAGTTCTTATCTAGGTGTATAGCACTCTGACTATCACTATACAACTTACATTCCTCCTGCTTATGCCCCAACTCTTCAAGCAATTGTTGTAACCAAATCATTTCTTTTCTTGCCTTATGGAAGAAAACATACTCAGCCTCCGTGGTTGACAAAGCCACCAACTTTTGTAGTCATGAAATCCAGCTCACTGTTGTCCCACCTACAGTGTAAATATACCTTGTCATGTTCCTCTTGTTGTCTAACATCTCCAGCCATGTCTGAATCTACATAACCATTGTAAAGTGGTGTCTGATCCACTGTAGCACAAAATTGTCCACATGGTCCCTCTCAAATACCGAAGGATCCATTTTACTTCTTGCCAATGCTCTTTACCTGGATCACTCATAAATCTACTCACTTCTCCCACTACATGGGCAATATCAGGCCTAGTGCACACCATAGCATACATCAAACTGTCAACCGCTGATGAGTAAGGTACCTTGGACATATGGTTTCTTTCCTGCTCTGTCTTGGGACACTGCTCCTTTGATAACTTAAAATGGCCTACCAAAGGAGTCCCAACCGGTATTAGCATCCTGCATGTTAAACCTATCCAATACCTTCTTAACGTACTCTTCCTGAGATAAAGTCAGTTTCCGTTCCTTCCTATCCTGAGTTATCCTCATACCAAGGATTTGTCTGACTGCCCCCAAATCCTTCATATCAAAGGATTCACTTAGCTGTTTCTTGAGTACTTTTATTTCCTACATGTTTTTACTTGCAACCAACATGTCATCCACATACAAACAAAGGATAATATAACTTTCATCCTCAAATTTCTTTAAATACACGCAATGGTCAAAATGACATCTAATATAACCGTACTCCATCATGAAGCTATCAAACTTCTTATACCATTGACGTGGAGCTTGTTTCAGGGCCATACAAGCTCTTCTTCAGTTTGCACACCATCTCCTCTTTACCTTTGACTTCATATCCTTCTGGCTGCTGCATATATAGCTCCTCCTCCAAATCACCATGGAGAAATGCAGTCTTTACATCTAACTGTTCTAAGTGCAAGTCTTCTGCTGCCACTATTCCAAGAACAGTTCTAATAGAAGTCATTTTTACTACAGGAGAAAAAATCTCATCAAAATCTATACCTTGTTTCTGTGCAAACCCCTTGACCACCAACTGGGCCTTATATCTTTTCTTTCCTCCTTCTTCGTCTTTAACTCTGTACACCCACTTGTTCTGCAATGCTCTTTTGCCTTCCGGTAGCTTCACCAAATCCCAAGTCTGGTTCTCCATGAGAGACTTATGCTCCTCATCCATGGCTTGCTCCCACTTCTTACTGGCATCTACCTGCATTGCTTCATCAAAGCTCTCTGGCTCTCCACTATCAGTGAGTAATAAATAATAAAGAGAAGGAGAAAAACGTTCAGGTTCTCTTCTTACCCTAGAAGACCTCCTCAATATAGGAGTTTGGGGTTCCTGTTGAGTAGGTTCCTAAACTGATTCATGGGTCACTTTCCCATCTGAAAGATCCTCTACCACTGCATATTCTTTCTTGGATTCTTCCCTATTTTCCTGTAACTGTTGCTTATACATGACTTTCTCATTAAAGACCACATCCCTAGACCGAATGATTTTCTTGTCCTTAATACTCCAACATTTAAATCCAAATTCATCACCACCATAACCAATGAAAGTACATTTTTCTGATTTAGCCTCTAGCTTGGTCCTATCATTCTTGTCAATATGAACAAACACCTCACATCCAAAGACTCTAAGAAATGAGTAATCGACTTTCTTACCGTACCAAGCCTCCTCAGGTATGCCTCCATCCAAGGCACTTGAGGGTCCTCTGTTTATCAAGTACACAGCTGTGCTCACTGCTTCTGCCCAAAAATAAAGAGGCAATCCTGCATGTATCCTCATGCTCCTAGCACGTTCCATTATTGTTTCTGTTCATCCTTTCTGACACCCCATTCTGCTGCGGGGTTCCTGGAACCATCTTTTGCCTGCGGATTCCATTCTTAGAACAATAATCATCAAATTCATTGCTACAATATTCCCCTCCATTATCTGACCTGAGACATTTTAACTTAAGACCTGTTTCATTCTCTACCAAGGCTTTCCATTTAACAAAAGTATCAAATACATCATATTTGTTTCTAATGCAATAAACCCAAACTTTCCTTGTTGCATCATCAATAAAAGTAACATAATAACTTGAACCCCCAAGAGATGATACCTGAGCCGACCCCCACACATCAGAATGTACCAGCTCTAACTTACTCTCTTTCTTCGTAGGTCCAACCTTGAGAAACCTTACTCGCTTCTGTTTCCCATATATGCAGTTCTCACAGAAATCCAAACTTGTTTCTGTATATCCAGGCAAATTCTTCTTTATGATGTCCATGCCCTTATGGCTCATATGACCGAGCCTATAGTGCCATAATGTTGTATCTGCATCTGAAGTATCTGCATCTGAAGCCACAAGATTACAATCATTAGTACTATCAGTGGTTAAATACAAGGTTCCAACCTTCTTACTCTTGCCACCACAAGAGCACCCTTGGTAACCTTCCAAGAGTCAGCTGTAAATATCACAGTACAACCATCACTTCCCAATTGCCCCGCCGATATCAAATTTTTCCTTAATGTAGGCACATGTCTGACATCCTTCAATAGCCATGTATTCCTATTCTGCATCTTAACCTGAACAGAACCTTTTCCAACTATACTGCAAGGCTCATCATCACCAAGAAAAACATGCTCAAAATCCCCTTGAACATAATCAACAAAATAATGCCTATGTGGAGTAGCATGAAAGGAAGTCCCTGAATCCAAAACCCAAGATTCAGTAATATTATGCAAAGAAAGAATCAAAACATCCTGACATATATTACCCGATGCCACATTTGCCTCCTTATTTTCTTCCTGTTGTTTCTTCTTATCCCGAAGCTCCCAACAGTCCTTTGCATGCCCAGACTTTCCACAATTCCAACATACAATCTTACTCTTGGATTTTGACCTTGCCCGATCTTTCGATTTTCCACGGTTTCCTCTGTTCTTCTGTCTCCCTCTAATTTCGACTGTCAAAGCATTCCCTGAAGTAGTTTCCACTGTCAAAGCATTCCCTGAAGTAGAAGATTCCCCGGAGTTTTTTCTTCGCATTTCCTCGCTAAGAATCACCCCTACAACATCCTCAAACTTCAACTTCGAGTTAGCTGGAACCGAGTTGCTTACCGCCATTACCAGGCTATTCCAACTCTCAGGTAAAGAGCACAGAATTAATAAAGCCCTAACTTCTTCATCAAATTCTATTGTAACCGAAGCTAGCATATTCACAACCGTATTGAAATCATTTAAATGATCTGTTACTGAACTATTCTCAGACATCTTCATATTAAACAACTTTTTCATTAAAAATATCTTGTTAGAGGCAGAGGGTTTTTCATACAACTTCCCTAATGCATCCATTAGATTTTTTGTAGTCTTTTCCTTTGAAACATTAAATAATACCGAAGATGCAAGACACAGCCGAATCGTTCCAAGTGCCTTCCGATCCAACAAATCCCATTCCGCATCTGTCATACTCGAGGGTTTGTTCACCTTCTCAGACAGCGGAGTATAAAAATCCTTTTGATAAAGGTAATCTTCCATCTGCATCTTCCAAAGACTGAAATTCTGCCCATTGAATTTATCAACCCTAGATCTTCCATTATCTGCCATAGCTCCCACTCAAGATAAAACTTTCCCTGCGATTCAACACTTCAGCAAACCAAAACCAGGCTCTGATACCAATTGTTAGGAAATAAGAGATAAAATATGCGAAATAATCCTTCACAGAATCGTAACAGTAGAAACTAATATGCAGAAAATATTACAGATCTCAAATAAAAGTGCAGAATAAAATAACACAACACAGAGAGAGTATTTAACGTGGTTCACCCAATTTGGGCTACGTCCACCAAGAATCACTTGCTCATATTTTATTACAAGCCACCACTCTCTCAATACAATACCCAGATCCGTTTGGAGCTATGCTCAACAAACTCTACAGAATTCACACCCGAATTCAAAGCACATCTGCAATGCATTTCATGCATCTATCATATGCATAAAACCATATAAATAGACAACTGCTTAAGCAGTTTTACAAAACCGTGGGTATCAAAACAATGGGCAAAAAACAAAACTGTCCCATAAATCTATGGGTAGCTGAAGAGGCGGTTTTACAAAACAATGGGTACCAAAAAAACCATGGGCCCAAAAAAAGCCCATAACGGTTACCCATTACCCATGGGTTAATAAACCACCCATGAAAATTTACTTTGGGGGCTTCGCCCCCGAACCCCCTTGACCTGCTCACCGGCGAGCGGGACCGCCGTAAAAATACTCGAGTGTAACACATAGAAGGTGTACTAAAATCTAACATGAAAACAAGCTCCACAAACATAACAAGAAGACATGTCAGCGGCAACACCCATAAGAAAAATCATAGTCAGCTGCTTCCAGATCCAGTTAGGTGAGAATCAAAGGCAAAAAATATGGAAAAAGAACAACACTGCAACTTTCCTCTTTCTTCTTCTTTCTCTTATTTTCTTCGACAAAGTAATTGAGCAATCAATTAAATTATAAAACTTAAGTGATTGGTTCAAAAGTCGTTACTTGAAGAAGTCAATTACTTAGAAATAGGTGGCAGACATGCGAAATAGAAGATTCTATTTTCAGTTACAAAATCATGCATGTCATGCAAAGAGGAATTCCAGGAGGGAGATTGTCAGTTGTTTCTTTTACAACTTCCACATGTGTCAGTTCAATTATAGTTTCCTATTTGTAACTTCCTCTCCATACACTATAAATAGAGGAAGAACCTACGGGTTAAGGATCGGAGAATTTGTAAGCGGCATTCTTGTGTTCCAGACTTAGAGCTAAAACCCTTGATAGCCTTTTGAAAGCAAAGGAATAGAAAGGAGGCAGATTTCCGAAGAACTTTGTGTCAACGGTGCATTTTGTTTCTTGTTTCTTTCTAGATCTATTCATAAACTTTGTGTTATTCTAGATCTAGATCTGAAAGTTTCATTTGCTTCTAATTCTGTATGTTAAGATCTATTTGTTCTATCTATGTGCATGCAATCAACTCTGTAAACTATTGCTTGGGTTGCACATCCTCTCTACTTTCTTCTGTTTCCTATTATTTTTCTTTTCTACAGATTTTTTCTTTCTTTTACAGCTGCTTACTTGTTGCAAAGCCATATAGCTATGGTTCATGAGTTACACGGTTAAAGTAATACCCACAAATAGATACTAGCAAATTTAACTAACAAATCTTACACAGGAGCCTCACTGGTAAATGAGGGAGATTTATCTCATGACTGCCTAGGTTTTCAACTATGCAGAAAATCTAGCCAACAACTATTCTTGTTGTCATGGAAAAATTAACCAGAGGTTACACACTTTATTTCAGGCAATCATAAGGATGATGCCCTGGTGTTGGCTAAAAAGTTTTTCAAAGTTGTCCGATTACATGGCATTCCTGAAGTAATCATTCCTGGTAGAGATAAACTCTTTACTTCCGAGTTTTGGAAAACCTTGACAGTTCCTTTTGGTTCCAAGGTTAATTTCAGTTCTACCCATCATCTGGAAATAGATGGGAAAACTAAGAGAGTAAATCAAGTCCTTGAGGACATGTTAAGAATGTACGTTATGGATAGATAAACGAAATGGAAAGAGTACCTTCATTTAGTAAAGTTTGCTTATAATAATACCTATCACTTTCTTCTCTAAAGATGGCTTCTTTCGAAACATTGTATGGAAGATTGTGTAGGACCCCTGTTGGTTAAGATGGGTTGGATAATATAACCATCCAAAGACCGGAAGTATTGTGGGCTTATGACGAACAAATTTGTCTCATAAGACAGGCTCGAAGAAGCCTCAGATAGAGAGCAAAGTTATGCTAACCCTAAGAGGACTCCTAGAGGGTTTGAGATTGGTGATAAGGTATTTTTGAGGGTGCGTCTCCAAAGAGTTCCATTAAATTTGGAAAATCTTCTAAGTTAGCCCCCGGGTTTGTTGGGCCTTTTGAAATTTTGGAAAAGATTAGTCTAGTGACTTTTAGGCTGGCTCTCCCAACTCCCTCTAAGATACATGATGATTTTCATATTTCCGTATTTAGAAAATATGTCTCTGATCCTTCCCATGTTTTAAATTGGTCAAATCTTCAGGTAGAGGATGGGGAGACAATGCAGTTGGAACAATTGTAGGTGCTAGCAACCCGCAGCATTAGGTTGCAGAACAAGCATGTGCAGCAGGTTTTTGGTCCAATGCGACCAAATGAGTGAACGGGGTGCAGCTTGGGAAGATGAAAAACTCTTCCGGGAGCACTACCCTCACCTTTTTGTTACTAGCACAGGGAAGGTACCCTCTTAAGGGGGGAAGGATGTAATATCCTACCCTTTGGACATTTTGTGTATCTGGAATAAATGTTTATTGGGAACATTGATTGGACTCGAGTTATATTATGATGTATTACTCCACTTTTTGGGAGGTATGCTTATTTGGCGCAGCTGGTCATACTGGCATTATGAGGTGACCATGAGATTTTATGAATCATATTATATTGTTTTGGTTAGATGCATGTGTACTTGGTTTTAGTACTAATCTGATTTTCAGGGCCTTGGAGGCATTGAAGAGAATCACCATTCAGCTGTAACAGGAAAGTACATTATAATTCTGATTTTATGATGATCATTGTTATTATTCTACTATTTGATTTACATTCATCATATTAGCTGATGCCCATCTTTTTGGCAAGTGAATGATAAAAGAAAATCAAATATTTGAGCTACGCAACATGGCAGCTGGTAGCCTGCCTACTGCTACAGATCATTCAGACAGCCAAGCAATTCTATTCGCACACTCTCTCTCTGCATTTGCATTTGTGATTAATGCCGCAGTGTTATGTGTTTATCTTCATATTGTGAGCATTGTGCACTATAGTGTGCTTGTATGTTGTTAAGGTCACAGAGTTGACCCACTCCAATGTTTCTCAAGGTTGTTTCAGGCCTAGGAGAACAAGTGATAGATTAAGCACATTTAAGTGTGGAAACAGAGAGAAGTATTTGAAATCTGTTGACCTAGGGGGCATTCCTCCCCGCTAGGCACCACTTGCTTAGACCATAGCATTATGTGTTATTTTTCCTTGGTATGTACCTTTAGTAGGTTATGGCATGTTATGTTATGACATAGTAAAAAGGCTAACCATAAGTTAGCATAGTGCAATGATTAATTGTGTTAACCTTGGGGGTCAACTGCCCCAAAGCCATTGAATAACCTTTAGGATTACCATGTGCATTGTTGACCATGTGATTGCATTTGATGGCTTCCTTTCACGGGCTGTTTTTGCACTCCACTCCATTGAGTGTGACTTGGTCGATAGGGTGGAGTTTATGGAGTGAATATGGATAGTGGAGAGTAATGGAAGATGGCGGTGGCTATCATTGTCATGGTAAAGAGTGGATGTTTGTTGATCATGAGCTTGATATGAGAATTGATATATGTGTGTGTAGTCTCCTTTGTGTTGACTAGATCTCTGGAATCTGAGATGGATATGTTGTAGTAAATCTTGTAGTGATGTGTATTTGGATGAGTAATGAGGGAAGTACAATGCATAAACTCAAATAGCAATTATGATTGAAGTTGTTATTAATCTTGTACCTTACTCTATTTTGTGAGTGACCTCCAGCATTGTGTTTGGATGACTGTAGCCGTTTTCACATTACACAATGTCTAATGGTGATTGTCCTGGATATATATATATGAGCACCTTGTATGTGAACAGTTTTGAAATCTTGTTGGGTTATACAGGACACTATGATCCTCTAGAAGGTATAAACACAAACTTCATGGGCTCTTCATAATCTTGGTGGCTGAGTGGTGATCTTGATGAACTCTTTGATTTATGTGGCTAAATTCTTCCTTGCATGACCAATCGTGGCTATACTCCGTGACTAAGATGTGTAGTTGTACAAATGCAAATCCAAAATTGAACTCCCGTAAATGAACAGGGATGCTATTTGGATCAATGCATGCTCTATATGAAGTATGAAGTACGAATTAACTGAATGAGATGTTCCCCTGGTTTCTGAACTCTTGAATATTGTTTTGACTAGTTTATGACCCTATAAGGTGGACTTGCATATAAGTTGTAACCTCTGTGTTAGTATGAGGTACTGGCTAGGACTCTACCCCTATTTGCTTGACTGTTATGAATGGCTTCTAGCTGACTTTAACTCATGAATGTGTTCAGCATATTCACTTGAACTGTGGAATGAATCTTAAGAATTGATAAGGTCTTTGTTATGATTATAGTATGTTGTGTTAAGTATGAATGTGGATAACTTCTTGGGGAGACAAAGTATCTTAAAGAGGGATGGTCTCCTCTGGGGTCCCGAGCTCCAACTTTGCATTGTAGGATAAGATGACTGTGTAGTAGAACCTAAGATGATGTAATTGTGTTATATGGGTACCTCCATAGTAGCATCCACATGAACCTTCTTGCCCTATACAGTGACTTTATGTTAGTTGACTGTGTTGTGAAGGAGTTATGTGTGGTAATTATGGCACCGCATTGTTATGGCATTTTGTGTTAAGCTATGAGCTTTTGCTTCTTTTATGCAATGTGTACAGGACTTTTAAATACCAACCATGGACTTATTGTGGATCAGGGGTAAAAGATTAGCTACAGGCCCTGCATTTTATTTATAGGCAGTATCAAGATTAAGAGGACTATAATTGGCTTGGTTTCCTTTATGTGCATTGCATGTTATAGACCCTTGGGTGGTGGTAAAATTGGTTGCACAAGGTTGATACTCATGAGAAAGATCTGTAATAAGAAACCAATTACTAGTGTTTAAAACTAGCGTTTTCCTCTTATGGTTGATGAGTGCCCTGTTCCTTGACTTTGTTGGGCATGAAGATATATATACATGTATGGATTGTGTGTTGGACCTTTGATGTCTATTTGTCTTGAATGAATGCTTGGGAAATTGCCATGTTCTTGCATACTGATTTACTGTGTTAAATGCAATGTAGTAGATGGCATACTCTTTTCCACTTTCCTCTTTTTTGCTAGCATGGCCCCAATGGATGCAAGGCTAGATGATGTGTATATAATTAAGTGTTGTTCAAATGATGGCGGTCACAATATTGGTGCCTTAAGTAAAGGATTTATTCACTGATTTGAAAGCATGTTGGCAAACATCATTTCATTCAAGCTTTGCCCTTTTCTTTACAAGGGACCTAATGGCATACGTGGGGAAGGTAAAATCAGGGATAAATCTCCCAACTACCTGAAGATTCCCTGAAAAAATTCATATTTGTGTAATAGCCATAGATTTTGGCATGTCAATGATGGCTTTTATTTTGGAGGGATCCACGTTGTTTCCTTGTCTAGATATCATGAATCTTAATAGCTTCCCAAATGTTACTTCGAAGAAACATATGTTAGTATTGAGTCAGACTTCGTATTTGCGTAACCAATCAAAGATGATACTTAGGTCGTGAGAATGATCTTTGTGGAATTTGGGCTTTGCAAGCAGATCATCAAAATATGATTCTACAATTTTGTGAATAAGATCATGGAAGATGTGGGTCATAGTACGTTGATAGGTAGCCCTCATGTTTTTAAGGACAAAGGGATGACTACATAGAAATAGGTGTCATGTTTAGTGATGAAAGTTATTTTGAGTTGATCTTCAGGAGCAATTTGAATTTGGTTTCATCAAAAAAAAAACATCCATCAAAGATAGCACCTCATATTTGGCAATAGAGTCAACTATGGCCTCAGTTGAAGGTAGTGCAATATTCTCTTTAGGTCATGCAGAGTTAATGTTTTTTAAGTCGATACATATGCAGATAATCATGGTGACTTTCCTTCATACGTAGAGGATGTTGGAAAGCCATTCAAAATAGTCTAAGAATTTGATGAATTTTGCAATCAAGAGTTTCTTGATTTCTTTGTGGCAAAATTTGGAAACCTTTGGGAAATTTTCATTGTTATTGAGAACTAGGACTGTATCAGAGTATGTGGCAATACTATGTATTAAAATCTCTAATCAATGTTGGACATATCAATTGGCGATCTAATATGCCTTTAAATTCTTTGACTATGCATATCAAAAGTTAGGGATGATCCTATTTTGACAATGCATATCAAGTGTTATAGATGATCCTATTTTGAAAATCTATATCAGGAGTTGGGGATGACCCTAGACAGGAAAGCACTACTACTAGGGAAGTACATTGAATGGACAAGACACCTAATGATAGTGTATATGGCCTTAAGAAAACACCCAAAGGCTACTGCATTCTCCACTAAAACATGTGAGTGGACTAGAATATTTGAACTAGTCGTGCAATGTTTCCACCGGATTTTGTGATTATTTATCAAGCCCTGCTTAGAGAAGGCCAACTAGTAGATTTTAACATAGGATACAAACAATCCATTTTGCCTTCCATATTCACACATCCTTCCAGATTTTAATATGAAGATGAAAAGTAAAAGGAAATGTGATGATGTGATTGTTGGGTCATCTTCACATTTCTTTTTATTTCTCATGACATCATCGTCACCATCATTGCATTCTAGTTAACCCAGTGTGAATCTTATGTTAAAATATAGAGCATTATATAGCCTATAATGCAGTTATGTATTTGTGATTCGATTGGTAACTGTTCAACCAAATGTAACTACTCCTACAATAAATTGAATCTGCCTGGGTCATTTGAGCAGTGCAGTTGAGTGTAGTTTGCCTTCTCTGAATTCTTTCTTCTCTTTGCATATGCTAACATTGGTATCAGAGCGTCCAAGGTTGCAATTCGAGGAAGCCTCCATGGCAACAAACATGAAGAAAGTTTGAGGAAGCCTTAGTAGGGCACGCGAATTTGGTGAAGATGTTATTTCGCCGCTTATTCTAGAAGTTAGGGCACATAGAAGGATAAAATCGTGGCTCATTTTGCAGAGTCGTGAAGCCATTAGAGGTAGATATAGTCATTTTTTGCCTCAAAACGTGACTCGGCTCGTGTAGCAAATACCAGTCGTGTGAAGTGAAAAACGTTCGAAGGTGTAAAGTTGTGGCTACTCAGAAGAACGAGGATCAATTGAAGGAGGGAAAACGTCCAACTTGTGAACCCAGTCGTGGAGAAAATCCGAGGGTTTGTGGCTGAGCCAGGAGGCTGCAAAAACCTAGTTGTTAAAGGACCCAGTCGTGGTTACCCAGATCACTGTGTGAAGGTGGTAAACCGTGAAACATGACCTATCCTGGATAGTAGCAAAAACTCAGATGCAAAGAACCTTGTCACAAATCCAGTTGGGAAAAGTTGTGGCAGAAATCGTGTGGCCAAAGAAAAGAAAAAACTGAGAGGCAGAAATCGTGCAGAAAATCCAAGTTTGGCTGAGTCGTTTCATTTCTTCCTTTTGAAAAAGGTCGTTGAATTAATACGCTGAAATATTTATTCATATTTCATCAACAAAGGCATTCATTCATGCTTAATAATTTTTATTAATGCAAATATAGTTCAAGGGCAGTTCGAAGGTGCTCTACATGTGAGTAATTAATTTAATATTACTTGTTGGAATAAGTAATATTATTATTATTATTGGTGTGGGCAAAATATTATTTTATTATTTCCGTTACTTTGGAATAATAAAATGGCAAATATTTCACACTTGACTCTGCCGGAGACACAAAAATTAATGGGCACTAATTTTAATGTATGGAGCCATAAGATTTTAACGCTTGCGGAGTTTCGTGATTGTGATAAAATAATCATGGGTAGTGAAAGTCGACCAACGATGAACTTCGCGGATTATGACAAACGTCATAAGGAAGCATTATTGCTTCTCAAGTTATTAATGTCGGATAATATGATATTGGAAGTGCGGAATGCTATTGTGGCAAGCACGTTGTGGGCTAGTCTGAGGGATAAATATCAAATGTTAGAAAAGAGTCGGTTTTTATACCTAAAGAATATGCTCTTTTCCGTAAAGTTACAAGAAGTGGATCGTTGTTTGAGCACTTACTTCGGATGAAAGACCTCCGAGACCAGTTATCTTCCATCAACAAAAATGTGGACGAAGATGATATGGTGGTTCTAGTTCTGAAACAACTTACCTTCTTCGTATGAGTCATTTGTGGAGGCACTCCATTTAATGGCTGAAAGTCAAACACTCACGTTTGACAAGGTGAGTTCCTACTTGTTGCAAAAGGAGCGGAGACAAATTCAGGTAGAATCTAATTGTGACCAATCAGAGAGTGCTCTTGTCACTCAGTCAAAGGGAAAGTGGAAACGTCATTCTGGTGAGTCTTCCACTCGGTATCAGGTTAAATGCTAATACTGTCACAAGGTTGGGCACCTTAAGAAGGATTATCGGAAGCGGAAGTATGATCTTTCGCAGCAGAACAAAAATCCATGTGATGAGGGACATGTGGCAGCAGTTGCAGAAGAACGGGATTTAGATGACGGGCATGCTCTTTATTGTCTTACGACATCATGCTCGCATGACAGTGGTACTAGTTGCTGGATCATTGACTCTGGTGCGTCCGCACACTTTTCATGTCGCAGGGACTGGTATGTTTCATTTACTGAATATCTGTTTTGAATCAGTAGTACTAGTTGATGGAGAATCACTTGTAGTAGAAGGGATAGAAGATGTATGTATTGTGTTGAATAATGCTCATAAACTGTTGGTACAGGAATGTTAGATATGTACCTTCTTTACAAAAGAATCTTCTATCTATTCCTCAATTAACTGAAAATTCCAATATTTCTATGGATTTCTGCAGGGAAGAAGTGTGTTGTCTCTGATGTGAAATAGAGACGGATGATTGCCCTTGGTATTGGGCACGGTGGTCAATATCAGCGTGTTGATCCTGCTACGATCAACATGAATGCACGTGTGGAGGACAGCTCCACCATACAAGATGTGCAGGAAGCTATAGTGCCTTGGGAGGAAGCCGTTCCTCACAGATCTGTTGACTTGGATACAGTCAACCTACATACAACTATTGTGGAGGGAGTATCTACTATACCAGATGTACGAGAGGCGGCCATGTTTCCTCATTTTGAAGAACAGTTTGTTGTGGATGGAGACTCCACTATTCCAGATGCACAGACGGTGCATGGTGAGATGGCATGCCTAGCCACTCACTCAGAGGTACTTGCTTGAAGGACAGTAGAGCACAAACAGTTTTTTCATTGTGTTGTGAACGATCTTTCCCAACAGAAGGGGATAGATGAGCAAGTAGATGAGGAGTTGGTTCTCACTCCTAGATAGATGCAGAGATGGTTATTTCTCCCACTGTTGAGACAGATGAGACAGAGATGGTTATTTCTCCTACTATTGTGGAGTTGGTTCTAACTCCTACTGCACAGATGGTCACATTTCTCTTATTGAGAAAGTTGGATGAGCACTACATGGTGTTGCAAGGACATGATCGAGGTGACTTCGATTGCAGGATAAATGAGTCTCTATACAGACTCCAGCAGTCTACACAAGCTTGGAATAGGTTTTTCATTCCACCTCTCTGAGGTTCTGATTTCAGCACTCTAGAGATGGGGCTGACACTCTCAGCCATTGATGATTCATCACTGGTCAATGAATCACGTACCTAAAGAACCAGTGGACCACTTGCCATATCCTTTGTTCACACGACCAAATTTTTGTTTTGTGGTTCTTCTCCATTCGACAACCGCAACACAATCATGGACTGCTGATTTTGAAGTACAACCTATGGCACAGTCTGTAGATCTAATGACTAAACATATGGGCTTTAAGACATTTGTAAAATTTTGGTACAAACTTGGTCTTGTTTCCAGTTTAGTCATTAAGAGGGGGTGTTAAAATATAGAGCATTATATAGCCTATAATGCAGTTATGTAGTTGTGATTTAGTTGGTAACTGTTCAACCAAATGTAACTACTCCTATAATAAATTGAATCTGCCTGGGTCATTTGAGCAGTGCAGTTAGTGCAGTTTGCCTTCTCTGAATTCTTTCTTCTCTTAGAGGTCACAATGAAGATCACCACGTGTTCATGGACATCATTAAGTGCCACATTTCTGAGTAACAATCATGGTGGCCACAATTCTTCACTCAAAGTATTCATGGGGATTCAATAGATCACAAAGGTGCAAAGAGTTCAAATTTCCATTTTCGGCTAAGTAAATAATTCACTGTGAAGCAAGCTTAGCATGAAACGAGGAGGAATTTCTAATTGCATACGTACACAAAGTTTCAAAGTGACCTCAAGGTGAAGGAAGAAAATCACAAGAAATCAAGACACCAAGATCATGACAAGTTTCACAATCCCATAATGCCTCAAATTCAATACAAAGATTGTAAGGTCAAAAGGAAGCAATCGTTTAATGGATTCCACGAGACTCCAAGATTGTGACAAGTGTCCCTGTTGGTTCTTTCCACAAGGTTTTCACTGAGGTTGTGACCAAGGGCTTATAGGGTGCGTGATTTTGGAGGCTGTGATGGTGATACTTGTCGCCATTCTAGAAAATCATTTCACAAAGGTCACAAAAGTCACACTAAAAAAGAAGAGGAAGGCATGGAAAGTGTGTGACCCTAAGTTGTCGCGAAGATGCCACTTGTCACTCAGAGATCAATCCAATTTGCAGCCATGTATTCCAAATGTTCACAGTGGAAAAAAGGCCTGCGAGAAATTCAATCGACCGTATCTCTCATGAGGAAGTTCTAATTGGTGTGATACTAAGCTCGGCGGAAAGCTTTGGTCACATGTAGGGGGAGAATTTCACATTTTTAACCTCGAGAGAGCGTTAGACTATGCAGGAGTTCTCACCAACTCAAACAGCTCTCATTCAATGCTTTGAGTTTTCCACAAGACCACAAGCAAACATAGACAACTATATCTATTGAATTGTGACCAACAAATGAGATTCACACAATCTCTTGAGACTTGCACTAGCAAAAGATTAATGTGGTGGTTGGTATCAAGCCGCACAACAACTTGAGTGGTCCTCATTTATTGAGAATCTTGCAGTGGTCGGAGGGCTCCAAAAGCAAGAGATAAAAACCAATCTGATTTATTGGTTTTGAAGGTAATTCACAATGATCAAGGACATTCCACAACCAAGGCGATCCAAAACTTTCTTTTGGGTCTTTAAAAAGGGGAATGTTAGCATTATGCAAAGGTCATTGAAGGTTGAAGGACATTCAAGGCTGATAAAGACAGCTGAACCCATAGATAAACAAATTTTGAGTAGTCACAAGTTTTGACTAGATACGGGCTTGTGGGCCTTAGATATTTCATGTACGACTTCTATAGAGTCTTAGGGAAGTTTTTGATCCTGCAACAAGTGTTTGTAAAGACTTGAGAGGCTTAGGTAAGTGTTGAGAAGATTGAAGGTATAGCAGCAGACTTGCACAAAGAAACAATCGAGTTCTTCTCTATGTCCATTCGAGATCAATAACATAATTATATAGGAGTCCTTAATCAGCTCCTTACAACAAATCTACGAGTTGTTCCAACAACTTGCAACAACTTATTAACCTCTTACCCAACAAACTAACAACTTACAGTAAATATTAAATTACCCACTAATCAATCGTGAGCACTAGTAGTTATTTCCTAACATTCCCCCCTTTAGTGCGAACATGGGGAAAACCTACCTTGTACTGCAACGTGTCGCTTCGTAGCTTGCTCATGATCTGGATGGTTTTCAGGACAATACCAACAACCTCTAGATGGTTTTCCAAGTGGTTAACCAACAACCACACAACGGATGGTTTTTTTAGGACAGTACCAACAACCTCTGGATAGTTTTTCCAGTGTATTACTAACAACCACAATATCATGATGTTGCAGTAGTATCATTAGCTCTCATCACTATCTCACTTCAAGGAATAACATAGGAAAACTATTGAAATTTTCTGCTCATACACACAAATTGAAAACTGGAAATGGAACATTGGATCATGTTCTCCCTCTCAAAGTGAAATTTCCACTTATTGAAAACAGGAACACTGCAAATTGCAACACACCACGCACAACTGGAAGCAAACTGCAAACACACATGTTACCAAACCTTTGTGCGGCTCCGTCATTGGCGACTGACGAGAGGTCGTTGAATGACCTCCTTCCTCCGTTGCCTCTGTCCTCCGGTTTCATGCTGCTAGTTCAGCTAGATGTGATCATAGAACTCAATTACAACTCGGACGTCAGATTCCACCGATAGTGTGTCTGTAAGGCAATATTTTTAATTTTTCGGACTTTAACAATGACTTGTTTTTTTTAATTTTTGACTATTTGGACCAGACAACTACAATATTGACAATTGCTTGGAATTGATGATAAAAGACTTTTGACACCTTTGATAAAAGACTCAATAAAAATAATATGCAAATATGACTCTTGACAAATGATAATGACTCAGAATTAACATTTGACAGACTCAATTTAGATGACACTAATGAAATAATTCACAGAAAACAAACTATTACAGCAATACTTATAAACTTAAATGACTCATTTTACTTAAATAATAAAGACACTATAATTTTAATAAAGGAAAATACTTGATCACTATTGAATAAAAACTAATGACTTAATTTTTACACACACTTAGAAGACCCACCTATTAAAATTTTAAAATAGCAAAGCTTTGAACCGTAAAAAAAATACCTGAAACTAATACCTAACTATTAGTTTGATCTGCGAGCTTTTGGTTCCCTGATGTGGAACGGCAAGAGACCACATGCGGAGGGTGAATTCAAGTGTACAGATCTATGCACAAGAATGGCACAAGTTTGTTGATGCTGTTGTGGGGACTTGAACTGTTGAAAGTAAATAATCTAGCATATTCGAATGGCTAAATACCCAATTCTCCACTCCACTGACTGCCTCTTTTGTGCATATATCCACGAGTTCGCTGTCAAAGTAAATAAATTCAACTGAATGTGCAGATTCATGGCTATAACAGGTGGAGGAGTATGTTTGAACAAGAATCGCTGCCCATGCACATTGAATATTAGAAAATCACAACGTATAGAATGAATGTCAGCTGTTTTTTCCTTCAGTAGTTATAGAACAACCGCTGTGACGAGGACTCCAAGGTAAATGCTTCACATCGGTAGAGATATCTCTGATCATTCTGACACTGATCAGATCTATACAAGATAATATATCAAACCCGAGCATTGGATTTTCCTTTTCACCCAAAAACGTCTGCACGAGCTTGGATGCAGCAGCTGTCAATTGAGTAGATCATCCCATACACAATGCGAGGGTCATCTTGAATGTGTTCTCCAAACTCAGTTGTCAAGGAGACATCAGGCCTGATTCAAGAGGACTGTAAAAAACTGAAATTGTAGGCTAAAACAAAAACAACAAACAAAAATGATTGACGTCAAAGGCTGAGGAAAAATTTTAAACGCCAATCATTGTTGCTCAGGGAAATGGCAGAGAAATAGCACAGCGATTCTTCTATATGAAATGATCACAGATCAGACATCGCTCTGATGCCAAATAAGGTATAGCAGCAGACTTGCACAAAGAAAAAATTGATTTCTTCTCTATGTGAATTCGAGATCAATAACACAATTATATAGGAGTCCTTAATCAGCTCCTTACAACAAATCTACGAGTTGTTCCAACAACTTGCTAGCCTCTTACCCAACAAACTAACAACTTACTGTAAATATTAAATTACCCGCTAATCAATCGTGGATTCGTGAGCACTAGTAGTTATTTCCTAACAAAGATTGAGAAGAGTCACAATGTTTATAGAATCCATTAAGGCTTTAATATTGATGAAAAGGGTGTTATTTTTATGTCTTCCACTGTGTTCAATGGGCTTCATGGTTGGGCTCTTGTTCACTTGAGACCCCTTCCCTGACTACAATAACTGGTATCAAAGCTCAGAAGATAGCTCTGGGAGGAAGGATGCAAGAGTGAATAAATGTGAAAGAAAAGCAGAAAAAAAGAGAAGAGTTGACGAAGCTAAGAGTTGAGAGAAGGTAGAAGAGTCTCCTACAGAGATCTGCTTTTGACATTAGTGGGGTGTGGGTAGAAAACAGAAGAAGTGAGAGAGGATAACATCTTCCAAATTACTAGAGAATTGGGTAGAAAGTGTTAAAATTGAGTAAGAGAGTGTTGTGAGTTGTCCTTTACTGTGAGAAAAAGTGGGTAGAGTGCAAGAGAAAGTGTTGAGAGTCCTCCTAGATAGAGGGCAAAAGAGTGAGTAAAAGAGAAAAATTGTCTTCCACTAGGGAGAAATAGTGGGTAGAAGACACGTTGTTGTCCTCCAATCTCAAAACACAGGGTGAAGGACAGGAATAAGAGAGAAATTGCAGTTTGAGGATTGCATGAGAGTGAGTGAGTTGTTCTCAATCAAGTAATGGTGAGTATAGAACAAGAAGTGAAACTTGTTTAAGGTTGCAGCAGTGAGTTAGAAAGAAATGTAAAGATTTGAGCGAGGAGAAGATAGCTTGAAAAGCTATAAGAAAAATGGGGTTGTTGAGAGAGCAATCAGGAACTGTTCTGAGGAGCAGAGCAAGTGAAAGAGGGCTCCAGAGAGCCTTGATGAGAGATGAAGATAGAAGAGAGGAGATGCTAACCACAAGTTGTCTTGAAATTGGGAAAGAGATTATGGGGAAGCAAATAGCCCGTCTGGAAGATTTGAAGAGCATGGTGGCAGCCATGCAAGTGAGGGTAGAAATTGAAGAGAGGAGGACAAAGAGTAAGTCTGCCTTACCCAAATCTGAGCTTGAGGTAATGAAATGGTATGTAAAGAGGTTGCAACCCATGATGGACACCTTGAAGAAAGACATTGCATCAGCAATGGAGACCGAAGGAGGAGAGTATAAAAATGAGAATGAGTTCCTCATATATGAGGAAGAAGATTAGTGGGGAGAAGACAAAGAAGGAGAAAGTTTAAGTGTCTGCAGAGAGGGAGAACAGTCGAGAGAAGGTGAGGCAATTCTCCTGAGAGAAAATGGTGAAATGGCAAATGGAGGTAAAGAAAGTTGCAGCCCATCATCAGAGGTTGCACGAGGAGGCAAAGATGTAGGGGCTTCCCGCATAAGTGTGAGAGAAAAGTAACAAAATTGGTGGTTTGTGGAGATCCCATACGTAATGATAGAGAAAGGGATGCAATGCGAATAGGTGAGGAGTATGCTGTCACAAAGGAGGCATGGGAGTTGTTTGAACAAGCCATGAAGGCAGAATGTAAAGTAGAGGCTGAAATCCTCTTGGGAGAAGCCATAAAGGAAATGGACGAGAAATGAGGAGTGGCAGTATGTCTCTTGGGAGTTATAAAAGACAAGATAGAAGGAGAACTACATCATGAGCAGTTAACACTTGAAACATGTAAAGCCCACAAGTGTAAAGAACGGAAAGTGTTGGCTAGATTTTTTGCGCAGCTAAAAACCTAGGCAGTCATGAGATAAATCTCCCTCATTTACCGGTGAGGCTCCCGTGTAAGATGTTTATCAATCTGGTAAGTATGAATCCTAATAACTATTTGCAGGGGGTTTCTACTTTAATGACAAAGCTCATGAACCATAGCTTAGCAATTTTGCAACAAGTAGTTATGAAATATATGCAGAAGGGGGAAATAATGAAATTTGGGAAAGAAGAAAGGAAGATATGTAATTCAACCAATAGTTTACAGAGTTGGTTTCATACGCATTGATTAAATAAACAAGTAGATCTCACAATATTCAGAAGTCAAGGAAAAGAAAAAGCTTCTAATATGAATCTCAGCTAACACAAAGTTTATCTAAAGATCCACACAGAAGTAAGAAGCAAATGCACCGTGGACACAAATTTCTCCGGAAATCTACCTTCATTCAATTCCCTTTTCTTTCACAAAAAAGATATCAAGGGTTGCAACACAAAGTCTAGAACTCAAGGATGTTGATTAACAAATTGTAACCCCTAAACTCATAGGATCTTCCTCCATTTATAGTGTATGGAGGGGGGATTACAAAACTGTTGGCTAGATTTTCTGCATAGCTGAAAAACATAGGCAGTCATGAGATAAATCTCCCTCATTTACCGATAAGGCTCCCGTGTCAGATTTGTCGATAAAATATGCTAGTATCTATATGGGGATATTACTTTAGCCATGCAGCTCATGAATCATAGCTGTATAATTTTACAGCAAGTAAGCAGCTGTTTAAAGAAAGGAAATATTTAAAGTAGGAACTAATAAAACACAGGGAAGAAATAGGGAAGATGTGCAACCCAATCAATAGATAACAGAGTTGATTGCATGCACATAGAAGAAACCAATAGATATCAACACACAAAATTATAAGCAAAGGCAGCTTCAGATCTAGATCTAAAATAACACAAAGTTTATAAGTAGATCTAAGACAAAAGCTAGAAACAAAATGCACCGTGACATAAAGTTCTCTGGAAATCTGCTCCTTTGTATTCCTTTGCTTCAAATAGCTATCAGGGGTTTCAGCACAAAGTTTGAAACACAATAATGCTGCTTACAAATTCTGATTATTAACCTGAAGGTTCTTCTCCTACTTATAGAATGTAGAAGGGAAAGTACAAATGGGAAACTCAATTGAACTGAAACATAAACAAAAGATAAAGATAACATCTGGCAATCATCCCCCTCTAATTCCTCTTCAAGTGACACATCTGTCACTTAACTAATAGAATTGTTCCACATAACTTAAAGTAATGGTTTCAAAACCAATAACTTTAAAATTTTACAATTTCATCCGGGAACATGGAAAATAGAAGAAGAAAAAGTAGAAGAAGAAAGACACGCCAACTGTAACATCTATATCTTCTTTTTGTTTTGATACTGAATATACTTGTCGAACATGTAATTCAACATTTTCCCATCTGTCTTAGCCACAACTTCCTTTTCTGTCCTGAACTGTAGCAAGCCTTTGTTCAATACCCTGATACATGCTTCCACATCTTCCAAGCTAGGCCCGAACTTCTCAATATCTGACTGCAGTGCCACCAGCTTACTGATGGAATTCATCGTGAAAGGCTTTATAGCTCCATCAATTCTCCCTTGCACCATCAGAAGAGATCCTTCCAGGGAATTAGGCACTTTGCTAGGAATGATTCGTGTGTATGAAGTAACGTTCCCAACCACTTTCTCATTAGTGAAAGCGATGACATTGTCTGGTAAAGATGATGCCATACTCTCAAGTGCCTGCATCCTTTTCAGCATAATTCTGCAGATCTCCAAACGGAAAGATACTGCAAACTCAAGCTGCTTCCCTTTCTCAACTGATCCGTCGGGCACAATCTGTTCCACAATCAACACTTCTCTCGGGCACAATCTGTTCCGCAATCAACACTTCTCTCAGCATCTTATTTATTTTGGCCAAAGTACTCAGGTTACTCTCAACAACTATATTCATATCTATCGTGCTTGTCACCAGTTGCTTCAACTGATTTGATGCATCTTTCATAACCTTTAGGCGGGCTAGCACCTCTCTAAGTTGTACAAAAGCTTGACGAATGATCAGACTCTTCCATTCATCGATAGCTTTAACCTAGTTGCTTGCATCTTCCATTTCCTGCATCAGATGATCACTCACCTGCTTCTGTGTTGAAATGGGCTGAGTGGAAGATTTAGCAACCTTGACAATGATCTCGCACAACTGAGATACCTGCTTTTGAAGTTCAACTTTCTCTGCCTTTTCTTTGTCAAGCCTAAGGAATAGAGCATCTATCAATGTCTGCGTGTCCTACTTCAATCCTTCTATGGTGGCTTGACCTATGGGTACTCTGATTACTGTTATGTCTTCTGCCGTGAGCTCATCCTCCTTCCCTTCTGCCGGAACTCACATCTCAACGAACTTCTGCCCTGACTCCTCAATGATCAACTTTGAAGTTACCTTAGCAACTTTAGGTTTTCTGTCTTTCCTGCTTAGATTCAGGAGCAGCTGCAAGTCGTGTTCCTCCAAGTTGATTTCTTCTCTAGCCACTGGAACCAACTGCGAAGTCAACCATTTTGAGAAATTACTTCTCGGAGAATGAGAAGTTGCCGAGTGTACCACTATCTCGCGCTCTGATTCCTCTCCATCTGAAATTGCTATAGTGTTGTGGCTGCCATCCTCCGAGTCATCCAAAGACAAAGCTCTTTCAAATTCTGCCATCTGCAGCTTCAACGTTTCTTCAGGAAGAGGCGCTGAACGGAGTGGCTGAGAAGAGAAGATGAATGTTGCCGGATTCAATGGAGGAATGGTAGTATCCTGCTGAGGTGCAACAGTCGGTGAAGTGCTTGGTGCTGGAGAAGCCGAAACTAACATCATAGCCGTAGAAGTGATCTTCTCCTTCGAATGAGACCTTCTGTGCACTTTAATCTTCTCAGGCCTTTTGTTGCTTTCTCCTCCGTGCTTTCTCTTGAGGGAATCTCCCGTGCCGAAGTTTCCTGTGATTTGATTCATCAATGCTTCATCAAGGTAGTATCCCTTCGTCAGCAACCAGTTTGAAGTATTGACCAGAACAGCGGCAAACCTTTTTTCAATCGTATGGCAACCCCCTACGTTCTCCTGAAGTACAACTCTATCTCCTCCCATCCGATGGTATGTGTCAAGTAACACAGGCCCATCATCTTTAAGATCCGCAGGTATCCGTGCTAATCCAAAGTCAAACACTTGCCGCGCTGATAACTTGCTGAAATCTTTCTTTCTAACCTCGTACTCGCTTCTGCACTTCATCTAGAAATCTTCCAATGAAGGCACGTGTGCGTACTCCTGGGAGATTATCTTCCTTGCCACTCCAAATGGATCGAAGTTCAGCTGTGCTGGGAAGAACTCTTGCTCGTACTCAGAGAACATCTCTGCTTCAATTCCTCGGGCCTTATGAATGCTCTGGCAGCTATAATGGCCCACAGTGATCGGGAAGAAGCCTGGAGACTTGTGTCGTTTCGACTGTAGGTCATGCATCTCCACGAGTTGTCTGCTCAACTCCATGGTGACCAATCTATCATTCAGAAATCTGGGCAACTTAACTGGTTCTCTAGAAAAGCCGGTGACCCTGAGCTATGTGAAATCCGCAAACTGAATGAAGATACTGCCAATCCTGGACACAACTTCCCACGCTTCCTTGCTCACCCTGTTGGCCTTTAGATCGCCGTCTAGCCTACAAATGAATTCGTAGAAGAATCCATCGTTGACCACCTTGTAATATTTCTTGCACGCAGGTACAATAAGCTGTGGGTAGCACTCGAAAATAGGGTCCTTGGAAAGAACACCACACTATCCAGCTTGGAGAAGATGCCTTGTGAAGTTGCTGCCTATACCAAGTAGGAAGTCATTTTGAAGCTGTAAGTACGCCTCACGTTCCAGAGCTGCTCAACAATGTTGTCACTAATGATTTCCGACCAATTGATTATTGAATCTGTTTTGTTGATTTCTATGGTCCTGATGAAAGCATACATCCATGCGTGGAAGTTGTGAGTGTTCGCTTCGCCATTTACCCTGCATAACAATTTGGCAATATCATCCACCTCTTGTACCAGATTGGATCGTGGAAGAGTTCTTAGGAACTTGGAAGGAGATCTGGGCTTCTTCATGTATCTGCTGTTCATTATGCCTATGCAGTCAACTTTATGCTTTTCCCATCTGTTGCCGGCATCCTGTATGCTAATAGTAGTCACCACCTTTCGTGCCAGAATCTTCAAACAATAATTGATGAACTAAGCGTCCAACCGGATTATTGTTTTCCCCGTAGCATCTCGGACTGATATGGATAATGGATGGTAAGACCTAGCACACTCCATGACGAACTCTGGCAATTGGGCTGTGAATGGAAATGTTTCAGCTCGAATGATTCCACTGCTTTTGACTGCACACATGAGGGAAGTCTTTCTTGCTCTGATCTGTCAATCAATTCTGAAAGAGGTTCCGGACCTAGATCTGTGTCTCCAATGTCTGCAAACTTAGAAGTGATTCATGACTTTGATGTGCTTTCTTTTTCATCCCTGTTTGCCATGGCCGTATCTATCTTAATTTGAACAATTCTTTTCCTCTTTATTCGGCCGAAATTCTTCACAACTGGTGCAGATCTGGATAATTCTTCAGATTCGGAGGATATGTTCAATGTATTGGACATTGATTTAAGCTCCCTTTCTCTTATAAAAGCACCTGTAATGAATTCCTGCAATTAATTCAGACAAAGATGGCAACCGGAACATGAACAATGGATTTCAATCATAAAAATCTGCATATATCAAGTCTGCTGCCCCAAAATTTGATGTTTTATTTGCATGCAAAGTAAACATGAATTTTACCAACTTCACTTGAGCACCTGTACCACTATGTAGACAATTATTCAGACACAAATCAAGCTCCTTCAAACCTAGGCGCCAAATTTTGAAGCTTCCAGCAGTAATTACACCTTATAAGCAAAATTCCTCTCCAAATGGGGCGCACTTTTTGTTTAGGCTGCACTTTTTTGCTATTGAATTAATTAATTCATCCTTATGGCAGCCCTTGCTTATATAACCCTCATCATTCTATAATTAATTATTGCCCCTCCTATTCTTGACAATTAATTAATTAATTAATAAGCTCTTCTCTTCAAATGGGGCGTCTATTTTGTGCATGTTCATGGCTGCCATTAAATAAATTAAATTTATTTAATTTTAGCTCTTTACTTCCAGCTAACTTAAGCCTCACAGTATGCTTTCACCTCAGCCACTGAAAATAAGAATTAATTAAATCGATTAATACTTAAAAAAGTATTATTCCTCTCCCAAATGGGGCGCACTTTTTGACATGAAGAGGCTGCATTAAATAAATAATATTTATTTAATTTTAGAACTTATAATTATAATTTCCTTTATCCACTTTACCCTTGTTGACTTTTCCACATACCTGGGCACCAAATTTGGAGAAGAAATTAATTAATTTAATGCATTTAAAGCTGCCCTTCCTTCCCAAAATGGGTCGCAATTTTTGGCATAAGCAATTTCTATTTTTAAAAGCCAATTACCAATGGGATTATTCACCCTGCACCGCAGCTCCAAAAATCCCATGATCCACTTAAGCTGTTTGACTTTCATAATGAGATTATTTACCCTACAAGGCAGGTAAAAAAATCCCATCAATGCGTTAAGTGATTATTCTTTTATTTCACAATGGGAATTTTTACCTTGCAAGGCAGGTAAGAAATTCCCACGTGCCTGCTACCTCTGATTTTCCCATTGTGACTTAAGTGGCGTTGTTTCCATGGGAAAAAGTACCCTGCCAGGAAGGTACAAAATTCCCACTTGCCTACTGCTTCCAAAAATCTCATGATCCACTTTAAACCCTCTTTTTCTGCCTAAAAGAAGTTTTTTTGTGCGTGACTTCGTCTTTTCAGAGAGAACCAGACCTCCGGTCGCAAATTCCTTCTGGCATAACGTCCATAGGTGATCTCCAGATACTTCAGGCAAAGAATCAGTTTAAACCGGCAAAGGAATTGACCTAGAGAAATATCACAGAAAATAAAACAGGAAAACACCAAAAACACAAAACGTTGCCAGAAGTCACAAATAAAGCCCAGAATTCATTCCTGGTTAAAACCCTACTAGTATATGGGAATATTGACATGTAAGATCACAACAAGGCTAAACCGGAGCGCAATTTACCTCAAACGGGGCTCAAGATAATTAAATACAAATTTCCCGCAGGCAAACCCCAGCGATAGAATAAAACAATTTTGGGCATCTGGGTATTTGTCGAAAATGGCTTATATGGTTCCTTGAGAATATCTTGACACAATACAGAAACTTTCTGGCAATAAAAACACAAAACGACCCATTATTTTAAAAGTGCGAAAAAAAAAATTTACATAGGGTAGTCCCAGATTTCAGGGTGAAATCTGGGGACACCAAAATAGGAAACTATAACTGAACTTACACATGTGGAAGCTATAAAAGAAACAATTGGCAATCTTTCCCTGGAATTCCTCTCTAAGTGACATGCATTTGAAGACTAGATCAAAGTTGTGCATATCTGCCACCTATTCTCAATTAAAGGACATTTTCAAATAACTTAAAGTAATGGATTTTAACCAATTACTTTAGTTTTACAATTTTGTCCGAGTAAATAAGAAAGAAGAAAAGAAAGAGGAGAAGAAATAAAATATGCCAGCTATAACACCTCACGCTTTCCCTTTGTTCTGATATTGAATGTACTTGTCAAATAAGTGATTCAGTGTCTTCCCATCTATTTTAACAATAGCTTCTTTCTCAATTTTGAATCGCAACAATCCCCTGGAAAGAGTATCAATGCTTACCTTCACTTTCTCCAAACTAGGCCCAAATTCTTTCATGTCTGCATGAAATCTCACTAGCTTGCTAATTGAATCCAACGTGAAAGGCATGACAGCTTCGTCAATCTTCATCTGAACAACTAGAAGAAATTCCTCAAGAGAAGCAAGCAACTTGTCTAGAATGCATCTCATATAGTAACGAATACCATCAACTTCCTCTTTTGTAGTGAAAGCAACTATATTCTCTGGCACTTCTCTCATTTTGTCTTCCAGTGACTGCATCCTTTTCAACATAAGCTTGAGAATCTCCATGCGGAAAGAAATTGCTATCTCCAACTGCTTACATTTCTCTATCAATCCATCGGGTACAAGTTGCTCTACAATTAATACATCCTCCGGTAGTGAATTTATCTTAGCCAAGGTATTCAGGTGTCTCTCAACAACTATATTCTTGTCTTCTATACTTGCCATAAGTTGCTTCAGCTGAGATAATGCCCTATGCATATCTTCCAGGCTAGTTGGTACTTCCTTGAAGTGCTTTGAAGCTTGGTGGATGATTTGGCCTTTCCATTCAGCAATAGCTTTGACCTGATTACCTGCATCCTCAACTTCTTCAATCAAATGGCAGCTCACTTGTTCCTCTACTAACACTGGCTGAGAGGAAGATTTGTCAACCTTAGTGATAATCTCACATAAGTGGGAGATCTGCATCTAAAGTTTGGCTTTTTCTGCCTTCTCCTTGTCAAGCTTTAGGAATAAAGCGTCTATCATCGTATGAGTATCCTGCTTCAATCCTTTTGTGGTGGTTTGCCCCAGTGGCACTCTAGTTATTGATATGTCTCCCGCTGTAAGCTCTTCCTTCTGCTTTCCTTCGGCTGGGACTGATAATTCTGCAAAAAATTTCCCTGATTCTTCAATAACCAGCGTTGATGTTACTTTAGTAGCTTTAGGTCTTTTACCTTTCCCACGTAAGCTCATGAGCAGTTACAAGTCTTCCTGTTCCAGGTTGATTTCTTTTCTAGCCTTTGAGACTGTCTGCAGAGCCAACCAAGATGAGAAATTACTCTTCGGGGAATGAGAAGCCTCGGTGTGTACTACCATTTCCTACTCAGGCCCTGCTGCATCCGAATTCACCACCGTATTATGGTTGCCTTCTCTTATGTCATCCAAGGATAATGCCCTCTCAAACTCCGCCATCTGTGCTTTCAACCTTTCCGCAGGAAGATGTGAAGAACTGGATGGCCGAGGAAAAAATACGAACGATGTTGGATTCAACGGTGGAATGACTATGTTCGTCTGAGGTACTGGAGCTGCTGAAGTGTTGTAAGTTGACACAGGAGAAGCTTCATCTGAAAGTAACAGTAGTGTAAGGGATGAAGACTTGCCTTTCTCCAACGCCCGAGTCTTTTTAAGCACCTTTAGCTTCTCCGGTCTTCTACTGCTTTCACCCTCAGGCTTCCTCTTATTGCTGAGATTCCCTATGCTGAAATTTCATGTGATCTGGTTCATCAAAGCCTCATCCAAACAATATCCCTTTGTCAACAACCAATTTGAAGTGTTAACCAGAACCGTTGAAGATCTCTCCTCAATCGTCTGACTACCACCTACACTATCCAGAAGAGCAGCTTTATCTCCTCCCATTTGACGATATGAGTCAAGTACTACATGCCCATCATCCGAAAGGTTTGCAGTTGCAGGTATCCTTGTCAAGCCATAGTCAGAAATCTGTTGAGCCAATAGTCTACTGAAATCTCCTTTTCTAACTTCGCATTCATTCTTGCACTTCATCTAGAAATCCTCCAATGAAGGGACATGCGAGTACTCTTGAGAGATTGTCTTCTTTGCTACTCCATAAGGATCAAAATTCATTCGAGCTGGGAAGAACTCATGATCGTAGCAAAGAGACATTTCTGCTTCAACTCCTCTAGCTTTGTGGATGCTCTAGCAACTATAATGGCCTACTGTGATAGGGAAGCTAACTATAGATCTATGCCGATTTGATTGTAAGTCCTGCAACTCTAGGAGTTGACTGCATAACTCCATGATAATCCACTTATCATTTGGATACCTCAGCAACTTGACTGGTTGTCCTGAGAAACCACTAATCCTGAGATATGTGAAGTCAGCAAACTAGATGAAGATACAGCCATGTTGAGAGACAGCTTCCCAAGCTTCCTTACTCACTCTGTTGGCCCTCAAATCACCGTTCAACTTACAAATCAATCCATAGAAGAAGTCATCGTTCACTGCCTTGTAATCCTTATAGCATTCAGGAATCGTCAGCTGTGAGAAGCACTCATAAATAGGATCCTTTGAAAGTATGCCTCGTCTATCCAATTTGGAGAATATCCCCTGTGAGGCTGCGGCATACACGAAGTATGAAGTCATTTTGAAATTGAAGGTCTGACTCACACTTCTCAGCTGCTCACTGATGTTATTACTGATGATATCTGCCCAATTAATTATTGAATCAGCTCTATTGATTTCAATTGTTCTGACAAAGGCATACATCCATGAGCGGAAGTAATTAGCATTAGCTTCCCCATTTATCCTGCAAAGCAACCGGGTGATATCATCAACTTCCTGCACAAGATTTGACCGTGAAAGAATCCTTGGGAATTTCGATGGTGCTCTGGGTTTCTTCATATATCTACTGCTCATTATACCCACGTAGTCTGCTTTATTCTTTTCCCACCTATCACAAGCTTCCTGCATGCCAATTGCAATTACCACGGGCCGTGCCAAGATCTTGAGGCAAAAATTAATTAATTGTGCATCTAGTCTGATCAATGTTTTCCCTTATGCATCCTTGATTGTCCTAAAAAGAGGATGATAAAACTTTGCACATTCCAGAACGAATTCAAGCAACTGGGTTGTAGTCGGAAATGCTGCAGCTTGGATGATTCCGCTGTCCCTCATTACCCGCATAAGAGATGACCTACCAGTGGCTTTGGATCTATCAATCAAATAAGTGATAGATTCAAGCCCTATGTTTGTATCATTAATTTCCGCAAGCCTGAAAACAATGCATGATTATGTTGATCCCTCTCTTTCATCATGCTTCATCATGTTTGAAACAACCTTTGTCTGAGATCTTTTTCTTTTATTTTTGACAGAGGACCTAGCAAAGAACTTGCAATTCTTCCTGATTCTAAAGATATATTCTATGTATCCGACATTGATTTTGCCTTTTTTTCACCAATATGAGCACCAATGAAGTATACCTGCAAATGATTCAGACAAACATGGCATCCATGGCATGAATGCCCAATTTCTTCACCAAATTTTGATTATGAAGCCTGCTGCCCTAAATTTTTAGACTTTGCTTGCATGCCAAGAAAACTAAAAACATTATTTTATTCACCTATGCACTCACATCAACATGCAGATAGCCAAAATAATAAAAAGAAAGCACTTCCAACCTTAAGCGCCAAAATTGGATGCTTCCCGGCAATTAAAAAAATATTTTTTAATACTCACAACCTCAACCTTGGGCGCCAAACTTCTACAGGGCAGCATGCTCCACACAAAATAATTAATTCCCTTTCACTTATGACATCCACTTCTTATATAGGCAACTGCATGCTAATTTTACCAATTGCTTCTTCTTATTTTTAGCAATGTTTAATAATAAGTTGTGTTTTTCCTCCTTATTTGGGCACCCAAGTTTGCCTAATTTAGCTTGTTTTTCCTTGCAATTCTTTCTTTTATTTTTTAGCAAGCTTCCTTGTCTTATTTTTAGCCTGCTTGCTTGCTTTGACTTTCTTCCTATTTTTGGCGCCAACCTTAGCTAGAAATAAATTAAATATATATCTTTTAAAGCATGCAACTATGCCAAAGTGAGTCGCACTTTTTGGCTAGGAATTGTGTGAAAAATAAGAGGGCAAGGAAGTGGGAATTTTTAATCTTTCAGGCAGCTCTAAAATTCCCAACTTCCAAGCAGCCCCAAAATTCCCACTTTTCACTTAAGTGATTTGACTTTCATTGCGGGAAAAAACAAGCTACTAGGAAGCCTCCCAATTTCCACCTTCCAGGCAGCTCCAAAATTCCCACTTTTCACTTAAATGACTTGTGTGAATTTCTAACCTTCCCGGCAGCTTCAAAAAATGCAACTAGCATGAAAAGATCACTCTTCCCAAAAATGCAACTTGCTTCCTTCTTTGTCAGAAACTGGCACTCCATGATTAACTTTTACCTTTGTCTGAGGTCACGGATGACTTCCAAAAACTTCAAGCAATTAAACTGGTTATGCAGACCAGACGAACAGATTCAAGGGCAATTACCAGACAGACTACAGAGAAAAACCGAAAACAGACACAAGAAATCAATAAAAATGAAAAACACGCCAGAAGTGCAGACAATTGCTCACAAATAACTTGTCGATTAACCAGTGTGTAAAAATTCTTCCCTGCATGATTACTCTTCTTAGATGCAAAAGTAATACTGGCTTGTGGAAATTTACGACGGGTTTTAACTTCAACACAAACTATTTCAAAAGAACTTTATTTATTTAATAAATAAATAAATAAAACATTTTCAGACAAAACCTGGCGAAGGGATAGAGTGAGTTTTGGCATGTGGGTATTTGTGAATCTGGCTTATATGATTCCCTGGGGATACTTTAGAGCAATGGAAACAACTACAAGCAACAAAAACACAAAACGACCCGCTACTTTAAAAAGAATGAAATTTTTTAAATGGGGTGGTCCCAGATTTCAGGGTGAAATTCGGGGACACCAGAAAGGTATCCTCATTAAAGAGGATAAAGTTAAAAGAGGATCTAAATGCAGCAATAGTAGAAGAGGAGAAATGTCATTTGAAAGGAATAGAGATGAAAGAATAAGAGGAAGTAGAGAAGAAGGTGGAGCAAAAAGTGCAAACTTATGTGCTTGAGAGAATTTTTGAAGGAAAGAAGAAGCTGAATTTGAAATCAGCAAGAGAGATGGCTGAGAAGAAGGCACATGAAGAAGTCATTTTAAGGAAAAGAGAATAAGCTATTGGGAGAGCTCATAAGCAAATAAGATGGGAATGAAGAAAAATATTGCAGCAAAGGGAAGGTGGCAAGAGGTTTATATTGCCACAAAAGTTTGTAAAGCCAAAGAAAAGGAGAATGGACTCTTGAAAGTTCATCATGCTACAGGCCATGAAGAAAGTGCAGAAGGTACAGTGAAGCTCATCAACATGCCTATTCAGGCATAATGAGAAGAGTGACGTAGTAGAGGAACATTCTATAAGAGCTATTGAAATTCATAATTTTGTTGACGCTGTTGTTATTGAAAGGGAGTACAATGAGGAGTTAGAAGAGCCCTTTGGAGCTCATGCAAATGTTATGATTGTGGAGAAGGCAGTATAGGAGTAACCGTGAGGGCATTTGGGTCCCAAAATTTTAAACTTTTTGTGTTAAAACGGAGTTGTGTGTGGATGCAACAGTAATGGGTAAAAAGGAGTTGCACGTGGGTGAAGATAATTGTTTTGAAAGTCCAGTAATGGATTGATCCAGTGGTGAACAAAGCTAAGAGGGCTTTAGGAGGAGAAGGATGGTCACAAGTGGGTCTAAGCCCAAAAAGAAAATTAGGTGGAGGTGGTTGGACTATGGTGAGTCAAAGATCACAAAAGGTGCAAGAGGAAAATAAGCTCAATTCAGATGAGCAGGATGGTCTCTGCCCAATCGGTGGGAGACGAAAGGTGGAAAAAGTGGAAGAAACTACATAGGTACTTGGCTTATTGGAAAGGGAAGTCATGGCCATCACTCTCAGTAGCCAAGAGTGGTTTAGCCACTCACTCAATCCATGTGAGCAGGAGCTCACATTTTAATTACCATGGGTGTCTGATTCATGACCATCCAAGGAAAAGAGAATTTGCGTATTGGCCAAAAATATGATAGGAATTTTTTAGTGTTCCAGGGCCTTATACCAAAGTTTGGGGTTCTCAAAGTTGTAGGTTTAACGGTGGCATCAATAGAGATCACGTGGAAGATCACCAAGTGTTCATGGACCTCATTAAGTGCCACATTTCCGAGCAACAGTCATGGCAGCCACAATCCTTCACTCGAGCTGTTTAAAGGCCTTCAATAGATCACAAAGTTGTGAGGAGTTCAAATTTTCATTCACATATAAGTAAACAATTCACAGTGAAGCGGACTTAGCATGATATGACGCAGAGTTTATAATTGCACAGGTCCATGGTGTTTCGAAGTGGCCACAAGGTGAAGGAAAAAAATTACGAGAGTTTGGGACATCAATATTGTGACAAGTGTCACAATCCCGTAATGCCTCAAAGTGAGTACAGAGGTCGCAAGGTCAAAGGGAAGCCAGGGATCAAAGGATTCCATGAGACTTCGAGATTGTGACAGGTTTCACAATTTCCTTGGTTGTTTATGTGGGGTTTTCACTGAGGTTAGACCAAGTGCTTATATGGTGCACGATCTGGGAGGCCGTGATGACAACACTTGTAACCATTCTGGAAGATCATTTCACAGAGGTCAGGAAGGTCACAGTGAAAAGGAAGAGGAAGACATGGAGAGTGCATGACCCCGAGTTGTCGTGGAGATGTCACTTGTCACTTGGAGATCAACTCCAATTTGGGTCACATGTTCCAAATGTTCACAGCAAAAAAACAGCTTGCAATAAATTCAATTGACCATATCTTTCACGAGTAAGCTCCAATCGGTGCATTATTGAGCTCGTTGGAAAGCACTTGAAAGGAGCTTTTGTCTAGGCATTGATTTGGAGCGATTGGTCATGGATAGGGGCAAATTTCTCATTTTTATCCTATGGAGAATGCTACACTATGCAAGAGTTCTCACCAACTCAAACAACTGTCATTCAATGCTTTAAGCGTTCCACAAGGCCACAAGCAGACACAGGTGGCTTACCCATTGGATTATGACTAAAGATCAAGATTCGCACAATCTCTTCAGATTCATAGTGGCAGATGATTAATGTGGTGGTTGAATCAAGCCGCAGAACAGCTTGAGTAGTCACTTTTCTCATTTATTGAGAATCTAGTAGAGATCATAGGGCTTCAGAAGCAAGAGATCAAAACCTATCTCATTTATTAGCTTCGGAGGGAATTCATAGTGATCAAGGACATTCCACAGCGGAGGCAATCCAGAACTTTCTTTTGGGTCTTTAAAAAGGGGGATATTAGCATTTTGCAAAGGTTTGAAGGTTGCTAAACGTTGAAGGCGGTTGAAGGTTGTTGAAGACAGTTGAATCCGGAGATACCAAAATTTTAAGTAATTGCAAGTTTTGACTAGATATAGGCCTACGAGCCTTGGAGATTTCATGTAATACTTTGTAGAGTCTTAGAGGCATTGCAAAGTCTGTAACAGTCAGGCCAGGAATTATATTACAAGAGAAAGATTGAAAATGAAATGGATTGGAAATTAGACAAGAAAACATTCAATGAAGCCCTCGTGTATTCAATAAAGCTCTTGTACATGATGCACATATGCATACAAGCATAAATAGCCACAAATGAAGACTCTTTCGTTAATCTTCTGGATGACCATTCAACTTACCTTGTGTGTGCATTATCTATAATAAATTACAACCACTAATGTTAAAGTGGTGAACATTAGACTTAATATTAGAATAGTATTTCTAACACCCCCTGTAAGACTAGTCTAATGTGTTATTTGTCCTTTGCAATTTTCATGATGTAGATGATGCTCAAAATAAACCATGTGCCAAAGAGAGTGAATAAACCAAGGTTGATTGCGACCATGAGTAGTCCAAGTGTGTTTTAACTACACTATATCTCCTAAACACTGGATAACCCGGGCTGAGTGTGCCCATGAGCAACCCAAAAGTGAGTTGAAGCATGCATTGAATGACCTGACTTTCTGTCAGGCTGAAACTGTGAACCACTTTCCGTCCACAATGCTCTCAAATGAAGACACATGTCGACACATAAAAAACTGCTCATGTGGCAAAAGAACTATGTCGAAATTGGATAAACTAGATCCATGCATAGTCATTTGAAAGTGTGATCTTTGATGTATCAGATGTTGGTTTGATCATCACTCATTATAGTGCACAAGCTATGGTGCATGATATGCGGCTATATGCTATAATCTGCAATGTATGGAGTATCATCTTGAAGAACTCAAATTATGTACAAACTATGGTATGTTGTTATATGCTATGATGTTTATTGGGTTTCACTGTCTCCCAGACTCGCACAACAAGTGCAGATTAAACAATAGGGGGACTAACTAGTATTGTATCCACAATAGTTTTGAATTTCTTAGGTTTTGAGACAACATGATTGGACTTAATAACTTTGGTCTTTTCCTTGCTAACACTGGTAGAAGGCTTACAATGTTCTACAACATGTTTGACCACGGGATTGTTGACAAGAGGATGCAACTTGTGAGAATCAATCTACTTCTACAAAAGAACTATCTCTGTGCATAGTATACTGAGTTGATTGCAAAATTGCATGAACATTGGTTTGAACTGTCTCCAACATTCTGAAATCAAATTTGTTTCCTGATTTGTACTAACATGAAGTTGTAAAGACAATATGTCGTCTGAATATAATGTGCTCATTGTGTTTGGAGTGCACTGGAGTATGCTGAAGTATACGTTTTGAGTCATGTAACACTGAAAGTGCTCAGAAAATACAAACCATTTCTTGATTGGACGAGTCTTTGCGCTTTGACTTTGTTCAAGCAAGTTTTTACACCCTTATTTCTCTAAAACACATTTTAAAATTTTAAAAAACAAAATTAATCCACATAAATGATTACAAAATCCCTTTTATATGAAAAATGAGTGGTCATAAGCTAATTTTGGCCACCATACACAATAGTTATGTTGTTTTGAAATTTTGAGCTAAGCTTTGATTAAACATACCCCTCCAATGTAATTTCAGCGAACTGTCCTGATTTACGTGGATTACAATATACTAGGTAGACAAGTTGGACCCTAAGTATTTGTACTCGTTGGAATCGTGGAGGAGTATAGACTCAAAAAAAGTATGTTTCAGAGACAAATTTGACCTACTGACCTGGTTATGATAACACACAGGCAAAGGTTTTAATTTTCTTGGTTTTACCAATTAATTCAAAATTGCAAATTTGAACAAAATAAAACGGAGCAAGCTTTGAACTTCAAACCTCTTGGAAATGAAGGAGCTTACAAAATGAGACTGTCCAACTGCCCTATGACAATTTATATCTCAGATTTCCTCAAAAAATTAAAAACCTAACTATTGAAAGCTTCTCCAAAAAAGGCATTAAAGCAACTTTCAAAGACTTCTCTTTTCACGTGGATGGTGGAAGAGGTCCATGGAAGGGGCTGTGAATGTCAGGACACCTTGTGACAGATGCTCACTGATTCCTTGCAGATTTGGATGCCCTCTATGTCACAGATTAACCAAAAATACTGAGGTGCAGACATGAAATACCAAGCTGACAACACATATGCAGAAATAGATAATAGCCAATGCAGATTCAGAACTCTAGCTGTTCATATGTTAAGACAGACCAATGCAAGTACTGCTGTTTGGATAGATGACACAGAGAATGAAGAAGAGGGTGTTGGTTCTGTATAACCTTCACCAACCCACATTAGTAACCCACACTCAATCCTCCATGCCTTGCAGCAGTGATGAGCTGTCGAACACCATGCCGTATACCGGTAATCTACCAAAAGCAGTCAAGGAGTGCAATCAAATCAACGCAGCAGATCTGCAACAGAAGCTCCAACGTATGTAGCAGATCCATAATAATTTCCAGTGCTGTTCTTAAGCTTGAAACGCCACGTTCCAATACAGAAGCAGCCAAATAAATGAATTGAACTGCTCAAATCAAATCCAGCCACAAAAGAGAAGTGCCTCGGGTCAATGTATTGTTGTTCAAAATAACTCCCCTAGTTATTTTGACAACTTACATTTCCATACTGGCTCTGAGTTCAAGTTCGTAGGATGCGCGCACTCTAACGATTCCCTTTGCACAGTTTGCTTGGCTACAGTTCTTTTGCGCGCCCTCAGGTGCCCTTCCTGTTTCTTCTTTGTGCTTCCTCCTCCCATCACTCCCTCCTGCACATTCTCCGTGCACTTCCTCCTTCCCCTTTATTCTTCTATCTCCTTTCAAACTTGCTCTACACATGCCCTTCCTCTTGAGCTCCGTGCATTTCCTCGCGCTCGCTCATTTTCCGTGTTCGCATTCTTCCCTTGCGCATCTTTCCTTCGCATCTGCGCACTATGCGCTTCCTTCCCTTCTAGCTTGCTCCGCGTGCCCTTTCCTGTAATCCTCACGCGCTCATTCATTACGATGCCCGCACCCACTTCCATACTTGTATCCTTTCTCAGATATGCACCTTTCTTCCCTTCCATGCGCACCCTCTCTGCACGCCCGTCTTCTACATTCTCGTGCCACTTGCTCTCGCTTGCGCACCTAGTGCAACTCCTCCGCGCCAGTCACTGTGCCACCTAGCAATCTGTCAAACTTGAGTGTATTTCACGCAACCTATCAAAGCGCACCAACTGGGCGCCAAATCCTTGTGACGAACCAATGTGCAACACGTGGCTAAGACGAAAGAACAAATGAACAGTTGGTCGTTCCTTCAGCTGATAAACGTGCCACATGTCATTGCATGTTCAATTTGCATTGCAGACCTTCAAATCGCGATAACTTTTGCAACAGGGCTCTGACGCACGCGCGTCGGATCTTGTTTGAAAGCTGTTGACATGGGCTACACATTGAACCATTCAAAATCAGATTTCGATGGGATTTGGCAGGCGGAAAACAGGGAAACGCTTCTCAGGTCATTAATGCAAACATCTAATCAACTCTACCACCAGTTTTTCTTCAGATCATGCCTCCTTCCTTCCACAAACAAAACAGACATAGGGAGGCGCATCTAACATCCTTGCAGATGGATTTGCAAGCATTCAATGCTTGTTGCTAGTGGTTGGATTTCAAATCCGAGTTTCCCTCTTCTTTTTCCTCCTCTTCTCTCCTTCTATAAATTGTAAGGCTCTGTTCATTGAAACGGATCCCTCTTTGTTGTAACGACACCATGTCAAAATGGCGGTCAACTTCCCATGAGTTTCAGACCTTGAACTTGGTCTCTGCAATGTATTCTCGCCTTCTGCCACGAATGTAGCCGACTGTGCATCGCTTAAGCAATAAAAATCGGGTTTTGTGGCAGTTTTGTCTGCCCTTTTCTCATTTCTATTGTATCTTGCCTCTCTGTTTATGTTTCTCTGCATGTTGTGTGCATTACCCGCTTGCAAGTTCCATTTTCATGTGTTGTTAATGTGCAGGAAAGTTGGGTCTACGTGGTTCTTGAATGTGGCGCGCTTGTCCGCCCTCTCTCTCACATTTTCTCACTTTCCTTCCTCTCGTGGAGAGTGATCACCCTCTTTCTGGTGCTATCACCGCCCCTTTTAGCCTAGGATTTCCTTTATGCATCTCCTTCTAACCTTAGTCCCTTGGAATTTTTAGAGTAGGAATTAGCTTAGGAGTAGTTTGCAGCATTAGAGAATAGGTTTTATTATGTAGGTTTTCCAACTCTACATAATAAGGAAGTTGCCCTTCTCCAGAGGTCTATCTCAATGCTGCAAGGTCCCACAACTCAGAGAAAATCCCATGTTGTCACAAAAATTCCAGGTCTTTGTGATCTGGGATTAGGGTGAAATTTTGAGCTCCAACAAGTTTTAAAACACCTGGTGGGACGAGCTTTGAAGAGCTCTTAGCAATTTTCAAGCATCCCATTGTTGACATTCTAGCTATCTTTGTGCCTTCACTACTTCCAACACATTTTTGGCGACACCTAGTGGGACAAGCTTTGAAGGCAATTATTTTTAGGCAGTCCCATTGCGAACATGTCTATCCACATTGGTGTATTCACTACTCAGAATAGCTTTTGGCACGCCCAATGGAAGAGCATTTGCATCGGGCACTCAAGACAATTTCATTTAACGGAAGTTTGCATGCATGTTTTTTGGTGCAGATTAATCCTTTGGAGGAAGCTTTAGCTAACACATCAAAGGTGACTCAATATCAGTTGAATCTTCTAGTTTTAAGTATCCCAATCCTCTTTTTCATGAGAATAATATAGATAAGGAAAAGCTCAACTAAGTAGCCTTCTTGAATATTTACAATTATCACTATGGGAGAAGAAGAAGAAGGCAGAGGAAAATTCTTGAGCCTCTATTTGCATTGTCCTCCTAATAGAAATATTTCTAGTCCTCCTTCTAGTAGTCCTTTCCCTTGCTATCATGAGGTAGGTTGTATTTAAGAATGCCTTTCCATTCATGGCTTAATGAACAGAATATAATGGTTACCTTAAGATGTCAGCCTTTCTAATGGTGGTAGTCCCTTAGCTCCAAATGTCCAACATGATATACTAGAGTGTTCCCTTAAAAGTAGTCCTTCCATCATTGGTGAAAATATTACTACCCTAGCTGATCATATTTAAGATACTCCGTTAATGTGTGTTTTAGTTGCATCCTATGGTACATAAAGATGATGTTGCAGTTAGGCTTCTTGCTGAGGCTTCACTTGAAGGATGTAAAGCACTTCATATGGCTATGGTGAATCTTGAAGACCGAATTCCATCTGACAATTAGGGATTGAAGATTGGTAGGACTTATTAGTAGAATATACTTGAGGATTTCCAAGTATTAAAACATTTCTCTTTGGGTTGAGAAACTTACCACAGGGTCAAGTGATCTCCAAATGAGCTCATTGGTTAAGGATTTCAGAAATCAGGTTCTAGTAAGACTGATGGGATCATAATTCTAAAGTGCCGGAACCTGAAGTTCCATGAACCCTACAAGGTTTAGACCCATATTTAATACTTATTATAGTGGCTTTGCAACTTTATGAGTATTGTGTGTAATGATTCCATTCCAGTGATTTCTAAAGAGTTTCATTGTTAATACCCCCTCCAAAAATCCATATTATAGAATGGGTGGCGAATAGTGGCAAAATTTACTTGGTCGAAAAAAGTGGTGAATATGGCAAAAAATGATTCGTAGTAAAAGTCGTTGATTTTTGACATTTAGCCAAAGTTGCAATTTGCATTTTCCACAAAGTCTGGACAATTATAGAATGACGTCTAATTGTAACCATTAGATGGCTGAGTTTGATGGTCATCTATGTACCCATCAAATGACGCTGCAGTTGAGAATGACGCATCAATGTTAGCATCATTTACCAAGTTGATGTGTCTCATGGTAAATTTATAGAGAACTTTGGAGGCTATTCTAAGAACATTGAACTCTACCTGATCCAATCAACCCATTATCTCATTCGTCAGACCTTCCCATTTCTTTCTTTCATCCATTTCCTTAGCTTTTGATTATTAGACATTTTCCTCTTTTAAGTTGTGCAATCATGGCTTCAGTCCCTCACTGGAATCCCCACTTTCAAGAGCAAAACTAGTTCCCTCCATCCCCATATTTTCACAATCCTCCTCCAGATCAGTTTTATGAGCCCCATCATCATGAATATATGTATAAGTCAAACCCCACTAATTTAAATGGTTATCCTTATAACCATAATATTTTCCAAGAGCAAGGTTATGCAAGTGATGGTGGAAAATTCATGCAAGATGTTGATTTTCAGAGGTAGATTGAAAAAATAGAGGTGAGCATGGTCCAGATCAGAATTTCTAGTTCACCGAAGGTATGCCAAGGGTTTTTTTAGGAGGCCTTATCCATGGATTGTCCCTATACAAAACTGGTTTATCCCTCAACAAAAGCTGAGTTTTATGGCGGAAATCACACCTTGAATTATAGAATGGGTTGAAGAATTAGACGCTTACCAATCTAGTATTAAGAAACCATGTCAATGGGGCAACCCTACACTACCATCTTACCAACCTCCCATTTTTCCTCCCAAATTTTTGTCATCTCATCCCACTCCCAATGTGCCTAGATTTTTACATTCTCCTCCAAAATATTCACCTTATTTATCTCCTCCCCTTCTCTCCTATCTTCAATGCTCCACCATATTTTCTTCCAAGTCCCCATATTCTCCACAAGAAAATCTTTCACCTCCTCAATCATTAGAACCTTCGCGCGCTCATTTAGGCGTTGGATCCTTTCCCAACTTCACAAAAACAGATTTGCATGTGCCTGAGCCTCACAAAGTTTTAAGTCATGAGGTTTCGGAATTCAACCAGCTAACTGAGCACCCGACTACTTTTATTTCCTAAGGACACATACTTGACAAGACAAGTTCTTGAAAATTACATAGCTCAAAAATATGATTTGCATCCTTCTAGACAATAGCAGGTGTATATAGGCCTAAAGGGGCCAAATGGGGAGGATCCCAACAATGCATATTAGATTCAAACCTTCAAGGATTGGAGGCATGATTTCAAATAAAATAATTTTCATTTCTAAGAACCTATATGTCATCCTTCTCCAAATTCATCAACATCAGTTGGGGTGAGTTCCATTCTTGATAATCATCATATAATTATTGAAAAATGGACCTATTTTGAGAACACGGATGGAAAATATGGCCTAATCCATTGAATAACCTCCTTCTATTTTAATCAAACAATTTGATGATAAGGGGTTTGAAGTTTAAAAGCACAAATTATAGGAGAATATTCCAAGTGAGCAAGGCATCGCATTTGAATGTCGTGACCCCCATTGTCCTGCATGTTTAGAGCTTGCTTCGTTGTTGGAAGATTGTGGCGAGCTATCAACGGACATCTTCAGGAACTACAATAGATCAAAAGGAGTTGCGTCATGAGGAGGATGAGATGTTTTATTTATCAAATTTCTTGTTTATCGAGGAGAAGGTTGATCTCCTTGGAGGTAGAGTTATTTGTAGAGGTTGAAAAATGCATGACCCAACCTGCAAACAATGTTCTTCAGGAGGAGAATTTACATGATGATCCCTGATCTACAGGATTGAAGCTTCAAAGAAATGGGATAAAACAAGGATCATACCTGTGCCCAATCAAATATCTTGGCTAAACTAGAGCCAAAGAACAAAATTTCACCTGTCATACTCATCTTCAGATCATGAGGTCAGAACTTTAGCATGCCAAAGTTCAACAACAATGCCTCCTAGAATCCAAATGTAGAATAGCTAAAGAAGGTATTTATTTTAATTTGTTGATACTTTGAGGAGAAGGGTGAAAGACTAGTCTGAAAGTTAATTTTTCATTCTTGTCACAGACCATGTTCAACACCAAATCAGTCACATGGTCTACATTTGTGAGGAAAGACAGCTACTTCTCCCTTCATGTTTCAAGTTTTGTTTGAGCTCCCCTGCATCTAGTTAGTATAGGGTAGTATAGGTTTTCTTTCAGTAAAACAAGTTCTTTCACACACGCTGCACGTTTCCCCTAGAATATGCATGATTTTCATATTTTGTACATAGTTGTTTAGCTTGTTCGTCACTCCTTCTGGTGTTGTGTTCTTTCCTTCTGTGCACTATTGTGTGTGCCTTTTTGTTGCTTCCTGGGATGAAAGTAAAATTTTCAGAAAGAGGTAGTTCCAACAGTTTTGCACAGTTTTCCACTCTCATAAATTCAATTCAGAATATCTTCACATGAGAGTTACAATTCATTTGTTCAGAGTTCAGGAAATGCTTCAAGTGACTTCAAGGGTAGTTCTTTAAATTGTAGATCAGAAATTTCATGCTTCAAGATGACTCCATGCAAAATGGATACTTCTAAGGCTACTGATCTATTTCATCTAGTACGAAGATGGCACAAAAAGTCACCAAACATGTTTTCCAAAATAACTTCCCTAGTTATTTTGACAACTTACATCCTCATTCTGACTCTGAAGATTCAAATTTTAGGTTGCACACACTCTGATGAGTTCCCTTGGCACAATTTTCTTGGATGCAATTCTTCTATGTGCCTTACGTTCCCTTCTTGCCTCTTCACTTCCTCTTTCCTCTAATTCCTCTTTCTCTTACTCCTTGTTCTTCCTCTTCGCCCTTTATACTTCTATCTCTTTCCATTTCCCCTCCATGCATTCCTCTTGTGTGCACTTTCTCTCTCGGTTATTGTGTACCCCTTGTACTCACCTTTTCTTACCTTAAAATTTAGATCAATCCCTATCATGCTCTTCTATGTACATGCCCTTCCTCTTGATCTCCACATATTTCCTCATGCTCGCTCATTTTCCTTGACCATAGTCTTCCTTGTGCATTAAGCCTTTACACTTGTGCATTGTGCCCTGCACCTTCCTTCCTTCCTAGCTTTCTCCACAAACCCTTTCCTTTAGTCCTCACGCGCTCATTCATTGGGATGCCACGCCCCACTTGCATACTTGTATCCTTTTATAGATGTGCACCTTTTTTTATCTGCGCATTACCTTCTGCGCACATGTCTTCTATCCTCTTTCGTGCCTCTTGATCTCGCACACACCTTTTGCAATTCTACATGCGAGTCACCATGCCACATGGAAATCCTATCAGAATTGAGTGTATAGCACGCAACCTATCAAAGAATGCCAAATGGGCACCAAATCCTTGTGTTGAACTAACACGTGCAACACATGGCTAAGACGAAAAAAAAATTGAACAGTTGGTTAATCCTTCAGCTAATCAGCATGTGCCACTTGTCATTGTGTGTTTAGTTTTCACTGCAAACCTTTAGATCACAATAACTTTTGCTACAGGGCTCTGACACACACATGCCTAGGATTTTTGGAATATGTTGACATGGGCTACACATTAGACTTTTCAAAATCATATTTTGGTGGGATTTGGTAGTTGTAAAATAGGGAAATGCTCACTCAGATCATTAATGCAGACATCTAATACTCTACCACCAGTATTTTCTTTAGATCATGCCTCCTTCCTTCTTCCACAATCCAAAAAAACATGGGGAGGTGCATCTAACAGCTTTAAAGGCAGATTTGTAGGAAGCATTCATTACTTGTTATTGGTGGTTGGATTTCAAATCTGATTTTCCTCTTCTTTCTCCTCCTCTTCTCTCCTATAAATTGTAGAGCTATGCTCATTTAAACGGATCCCTTTTTGTTGTAATGGAACCATGCCAAAATGGTGGCCGACTTCCCATGAGTTTCAATCCTTGAGCTTGGTCTCTGCAATGTATTATCTCCTTATTCCATGAATGTAGATGATTGTGCATTCTTCAATCAATAAAATTAGGTTTTTTGGAACTTATGTCTTCCCTTTCCTCATTTATATTATTTATTTCCTCTCTGTTCATGTTTTTGGCATGTCGTGTGCACTTGTTCCCGCTTGTAGATTCCATTTTATATGTTGTCAATGCATGGGAAAGTCGAGTCTGTGTGGTTCTTATCTATGGTGCATTTATCATCCCTCTCTCCCAAGTTTTCTCTCTTTCCTTCCCCTCGTGGAGAGTGATCACCCTCTTTTTGGTGTTATTACCACCCCTTTTAGCTTAGGATTTCCCTTATGCATCTCCTTCTAACCCTGGTCCCTTGGAGTGTTAGTTTAGGATTAAATAGCTTCATTTCCAGCATCAGTAGTTTTTGCGTTAGGAATAGTTAGAGGAACCGACCTTCTCCGCAGGTCTGTCTCGGTGTGCAAGGGTCCCTGCTATGTACCTTGGGATATGATATTATAATGTATATGGGTTGATGGAGATGCCGACATGTGGCACACATCCCCTTAGTTATATGTATGGGTTCACATGGGATATAATATTAATAATTATAATGTATATGGGTTGATGGAGATGCCGACATGTGGCACACATCCTCTTAGTTATATGGGCTCACAAAGGAATTAGTTATATTGGGTAATGAGTCGGCCTACATTTGGATTAGGTGTTACCCATCCTATTTAAAGGATGTGAGTATCATTATGAGGAGGTGATGGATGTATGATTTGAGTCTTCTACTTGGTAGAGGTATATTGGAGGTGTCCCCCTCGAAGTGGAATCCCATCTTGGGAGATTGTGGAGTTACTCCTTCCTTAAGGACCATTGTATGGTGTTGCCCTACCTTAAGGGTATTATTCTGCATATATTGATTATTTGGGCATTTTGGCCCACCCATATCTCTTGTGTTTTGTTATCTTCTGCAATTTACTGATTTATTATATGCAAGGTTCTTATGAGTCCCACGACTTGGAGACAGTCCCATGTTGCCTCAAAGCCCCAGTTCATCCTGATATGGGACGGTTGCAATTTTGAGCTCCAACATGTATCACTATCAAGAAAACATGGAAGTTGAAGCACCACATTCAAGGAAGAATGCATAGTGTTCTAGCTAAAACAGCAAGTTGAAATGCCACTTCTCCAACATGGCAATCTTGTAGCAAACCAAGGAAAAGATGAGCTAATTTATTAATCTTGAAGGAGAATGTGCAGGTCTGGAAAAACTTGCAGCTATCAACGAGTATCACTCAACAAAATGCCAAACATAGACAATGACAAAAACTATGCTCCATTCAACAAGTTTATGCAGGTCTGATTAGCAATGTTTCCAATCAGATTTTTCTAGTCCACATGTCATTCTGTGGAGGTGTATTTGCAAAGAGTAATACTCTAGCAGTGCCATACGACCTGCATTAAAATTCAACAATATTGCCTGAGAATGTAATGTCCCCTTTTTTGAAATAATATAAATTGAAGGCTTCTTGCTCATCTTCCTTTCCGTGGACAAGAAGAAGTTGAACAAGGGAAGAACTCGAGCTATATTTCAGTTTTCTTTATTCATATTTAAGCTTTTATTTTGTGTTTTGCCTTTCCAAGCACGTCGGCTGGGTTAGAGAGCTCCCAAAAGTGAAATTAGAAATTAAGACAAGCGTTTAAAGATGTCAGTCTTGGGCGGAATTCTCCTCTAAGGCTTTTGGCACCACCACTAAGCATTAAAAGGGGTCGCATAGGCTCTATATGTGCATCTTTTTGGCATATATACTTTTATCTACTTTGGTTCTAGAGTTGTGCTCTAATTCAATTCCACTAAAGGGTGACAATCCATTAGTGTGGCAAGCAAGGGAAACGGAAACCTTGTTGAAGATTGGAGGATGGAAACCCTCCAATTTGGTGGTGTTGAAGACATTCTTCGAAGACTATCTTGTTGGTTTGCAGCTAGGGCTTTGAGAAGAAGGAAGAGCAAGCTTTTTGACATCATTTGCGGCCCCTCTCCTAGGGAGCGACTTGGATAGGAGTGCCATTGGGTTCTTTTAGGGCACAAATTGACATTCTAAGTTGCATTTCAGATTCATATATACATAAGACTAATATATTGCATATTTGTTAATTGTTGGGGTTTGGAGAACTCATTTCCAGCCACTTCTATTAGTTGTACTTCTGTTCATTATTTAAATTCCAGCTGGGTTTGTGGTTGAGTTTCATGGTGGAAATCGACCTAGAATATTGCTAAAGTGTTTGTATATGTTGTAGATGATTTCTATGGTGATTTTGGGTTGAAATACTACTCTTTGCAAGCTGTTGTCCATAAAAATCAGACTGTTGTACATTGTTGGTTTATTTTCAGTTTGCTGGTATAAAACTCTGAGTTTACTTCCAATTGGGTTTGTGTGGATTCCTTGTTTGTGTAGGTCAGCCCTAGAAAGGGACATTACAGAGAATGAGGATTTGCAGATGTGGAGGAAAAGAAGGTGAACAAATGAATGGAGGAACCTATGACATGTGCAAAAAAATGTATGGAGAATGTCATAAATAAAAATAACCCTGTTATGATACCAATGTCAGGCCAGGAATAATATTGCAGGAGAAAGATTGACAATGAAATGTTTGGGTAATTAAACAAGAAGAAAATACTCAATGAAGCTCTCATGTATTCAATAAAGCTCTTGTACATGATGCACGTATGCATACAAGCATAAGTAGCCACAAAGGGAGACTCTTCGGTTCATCTTCTGGATGACCATTCAACTTCCCTTGTGTGTGCATTATTTACAACAAATTAAAACCACTAATATTAAAGTGTCTGTAAGGCCTAAAGAGGCTTAGGTGAGTGTTGACAAAATAGAAAAGCGGCATAGTGTTTGTAGATACCGTTAGGACTTTGATATTAATGAAAAGGGTGTTGTTTTTAACGTGTTTTCTATTGTCTGACTCTGGGCTGCAGGGTTGGACTCTTGTTCACTTGAGACACCTTCTCCAACTGCAATATTATCCCATCGTTGATTGGTTCGTATTCACATTTTTGATTCGCTATTTTCTTAGTGTTATCAATTTGCCAAGCATGCCTACTTGCCAAAGGTATTTTTCTTTAGCTTATAAGTTTTCTCATCTCTAATCATGTCACCCCTCATGATTTTTCTAGCATGTCTCAACCCATTTGGATTCTAAATGGGTTGCTCATTTATCCCTTCTTTGCTCACTTTTGAGGGAAATAAGTCATGGTGCTATTTTTCTCAATCTTCACATCTAATATAACATGGTTGAAGATCCACAAAATGATCTTCCCATCTTTGACGAAGATCCATAATTTAATCTTCAAAAGATGACCTTCCCATTTTTGACGAAGATCAAAAAGATCTTCTCGTCTTTGACGAATATCCACAAGATGATCTTCCTACCTATGAACATGTTAGCTTTCATTTCCATACTAGCAATGATGAAATTGAACATACTTCTTATAATCGTCCCACCCACCTTTTCTTGGGATACATCGATTGGGTAATCCAGCTAATCTCAAATTTTGCCTCGCATAATCAGTTCAAAAAACAAGACAAAATTGACATCATTGACCACGTCGATGACGTTCAGAAAAATATAAACTTAGCCAACTTCATTGGTCAAGCCAATGACGTTAAAAAAAACACAACCAACTTCATCAGCCAAGTCGATGAAGTCAAAACCAACCTTGAAATGGCCAACTTCATCGAAAAGCCAACGACATTCTTGAAAATTTTGTACGTACTTCCAAATCCTCATACATTAACCGTGATGAGAAGAAACAGATGTTAGCAAATTCATGAAGAAAATCACCATACTGGACAGCAATGCGTGGATCTCGAACTCGACATAACCTACAATGGTCCATTACCTCACCTTATTGCACACTTAGGAGCATCGTTTGATGCCTACCCTTTCCCTACCTCCAATTTTGGGGCACCTTACGATGCCCACCCTTGCTTTAATTCAAACTTTGGGGCACCTTACAATGCTTACCCTCACCCTACCTTGCATTTTCACTTGTATAGGTCTGCTAGACCAGTTTATTGTCCCTCTATGCACCTAATACTCCAGTCTCTCAGACCTAATTTAGCCTCACCTTATAGGCTATCCACACCTAACCTTATACCCTTTTATTACCTTTTTGACCGTTCAGACCTAATTTAACCTCCCTTTTTAGGCTATTCGGACCCATTCTAGCACCCTCCTTCTGAGAGCTCTTTACATGAATTACAATTAATTTTTAAACCAACTTGTGTACACTTGCATTGTCGATTTCTTTCTAGTCTTGCATCTTTAGGGTTAAAATTAGTGGCTTTTACACCTGCCATGGTCGAGGCAAGCGACTCAACATGTGTCCACTTTCGCGGAAAGATAAGTCATGTACATTTCATTATGTTGAGCTTCTCATTATTACTTCATTTACAATCATTTACTTTGATTTTAGTAATACTATGTTCATTTCCTGAAGAACATCCCGCATTACACTATTGTCACATGTGATGATCTTCAGTTAGGGCGTATGTATAAACATTATTTTTACTTACCAATGATTTATGCAAGCCATTGGCACAGTAATCTCCTCAAGTGCATGTCTTAAGGAGTGCGCTAGGATCGGCGTGGGATGGCTTGTAGCACATTGTGAGAGATTATTGAGGCACTTACCCTTCGTACCACTACCATACTATTGAATTGTACTATCGCACTACATCCTTATAGCACCATTAGATTACCTTTCCATCTGCTCCAAGTAACTTCCGTTATCCTCTTCATCCACCTTTTCATGGTTTTCCTGTAGCTAACTTCATCATCTCGGTCGACAATGTCTTGCAGAACCCTATATCAGCTGACATCATCAATGGGTTATCCTCCTTTCATTCCTCTTCTTCCACATTTTCATGGTTTTCCTGTAACAGACTTGGTTATTCCGATTGATGAAGTTTTGCAAAATCACGTCTTAGTTGATGTCATCGGCCAGACCAATGGTATCAACTAAGGCTGACTTATGACTTTAGGGTATATGTCCATATATATACGCTTCCTTCTTGTCATTACTCAACATAAAATATAATCGATATGTTATGCCTTTGCTCGTAAATGTGCTCTTAAAGGTTTTAGAGGTATTGGGGTTCAATGGAGCTTACACTTGGAGTTCATCATTAGAGCATTGAGTCACTTGGAGAGTAAAGAATAGGAATTGAGCCATCAAAGTCTTCCTTACTCTTTGGAGTCCCCAACTTTGGTCTAGTTAGGTCTTTTTCCTATCTTTCTTAAGTCTCCCCCCACAATAATCTCCCAAGTGATACAAGTCGAGGAGGGAGATTAATGTGTCAACAATGTCCACTCAAAAGGTACATATCTTTATCACTTTTCTTTTTTTCAGTTGACGATTGTTCATACATATAAATCATGTATTAGATAGGATAGTGTAGCATGTCTTTATCTTTTACATTATGGTTCTTCGTATTACAGATCTTGCTTACACCAAATGCATATTGCAACCATTAGTTAGATAGCTCTTGCTTTCACCTAAAGGTCGTCCCCTAGGATCTAAGTTACAATCTACATCTCATATCACTAGTAATTGAGCATCGATTACCCTTTTTAGACCTATATACATCCCCCATACTTACACCCCTTTGGTTATATCTTTGTATGTGTGTTAGCTTTAGTATGGTCTTCTACTTTATCCTAATTTAGAGAGAGGATCCTTATATAAATCATCTTAGTTTACATAACGCGTCCACCTCTCCATGCTGCTACTAGGGCACCCCAGTCCTCTCACTCTCATATCAACCATTGTTTACCAATTTCTATCCAATGTCAAGGAAAGTCTAGCTCTCTTTAACTGCAATCTATTCCTATGGACAAATGCACATCACCAGTTTTCTACCTCTAGCAGTTCGCCGGCCTTGGGTGTTAGGAGAGGTTCTAGGGGAATTAATCACCCTACTTCTTCCTAGGATTGTCCAGTCTGGCTCTATTAGCCATAGACACCCACCAATGAACATATCAGAGTTTATATTGTCCCTATCATGGTGATGGATGGTGATGTTGTTGGTTCTTCTCCTGCTCCGACATTTTGTCAGATGTGTAACAACACCGATTTCCATTCTTGGTCTTCATTAGCTCCTCCTTTCCTTGAGTATTCCTCCCCCCTCACATGGCTATTTGCACTTGTACTTGGATCATAACGTTTGGAATTTACACACTTGGTTTTAACCCTTCCAGTTATGTTTACATTTGTTTAATATTTGGTTACTTAGTCCGATCCTATGATTATTTTATTCTGAAACATTTCTGTTTTGATTGGATCTACTTTCAAGTCCCTGTTGACCTACTTAGGTCATTTGTAAACATCAATATATAATTTCTTTCTTTCTTTCCTATGACAGATGTAACAGCTTCTAATACTTAAAATATGCCATATCTTCATCCTTGCACACTGATCAAAAAATACAAAGTTTGGCTACCATGATTTATATGGAGATTGAAAGGAAAAAGCATCAGAAATCACAGAAATAAGTTGTTCTTGACATTCAATCAAAAAAGACTGACTTGACAAGTTTACCTTACAGATGTATGGATCACCAATGCCCACATAAGTGAATCAGGAAGTGAATTCCCTATCCTAAGAATACATGAATAAAGACTTGTGCCAAAATTAATACTAATCAGAATACATCATGCTGCGTATAAGAAAGATGATTTAAAAACTCTCATGAGAGAACACTAAGATCTTGTCCTTTCCCTAATATGAGTAATTTTTTTCTGACTAGCTTACAAGGCAATAGTTTGTAAGCTTCAGCCTGACTCAGTTCAGTAGAGCATTGAGCAGATATTTAAATTCAAGATTAAACATCAAATATGTAATCTCACAACAATATCGAATTTTACCAGCAATATGAACTTATTAGTAATTTAGAAAAGACTTTTTTCCCAACAAAGCAAGATATCAACAATGATTTCATACCCTGCTGGAATCCATCCCTACAAGGCCGCAAGCTCGAGCAGCTACTCCATCGCAACCATGACCTACCGCCACGACTCCAATGCAATCCGGACCAGGCTGGCCAATTAGAATCATCAACATGTGATATCGAGATCATTGTTTAAGAGTTTCCCAAATGATAGAGCTGCACAATTTAGACAACAACGAAAAACTAACCTTCATCCCAGGTATTTGAACCCAATCTAGGTCAGTACCAGTTGCCTTCGTTAGAAATTCTGAGAGTGTTTCTTCTGCAAAAGTCAAAAGCCTGCATTTAGAATATTTGAGATTAGTAAACAGGCTAGTAGAGAAAAGAAAGGTAATTTGTAATATTACTAAAAAAGGAAGTGAAACAGTATTCAGCAGACTTCTCGAGTATAGTGCTTCATGAAATTATTTGTGTCAAATGTATACAAGACTTCCCTATGAAGAAATATAAATAGAGATCACAAAATTGCATGGATCACTCCTAACTTGGATACCATAGCATGCAATTCTTCACATACCATGCAGGTTTCAGATCCTGCAGCGGTGACTGTGGCACAGGACGCTTGCTCAACACACGTGTAAGTCTATAATCTGAGCTTGTTTCTGCTGTAGCCAAAGCATCCTGCATAAAGCACAAAGAAAACACAGAGACTGTCACCTTTATCTACTATAACAGTAGCTGTGAATGGCAGTGAAAGAAAGGGAAACAAGGAAAAATCCACAGCAATTGCATAGATGACAAGGGGTCCCTCGTTGAAACTTATAAACAGTCCCTGAAATTCCTTATGAGATACTACTGTACATGTGTGGCATGCTTACATATCGAACATTTAGTTTGCCAAGATTGATGAAATAGTTGGAAAACTCGGTGAGTACTTGCCTCGCCAAAAACTTGCAAAAGTGAATATTCATTGTTAAAACTCGCAGAACAGGAATCATCCAATATTGGCGAATATTCACCGAGATTTCGCCAATATTTGGCAAGTCGGAGCCCTCTATTCGTCTGACACGGGACAGACGCGGAATACACAAATAACACTGAAAAAACACTGCAATTTCTCTTTTTAAGGCAACACACCCCTTCTTTTTTTATCACACAGCCATTGAGCATCCTTTGCCTGAGTTGAAGGGATTTTATAGCGAATTTGAAAAGCAAATTTGAAGAATTTCATTTGGAGGTTAGTTTTTTTTCTCTTTCTTTTCGCAAATTCATTCTATATTATTTATATATTCATATTGTGATACGAATATGATTTGCAATTTTAAATCCATTCAGCCATTGAGTATCATTTGCTGGAGTTAAGGGATTTTATAATGAATTCAAAAAGCAAATTTGAAGAATTTCATTTGGAGGTAAGTTTTTTCTTTTCTTTTTGCAAATTCGTTCTATATTATTTATATATTCATATTGTATCTGAATATGATTTGCAATTTTAAATGCATTTAATTCAATTGCGAATAATTTTAAATTTCTAATAGTTATTAATTTATTCATGTTTGTTTATCGTCATTAATGAATGAAATTGCCGGAATGTATAATTGTAATTTTGTAAATGTTATTTTAAATTTTTTTTAGAATGCATTCTTGTTCGTAGGATTTACAATTTTAAATTTGAAATTACAGTTAAATAGGGTTATAAAGACAATTTTTTAATTAAGTTTACATTTTTTTATTTTTTTAATGTACATCGTGTTGCAAATTAGAGCTTACCAATGGCATCAAATTCGGCATTTGGGTCAGCATCATTAGCAGGAACCGTTCCCGCTAATGCCCGCACCATTGCTTGGAAGTATGATATACATGGAGCAATTCAGGGAACCGTGGTTTGTAATTTCTACGGCAAAACATTTTTTGGAGGCATCAATCACTTGAAGTATCTTCTTGCATATATTGTTTGTTGGGACGTTGTGGTATTGTCCCAATGTTACAGAAGAGGCAAAACGAGAGATGAAGGCAAAGCTGAAGGCGAAGAAACTAGAGAAGGAAAAGGCGGATGTAGCCATAACAAAAGCCATTAGACCTGGAATGGCAGAGGATCCAGCGGACAATACGGTAATGATTGTGAGCTCTACTCGCAGTCCACGCATACGAAGCGTAAGGGGCACATCTGCTTCATCGAGTTCGAGCAAAGGGATACATAGCTTTTTTGTAACAAGAAACATACCTGGAACACAACCTTCGTTGCAAGGTACAGGCTGGAACAAGAATGCGCATGAGGAAGCAGATAAAGCATGTGCGAATTTCTAGTACTACAACAACCTTCCCTTCAATGTGGCGAAGAGCCCATACTGGAAGTATTTGATGACAGCATGGACAGTTGTGGGGAAAGGGTACAAGGCACCCTTTCCAGAAGACTTGAGTGGAAATTGCTCAAGGGTGCAGTTGCGGATGCAATGACAATCTTAGAAGATCAAAATAAGCAATGGCAAAAATATGTAACAAACCGTTACACCAAAACCTCCAAGCATTGGTGAAATCCACACATGAGGATAATATCATCCCACTAAGCTTCCGTAGAGCTCGACCTCAGGTTGGTTATGTGCCCGCACTCCCATACATGCGAGCCCTGCTTCACCAACTTTCAAGTGCCCCACGGACCTTGGCTACATGACGTAACCAACTGAGTAGAGTTCGAACATGATTGGTTGCTCTGATACCAAATGTAACGAACCGTTACACAAAAACCTCAAGGCGTTAGTGAAATCCGCACATGAGGATCATATTATCTGATGTTATGATCCTGGTGTGCAAATTCACCAATGCCTCGAGGTTTTGGAGTAATGGTTTGTTACATTTGGTATCAGAGCAACCACCCATGTTTGAGTCCCGACACGGGTGGCTACGCCAACGTTGCAGTGTTCGCTCGAGACTCGTATAGGGTTGGGCGTGGTCCCGTTATACGGACACAAATTTAACCCGGGGTCCGAGCTACGGAGCGTGGTGGGATGTTATGATCTTGGTGTGTGAATTCACTAATGCCTCAAGGTTTTGTTGTAACGGTTTGTTACAAAATCTCAGAGCGACCATTCTCATGTTCGAATCCCACTCGGTAGTTAAATGGAAGGAACTGCACCCTAATCAATTTTTTAACAACTTCAAATGGTGAGATGGTATTTTTGAAGCCAATTGATGCCTCTAACATAGTTTAAAATGCAGACAATTTGAGTCTTATGTTGGAGAAGGTTGTCTTAGAGGTGGGTATGCAAAATGTTGTGCAAGTTGTAATAAACAATGCAGCAACATATGTGGCACTGACGGAGACTACTACAAGAGAGACATCCATCACTTTTTTGGACTCCTTGTGCGGTCAATTGCCTTGACCTTCTTTTGGAGGAAATAGACAAAATTGATTGGGTGAGACCGGTTATAGAAGATGCAAGAAATATAGTTTCAATTACATATATAATCACCCTTGGGTTCTCAGCTTGATGAGAGAACACACAAAGGGGAAAGAGCTTTGTGCGAGCCCATGTCACAAGGTTTGCAACTAACTTCTTGACGTTGCAAAGTATTTCTAGTTTGTTGACATCTTTGAAGCAAATGTTTGTGAGTCAAGCATGGCTAGACTCACAATATTCAAAGAAAGCGGATGGAGAGAGGGCTGCAAAGATAGTTTTTGATGATATCTTTGCAAAGAGAGTTATAGAGATCATCAAGGTAATTTCAAACTTCAATTTATTTTTTATTCCTTTATTTTAATTTGTTAAATTATAAATATATTGTTTATACTTTTTTACTTTATTTGTAAGTTTGTAACCTTACATTTTAATTTGTGTGTAGGTGTCAGAGTTGTTGGTGAGGGTTTTGCGTTTGGTTGATGGGGAGCAAAATCCTATGGGGTACATTTATGAGGCCATGGATAGGGCCAAAGAGTCCATCCAAAACTGGTATAGGGGGAATATCATCAAGATATGGTACCTTTTGGGAGATAATTGATCAAAGGTGAAACAATCAACTCCACCAACCTATTCATGCAACGAGGTACCACCTCAACCCCAAGTTTTTCTTCTCTGATGACTTCACAAATGTGAACAAGGAGGTTATGGAGGACCTTTCAACATGCATTGAGAGGATGATACTAGAGGTTGAGACGCGGGACCTCATTATTTCAGAGCTGCGAAATTACAAACATGTTGGAGGAGGCTTCTTTTCTTCGGTGTTAGGTATCCGAGGGAGAACCACACAGCCACCAGGAAATAAAAATTAGAATGTTTACCAAGTTACTTAGATTTAGCTATAAATTTAATTTTATTAATTACTTATAAACTTTTGATTATCTTGTTTGTAGGTTCTTGGTGGGAGGATTGGGGAGGAAATACCCTGCATCTTCAAAAGCTAGCCCTCAGAATTCTATCTCAACCTTGTAGTGCTTCTGGATGTGAACGCAACTGGAGTTTGTTTGAGGCCATTCACACGAAGAAGTGCAACAGGTTGATTCAGAAACGGCTCAATGACTTGATTTTTGTGCAATACAATCTTCGGCTTCGCACAAGAAAGGTGGAGGCCACATCACATGAGCTTATTGATTTGGATGAGATCGATCCGTACAACAACTAAACTAGGCAAGAAGAGGAAATCCCTGTGCTCACAGAGGATGAGATCGCTTCTTTTGAGAGGGAGGCTATGGAGGGAGAAACACTAGCAGGAGATATTGGATTGGATGACATCTTTGGAGGTGATCTCCAACATGTAGTAGAGGAGCCACCATCATCTACTACCAGGTTGGAGCTAGATTCGTAACCTTCTAGGAGGAACGAGGAGACGCAGTTGAGTGTGGGGACTAGTAGAGGCAATAGACCCTCTCCTCAATATTTCTCTAAACAAGTAAGAGGAAAATGTAAATTGTATTGTATATTGTAACTTACATAGATATGAAATTAATGATGATAATTTTTAATGAAAATCATCATAAATTCATATTACTTATCATGTGACTGTTGTATTCCCATGATGATGTGATTTTGTATTGTATCTATATTCAAATCTAATAGAAAACACTTCTCCAACATTTTACAGACTCATTTGATACATTTTGTAACTATATTTTACTTAAAATTTATGTTTTTTAAAGAAATTTGTGTATTTTTAAGTTGCCAAGTATTCCCGAGTATTCGCCGAGTATTGCCGAATTTTTTTACCAAGTCAAATTCTTTTGGTTACTGAGTATTTGTCAAATACGAGTATGTGAACTATGCTTGCAAGTACTAAGGATGGCCGAATATGGCTGCAAAGGGTTTGTAAGTTTCAATTTTCAAGCATTGCCTTGTAGTTGTCGACCTTGTATGACAGGACTTGGAAAAGTTAGAAGAAGATGTCGGGAAGAAGTACCTCGTTTACGCCATACTTAGGATTATTGGTCTTGTGCAAAGATGTGTGAGGTCATGAGGAGCGACGATTGGAAATTTACCATGTTTAGTAGTGCATGGAATAGGAGACCTCATCATAGAGGTAAACATTGAAAACATAGTTGACAGGAGTCCCTACAAAAGGAAGCAATATGGTACAAGATCCCTCCTTCAAAGCAAATCAAGACTGGAAAATTCATTGGACAACCTCCATCGAGAATAGAAATGCTATATGGATAAAATGAATTTCATTTTTAGGTGTACAAGGAAATAAATCTTTGGAAATCCTTCCATATGAAGAAACAATGACAATTGGGGGAGTTCGCTTTCCAGTCCTAATTAGACACTAGCTCTTTCAAGCTGTTTCAGCAGATCCAACGAAGACTATATCGGATCAAAAAAGGAACCAAATCCTGCCTGAGTTTAGACAGATTCTTCATATGCTAAGAGGAAACCTGAAGTCACCAGAAATTTGTTCATGAGGATCTAGCTAATGGTGAAGCTGTCAGTGGAACTCAGAATCCTAAAGGATTCCTTGTGCTAGCTTCTTGATGGGGTAGTCTTGGAAACATCATGTCACATTAATTCATGCAATATTCCACGATATGTCGATTACAAGCACTACCCAAGTTTTTAAACAATAATGGTTGAAACATTATACACAATTGTTGTATGGATTAAGAAGTTTCTTGTATTCACATCCCTCATAGCTCGTGTAAAATATGTGGCTAAATGATAGATGATTTACAAAATGATAGGGGTGTGGGAAAAATGATACGAAGTATACAGCTACCCGCCCGCATTATATCCTAAAAAGGATATACACAGTACCGTGATTGCATGCACACACGCAACAAGCTCATTACCCGGTGTTCGTAAAGTCTGTCGACGGAATGAATTGGGTCCCGTTTGGGCTATTGATAAAGTTGTTCCAGTGTACTTGCTTGGCATTGTATACGATGATTTAGGTTCGCAAGATAAATCGTAAATTTTGACTTGGTCGTCTTGACATTTGGAACCATCGCCACCTGGTTTGCGGTTGATTAATGACTTCATAAGAAATGGCAATACTTATACCAAGATGGCTATTAAGTGAATAAGTATTGAGGATCAATTGCACACTCTAATAAGAACATTATATTTAGTCCCCAAGGTCATATATGGTTTCCCTTATGAGGGTTGGACAACTCGTAAAGTAGTTTGGCACAATAAAACCATTTCCCGTATGATTGGTCTCTTTTACGGATTATGAGGTTTGGATTTATTTTAAATATGATTGAAGCTCTTGAACTATTAAATCCATTTTGAGAGAAAACTGATGTAATGGTTCAAAACTTCTGACATTGGAAATATTTAGGGACTAGATGTGTAGCGTACGATTTACTTGATAGCATTTTTAAGAAAACCGACTCATGGCTTGGTCTAGGCTCTTAGAAAAGTGACATATTATATATTTAACTTGTAATGGCGGACGATTACATCAAGAGGTAATGACCCTCGTAGTGTGAATTGCGCAACGAATGGTCTGTTGAACAATTAAGGTGCTTAAGAAATGAAATAGTTTCCCGAATTACCATTGTCTGAAATGTGGACTACATTGTGAAGGCATTAAAATGTTGAATAAATTACAAGTGTAAAAAGACCTCGTACAGACTAGGCAAAATTGCATGGCCAAATGCTGAGGCAGCTTGCATGATTAACAGGGTAAGTAAATTGGCTCAAAACCGCATTGGGCAACATTGGTTAAGGGAGAGTCCCTTTGCTATGTGAAAAAGGCTTGAGTTTATTAAGTTCTCTGTAATCATCAGGTTCTAAAATTTTGCAATTGCAAAAATGACCCAAGGCTTATTATGTGGAGAAGCTAGGATATTGAACTATAGCGGGATATGCTGCAGTGCAGATCCTTATGCAATTAATCCCTTGAGGCAATTAATGTAATTCTTTTTAATCTGTGAGGCAAGGATTTGAAGTATGAGGTGTTTGGTACATGAATGGAGGGACTGCGTGGCACTACGGCTAATTAGAAATGCCGCCATTTCCCCAATTGCAGTCTATTATGATTATTATTACGAAGCCTTGTATATACGGCTAATCACTACTCAAACAATTTCTATTTTTAAAACTCTTGTCTCGGTTAAAGTTGTGCACTGAAGTTTTATATTCATGGCATATTTTTTTAAGTTAGGAAGATTTGGGATAATTGGAATAAATATGCTATTTATCTTTGGCGGAGTTTTCATTGGTTTGTTGGCTGAAGCTTATTTATCGTTGGTATAGGAAGTTATCTTTAGTTTTATAGCAAATAGAGAAATTGCTTAAGAAAACATTCCAATGAAAAGATAGATATCTGAGGCTTTGGCATGTTTATAAAGTGAAATGAATGAAATGAAAGATTTTAATGACGTCCACGAGACTAAAGAGTCTATGGGACCACAAAAACAGTAATTTAATCAGATTTCAGACTCCTTTCAATATCCGCTCTTCGGCTGTGAATCTTGAGGATGAAACCTGCGGTCGCTTGAAGCTTTGTTCCTTCGAAGAGTTCCTCTAGTCTGTCCACCTTCAAGATTGTTTTCGTACTGAATACGGATATCATCATATGCTGAACACTCCATGACAAAATGCCATTCTGTCTCGACGACCCCTTTGCTGCAGAAGAAACAAATTCTCCTTTCCCAATCTTCCTTTGGAATAGTCCATCTACCAGTTTCACATCGAAGATGATGCGATCCAGTTCTTAACTGCGCCACTAGAATTTTTGCTTTACCCTTGATAGCTGCCCCTAGATAAGCTTTTTCATCATGTTCCCCAGTGAGATTGAATTCTCTAATATAATGCGCTTTCTTTCGACCAATCTGACCTGTCCACATGGCAGTCCTGAACTTTTCTATCACATAATTTTTTATTTCCCTGTTGCTGTTAGGACACTCCTGCATGTTGATGCCCCATTTGTACATCCATTTAGTATTCTGATTCATCCATGTTTTCTTTCTGCATTCCAAAGTGTCATTTACAACTATTTTGGGCCAGCGAAGGTTGTCCATGTTTTCAACTTTTTTCAGATAGCTTATCATCTGAGCTATTGCCGATGCTTCCTGCAAGAAAGAACCCGCTTCCGCCAACAAGATCTCATAAGGAACAGTTGATTTGACTTTAAGGGAGCTTGTGATTAGATGTTTCTGGATTCTTTCTATCTGTCTCCACCCATGATTTGACATGCTACTTCCCCAAACTTCGCAGCCATATAGAACAACCGAGGTGACCAACAAACCAAAAAGGGTTTTTTTAGTTTTCCAGTCCCAAAGTTCAGCTTTCCTGCACCTGTTTTGAAGTAGGAAAGAAGCTTTCCAACCTCCCTGTATCCTTTTTGCTTTACAAGTCTCCCAGCTAAGTTTGTGGTGAAAGTCAATCCCAAGATACTTGTATTCATTGACTATTTCTAAATGGCTCCCCTCAAAAAGGAAGATGTTTTGTCTCTCATTCCTTTTCAAGGTGAAAATCATGATTTTTGTTTTGCTGGTGTTCACTTGCATCCCGACTTCTTGACAAAAGAGCTCTAGCGCTTTTAACTGTTCCCTCAAACCTTGGGCTGTTTTTGAAATTAGGATAAGGTCATCAGCATATAGAAGTAACTTCACCACATAACTTGCTAATTGAATACCTCCTCCCTCAGTTTTGTTTAACCAATCTTCAAGCTTGTCAATGTATAACCCAAATAACGTGGGAGAAAGAGGGCATCCTTGCTTGACACCTATGTTGCTGCCGAAACATTCGGACATACCTTCTCTGATTCTAATTTTAGCTCTGACCTGCTCATACAATTTATGAACTGCTGCTCTAAACTCATCTGGAATCCCAAGTTCCTCCATCCTATCCCAAAGTTTCTTTCTGGGCACTGTGTCAAAAGCCTTCTTGAAATCAACAAAACAACAAAAAGCTTCTTCTCCTTGGGTGTCCCAAACTTTCTCAATCAAATGCCTAAGAGTGATACAATGATCAATTGTTGAGTGCTTAGGTCGAAAACCCGCTTGCCCTTTTGCTCTTTTACCCTCTCTTTTGGCCCAGCTGCTGATTCTCCCTTCTATCATGCCTCCAAATAATTTACCTAGAAGAGGGTTGATCATAATGGTGCGATAATTGGACGGGTTATTAACGTCACCACTTTTAAATAGAGGAATAACAATGCTAGTTGTCCACTCTGTTGGAAAGCCATTCTGGTTGACATCATTGAATATTTTTCTGATGTGTGGCATGAGGACCTCAACCCCCCATTTTAAAAATTTAGCTTGCAGACCATCGATGTCTTGAGCTTTACCACTTGCCAGATTCTTTATGCCCTGCTTGATATCTTCTGCCGAAAAAAGCTCAATCGAAGTCTCAATTATGGGAGGGACATCTTTTTGTTGAGGACGCTCATAAAGGGTCCTCGCATATTCTAACCAATGTGCACCTGTGATATTATTTTCTATGTATTTTTCTTTTGTTGTAAGAAAGCTTTTTTTAACTAAAGTTTTTTTAACATGTTTTTTTTATTTTTTGCTTTTATGACACTCAAAGATTTTTTATTTCTACTTTTTTATCGTGTTTCTTCCTCTATCTAGATAATTCCATACCTCTATAATTATATAAGCATAGCACAAAGCCATTGATTTTTTATCTAATTGCACATATAGACAAAATGGTCTGGTCCTCAACATGACAATGAAGATTTGTGTGTTTCTCAGACGATTTGCTTACATATCTTTTTATTTACTTCTTTTTTTATTTTGTGGGTGTAGTGGTGGGAAGAGGAGTACTCACATACCTTACCTTGACTCAAAGTTTACTCGGATTTTGCAACTTTCTCTTGGTGGTAATTTCAGGATAGCGATTATATGCACTATGATCCCGCATTAACTCATGTAGAGCAGTTTCGAAATACACTTGTGTTTGCCACTCATGCAAAGGAGGTTACTAACACTGCACAAGTGAATATAGTACGTTGTATTATTTCAATGGATTTAATATATCATTTATGATTCAAAGCTCATCTAACAATTGCTTGTTCCAAAATAGGTTATTTCAGATAAGGACCTAGTTAAACAACTGCAAAAAGAAGTTGCAAGGCTTGAGGCAACAAGAGTTGAGGTTGATTTGTATACACTGAAATCAACCACAGTAGCATGCTCAAAGTCATTATTGATGGAGAAGGACTTGAAAATTCAAAAGGTTTTTTCATCTAAGATGAACAATTCAAAGGAAGTGCTAGTCTTTTGGTTCTAGTTATTTTGGATTTTTGCATCCATTTCAAAAATCAAAATATTTCAGGGCAACTGGTTAGTATGTCATTCTTAGAGATGAAGACGGAAATGAAAGAACTTAGGATACAACGGATCTTGCCCAAACCTGGCTTGATGAATTACATCGAAAAATGGAAGAGGAACAACAAGTAAAGTCTTTGGCATTGTTGCTATGACTATTAATTGAAGAGTTGGTGTTTTTTTTACTAGAGTGTATCCTCTAAATGTCTTTTCACTTGTAGGAGATAAAGCAGGTTAATGAAAGAGATGACGAAAATAAGTTACCAAGGCAAGAACCCACCATGGTGAGCATGCCTTGAAATAATTCAACCAAGCAAACAATGAGGTAGATGAGCATTTGCTCAACCTTTCAAATATAAATAAGATGCAAAATATGTTCAAAACAGCGGCAAAACAGAACATTTAGAGCATATGAGCTTATGTCATAGAGCTCAAAGAGCGTGTTGCCAAGCTTTAGTACCAAAAGCAACTACTTGTTTGTCAGGTATCATATGTTTGGGTCTTGTATGTTCAAATTGTAAATTGAATTTGTAATTAGATATAACTAAATTGACTCTGATAATTATCTATTAAAGTGATCTCTTACACTTCTCCCAATCAGTGCTTTTATGTGCTACACCTTATTCTTCTTGTTTTAGGTACTTGCACTAGAGGCAAATGAAAATTATGATATGGAGGAAGGATGCATTGGGGAAGATGAAGTGGAAATTGATGTTCTCTTGCAGTCACTTACTGCAAGACACTCTTTCTTTGAGGAGCAACAAACAAAGATAATTGAGTTTTGGGACCTCTACCAATTTTCTATAATACATAGAACACAATTTTACTTGATGTTCAAGGGAGGTTCAATTGATCAAATATACATGGAATTGGAGTTGCACAAGTTAACATGGATTCAAAATCATTTTGCTAAATTAGGCAATTCAAGCCCAACAAACATCGCAGATGATCATGCTATATTTTTATTCTCCAAATCATCTAAAGGTCTTCCATCTTGCATTGTTATGAAGTAATTTTCACATCATTGTAATGTCATTGTGTAGTCTACCAAGTTAATGACCTTTTATGACACTTGAATTTTATTATTTATTTTTTGGTAAATGTTAGGTCTATAGCAGTAAGTGTCAAAAACAAAACCCATTAAGTGTTATAGTAAAATAAATCATTCTTTATTTTTTTTTATTTTTTAGATTAGTTAACTATTTGGTTTTGAGGGGACCAAAAAAGCCACAGTACATAACGACAAAAACAACAAGAGCCAAGCTTAAACAAAAGCCACAAAAGGACCAAGGGCTCCCAAAAAGGACAAAAAAACTTGACCCGTTCGAAAAGCCCAACAAGGGGTGAGGCAAGAGCACCTCAGCAAATTACATTTTTTTTACAAAAAGCTTCCAGGCACAGGAAACAACAGAAGAATGACTGTAAATAGAAAAAGCAGACCCAAATTCCGCCATCAGTTCTTGTTTTGTGAGCTCCTAGTTAAGCTCGGCCTGACTTCGTTCCTGGAAAGGATGTTGGTCTAGATTATGGCACCTTCTATGTCATCTTTGATAGGATCCTCCTTCCCCGCTGTGCTCTGGCTCAGCTCGTTCACTTACTTTTTCTCTTCTTTATTGGCCATATGTTCCTGTAGGGAGGTAACCTTTTTCTCAAGCGTAACCAAGTCCAAACAGAAGGTGTTCGCCCTTTTTTTCACTCAGACCATCCTTCATATACCATTCTCGCATATCACCAATTAAATTCTTTGTGACTTCAAGGAGGGAACCCACTGCTAATTCCAATTTTGTGATTTTGCTTTCAGTACTGCACGACCCTCCAAGAATTATCTCAACCTGGTTTCCTTTTTAGGACTCACCTCTCTTCATATCCGCCAACACCTCAACCACCACATTTTCTCTTTTATCCTTCCCCTTATCTTACCTCTTACGCTTCATTCTACTAGCAAGGGTTTCATTGTTAGAGTTTATAGGTTGAGGAGTTTTGGAAATAGTGGGTTTACCTTTCAACACAAGGAGCATGATTAGGCCATGGTGGATGGGAGAAACAACTTTGTCATTTTTAAAGTCCCCTATGGTGGCTGACAGGGATCTACGTGAGAAGAAAGGGATACTCATGACCTGGTTCCTCCTAAAGAAGTTAAGGAAGGACAGGTGGTGTGTGAATTTTTTTCTAAATTTACCCTCTAGGTAATGCACTTCATCACAATTTTACAAATTTCATCCCATGTCTCCGGCAAATAGGTTCAGGATATACCATCATCAAACGCCTAACAGACTTCACCCAGCCCGAAAAATAGGGATATCTCATGACTCCTCTTCTTGTCCTTGAAGATTTTTAATCCTTCGATGTCCATCCCAGTAACCTCAGAAATGTACTCCTCCTTGACCTGGATTTCCTTATTGCGCACAATGACAATGTCCTTATTCCACGCCGTAACAAAATCGATAGCCAAGTCGGGGTCACTACCATTGATCCTTTTGATAAACTATGTAAACCCACCTTTGCTCAAAATTTGTCAGATTGTAGCATTGTTCTTAATCGCCTAATACAAAGTGGGCTCAGCCCTCACTCTATTGCCTCCCATTATGCTTGAGAAAACCTTCCTAAACTTCCAATTAACATGTAAGAAACACAACCCGAGAAGCATAGAAATACATATCCTAATCACCAGTTTTTTGTTGTTAAAGATTTTCCTGATCGATGCACTCTTATTACCCTACCTCTCAATTTTTTGCTTTGTGTGAGATTAATTCACCTTGCTTTTTATTAGTGAATAGATTTGATACATGATCTTTAGGGATACTCTCTCTCCATTCCCCCCATGCCATCATATAATTTCCATGTGTCAGCAAGACTGTCTGCACAAGCGTTTGTTTCTCTGAGCATGTGGCAAACTGCCACCTCATCAAAGGACTGTATGATAGTTTGAGCTTTATTAATGAGAGGTATTATGTTCCAATTCGCTCTATAATTAAACATTTTATGGCATTGATGATCAAGAGTGAGTCACCTTCCAAAATGATTTTCTTCAAATTAAGTTTTTTGGCCAATCGTAGCCCTTTAACCGCTGCCACAACCTCAACATATTTAATAGAACACTCTCATAAAGGTCTGGTGTAGGCTAGGATGTAGTCAACACTATGATTTCTCACAAGGCCCCCTCAGCTAGCTAATTTTTCCTTTGGCTTAAGAGAACCATCAAATTTTAGTTTATGCCAACCTGTAGGTGGGTTTTTCCATTTAGCATTAGCCCTTTCCTTTTTTTATCTAATTGCTTCACATTAGCATACTTTATTAACTTGTTGGAATACACAAAACTGACGTCAGTCACCTGGGACCTGTATCGATCAAGGCAAGGAGGAACTGACATCGGTTAGGGTAACCAGCATCGGTTTCCTCTGCGTGATTGTTTTATTTAACTCATGGGAATTAGATCTAACCTTTGATATAAAGTTGATCTAATGGTTGTAATAGCATAGCTAAGTTTCCCTAAGTTTGTATATGGTTATATAAGCTAGAAAACTAGGGTTAGATGATAATAAGGGAGAATTGTAAGAAGGAATTCTTGGAGAGAGAAAAAGAGAAGCTTGTGAGGAAGAAAGTATTGTACATCCAGGAGGTGTGGAAGATTGTAGATCTTCATTGTATATTCTCTACAAATATTTGAATAATAAGATTGGTTGTTTCTTGGTGGACGTAGCCCACACTGGGTGAACCATGTTATATCTTGTGTATTTTTCTTCTGGTTTATTTCCCATGTTTATTATTTGTATATGCTTAGATATGAATAATATATTGTACAACTGGTGTGATTAACCCCAACAACTGGTATCAGAGATTTTTTGTTTGAGGGTTTTGTGTGTTGACAGATTTACTCACAGAGGGATTTTTGATTGAGTGGGAGCTACAACAATGGCAGAAGATGGAAAATACAGAGTTGAGAAATTTGACGGCCGTAATTATCAGCTATGGAAGATGCAGGTGGAAGATTATCTGTATCAGAAAGATCTATACTTACCGTTGGATGAGAAGGCAAGACCTACAAAGATGACTGATGAAGAATGGAAAATTCTTGACAGAAAGGCTCTGGGATCTATAAGATTGAGCCTGACAGCATCTGTGGCTTCGAATATTACCGAAGCAACAACCACGGTAGAGTTGATGAAATCTTTAGCTAATTTATATGAAAAACCTAGTGCTTCAAATAAAGTTTATTTGATGAAGAAATTATTTAATTCTAAGATGCAAGAAGGTGAATCTGCATCAAGTCATTTGAATGATTTCCGGTCTATAGTAAATCAATTAAAATTGGTTAATATCCCATTTGATGATGAAGTGAAAGCACTTTTATTCTTATGCTCTTTGCCAGATAGTTGGGATAACTTGGTAATGGTTGTTAGTAATACAATGTCTGCTACTAATATTTTAAAGTTTGATGATGTGGTTAGTATAATCCTGAATGAAGAAATACACAGGAAAAGTACATGAGAATTATCATCTGGTAATGCTTTGAATGTAGAAAGCAGGGAAGGAAGAAGGAGAGATCCAAGAGCAAGAATAATGGGAAATCAAAGTCTAAGAATGACATATCTAAATCCAGAGGTAAAGGAATAACCTGCTGGAATTGTGGAAAGAAAGGACATGCAAAGAAGGATTGTTGGTTCAAGGAAAACAAAGAGAATGTACCAGAGAAAGGTAAAGAGGAAAATTTTACATCTTCTGAGGTAATGCAAGATGCCCTTATTCTCTCCTTGGATAATAAAATTGAATCATGGGTTTTAGATTCAGGAGCTTCTTTCCATGCTACCCCTAATAAGTGTTATTTTAGAAATTATGTCTAGGGTAATTTTGGGCATGTTTATTTAGGAGATGATGAACCATGCAATATTATTGGTTAAGGAGAATTTCATCTAAATTTACAGAATGGAAATACATGGATATTGAAATATGTGAGGCATGTGCCAAGCCTCAGGAGAAATCTAATTTCTGCATGACAACTAGGTGAATCTGGTTGCATGGTTACATTCACAGCCGACTCTTGGAAGGTTACCAAGGGATCTCTTGTTGTAGCAAGAGGCAAGAAGGTAGGAACATTGTATTTGTCTACCTGTATTACTGATTCCTTTTCTGTGTTATCTACTTCAGATTCAGATGCAAGCATGTGGCATAATCGGCTAGGCCATATGAGTCAAAAAGGAATGCAGATCTTAAAGGAAAAGGGTAAGTTATCATATTTGAAAGATGTAGATCTTGATTTATGTGAGCATTGTATATTTGGAAAGAAAAAGAGAGTGAGATTTCTCAAAGTTGGGTCAACAAAGAAGGAGAAAAAATTGGAGCTTGTGCACTCAGATGTGTGGGGACCAGCCCAGGTAGCTTCTCATGGAGGATCCCAATACTATGTGACTTTCATTGATGATGCCACAAGAAAGGTATGGGTTTATTGTATTAAACGTAAATATGATGTTTTTGAGACTTTTAAAAGATGGAAAGCCCTTGTGGAAAATGAATCAAATTCAAAGTTAAAATGCCTTAGATCTGACAATGGTGGTGAGTACTGCAACAAGGCTTTCAATGATTATTGTTCAGTAAATGGAATACGCAGAGAAAGAACAGTTCCTAGAACACCACAGGAGAATGGTGTTGCAGAAAGAATGAACAGGAAAATCATGGAATGTGCAAGAAGCATGAGGATACATGTTGGATTACCCTTGCAGTTCTGGGCAGAAGCAGTAGACACGACGGTTTATTTAATTAACCGTGGGCCTTCAAGTGCACTGGATGGTGGAATACCAGAAGAAGCTTGGACTAGAAAAGAGGTAGATCTTTCTTTTCTTAGAGTATTTGGTTCAGAAGCTTTTGTGCATGTTGATAAAGAAAATAGAAAGAAGTTGGATGCTAAATCCAAGAGATGTACTTTTATTGGTTATGGCTCTGGTGATTTCAGATTCATTTTTGGGATTAAGAAGATTCTAAGATTGTTAAGAGTTGTGACATTGAATGGAATAAAAAGAGAATGTACAGGGATCAAGTTTTGGTACCCAAAGACAAACCGATTGAAAAGTTTGTGGATGAAGATTCATTCTCAGATTTAAAATTGACACCTACAGGTCTACAGTGTCAGTTTTCCTAACCAGTGTTGGTTGGACATAACCGACATCGGTTAGCTGAACCGATGTCAGCTACAGAGGAGCAAGACCGGCGTCGGTTAGCCAGAACCGGCGTCGGTAGGAGGTGACCGGCGTCAGTCACTGTCTGAGATTGATACAAATTTGTAGAATGAACAAATTGAGCCTCCGACACCCCAAATCTCAGTGAGAAGGTCACAAAGGGTAAGTAGACCTCCAAAAATATTTTCACCTTCCTTATCTTATTTATTATTGACTGATAGTGGTGAACCAGAGAGTTTTGAAGAAGCAATGCAGGATGAGACCCACGTGAAGTGGGAGCATGACATGGATGAGGAGATGGACTCCTTGAAACAAAACCAGACATGGGATTTGGTTAAGTTTCCAGTAGGTAAAAGGACATTGCAGAACAAATGGGTTTACAGGATCAAGGAAGAAGAGGGTGGACAGAAAAGATACAAGGCAAGGCTTGTTGTAAAAGGATTTACACATAAATCAGGTATTGATTTTGGTGAGATATTTTCTCCTGTAGTTAAAATGACTTCCATTCGTATTGTTATAAGTTTAGTTGCAGCAGAAGATTTGCATTTAGAACAACTTGATGTTAAGACGACTTTCCTTCACGGTGATTTGGAGGAAGAGATATATATGCAACAGCCACTTGGGTATGAAGTCAAGGGTAAGGAGAAACTTGTGTGCAGGTTGAAAAAGAGCTTGTATGGGCTCAAGCAAGCTCTAAGGAAATGGTATATGAGGTTTGATAGCTTTATGCATGAGCATGGTTATATGAGATGTGAATCTGACCATTGTGTTTATTTCAAGAAGCTTGGAAATGGGAGCTATATTATTTTGTTACTGTATGTGGATGATATGCTTATTGCAGGATCTAGTATGCAGGACATTGGTGAGTATTAGCTCACAGGATTTGCAATGAAGGATTTGGGAGCTTAAAGAAAATCCTTGGCAGCAAATCACAGAGATAGGAAGAACATGAAATTGTATTTCTCAGGAAACTTATATCAATAAGGTGTTGAAAGGTTTAATATTTCAAAACTTGGTACACCTATGGTTGGACACTTTAAATTGAGCAAAGATGTCCTAATCACTTGAGTACATGCACGAAATGCTTCAACATTCGGAAGTCATGAGACAGACCAGACATTACATAGCAATGGGAGTTGTGAAGAGTAAAGAGCATTTTGATCTCAGGTATTTGAAAATCATTGACATGCAAATACACAAAATTATATTTGTCTCAAGAAGCTTATATCAATAAGGTGTTGGAAAGGTTTAATATACATAATTCAAAACCTGTAAGTACACCTATGGCTAGACACTTTAAATTGAGAAAAGATCAGTGTCCTACATCACATGAGGAGGTTGAGTACATGGCATGAGTTCCATATGCTTCAGCAGTTGGAAGTCTTATGTATGTTATGGTTTGTACCAGACCAGACATTGCACAGGCAGTGGGAGTTGTGAGCAGATTTATGGCCAATCCAGGTAAAGAGCATTGGAAAGCAGTCCAATGGATTCTCAGGTATTTGAGAGGGACATCCGACATGCAGTTATGCTATGGAGGGTCAGATATTTCTTTATGTGGCTATGTTGATTCAGATATGGTTGGTGATTTGGATGGTAGGAGAAGCACCACTGGATATGTTTTCATAGTAGGTGGGATGATAGTTAGCTAGATTTTGAGATTGCAGAAGGTTGTGGCCTTGTCTACTACAGAGGTGGAATATGTTGTAGCTACAGAAGCTAGCAAAGAGATGATATGGATGAGCAGGTTCATGGAAGAGTTGGGAAAGGAGCAAGAGGATTGCAGATTGTACAGTGATAGTCAAAGTGTGATTCATCTGACAAAGAACTCAACATTTCATTCAAGAATGAAACACATTCAGTTGAGATATCACTTCATATGACAGGTGTTGGAGGATAGGTAGCTGAAACTGGAGAAAATTCATACAAATAAGAACCATGTAGATATGCTAACGAAACCATTGGTAAAGAAGAATTTGGAGCTACACTCCACTTCTGTTGGTCTTCGATTTTGAGACTTGAGGAGAAAGAAACATTCGAAGGAAAGGATCCAAGAATGGAGTTTTACAGTACAGTGCAATAATTTATCTCCAAGTGGGAGATTGTTGAGTTGTGGAGCTTAATTGCTTCACATTAGCATGCTTTATTAACTTGTTGGAATACACAGTAACCAGTGTCAGTCGGCTGACCGTCAGTCACCTGGGGACCAATATCAGTCAAGGCAAGGAGGAACCGACATCGGTTACCTGTGCGTGATTATTTTATTTAACTCATGGGAATTAGATCTAACCTTTGATATAAATTTGATCTAATGGTTGTAATAGCATAGCTAAGTTTCCCTAAGTTTGTATATGGTTATATAAGCTAGAAAACTAGGGTTAGATGATAATAAGGGAGAATTGTAAGAAGGAATTCTTGGAGAGAGAAAAAGAGAAGCTTGTGAGGAAGAAAGTATTGTACATCCAAGAGGTGTGGAAGATTGCAGATCTTCATTGTATATTCTCTACAAAGCTTTGAATAATAAGATTGGTTGTTTCTTGGTGGACGTAGCCCACACTGGGTGAACCACATTATATCTTGTGTATTGTTCTTCTGGTTTATTGTTGTATTTATTGTTTGTATGCTTAGATCTGAATAATATATCTGTACAATTGGTGTGATTAACCCCATTTTAACAATTTCCATTAGCATTTGGGTGGAAAACTTGCAGTGTAGGAACAAGTGTGCCATTGATTCCAACTCTTCCTTATACAAATAACATCTATTGATTATAATCATCCCTTTTTCCCTTAAATTGTCAATAGTGAGTATCTTGTTTCTGACCATTTCCCAGAAAAATAATTTGACTTTAGGGATAATGTATTTGTTCCATACCTTAGTGAAGATGTCATCCTCCTCTTTAGTCTCGAAAGAAAGATTATATCCTAAGCTAACTTCATATCTCTCAGAAGTGGTCCTTCCCCAAACCATCTCATCTGGTTTAGATCCCATAGAAATGATTTGGCTTTTCAATTTAGCATTGAGTTCATCAAATGAGTCTCTTGGTCCCATGTAGCCTGGGGGAGGTTGAATCAGTGTCCAATTTGGTTCTTGATTAGTGTGGATCCAGTAATCACAGATCTTCTCACCTACCCTCCTCTTGTAGAAATATTTGAGAAAATTCCAGGGTTTCTTTGTATCTAGGGCAACATTTCTGATCCATATGTCCTCCCAAAAATCCACCTCCCGATCATTCCTGATGCTCCATTTGATGCATTTTAGGAGGACATATTTACTCTGGTAGAAACTATTCAAGAAGGTTGAACCTTTGGGTATCTCGGTATTAGAGAAATTAATTTTTATTATACCTATAACACTTACATTCATTTTTTATATTTAGCGATGATTAAACTAAAATGGAATGTTCTAGCCTAATCTAATGTTATGCAAAGCAGTAAATAACAACTAAATAAATAAAGGAGATGACTCAAGCAACTAATTAAATAGAAATGTAAAATTGTAATGTGCAAGAGAGGGTTAAAAATTCCTTAGCTAATTCGACGAAGGTTCAGGACTGTGTCATAGAGCAAACCAGATGAATAGGAAGAGGAAACGACCACATAGAAGCCTAAGAAAGCACATATCTAAGCTCTTTAACTAGACTGGGGTGCCTGGAGAGGGATAGGGGTGCCATGGTTTGCGGAAATAGTCTGAAACCCTCCTCTGAGGTATTGTTGGGTGTTCGCCTGTAGTTGCTTCCTGTCGCACTAACTTCGTTAGACTCCATCAGATGGCGTTGTAAGACCTACAATAAAGAATCACCTGTAAAACCGTAAAAAATCATCAAAACCCTAAAAAATAAAGATGCATATGAAGGGGTCAGACTGTCCTCAGCTACCACAATGGTGGACTTACTAACTGAGCGTTGCACTACATCTCAAACCCAATGTAGTTCTAGGTGTGTGTGTGCAAATCCTTTCCTAAGTTGCTCTTGTGTCAATCGCACTTTGTGAGGTAATGAGCAAGTAACTAGATGTAGAATGTAATACATTTGTGTATATGGAAATAATAGAATTCTCTCCTATGAAGTGTGATGTAGATAAATCAGTCATGTGTGCCTTGTGATGGAGCTAAATGGATGTCAATGTAGCTTTATATTCCTTTAATAGATGTAACTCTAGGTGGTGATAGTAGATGTTTAGTGCTTGATCCCTCATTATGGTCTCATAACTTTATATTTATATGGTTTTTTTGTTCTAATTTCTTAATTAACCTTGAAAATGTAAACCACTAAAAATATGGAAAGCTCAAATGGCTAAAAAGTTCCCAAAAGGTGAGTGCAAAGTGTAAAAAGGATTTGGGCACCCCGAATGGGACCAAGGCACAGTCCTATGGGCACCCCAATCATGGATATAGAATGACATAAAATTCCAAAACATGGCTAGGAAAGTACATGGTGTAAGGTCGAAAGTGACAACAACAAAGCAAATGTAAAAATGGCCAAAGGACATGGGTTGATTAATACTTTCTTTACTCAAAAACCATATGAATAGTAGTATGAGACCGGGACTAAATATTGAGTCAAAGCGTGTGATTTAATGACTACATTTTCCCTCACTTTATGTTGGTGAGAAGAATTCTTGGTAACATAAAGTAGATAGATATTTGTAGCTGATAATCCATGTAGAGTGGTCTATAAACATGCACCGAATGACTAGACAAAGCGTGGAATGAGAAAACAGATGGAGCGTCGAGACTAAAGATGCAAAAGTGTAATAAAAAAGTGATGAGAGTGAACCTAGGGCAAAAGCGTTTGTGTAGACCTTCCAATGTGTGTAATATACCTTGCATGGTTAGTATCGTGTGTGTGGTGTACTCACCATGTGTGTGTTGTTGTTGTTGACTAGCTTTCTTCCCATACAGACGGACCTACAAAAGAGAATATGATCAATTAGTCAAATACGCATGTATATGTGTAAAAACGTATGTCTATAGTAAAAAGACTATAAATGAAAGTATGAAAATAAAAAAGGAACATGTTCACCTAATCCGTGATGAGAAAAAGGTTGTAAAAATGATATCATGTAACTGTCAGTGAAGTGCAATTTTTTTGTGTGATCTCGTGCCATTGTGGCCGAAGAAGTGTAGGGAGAAAGTTGTGTTATTCTCTAACTTGTAACTACTTCCCTAAAATTGGTGAAGAGATCTCTGTATTGTCTAGTTTTTTGTTCGATCCGATGCCACTAACCGAAGTAGTGTAGGGAGGAAATTCCGTTGTATCCATCAACCTGTAACTACTCCTCAGAATGTTAAGGACAGTCTACCCTATAAAAGAGGGTGTGTATGGGGTTCGTAGAATGGTCTGAACCCACTCACTGTAAACTAAATTGTGCCATGGATAATGACTGTAGAATGGTACCATGTGTAAACCCCAAATGATTCCCCCCTCTTTAGGGGGCACATGCAATGTCGTGGATAGGATAATGTGGCCCCAAAAGAGGACCAACCACGTAAATTGTGCCATGTAGGGGGAAGGGAATATGCTTGGTAGAAAATAATGTGCACACAAACAAGTGGCTATAAAACAAGTTTTAGTACGAACAAACATGCATGTAGAATACAAGTATAAGCTACCAAACAATGTAGAAGCTAGAAAGTAAGTAAACACACAAGAATCCAATCATAGATTGCCAACACAAGTTGTAAATATAGGACATCACTCAAGATGTTGTAAGACACTCAAGGCCATTATTGTCACATACAAACAAACAAGTGTGCACACAAAACAAATGGCAAGGCCCACATACAAGATCAAACAAGATACAAGTAATAGTAGACAAACAACAGATAGTCATGGTAGCAAGAAATCCTACAAAATAAATGTTAAACATGAAGCACCTGTTAGCATATTATAAAGATAACCCATATGTCAAAATCATGTATAACCAAATAAAGTAGTGTGCTATGAAACAAAATGAATTAATAACACTTGTAAGAGACGAATGTGGATGCCCCGAGCAACCGTTGTAGGAATGGTAGAAGGCAAGTATTCATGTTGCATGTAGGAGACCTATATCTGCGATCAAAACTAGAAAAGGACATGAACGCGCATGTGTGTATGGTAAAGATAATGACATACAAGAGATCTATCTAGCATGTGTAATAAAGTGAACATGTAAAGACAAGTGCAAGAAATATTAAATGCAACCATGAAATGTAGTAAGTTGTGGATGGATGGAATAGAATGCAAAATGGATGATAAGATCCATGTGCCCCACGAATGAATGGAGTTGTATGTAGTAGTGTTCATTTAGTATACCCCCGTAGCAGTCAAGAATGAACCGTAAACAAGAGTGCGTCATTGAGAAATGGTCAAATCATGCGTTGTGTGTAGCATACTATGATGAGTGTGTATGTGTAGTGATGACATGAAACCTAGTGAGGATGAATGTGTGATGATGTATCCTAAAGTGTATATCAATATGAGATGAATAGAGGGAGTGGTGATGTAGCCTAAAGTGTATACTACTACAAGATGAAGGAATAGGTGACCATTTAGTCTATAGCATATGTCACTAACCTAGTAATTTCGCATGATAAAAGGTTAAATGATGTGTGAGTATGATAAGGTCCATCTGATTTGTAAACCCTCGGTAATCGAGTATGGACTAAGGAATTAGAGTGTGTCATAGGGTAGTGAGTACGGCGCATAGAAGTATTTGTAGTTTATGTGATGATTAAATATGACAATGTGATGTGTATAATGTGTAATACGCAATGTATAGTGTGCAATGCAAGATGTATATATGGACTAATAATGTGAAATTACACGTTATTTGATATGCATTATGAGTTGTATGTAATGCTAGACTCATAGACAATAGGATTGTGTCACATATGTGATGAATACTAGTATGGTGTGTAGAATATGTGTGTTGTGTAGATGCACAAATGTCGAAATACTAATGATGTAGAGGAACTTGAAAATGTAGTATGCAAAAATGTGAGATGTACTATAAGATGTGTAAAGAGATGTAACGAGTAGTGCCTATTGTGTAGTATGTGGGGTTCATACGTAGTATGCCCTCAACAGTCAAGTGTGAACCGAAGCACAAGAGTGTGTCATAGGGTAATGATGATACAAATGTATCAAGAGGTTTGTAATAATTCTTAAAGAAGATTAGTCATCAAGCACAAAGTGTTAAGTGTATGAGAGGATAACAACATTTGATAGCAATGCAAGGGGGGGAGGTATGATGCCCCCCAAGTATACAAGCGATGAAAATTTAGTCAAAAGACAATAACTGGATTAATGTAAGGAGTAGTTGTCTTAACAAAAGTGATGGGATGTTGAGGTGGTAAAGGTTTGTGACCATCAAATGGTTCATCATCATAGTAAGCTTCATCCAGGTTCCAATCATCGACATAACTATGGTCTATAACAGAAGGTGAAATTACAAGTTTAACTATAGGAGGTGGTTGTTGAGCATGACCGTGTGATGTCACAGATACCTTTGGTGGAGGAGTGAAATAAACCTTAAGAGGAGGTTATTTAGTTTGATTAGGTAACATTGTAGATGACTTAGTAGGATGAGGCGATGGAAGACAAACCTTCAGAGGTGATTGCTTAGTGGGAATAGGTTGAATAGGTGACACTTGATTGACCAAGGAAGGCAAATAAGAAGCATTGGTTGAATGCTCATTAGATATAGAAGGAGCATATTTAGGAGCCCATTAAGATGTAAAAATTAGAGAGGACGATGTAAATTAACATTGTGTAGTGCCAATGAGATAAACCCTTGACGCTCAAGATGTTTGAATATGCGTTGTAAAGTGTAGCAATTATTGTCATTATGTCAATTGATTTGATGATAATTGCAGTATGAATGACCTCAATATTTTGCTAGTTGATAAGGAGGATAGAAATGAGTAGGCGGTAAAGTGATCAATGGATGACTAAGTATCTTAGTAAGAAGGTCATGTTGCTTAGTATTTTGATCAATGATGAGAGACTATCAACACTAAAATTTTCCTCCGTAATTTCTATTTCATTAATGTATATATTAGGAATACGATGTTGTTAAGTATAATTAGTAGTAGCGTCCAATAGAAGATAACGACGCTACCAGTATGACGCCACCAATAATGTATAGTACGGTAATAGTCAAAAGTACAATAGGAATGTTGTGGTAAAAATTAAATATTTGTCGTAAGTGGTCTGATAATGTTAATATGTCAAAGTTGGGGTAAGTAGAGAAGTAGGGTCTACATGATTAGGAATTAGAAATATTATATTGGTAATAAGGACAAGGAGTGAGGTCATAAATATTTTTTGTATTTTATTTGTAAAAAGTCTAAAAATGTGGAACCCATGTGAAATGATAAGGTTTATCTTATCTTATAAGATAAGCTTACATGTACAGATAAGAGTTAAAGTATGGAATATGATTCGTCAGAGTGGATTTCTTATCCTATCCTAGAGATAAGATGGATAAGCTTGGAAGTTCTATAAATAAATAGGCCACCCCCCCTCATTTAGCATAGAAGGAAGTAGTGAGAAATATTGTATGATTAAGTGTGTAAAGGAAGCCATCATTTTGAAGGTGTGTTAAAGAAGCCATTAAGAGGTGTAATTGTTAAGTTTCTCCCATAGTTATTATTGGAAGGCAAGTGAAGTCAGTAACACTTGAAGTACCTCATGGGTGAGATTATAAAAATTTCATGTTGATATTATAATTTACACTTATATTTCAGATTTATCATCATTCCTTCTTATCATAGTCTATGGTATTCTTGTGTTATGTTGTTGTTGTGTTTCCAAATTCCATCCACCAAACTAAAAGTTGTCATTAGTAAATAATCATAGCACGAGGAGTTCCCGGTAAAGAATTATCATAGTGTCGGATTGGTGATGACAAGACTCTAGTAATGGTATGAATTGAGGCTCACTGATATGAGAACATGGAGTAGACATAGAAAGAGAATGAGATGTAAAAGGAACATGAGCCTGATAAGTGTCCTTAAGATGTTGGATTTCATATTTAAGAGATGTAATAGTGGATTGCATAGCCTTAAACTAGTCTTGAAACAAATAATGTAAAGCTTGAATTGATTCCGACATAGATTGATTAGATGGAGGATCACGAGGACTAGGGTCATCAGATAAATGATCAAAGATAAGACTTATTTCATGTGGCAGCATATCTTTAGGAAAATATGTGGTGTCTAAGGTTTTTTGTAGAATAGATTGGCAATTGGGATGCATCTTAAGTAAATCAAACAAAGAAACTTGAGCAACTTTAGAAGCCATGATAGAGGGAAAATGAGGATCATAAGCGTGAAGATCGAGTTCAAGTTCACTAAAATGATTAAACTAAAATAGAATTATTCTAGTGTAATCTAATGTTATGCAAAGCTATAAATAAAATCTAAATAAATAAAGGAAATGACCCAAGCAACTAAGTAAATATAATTGAAACCCTAATGTGCAAGAGAGGGTTAAGGATCCCTTAGCTTATTCAATGAAGGCGTAGAACTATGTCGTAGTGTGAACCAGGTAAACAGAAGATGAAATGATCACACAAAATCCTAAGAAAGTGTAGCTCTGTGCTCTCTAAATGGACTGGGGAACCTGTAAATGGATAGGGTGCTCGTGGGCACCTTGGTTTGTGGAAATAGTCTAAAACCCTCCTTTGAGGTGTTGTTGGATGTTCTCCTGTGCTTTCTCCTTGTCACACTAAATTCGATGAACTCCGTTAGGTGTCGCTATAAGACCTGCAATAAGGAATCACTTACAAAACCCCAAACGAAGCATCAAAACCCTAAAAAACAAATATGCATATGAAGGGGTCAGATTTTCCTCAGCTGCCACAATGGTGGACTTACTAACTGATTGTTGCACTACATCTCAAACCCAATATATCTCTAAGTGTGTGTGTGTGTGTGTGTGTGTGTGTGTGTGTGTGCAAATTGTGCCCTAGGTCACTCTTGTGTCACTCACACTTTGTGAGGTAATAAGTAAGTAACTAGATGTAGAATGTAATAAATGTGTGCATAGAAACAATAGACTCCCCTCCTATGAAATGTGATGCATATGAACAAGCCTTGTGTGCCTTGTGATGGAGCTAGATGGATGCAAATATAGCTTTAGGTGCCTTTGATGGTGATTAACTAAAATGTGGAATAATGGTAGTTAATCTAACTAGGAACAACACTAAATAACAGTAAATAAAATCAGTAAATAAATATAGAAAGTGACTCAAATAACTAGGCTAATGAAAATAGAAATCCTAATGTGCAAGAAGAGTAAGGAAACAACTTAGTTGATCTGGAGGATGATCAAGACTGTGTCGTAAAATGAACTGAATATTTTGGAAGTAGAAGTAGGAACGAATATGCAAAGGTCCTAAAAAGGACAAATCTGAGTTGTTTGGCTGGACTGGGGCACTCGAGAGAGGATCAGGGTGCCTGTGGGTGCCCTAGTATGAGTTCTGAGTGTCATGGTCTATGCAGGAGGTCTAGAAACCAAACTTACAGGATTAGATATGATGTGAAACACTCATTTTCTATCGCGTGTAATTCACTTCTCTGTGCTAAATTTTGTCAATGATCACTTATGAAAGATAAACCTGCAAAACCCCAAAACAAGCATTAAATCCTAAAAAAGAAAAATGCAAATGAAGGGGTCTGATTGTCCTTAGCTGCCACAATGGTGGACTTACTAATTGAGCACTGCACTAAATTTCAGACCCGATGTAGTTCTATGTGCTTGTGTGTGCAATCATGCCCTAAGTGCTCTTGTGCCAGTCGCACTTAGTGAAAGTAGTGAACAATAACTATGTGTAGAAAAATGTGATAGAATGGTGGATGGAATAGAATAAATTTCCTTCCTTTGTAGTGTGATGTGGATGAACCATCATTATGCCTTGTGATGGAGCTTGATGGATGTAAATGAGCTTTAGATGGATGCAACCTTAGATGATGATAGTAATTCCTAGTGTTCGGTCCCTCATTATGGTCACATAACTTTATATTTATATGGTTCTCATGTTCTAATTTTGTAATTAAGCCCGAAAAGTCTGACCACAAGAAATATGAAATGCTCAAATGGCTAGAAAGTGCCCAAAAAGTGGCGGGAAAGTGGGAAAAGGATTAGGTGCCCCGAGTGGGACCAAGGTTCTTGTCGGCACCCTAGTACTAGGCTCGGTGCTCCATTCAAATGCAAAATAAAATGGAATGACATAAACAATCTAGGAAGGTATGTGTGAGAGGTCGGTAGTAACGAAAAAAAGCAAAGTAAAATGGCCAAAAGACGAGGGTTAATTAGTACTTTCTTCACTAAAAAACCATATAAATAGTAGTATGAGACCGGGACTAAATAATGTCTAAAGTGTGTGATTTTGTGAGTGCAGATGGATGCAAATCTAGATGGTGATAGCATATGCTTAGTGTTTTGTCCCTCATTATGGTCTCATAATTTTATATTTATATGGTTCTCTTGTTCTAATTTCATAATTTACCCCGAAAAGGCTGACCACTGAAAATATGGAAAGCTCAAATGGCTAGAAAGTGCCCAAAAGGTGAGAGTAAAGTGTAAAGAGGATTAGGCCGCCCCAGAGGGGACCAGGGTGGCTGGGGCACTCGAATCTTGGTTGGGCACCCTAGTCAGGAATAGGAAAAATGCAAAATGACAATACAGTCTGGGTAAGTGCAGGTGTAAGATTAGAAATACAACAACAAACAATGTAAAAATGGCCAAAGACATGGGTTAATTATTACTCTTTTCACTCAAGAACCGTATGAATAATAGTATGACATTGGGACTAAATATTGACTCAAAGTGCATGATTTAGTGACTACAAAAGACCACCTATACTTTCCAAACAAATTTTCTATCAAGGAGATTTTTGTATTTATTTTCAAGTCATGCACATAAGTTCTGTTATATATCAATATAATTTCTATATAGATCTATATTAAAAACTAAGGTCAATTGCAAAGGTAATAACACTATCTAATCAGTTGTTTCTTTGTCATCCTCCAATGGTTAAACCATCAAAATACATTAACTTGGATGCTAACTTATTGTCTATGTTGTGAAATAAGTGTCAATTTGAAATGTACAAGATTTTTGTTGCAAGTGTTGGTGACTCTGATGATAATATTTAAGATGGCACGGTAAGTTAGATATACTCCTATTACCATATTTTATCACATAGCTTGTTATTTTCTTCAAAATAATTTTCATAGAAGTATTAATGACCTGCTGGTTCTTCTTGCGAAATCTTGTAGAAGTATTAAAAACAATATCTTGTAGCCATTTCAATATGTAAAGTTGAATATGTTGTTGCACAATGTTGTGCTCTAATTATGTGGATGAGAAAGAATTTATAATATTATAAGGTAAAGTGTGATGAGCCTACACCTATATTTTGTGATAATACTAGTGTAATAAGTGTATCTAAGAATCTAGTTTTGCATTCTAAGACATAACACATCCTGATTAAATATCACTTCTTAAGGGATCAAGTGAGAAATCATAACATCAAGATGGAACATGTGTCAACCAAGGAAGAAGTTGCAGACATCTTGACTAAGCCACTCCCAAAACCAAGTTTTGAATATCTAAGGGAAAGGTTGGGAGTAATTTATGCCCCTGACATACATTAAGTGGTGAAGAACCTTGAAAGGGAGATAGAAAATTAACCATCAACTCCAAGAAAACATGAAAAATTGTAACAGTAGGCAAGTGTTTCTTAGGTAGGATCATGAGATCATTAGGTGTATGGTTGTCTTCATTCATGGTTGAGGTGCATCAAAGTGTATATGTATCATGGAGTCAATATGAAAGAGTAGTATCATGATCCTTAATTCATATGTAAGGAATGTAAAAGTGTGTGTTCTTCAATGGTGACAGAGATGTCTACAGGTCTGAGTATGATATTGAGGACTGTAATGGTACACTCCAAGTATGAGTATGAGTTAACCTAGTTCATATGTTGTATCTCATCCCTTGAGTTATGATTTGTGTAGGTCAAAATTTGTTTTTGCATCATAGAGGTTGTATGGAAAGATATGAAATATTAATAATACTATCAAAAGATAAAAATGGGTTTCCATAATGATAGACATTATGTCAAACATGTGCATAATTATTTGAGGTCTATAACACTGCCTCAAACAAGGAATGAAGAGTATCAAGAGGTTTTGGTAGGTTATTTATGCATAGAGTAAGGAGATCATGCATAACTAAATCTGTGGAAGTGAAAAGTGAAGATATCCTTGTTGACAATAAGGTTACAAGTATGAGTGTAGTCATTATGGGCTATAATAGTGCTTCTGACAAGTACACAAGAAGACAATATGGTATGATGATCCACAGGGCTATCAAGGCCTATAAAGAAGTAGTACATCTTGAGGTTGATCCATGTAGATTGATCAAGGTTTGTAAATTTTAATGTATCTAGTCTAAGTTTCATTACTTAAAGTTAGTACAACATTTGAAAGGTATGCATGAATATTTACAGGCTTTATATGAAATCTCAAGAGGTCTCAGTGTGATTATATGTTTAGGGGGAGAAACCATGCTCACTATCCCTGAGATGTGAAGTTGAGTATGTTGTAGGATCTGTGTAGGTAATCTCTTGTGTCCTTTAGTGGACCTCATCCATTTGTAAAGAGAGGAAAGGTAGGCTACATGTCACAAAATATAGTTGAAGCAGGGGGAGCTACTCTTGACACTTAAGCAGGTGTTTTAGATGCCATGAAGGTTGTGTAAGAAAGAATGACTCTGAGGTGTGTAATAAACTTGAAAAATCTCATGTAAAACAAGGTATGTTCATATATGTTGAAGTTGCTACAGTAATTGAGGGTTAAAATGCATTGTCTCAGTTTGTGTATGAAGAATCAGTGTGTGTGAGTTTATAAGATAAGAAGGAGATTTGATACTTTCTATCCTAAGAAGATGGAGTTAAGAGAAGATTAGACCATGTAGAGTTATTTAAATAGCATGGTGACATGGTACAGAGGACGTGGAAGACTAAAATGAATTGCTACATGTGTGGAAAGTCAGCTAACACTATCTCTGATGGACGTGAGTTCTTAAGATATGTTGTAAAATATCTAAGAGTGTGGATGTGCATAGACAAAGACAAATGAGTGTTAAGTGAAATAGGTAAGTTTCCAAGATGAGATGGTTTATGTCAAGACTATGAAGAGGAGTAATGATGTGTTACAAGGTCCGAGATGGTATATTAAAGTAGGGGGAGCTAGTTTGATCATGAAGCAAGTGATTTAGGTTCTTTAATGGTTCTAAAAGACCGTGTATAGCAGTGGATGATGAATTGTAGGTATACTTCAAGGTTAAGTGAGTTTATGACTCAAGAAGGTTGTAATATCATGCAAAGAAGGTATAAAAAATTGACGGAGTGATTCAGGGTTGTGGTAACATGTTTGATCCTTGTAGTCATATTTTATACCCTTAGACCAATAGTCTAATCCCATACGTGTCGACCTATCACCCAACAGGTGCCGAGTGCTCACCCAAGGCACGCGTAGGCACCGAGTCTCTCCTTTATGTGAGTCTTGTGAGAATGCACCATCTTATAACAGATATTCAAATAGAAATGAGCAGAAAAGAACCATACAACATTCTAAGAACCTAGAACGAGTTGTCATCTCATTGCATCCAGAAAAGAGAAATAACAAGCAACATATGGAAATGGTTCATACAAAAAGGAAATGCATAAGTATTATACTCCTGAACACATATATGAGTTATAACAGAGCCTTATATTCATATTAATAGATCCAGTAATCCACATTACATCCCTTGAGGTCATAACAGATCCTCATATAACTTATGCAGAGCCAAGTCATGCATAAGGACTACATTATGTTTATCACATTACAAATAAGAATGCAGACCCATCCCTCTAAATGTGTCATGATTCATATATCCTCCTAATACCTAACCCTTAGAGCCCTCCATATATTTCTGTAGAGTTTCACCTTTCCTTTCTCTCCTCCATACTCTATATCTTTCTTCTATCAGGCACTTGTATTTATAACCTTAGCAACCACCACCACACCTTTCAGAAGTTACAGATTGGTTGCCAAGTGTCGAAGTGGTCCTCCATGGGAGCATGCCTTCTCAGATCCGAGCTCTCCACTCTTTACAATGATTTCTTCTAGAACCTTCCATTGCATTCCTGGAATATTCCTTTGTTGATCCCTCATTCGTCAGGCTTGCACCTTATCCATAAGGGTCATGATTTTCTCGTTTGCTACCTGGGTACTAAATATATCTAAGTACAAAACCTGTCTTGCCTTACACACGCGTATTGTGTGTCCTACAAAAACCATGCTAGAAACCTTCCCTACGCGCCTTCAACCCATGCTCCCTTCTTCAACTGGGTCCCGCACGCCCACCTGCCTTCCCATCCTTAGCCAATATTTTGGGGCCCAATATCACCACATAGTACGCCTTTTCTCCATCCTTGTAAACACTCTTCAAAGAATAAAGAATAAAATATCCTTAAAAATGGTTGAAATGGAAGAATAAAGGAATGAAGAAATGGGGAAAGAATGAAAGAATGGAGAACTTTGTTTATTTCTAGAGGAGGAGAGGGAAATCCTTCCCTAATTATGCTTCTAACTTTCCCCAAGCGTCGACCTCATTCTGAGCTTGCTGACAGAGGTCACCCACTAGGGCACTCACTTCTTCAAAACTCATCTCCTCTCCCTTAGTGCTCATTGTCTCCACGATCTCCTCCAGTTTTTTGCCCAAATCCTTGAGCATGTCCATCCTCCGAGTGATTTGGGGGTATAATTACTTTAGCTAGTTCTTGATTGAGCCCAGAAAAGTCTCAATAGCCTCTGATTTCTTTTCCACTTTGGCTAGGATTTTGTCTCACTCAGCCCTGTTCCCCTTGTTATTTTCTTGGAACTCCTTAAGTTTTGATTCATGGGTGGAAACCAAGATACTTGCCACTCTATCCCTATCTGTGTAGTTATCATAGGTAGCCTCAAAAACTTGCGCGACGACCTTTACATTGGCGAGGATCTTATTGTACTGAGAAAAAATTTCCACAACCCTCATCTTATTATATTTTTATTGGTGCACGAACACCTCTTCTGTGATTTTAATGCAAGTGGCTACCTCTCCATAGTGAGTATGTGGGTTAAGTCCTCTAGGCACTACAAGGCTGATCCAAATTTTTGCACGGGCGGTGTTAAGTCTGGATGCTTCAAGACAATGACATCTGTGATCATCTCTATTTTCTTGTATGCCTCATGCACTCTTGGCCTTCTCATCTTTTAACTCATGCCTTAACTGAGCGCTGATTAGTTCCTCCTGGTTTAGATCCTTTCATTTCTCAAGGAGCTCTTCCTATTTTTTCTCTAGCTTTGCCTCTAGGAACTTCATCCTGTAATTTCTTCTGAAGAGTCTGGCTTCAACCTCAACTGAAACTTTGTTGAGCGCATTGCAGATTTTCTTGTCTGATAATTGTTGAGCATTTACCAAGGAGTTTATTCCTTTTGTTTCTGGAACCTTTAATAATGCTCCTTGGCTTATTTCAAATTCAGACTCGTCAATGTGGGACTCAAATGCCCATGATAACATTTTCCTCATTCGAGGGTATGCACCTTCCTCATCAAATGAAGCCATGGCCAAGAGCTGTTCCATTGGCACAGTGCTCTGGAGATGCTTGCGTAACACCTTGTTTGGATCATCGATGTAGCCCATTCTTTGACCTTGAGATGCTTCTATGCTCTTCCTCCATGTGCGTGTGGCCCTTGGAAAGCTTACAACCAAATTGGGATCTCCCCCCATGCTGTCATATTCTTTTTCTATGCTTTCTTCCTCAACTTCCTTCAGCACCTCATCCACAATGCGTTCAACCTCTTGTTCCACTAGGTCCTTGATGATTTTTGCCACTTCTCTCTCTGCAGCCTCATCTACATGTTCCTTTGTGAGGCTTGGGGTCCTTTGATCCTTTGTATTTTCTTCTCCACTCACCCCCTTGCCTTGAGCCTCAGCTTCTTCTTTGTCATTCTTCTCCTCATCCTCTTCGTTATACTCCTCATCTCCTTCTTCCTCATAATCATGTACCTCATAGATTGGATGGTCTTCACCTCATTCTGGCTCATCCTCATCATCCTTGTAGCCGATGTAGGCATCTAGACTCTCCACCTCTTCTGAATCTGCCTCATCAGTCACCTTCTACTTCTTCCTTACTGGGGATTCCAGTACATGAGATTCTTCTTTTTCTTTCTCTTTGACAGGTGATGTCTTCCTTGGTGATTCCTCATGGGTGAGGGGATCTTCGTGCTCTGGTGTCTTTTCTTTTTGGGTCTTCACCTTTATATGATACTTCTTTCTCTATGCGTAAGTACTATGCTTAGCGCTTGCTTTCGGTGTGCTCACCATTTGTTCGGTTTGAACACTTGGTGCCTTCTTCTCCTGCACCTCTTCTCTTTCTCTCTTCCTAGGTGCAAATTTCTTCCTTCCTATAGGGTCTTCAGGGATGGAGATATCATTCTCCAAGTAAGCACCTTTTTCAAATTTTGGCCTTATGTGCAGATACACCCTTGTTGCAGTCCTTCCTACAATTGGCAGTGTTAAAGTCTTCATCATTTGTATCTCATGGGAGACATATCTCTCCATGTATGTGCACTTCTTTGGGTAGATGAGCTTCTGGCACAACTCACGGCGGTCTACATCTACCTCTGTATGGTTGAAACCTTAGTCTCTCTGCCTCCTTGAACCGATTGACTATGGCTTGGAAATATTGGACGGGTGAAGGAGAACGGTAGCTTGCACCATGGACTCATATTCCCATCTATCAATGTAAATCTACCAATGAAGAAGTGTTGGTATACTGAAAAATCTACCTCTCCACTCACAAGTGTGTGCAGTGACTTTGGGATCCTCCACTTTGCCCCGAATGCGTCACACATTCGTTTATACCACTTCTCCAGGAACGCCTTGTGAGCGACCGTCATGGTTTCACAAGTGTACTTTGCAAACCTTTTTGCGGGTGAGGAATCCTCTTCTGGATACTCTCAAATAAACTTTTCTGGCCCATCAGGCACTCCAATCTCTGAAAATACAATGGTGAGGAGGATGCTACCGAAGAGTATCTTCTCTCCCTCCTGCGTGTTGCTTATAATCTCATCCACGATGAAAGATGACAAGTTATAGATGGTTCCCTCTGAAATCTTCCAACATACATTTAGCCATGCCTTATTTATTTGTGTCCATCATTCCTGATCATTGATATTGGTGACCAAGCGCGTGGCCATCCTTATAACAGGGTTTGGAATCTCGACGATGTCAAATTATCACGACCCTTTCTTGTAGTCATACGCGGCTACAATCTCTTTGATAGCCTCAGATCATCATGTATGTTATCTCCTTCACAATTGAGGCATGTGAAATTGGATATCAGTTGTGGTGTGATGCACATCTTGCGCCCTACAAAGTAAAAGTGATCCTCATGTACGCGTAAAATAAACCATTGATAAAGGTGCTCAGGCTTTGTAAAGTAGGGAAACTTGTACAATTGCAATAATCAAGCCTTCTCTAATTTGACCTTTACCTCGTCACTGTAAATGGGCATTCCGTTTGATGTCCTCTTGTTAGCTGGGTGAACCAACTCTAATGTCATTTCTTTCTAAGTTGTGCTCATGCGATGATTATAATCACTCATGGCCATCTTTTGTAAGTGTGACTCCCACTCTTTTCCTAGTAATACCCCATCTGGTAAGTACATTTCCACATACCATTCTTCATTGGAGCTCGCGATGGCAGTGGTTTACTTTCTCTTTCCCTTGCCATTTATTTTGTTAGGTGAGACAATTGGTTTCTTGGGTTCGATATTTTTTGGTCGGGCTAAACTTAAAACTTCTTCCTCTTGCTTTGATCTACTACTCTGCTCACTCCCAAAGCTCACTCTAATGCTTCAACTCCTAGAATGAATCCTTCTTTCTCTGTGTCCTAGCTGCCAAAACCTAACTAGGAAAACCTTCCAAAAGATGACGCTCTTCACACAACCTTCCTTACACCCGTGTACTCCTTCCTTTTGGTTCGTAGATCTATTCTAGTTACACACTCAAATCTCTCAGATTATTCTTCCTTCACACAAATTTCTCTTTGGACGCCCTAGCTCTCAAGAGCTTATTTCACTTCATAATCGCAAGGTAACAAATGACTTGCTCAACCTTGTATTTATAGCTTTTGCTTCCCTCCACCGATAAATACTATGTCACCTACAAATGTACCTTAACATTAAATGTGACTTTTTCCACCAAGCCAACTTTAAGTGCCCTTACCCATGTGCCTAATCCTATGTGAACAAATCGACAACCTTCTAGCGCGTAAAAATTCAAATGGACTGAAAAATCTTATGCGCATGTTAATAGCGCTGAAGGCACTTCTTAATTTTTTCCCTCATCTACCTCATGTTGTTCTTGTGCTCTTCATCCTTTGTACGTGGTCTCTGCTATAATATTTTTGACACCATAATCCAATATCCATAGTTTCCTCATGCGCTTTCTCCACCTTATGCACTTCCTTCTACTGGGCCATTCAAATTGTATTGCAAGCCTATACTTCACATCACTCCACCCCACACTAAAACATATGCACGGTCCTCTGTGCATACACAAAATTCAAAAAAATAATGTGGTTACCGACGCACAAGGCACAAAACAAAACAAAAAGAAAGGAACAAACAACGAGAAAGGGAAACACAAGAAAATAAAATCCTAAAGGAAAATTCCAAGTGAATTGGCAACACTGCCTTATTACAAACACCAAGAAGACTTATATATAGTAGGGCTTACACCTACTCCCATTGAAATGACCTGGCATTCTCATCCCATCTAGCGATTGTAACTGGCAAGCACCTGAATCAAGAAAGTACAAGATGATATAAGGTCCCAACCAATGGAATTTCAACTTCCCAGGATGACACAAATACTTGGAATCATACAACAATACCATCTGTCCAACCTCAAACTTTGTGTTCTTAATAGGATGATCATGCCATGTCTTTTGTATGGATTTTTCTATCTTTTGACTCCATCTAGAAAGTGATCACTTTCGTCTAACTGAATTAACTTATCAATTATTTCTTCAAGTGCTTGCTCATCAGCTAGCCCTCCTACGTGCACTATACGCAGTGATGGTAACATGAATTCTACTGGCAAAAAAACCTCCACGCCAAACACCAATTGAAACGGTGTGGCCTTGTTCAACCTCTTATAGGTTGTCCTGTATGCCCATAGAACAGATGATACCTTGTCATCCCAATCTTGTCTTCCAATGTCACAAATTTTAGTCAACGTGTGACTTAGTATTTTGTTAAATGCCTCAATAGTTCCATTTGCTTGAGGGTGATAAGGGGTAGTCTTGTGATGGGCCACCATAAATTCTTCTAACAGAATCTTGACCGTTTCATTGAGAAAGTGTGTACCTTTATCACTTGTTAAAATTAAAGGACAACCATACCTGCGGATTATGTTCTCCCATAAAAATCTAGCAGCTATCATTGCTGTGCAATCCTTTGTAGGCACTACCTCTGCCCACCGTGTCAAGTAATTAGTGCAAGTGATGATATACCATAAACTAATCCTTTGCATGGCTGGTGCAATTGGCCCTACAAAGTCGATTGCCCATTTTTCAAATGGTTCAGCGCTGGCTATTGGTCGCAAGGGAATTTCATCCCTCTTTCCAAGTTTTCCAAGGTGCTGGCAATGGTCACAGGCCTTGCAAAACTCAATACAATCCTGGTAGATGGTTTCCCACTAAAGCCTTGCTAATAAAATCTTCCGCGTGGTGGCATTTCCTACATAGTGTCCTTTTGCAATACCAACATGCACTTCCTCCATAATTGTCATGCGCTCATGATCCAATATGCATCGGCGCAGAACCTCATCACGACCTAACTTATACAGGTCTCCACTAATCAACATGTAGGGTGTGGCATGTATTGCTAACTGCTTTCTCTCTAGAGCCTTCATCCCTTCCGGTGCCACACCTATTTTCAAGAACAATGCGATATCTTCAGAGTATGAGGGCACGTGCCACAACCTTAATAGTTATGCATCTGACATGGTATCCTTAATGATTTACGTGTCCTCTCTCGAGTCAATCCTTGATAAGTGGTCAGACCATGAATTACTCTTTTATGGTTTTACAAGCACTTTGAACTCAAACTCTTTAAATAACAGGACCCAACAACATGTGCACCCTTGCAGAATGGGCTTGTTGACTAATTATTTCAATGCCACGTGGTCTGTGTAGATTATGAATGGTGTTTCCAATAGATATTGCCTGAACTTGTGCAGCGCGTAGATCATGGACAATGCTTTGCGTTCAGTAGTTGTGTAATTATGTTCTGTTGGTGTCAATTTTCTACTTGTAAAGCACAAGAGATGATCAACAATTCCCTCACCAAGTTGTGCTAGCACTACTCCCATAGTTGTCCTTGAGGTATCAAAATGCACATGGAAAGGCTTATCTCAAGAAGAAAAATGTAGGATGGGCGATAAGCCTATCCTTAAAAGTTTCAAATGCCTTCTACTGCGCCTCTCCCCAATGAAAGGCACTCTTATGATTTAAAAATTCCTCCAAAGGTGTGGTGATCTTAGCATACCCCTTTATGAATTTTCTATAATACCCTATATGCCCAAGGAATCCGTGCACTGCACTTTAACTAGTAGGCTCCCCTAATCCCACAAGAACTGCAACTTTGGCGGGATCAACTAGTAAGCCTTCTTTGCATATAATGTGTCCTAATAGGGCTCCAAATGGAGTAACAAATACACATTTCTTAATGTTGAGGGATATCCTCAATTGCCAACATCTCTCAAACATCAATCGTAAATTGTCACAATGGTCTTTCACCAATCCATACACAATCCAGTTATACAGGTAAACTTGAAGAAACTTATGGATGAAGTCCTCGAATGCTTGTACCATAATGCACGAGAACATAGTAGGCAAATTGTTTAATCCAAAAGGCATAACCATGTAGGAAAAACTTCCCCACTTAGTGGAATTTTTTTTCTTTCTCTGGTCTTCCTTTGCAATCCTGACTTGGTGATATCCTGAGAACCCATTCGTGAAAGAGTAGACTTCGCGCCCGGCTACTCCCTCCAAAATTTCTTCAGTAAAGGGGGTTAGAAAGAGATCGATGACACATACTGCATTCAAATCCATGTAGTTGATACAGATTCTTATCCTAATTTCCTTCTTGATACTGATAACCATTGGGATGATCCATTCTGATTCTTCTACTACCTCAATGATACCAGATGCTATCATCTTGTCTATTTCTTCTTTGACCCATATGCATGAATTTGGATTCATTGGATAAGGCCTCTTCTAAATTAGGCACACACCTTCCTTCAACTTGATCTTCATCTCCCCCAAGGAATGGTGGAAGCCTTTGAGTTCATGTTACCCCTGAGGGAACAAATCCTGGAACTTGCATAACAAATCAATGATCTTTGACACTTCATTTTCTAACCAATAGTCCCCAATGATAGCTTTTTTAGGTTCTGCGTCCATCCCAATGTTAACCTTATTTATTTTTAAGGGCTCATGGTAGGTGCGTGCTCACTCATTAGCGCTATCTATGACTTCGCGCGTACCTTTTGAATGGTTAACATCCAAAGTTTCAATTTATTTTCTGTCTATTACATAGACCATTTTTATTTTTTATTTTTCCATGCATGCGTGCTAAAGCTATACTTCCTCTAATTCTTCTTCATTGAGGTGCGTCTCTAAATAAGGCTCACCCAGTAACTCTAACAGGTTATCTTCTACCATGGAACTATCTCCCATCGTAAGGCACTTGATTACTTGTAACACCTTATCTAATGATGGTTTAGTACTCCTATACTCGAAAGATTGGATGAGATCGGCCTCCAACTCCTACCAATTACATGTTTGACGACACATCTCCGAATGAATAGACCATACATGCGTACAACCATGTAAGGTGGAATACAACTTATGCACCCATAATGAAGGTGGTAACACTTCTATGCTTGCCATCCAAGATTTCTCACACGCTTGGATATGAAATGAAATGGTCTCTTTACCATGGTAGTCTTGTATGACAGTGGGCACATTGCTCATGGAGAACCTTACCAAAAATATGATTCTTACATCGCACCACTCTAGGAGGTTCTCCTAGTGTGTAGCCCACTAGTGCGCTGCAGTTCCGAGTAGGTTGTAACTAAGCATTCCTCTTCTCTCGTCCTCATTTTTCCATTGAGATTCCATTTCCTACAAGAAAATTTTAGGGTATGCCCCTCTAGAGTAACTTGGAAAATTCTTTCCTCCTACGCACTTGACTGAGTGTGATTTTGTCACCATTGTTATAGATCCCCTCAACTATCTCCCAATCAATGCATAAGTCCCATGCACCTAATTGTCGAATGCCACACTAGTGGTATCAATCAAGGACTGAGCATCTTCAAACTGGATAACTCCCTGCGTGGGATGAATTATCTCAGGATCTTAGATGGATTGCACATAGATTTTGCCAAGGACTTCTTCTCCTAAAGGCTCAGTATAGGGTGTTGACTTCCCATATGTCAAGGGGATAATCACCCTTTCTTCCTTGTTCTCAAAGATGATATACCCTTTGTTAAATTGTAAGTCGACATTGTTCTTGTAACACCATGGGCACCCAAGCAATGCTAGAAAGTTGTCTACCTTGGTGAGCACCAAGACTTTGAAGCCTCCAGTGAACTTGGCCCCTTGAATGGTGATAATCACATCCTTCATGACTCCAATAGGCATTTCCTTAGTATTGTTTGTCATATATAACACATTCAAAGATGCCTATAATGTGGGCCTTCCCATATGATGCTAGACATTTAAGGTAAGAACATTGACCTATGCTCTTGTGTTGATGAGGATATTACTCAGAAGTCATCCATCAACAACTGCATTCAAAGTAATTTCCTTATCATAGTTAAGGTTGTGAGGAGGAAGGTTTACATGCAAAACCTTACTTTTGTGCTCTACTCTAGCACGTGGTATCTTATCTCTTAGCCATTCTCCTAGCAAGGGAATAATATTCTATTGCCTTAACATCCTGCATACTTCCTTGACCTCATCTAAGTCTTATTTTGGAACCTCGACATTCTTCCTTTACTCCAACTACCTTGATTGATCCTTTAGACATTGGATCTATCCTTGTAAACTCTGAATCACGTCCATAATCTCTTGATACACCTTTTTCTAATGAGTAGGATCCAGATACTTTCCACATGCCACTTCCTCTCTTAAAACTAGTGTCTTTTGTCTTGGCATCTCCCTGGTGTGCATGGCCTCTGCTCGCATTGTCACCAATACAGGTTCTATCCCTGACTCACGTGCCACTCTTGGCATCCACTATGAATCAACCTTTTTGATGCTCACCATCCCAACGCCTTTGTCTTTCCGGTGTTGTTGGTTCATATACTCATAAAGCTCTGGACACTCTTCTTACTTTTGTTTCTTTCTGCACCATGAGCATTGTAACAGATCAGGACACTTGCATTTGTAATGCTCTATAGATCCACGATTAAAACAGGTTCCTCATGGAAATTCACTTCGTCCTTTGCCATAGTTATTGCGACCATGAAATCCTCTGCGAAAACCTCTTCCACGCTCCCATCCATCGACGTGCCCTTCATAATGACGGTCATCATCCTTAGAACTACTTGCAAGGCTAGTCTGGCACACACCCAAATCAATAGCATCATGGATCTGATTAATTAGTCTACAATCCTTGGTATCATGGGTCGTATAGGTATATATCTTGTAATAGTAAGAAACATTCTTATGGATTGCGTGATATAGTAGAGGGAACCTACTTGCATCATGATCCCCATGGCCGATCTCACAGTCTACCGCCATAGCGTGTACACCATAGTTATCCTTTGCATGCCCTTCCACTTCATAATCTGTACACCAAAGCCCACTACGAACCTCATGCACTGAGTTTGTAGACAACTTCTCCAACTGTTTTGCGATTGTAAAAATTTGAGCTTCCAGAAAAGGACTAACACCAGTATCAACACTCCCATCAACTTCAGCGCACACGGTAGCTTCCAATGCCTTGCGTGGGTCTATGAAAGTCTTGTGCGATAGAGCCCTTATAAATGGTGTTATCAATCCTCTGAAAAACCATTGAGCATAATGAGAAGGATGAATGCCATAGGATAGTTTTGATAAGAGAGTCTTGAAACGCGTGTCATACTCCCACACACTCTCTGTCATTCCTTATTGGATCTCCTTCAAAGAACTGATGCTCTTCTACTCAAAATCTAGGATATGGAACTCTGATAGGAAGGTGTTATTTAACATGGTGTAGTCTTCCACCGTCTGATGGGGGTCATACTTCTTATACCAACTATGCGTGTGCCCTTACAATGTTGTTGCAAACTGACTTGCCTTCCACTCTGAGGTTGTGATATCCTTTACGTGCCATAGTAAATCACACTTATGCACATGATCTGTAACATATTCAATACCCTTATAGTCTAGTAAGTGCAAATACATCTCAAAAAATACTTGGGGAGGTGGTTGAGGCCCTTGTCCTCCCAATCCAGAGCCTTGGTTCCCTCAAGTGTTTCCTCCTCCACTAGATCCACTAGATCCACTAGGTCTTGTTCCTCCCGATCCACCAGATCCACCTCTTGTAGTTGGAAAGGGTCCTGAAGCGGTCACACCAAGGGTTCCCAATGTCCCACTGAACTGTGCACCGATGGTTTGTGATATTGTCCCACTTCTAGTTGTATGTCCAGCGCCACTCCCAAACGTGATACCCAAAGCTTGCATTCTTACACCTTGTCCAAAGATTCCTCTAAATACAAGAATGGATTGTGTAACCATGTATGTTCCAAATGAGAAATTATATCTCCCGGGCATAAATCAATTACTCCCACCGATACACACTGAGTCAACAATACTTCTCCCTTGATCTGGAAAACCAAGTGCCAAGGGTTGGTTGCTAGGTGGGTTCAAATGCGTGCCGGAGGCTCTCCTTTCTCCATGCGACGAACTCTCATCATAAGATGAAGGTGATTCTCTCCCATGCTTGCCAATATGGGGTAACACAGTCTACTCAGGTTCCACATCCTCTGCGTGAACCTCAAATCCTTCCCGCAACATCTTCCTCCATAGATCCATCACACTTGCAACCTCACGTTGTCTAGATATCTCCCTTTCACGAGATTTTATATACTTGAGTCGTCTCTCTTCCCTTTCCTTCTCAGCCACAATGTCTGCCATCTTCCTCCACCCTATCTTCCTCTCCTAGCGCCCAAAGAAGCTTATCCGGCCATGGGAAATACTTCTAAGCTCAAAGTAATGACCAAGATCTTCATAGCCAAAGGAATAACACACAAAGATGATCCTCTAGGTTCCCTCATAAACTCGAACTCAAATTTTTTTGGGTAAGAATACGTATAAATGATGTATTCAATAATATAATTGGTTAGCACTCTCTTCCACCAGTGATCAACAACACACGTCCAAGTCAGATCTGCATCCTATATCCTCTGGTAGTCATCTTGGGTCCATACGTGTGATCTATTGTACCAACTCAATCTAGGTGCATATGCTAAAATCCACTCATATAGTTCTAGAAAACAACAGATGAATGTCTCATACAACTCATAGTACATGTTCTCTTCTACCTATCCATGCGCATCAAACTCTGGTCTAGTGTTGAATCTTTGAGCAAACTCATCCTCTGTGCTTTTGAACCCTGTTTCAACACTTTCCAAGGTCAGACGCTCTGTCATCATGCATCACAGGGGAAAATATGCATGCCATTTCTCACAACAACTTTGAAAAGAAGTCCCGAAAAGGGAGCCAAGATGTAGTCATATTTTATACCCTTAAACCAATAATCTAATCCCATGCCTGCTAGCCTATCACCCTGCGGGTGCTAGGCGCTCACTTGAGGCATGCACAAGTGTTGAGTCTCTCCTTTATGTGAGTCTTATGAGAATGCACCATCTTATAACAAAAATTTAAATGGAAATGAACAGAAAATAACCATGTAACATTTTAAGATCCTAGAATGAGTTGTCATCTCATTGCATCCAGAAAAGAGAAATAAAGAGCAATATATGGAAATGGTTCATACAGAAAGGAAATGCATAAGTATTATACTCTTGAACAAAAATATGAGTTATAACAGAGCCTTATATTCATATTAATAGATCCAATAATCCACATTACATCCCTTGAGGTCATAACAAATCCTCATATAACTTATGCAGAGCCAAGTCATGCATCAGGACTACATTATGTTTATCACATTACAAAGAAGAATGCAGATCCATCCCTCTAAATGTGCCATGATTCTTATATCGTCCTAATCCTGAACCCTTAGAACCCTACATATATTTCTACAGATCTTCATCTTTCTTTTCTCTCCTCCATACTCTATATCTTTCTTCTATCGAGCGCTTGTATTTATAACCTTAGCACCCATCACCATGCCTTCCAGAAGTTACAAATAAATCATCAAGTGTTGAATTGGTCATCTATGGTAACATGCCTTCACAGATTTGAGCTCTCCTCTCTTTACAATTATGTCCTCTATAACCTTCCATCGCATTCCTGGAATATTCCCTTTTTGATCCCACAGTCGCCAGGCTGGCACCTTATCCACAAGGGTTAGTAGTGCAAAATTTGACTAAGTACAAAACGTGTCTTGTCTTGTGCGCGCACCGTGTGTGTTGCAAAAAAACTACTAGAACCCTTCCCTACGCACCTTCAACCCACATGCCCTTCTTCAAATGGGTCTTGCACACCCACACGCCTTCCCATCCTTAGCCAATATTCCAGGGCCCAACAATCCTTGTCCATTGTAAATTTACAAGGTAAAAGCCCTAATTTTTGTGTTTTTTAATTAGAGAAGGGTGGTATAAACCCAAGGGATCTATAAGGAAGTGGTGTCATGTTTTGTATAGGCTTCCATTGTTTCAAAATGTTGGTCTAAAATGATCTGAATATTTGGTTCACTGATCTAGGCTTTAAGATTTGTGACTTAGCCCATATAACAAGATCAAACATATTTTGTAAGTATTACTAGTTGAGATGGATTAAGGAGAAGGTAAGAAAAAGTTTTATGATGATTAAAACTCATAATAATTGTTGGAATGAGTGTTATGTCTCTACCCAAGTGTGTTATAGTGATTTCAAGACATGTTTAAGCCTAAATAAGAGTTTAGTGAAGAAAAAAAATTGTGCTAAAATGAATACTTTGGTTAGTGTTTCCAACCAAGAGGTGACCCTAAGAAGCTAAAGGAAGATGAAGATCATGCTTATATAGGTATGCTTTATCATTTATGTAAAAAGGGGGAGACGACTAGGTAGTTTTTCATTAATGACAAAGGGGGAAATAATTGGCATATGTTAGTATATGTGTTGTCATTGATGTAAAATTACATTAATGAAAAAAATGATCATGGAGGTATGCTATAAGGTTCTTATTATGATGATGACATGGACATTCAGTTTTTTTCATGATTGCATGAGTGGATTCAGTGAGATTGACTTAGTCTAGCAAGCCTAGTCAAGTGACCTAGCTAGCCTAGGTGATAGAGCATGGTGAATAAAGTTACATGGTGGTATGGAGATCATGATAGGAGTGTGTTGAGATAATCACATGAGTTTTAGGGTGCATGTATCAGCTGAAGACTTAGTTTCAGGTACTCATCTAGACCTAGTATAGGTGCTTGGAGGCCAAATTAAGCATAAGGATGAGTTGTAAATATATTTGAAATCATGGAAGCATGTATGTGAGTGAAACATGATGCATTAAGGTTTTCAGGACCTTTTAGATAGGTTTCATGCTTGGTTGTAATGTTGAACATGTAAAAACCTAAGGCCTAGTCATGCAAATGAGATGGGATATGAATATTCAGACCTATTTTCGCTAACTTGATGACTGGATATGGTGTATAGGGGTTTCCTAGAGGTGCGAGCAAAATTTCAAGTCATTATGAAGAGAAAATTGTAAGTTATGAATTTTTTGGCAAACAAAGGTGCAAGAAAGTGTATTTTCCAACTCGAGTGGTAACTTCTGATGCTCGTTGTGAATTATATGCTTTTCATGGGACCCATATGTTTTCAGGGATATTTTTCCATTGATCTAATATTATTTTACAAAAATAATGGAGTGGTTTCATCGTCGTGTTTTTATGAACGAATGTTACGAAGGTAAACTACTTTTTATGAGTTTGAAACCCTAGGTTGGGATCAATAAGAGAGACCCTCTTGGTAAGTGCCCATAATTTATTAAATTTTCTAGTATGATGATTTGAGGTTGTAGAGAACTCCTTCATATTTCTATAAAGGTATGGTAGAATATGTGATAATTATTGGATCCGACTAAAATAGGCAATCTTGTGAAGATGTTCAGTTTGTAGAAATTTTTTCCATTGAACCCAATGAATAAATCAAAATTTTTGGAGCTTGGGAGTTGTACTATATGTCCATGATAGTTTCATTTTATGTTTGAGGTCCTATATGGAAAAGTGTGTCCTATTTTGAGGACTAGTTTTTGGGCCTAAAAAGATAGTTTTTAGTAGTTATAGAGATTGACTTGGTTGAAGGCCTTCCACTTGGATTTGGAAGGAAATGTAAGATTTTATGGAAATTAGATTCATATAAATTTCCAATAATATATTTTTTTCTCTTTATGAGGATATTTTATAGGTGAACCAACTTAGATTGTAAAGAACAAGTTTGACTATTTCAGGACAAGATTGCCTTGGCTGAGAAAAGTGATCTAGAATTCTCATGTTTCGGATTATATAAGGATTTCTATTAATTATAAAGTTAATAGGGATGAATTTTGTCCCTATTTAAGTTAATTAGAAGTATTTAAAGTGACATAAAGGATACAAACCAATTGATTTTCCAAAACTTATTTATGGTCATATCAGTTTGGTGAAAAGGAAAAGATGTGTGGTTTGCATTGATGGATGTTTCATGAGGTATAGAAAACATGTATGTGTTTTAAAATTGATTATATTTCCAATGAGTGGCTACATTGCATAGTTGAGGTGCTATGGTGTGATATTGCGCTCCATACGTGAAGAATAGTTTCTAGAAACAACTATTTTGTGAAGGAATGGTCCTTCTTGGTAGTGTTATGAATAATTTGACTGGTGCAAGTTAATGTGTGAGCATGAAATATGTGTTTATGATGTATTTGACTTTTTTGAGGCATTTATATTCTTTAATAATCATGGTGATGAGTTTGAAGGTCTTTGATGAACCAAGTGATGGGGTTTTGAGCCATTTTTGGCTTGTTTTGTTGTCTTGGTGCTTGGATGACATACATAGGTCCATGATATGATTTTATATGATTGTTTTGTTATATTTTTGTGTTGGTATGACTGATCTCTTGGTTCATTACTGAATTGTGTTATGTTTTTTAGATGAAAGGCATAGTTTAGTGCATGTTTGGTTCAAATTTGAATTAGTGAATTAAGAGGGAAAAGTGTTAGCTGCTTGTGAGAGAGTAAGAGGTTCAAGGGCATGAAATCAGATTTGAGAGTTTGTGAAATTTTTTGAGGAATGTTAGAGATATTTTGTGCAAGGGTTTGAGATAAAATCAAGTCATGAAAGTTCAAGTTTGAGCGAGTTAGAAGGAGGCACGTTTAAAGAAGGGTTTGAAGGAATTTGGATATGAATTTTCAATCACCATCAACTAAGTTTTGACAACATATATTCAATGATATTCTCATCAAAATCTTGTATGATGAGTCATATTCATGCAAGTCTCTTGTTGTGAGTAATATCAACAAGGGTTTATGGGTTGGTGCTCTTTGTGGGGTTACTGACTCACTAAAGAAATATTTTGTGATGTGTGATATTCACTTGATTACTTTGTTCTGAGTAATATCATCAAAAATTTTTAGTGGGTTTTCTTCCCCTTGAGGGTTTCCCACTTAAATATTATGTCGTGTTCTCTCTCTTCTTCATGTTCATGTGAATGATTGTTTAATGTTGCTAAGCTCACAAATTAATGCATGATTGAATGGTTAATAATTCATACAAACTAAGTTACATTGTTTAAAGGTTTTAAAGGACTTATTTACCCCCCTCTCAATACATTTTGCTTCTAAAAAAACTTGTGCAAATGATTGATTAGATAAGAGTGAAAATTTGTATGTAAAGGGTTTACCATGATATTGATTAGCCTGGTGTGAGGAAGGAGGATTAATCCCTCTATAGGAAATGCTAGTTTTAAGATGGGGAGAACTAAAGGAGATAATATCTTTGGCATTTGGCTCGTACATAGGTTATTTATCAGGTCTCCCATACATTTTTTAGTGGAGGGAGTGAGTTGATAACTAGAAGGAAATACTCACCCAACGAGAGACAATGCATAACATCTTACAAGGAGTTGTTGTCTAGTAGCTTAGATGAGGGGATGGTACATTTGGTAGAATCCTTGTCAGAAGATCCTGACTTCATCTTAGGGATGATCCAATAATTAGGTTAATAGGTCATGTGACATGCTTTTAAAAGATTCAGGTTTGTGGGAACAATAAATGTTTTACGTTCATGTTCATACATTAGACAACAATGCAATGTCGATGTGATACAACACATAACATGTATCCAGGGTCATCCTAATAACATGTTATACTAAAATTATCTCTCTACGAGATATAAGAGATCATAAGGGATTTTAATGCCTACTTTGATGGGTAAAATGACCATGCCTAATGTAGGGGTGACGGCGTCGTTAAAGGCACACAGCATGATAGGAGATTGGGAAACGTTGGTATTGGGTAACTGAAGCTATTTTAAGGTATGAGAAGATATGATGTTGATACTAGTGTCATTGTTAATCATAACTCTCTTAATAAGAGTATCATCAATTTGGGTGATTACGAAGAGTAGAAGGTCATGATCTTCAAGTTGCAAGGATGGCATTTCCGAATCATTGAAACTAATAGTGGCAAACATTTTAAGAGTGTTGATAAGGTTGGAAAATGGTTGAGGGTCATCTGATGGTATTGAGATGGATTGGAGAGTCTTAATCATTATTTATCGGTGTTGTGGAGATTTTTTAACAAGCTCATAGAGGGACATCTTCACAGAATCCCTATGGAGTTGTTTGATGATGGTGTTTTTTATAGATGTGGTAGATTGGGTATGTGGAGTGGTGAGGATGGATACCTTGGATTTTGAAGATGATGGGTTAGGTGATTCGGGAGTCAAGGAGATAGATGCTTTGGGCTTGTTTTGATATGATCCCTTTGAGTCTGGCACATGGGATCTTGTAGTTATTTAAACCATGTCTATTTAGTAGAGTGAGGTATTACTAGAGGAAGCCTTAATTTTGTTAGATTTGAAATTTGTGTTGGATGGTAGGTCAGAAGGGGTGGCTGGTTTGTTTAACTTGATTTGGATATTTTAGATCTGCAGGAAGAATCCATTCACTAAAAAGGATTCGAATAGTAGCATGGAGTGATTTATGGTCCTTAGTGGAGTGTCCTGGTGTTTGATGATATGCACAAAATGATTCATAATTATACCAAAAGGGATTCCACCCTCGAAAGTCAAATAACTTAATAGGAGTTAATGCTATGGTAGATGACTATATGTGGTTCTAGTATAGTACCCTATCATAGCTATCTGGGATGATGATGAGGATGAAGGGATATTTACATTGTTTGATGATTTAGTGGTTTGAGTTGATTAGGTTGTATTTTGTGCGACATGCTTAGGTGTCGATCAAGGAACGATCCTAGATTTTGTATCAGTGATTTTCAATTTAGATGAGGGATGAAGGCATGAGATGGAAGGTGAAGGATGTATATTTTGTGATAAGGTTGTTAGACAATTTTTTAGTACATTTTTTGTTTCCTTTGATGAATGATTTGTTGATTTTGTAGTGGGATTATTGAGATTCTGGATGTGGTGTTGAGTAATGTGGTCTTCAAAAGAGTTTTTTGATATTTTTATGATATATTTCTTTCCTGGGAATTTTGAAGAGGTCACAGGTGGGTCTGAAGAGGATGCAACAGATGTAGGATGCTTCATGATATCATAAGTGGTAAGACTGGAAGAGGCATACAGCTTGGATGACGTTTCTCTGACATAAACACTAGGTGTTAAAGGTGTAAGTGAGAGATATTTGATGGTGTTGATGGTATGATGAGAATTAATTGTGCTAGATTGAGGTTGATTGATGGACATGGAATGATTCAGGAAAGGTTGTTTAAACACGTCCAAGTTTTGATTTGGAGGTGCGTTCGGATTATCGAGTTGCAAGTCACCTCGGTTGATAAGATCCTGAAGGATGTTCCATAAAAAATGACACTCTTCAATGTCATGGCCTCAAACTTGATGGTGTTTATAATAGTCATTGTCTTGATACCCTTAGGGTTTACAAACATACGTGTCAATAGGGAATATAGAAGGATGCTTAATCATGCACACAACTAGGAGTTTTTTAAATACTGAGATATAAGTTTCTTAGATGGGTGTGTAGTTACGTTGAGGTCAGGTTAGTTTAGAGTCCAAACGAATTTTTGATGTGGATTTTACAACAGCCACATTTGTGGAGCATTTGGATTTGTCTTTTCTTAAAGAGGGTTTAAATGAGGACTTTGTTTATGGTTTCTTAGATCTTATTTTAAATTTACCATCTTCAAGAGCATGAAGCTCGATTTTATGGGCCATGGTAAAGGCTTCGTCAAATGTCTGGAAGGATTGGATTTGAAGTGTTGATGATATAAGCTTAGTGTAGAATTGAGAGAATGACTTGATTAACTTAGTCTATGGAAGCAAGAAGGATAGTTGATTGATAATCCCTCGCCATTTGGTGACAAAATCTGAAACAGACTCAGTTTCAATTTTTTTAATAGCGTAGAGATGAGTGATGTGATGGAGATTTTACGAGTAAAGTTAATGGAGAATTTCTATAAGAATAATTACATGAGTTGTGTGAAATAGAAGAGAGAATATTATGGGATGTCATTATACCAATCAAGGGTGGGTCCTATCAAGGATGTGGGAAACTACCTCAACATGAGATCCTAGTCATGGGAAATGAGATAACATGTATGATGGAAAGCTCTGATGTGTTGTTGAGGGTCCTTCTTATCATAAAATTTTATAAATTTTAGGAGTTCCCAATGTGGGGGATAAGATTTTAAAGTTACTAATGGGTGGATGGGTTCATTGTAGATTTATTCATAAGAAAGGGAGAATTATGACCCATGGTAGTGGATTCAAGGATTACAATCCTATTCATGAGAATTTTCAAGGGGTATTTTTGAGGTTGATGTTATAGGTTTGAAGATAATGAGCCATATATATTATAGATATGTGGGTTGGATTGTTTAATATAACTAATATGGTAATGAGACATTATGATGAAGAGGGGTACTTGTAGGAATGTTGATAGAGTAAGGGTTGTGAGGCTTGAATGTATTGATAAGAGATAAGAATGGAAGTGTGGATAAGAGGTTGATATGGTTGTGGTATGTTCAAAGACATATGAATTGAAGTGTAGATAAGCAGTTGGGATCGCTTTGGTATATACTGAGAAGGGATGGTGTTGTATTGTATGATAGAGGCAATGGACACCTGTTGTGAAAAAGTGTGAGTGTTAGGGATGGAACTTGTATTGATGAGGTGTATAAATGTAGGGATAGACATGAATAGATTATAAATTAAGGATGTAGGTTGTTGTGATGGGATGTGTTGATATGTAATATAAGGGATCGTAGTAGGGGGAGTAGTAATCGATCTTACCAGAGGTGAAGGAGAAGCATTAGAGGATGTAGGATTAGATATGGAAAGAGATGTGGTAGTGTTGGTTTTTATGGATGATGAGATTGGCAAGAGCGAAAATAATGGGGATGGTTATTGGTTGGACGTATCTTGTTATGAGACAAGGTAAAGGTAAAAACTAATAATGAGGGCTGATGAAGTGGGGATTTATGATTCCGATCCAATAAAGTGGAATAGGTTTATTGGATAATAAGCTCATGATTGGGGTCGATGAGTTGGGAATAATCAAAGGTTACAATAGTAATGGGAGGGTGGTGTTATGGCTTTAGTTTTTAGAGGAAGACACCTCGCGAGAGGTGAGGTAAATGCATTAAGGGACACCAGGTTAGAATCTACACTTTTTGTAAAGACTAGATCACCACTGTTGAAGAACTGTGGGCTAGATGGATCATGAATATCAGATGTGGTTGACTGAGTAATAGGAGAATGTGGAGGTTCCAAGTCATTTTCCAAGAGTGGATTAGTTGAGCTAGGGATGTTTTAGATATGGGATTGAAGTGAGTCTTCCATATTTGAAATATTCTAAAAGTGATATTGTAGCCTAGTTAGGACCATGAAATGAATAAATAGTCAATATAAAAATGAACAATAGTTGTTTTTAGAGAAGCAAAAACCACACAATCAGAAGAAATTTTTAATTATATTGATTATCTTAAGAAAGTGTAACGTAAAAAATGGATGAAGGGGAACTGAGATAAAGGCTATCTAAGGTTGGTTTCAGGTGAGCTAAGGATGGAGTTACTGATATACTTAAAGGTAAGTGAGGCCAAAATATGTGATGGTGTCGGTACAGGGAAAAAAATTAGGGCCTATCCCTCACTTCATGGTCCCGCAATGATAAAGGTGTTAGGTGCTTAGCTGATATACCACCCACCAAATTGTTTACACTCGCCTAGAACACCAAGTCGGATTATCCTCTTGATGATGAAATCAAAGTAGGTCCACATGGGAAGGATTGTTTAGATGTAAGTTTGATGTGATATGTGGTTTGGTTGTGTGTGACATGAGTTTTGTGAATGCAATTCTTTCAACTCTTAATTAGACTATATGAGAAAATAGATATGAATTTTATTTTAAGATCCAAAAGGAAATGTTAACTTTGATAAAATCAAATCACGCAAGATGTAATGCTGAAAGGAAAAATGAAAGAAAAGGGACGTACATGTGATCATGGTTCCTTGTTTATTTTTATTTTTAATTTTGACATGATTTCATAAGAGTGATAATGAGGTGCTCCAAACTGAAAAGTTAGATGGTATTCACAATAAAAGAAATAAAAAGATATGAAATCTAAATAAAAAAGGTACTAAGGTCACACTAAGCGTGCCAGGATGTTTATGGTGATTTTTGGTTAGTTATTATTATGTTGAAATACCAAAAATCTAAATAAAATAGGGTTGACTGATACCTACGCCAAAAAATTCAATTTCGGGATAATTGGATACACAGAAAATGCAAGAGGTAACTTTTTTCACCCAGCAAAAAGACTTTTATAAACAGACAATTGGACAAGATAAATATTAGATAATGATGTAATGAGTTTCTCAGAAAATCCCAATCCTAAGTATCCAAAGGGCTTCCTTGAAGGGTTTCAACTAACATCTTACAATTAAGTGATTTTATAATGATAATAAGATACTAACAATGTAATTTAGAATTCAAGAGGGATGGAGAGATCCTATTCTATGTTATAAGTGGTCAAGGCTACATATGTATCAAGCTTGAAGTCCAAGAAATAGTTGAACCAAGCTTATTCTATTACATCTTGTATTTCACGTATCACTTTGATACTATCTTTGATGTATTTGATTTCCAGTGTGAGTGTAATGGCACACTAGTTGATCTTATGCGAGATATCAAATTATTCCCACACGAAAGGTTGTTGGATAATTAGAATGTCATACATGCTTGTGATGAGGTGTGAGGGACCTGGAACAATCATCTACATAGAATACATCTTGCAAGATAACATATTAGGCCAAAAATTATTGACAAAGATACGATAATTGATAAAAATGACTAAAAAGACACAGATCGACGACGATCAGGAATCAACAACGATTGGAGACAAAAAGGCTTATTTTGACAAAAGCTGATAAAATTGATTGTATTTGTTGTAAAATAAATTTTGACAATGCTAAGATGGACTAGGGAGACTCTATAAATGGATAAGATTCAAAATATAGATATTGTAATGTGTTTAAAGGGATAATGATAGGAAAAGGTGATCAGGACATCGATCGATGACGATTAGGGATTGACAATGATCACTGGAAAAACTACAGATATTCTAAAAGTTGATCAAATGATTAAACGAGGGACTGAATGTAAAGTGCCTATGTAGGATGATGTATATGAAGGTTTATAGACTATGAATGATGCAATATTTAACTCAGAATGATAAAAATAAGTATACTAACAATGTTAAAGGCTTTAGAGGATAATAAATATCTAAATGGTTGATTGGTGATTTGGAAATAATTCCTCAAAGGTGTAGACACAAAATCACACACTTTGGGTAATTATCTAGTCCTAATTACATACTACTATTCATATGATTCCTAAGTAAGAACGATACTAATCAACCCATGTATTTGGCCACCTTTCTTTTCTTTATGTTGTTACTTTTAGTCTTACACCATTACTTGCTCAGTATTCCTTTTTAGTCTTCAGAATTTGTCATCCTGGACACCAATGCCTAGACCAGGATGCCAGTGTCAGGTGCCCTTGTCCAATCTGGGCACCCCTGTCCATTTTGTACTTTACTCACACTTTTTGGGTCCTTTCTAGCCATTTGAACATTTTATCTTTTTGGTAGTCATCCTTTTCGGGGTTAATTACAAAATCCAAGGAAGGGAATCATATAAATATAAAGTTATTTGATCATAATAAGGGACCAAGCACTAAGCATCTACTATCTCCACCTAAGGTTGCATCCATTAAGGCATCTAAGAGCTCCATTGCATCCATCTAGCTCCATCACAATGGACACAAGGTCTAGTTAATTTGCATAGACTTCATAGGAGGGAAGCTCATTTTATTCTATGCACGCATTTACTACATTTCTTTACATCTAGCGACTTGCTCGCTATCTAAGTGTGAATGACATAAGAGAAACCTAGGGCACAATTCCACACACACAGAACTATATTGGGTCTGAGATGTAGTACAATGCTTAGTTGTAATTCCACCATCGTGGCAGCTGAGGACAATTTGACCCCTCATTATGCATCTTTATTTTCAGGTTTTGATGTCTACTTGAGGGTTTTTTAGGTTTATTCTTCATTGTAGGTTTATTGTGACATCCATCGATCTTTGTGTGAATTTGTAATGACAAAAGGAGAGCATCAACGAAAACATCTTATAACCCTAATAATTCAGGGTTTATGAGCATTTCCACAGACCTAGGCACCCAAAATCAATACCTGCGAGCCTACGAGTGCCCATGTCCCTCTCCAGGCACCGCAGTCTAGCTTATCTGTCAAAATATGCATTTCCCTGTGCTCCAGCGTAATGGTCAGTGCCATTCAGATTTTTTTAGTTTTCAGTATTGTACACCTTCTAGGTTTACATTGTGAATTAGCTAAGTACTTCTTACTGTCTCTTTGCACTTAGGGTTTCATGCATTTATTGCTTAGATTGCTTTCTCCGGTATATTGTCTGCATTTCATTATTGCATTCATTTACTGCTACTATAGCATCATATCAGGCTTGTATATTTACATTTTTAGCTTAACCATTTTGGTGAACCCCACTCAATGATACAGTCTATTATGATCCTTCTTTTGCATATCATTTTCTCTATCATGAGCTATCTAAAAATCCTCAAATTATTTGTATGATTGCCAATTCAAATGCATCCATATTGCCATAGTTGTCCCGAAACATATCATCACTACTACACCACTTATCTCCCTAGCTGATACACCGCAACATCAGAGTGAGTGCTATATTAAATCGTCTATCTATGCATTTTCCCTAGCCTTTGTGATCCTCCATCTAATCTAATCCTCATGTTGGACTCAATTCATATTTTTTGCAATGATCCACCTTTGCATTTCATGGCTCAAATTTATAGGTTATGGATATCCAGCGTACTTTAATCGATAATGGATCTGAACTCAAATCTGAAATCCTATGTCATTCCTTGAAAGGATAGGTCTTTCTGTTGATCATGTTAGCTCCATCGTCTCTCTCCCTTCATGCATATCCCATGGTCTTACATGTCTATGCAAATTTTACATTGTTTTAGCTATAACTGTAGGGCCAAAAATTCTCAACACAGTCTTCTTTGTCACCAAATTTTTAGTTTCATATAACTGTTTACTTGGTAGGTCATGGCTCTATGCCATTCAAGCTCTTGCCTCTACAATGCATCATTGTGTCAAATTTCTACATGAGGGTGTTGAGTATATTGTTCTTCATGACTGTCATCCATACAAATATTGCAATGATCCAAACACTACACATCCTATTCAAAGAACTGACACTAATGATGACCTGCAACCCATAGATGAGATACCACATTTACAACCGCTTGAAGGTGCCATTTACATGATAGATTCAGCCCCAACTACATCTCCACCTCCCGTTGCTACTAATACTGTTATGAACACCTTTATCAGGGTCCTTTTCATACATCGAACATCATACCACCTTCCGTACATTCTCATACACAATTGACATCTACACCACCTCCCTTTACATGTACACTCTTCATGAATGATTATTATTAGGAGCACATTCCATTTGACCCTACTTGTGATTTCACTATATGTTCACATGATGGTTTGAATTGGCTAGGAGTTGCTTTCGAGGATATTTATCCTCTAACTCATGACCTTCATCTCTATTATGGATTCATCACTATCACTGCCACTTATGGTCTATATGTCTTCCATATCACTGTATACCTTTCGTGAGCCCCTCACTCTTCTCCACTTACATTAGGACAATATTATCTTACCTATATCGGGGGCATGTTAGACCCATATCACACTTATATATCACTTCATATGCGCTTTGGTCCCGTTTTCATTTGCAATGATTCATTCCTTGGTTATTCACCTAATATGAATTGTTGGTATGCACATGGATAACCATTACCTCCTTTCATTGAAAAGGAATATGCTATGGGCTTGTGAAAATTACGCTTAAACGGTTCTTTACGCGACCAACCTAACACTATAGCTTATCAAGTCTCAGATTCCTCCCATGCGATTTTCACCATGATAATGATGACCTTTAAGATGACTTCACTTGATCACCTTTACTATGACACACTAGGGGGCATCACACTTACCCCCCTCCCCACACCTTTTTTTGACATATCAACTGTCATACATCGCATATAGTCTTTTACATTCATCATGTATATCTGCATACATTTGCGTCAACATTACCCAATGACACACTCTTGTGCTTCAGTTCACACTTGACTGTTGAGGGAATCCTATAAACATGAATCTCAGACACTGCATAATAGACACTACACATCTTCATATATCATGCACTTTTATATATCTACAATCTCCCATCTATTTTGCATCATCCACACTTTGTGATTTAAACACCTATACATAGTACACATTCTCCACAATACATTCTTATAAATTTTACATCATTCACACTTATATAATCTAAACATCTTACATTGCACACCACACATCACTTGACACTTTCTCACCACCACAACTATTACACATATTACGTATTTTACTCACCTCCTTTTATGCGCTACACTCACTACCTGATGACACACTTTAGTCCCTCGGTCCATACTCGATTGTTGAGAGTATACCAATCAAATGGACCTCATCACACTCACACATTTTCTCAACCAATCTTTTTATCATACTATGCGACAATTTTTAGCCACCACATTCTTCACACATATCGTGATATATGCTCTTCGGCTAAATCATCACCCCTTCTCTAGCATCTTATCCATACATTTCATCATATACACTTTTTGCTATATCATCATGTTTTCTACCATCTTACTCATACATTTCATGATATACACTTTAGGCTACATCATCATGCTTTTTGGACATCTTCCTCACACGTTTATTGATATACGCTTTAGGCTAAATCATCACACATTCTACCACCTCATCAATTTTACTTTGTCACATTCAATCCTACACATTACACCACAACTTACAAAATCAAAATTCTTTCTTAGTGCACACTTTTCAAACCACTTACTTGATGACGCACTCTCATTTATGGTTCTATTCTTAACTGCTGAGGGGGCATAAATAAATGAACCTTGTTGCATACATTTCACATCCACTTGAGGGGCACGCTGCTCCTATCATTCAAACTACATTCCATTCCACCTCATCCACAACATATTGCATATCTTGGTTGCATTTACTCTTGCTTACATTTAATTATTACATGTCCATCTTATTATAGATTCTAGATAGATATCTTGTATGTCATTATATTTTCATAGTGTCCATTCACTTTCTTTCTAGTCGTGATCACAGATTCTATAGATCCATTACACGCAATAGGGATGCTTGGTGCAATACCTATTACCCGTCCCATAGAGGCTCCTGGGGGCATCCAATTTCGTATTACATTGCTATTGTTTCATTTTTGTTCATAACACATTATTTTATCGGCTTATACATGCTTGGACATACTTTTTATCTTTCTAACATGCTAACAGGTGCTTCATGTGTAACATTTATTATACAGGACTATTTGCTTCCATGGTTATCTATTACATTATTTGTCATTGCTTGTCATTGTATGCTCTTGTTTGTGCGCTTTGTGTGCACACTTGTCTTCTTGTGGCCACTTAGGCCTTAATTGTCTTGTAGCATCATGAGTGATGTCCCATGTTTGCAACCCACTTTTTGCGGTATACATTGTCTTCTTGTGTGTTTACACATTGTCTGCGTAACTTATCATTTCATCTTATACATGAGTGTTTGTCTTTGCATTGTACTAACACTTGTTCTTTCTTAGCCACTTGTTTGTACGTGTGCCTTGGTTTCTACCAAGCACATTCCCTTCCCCCTACAGGGCACAAGTTCGACACAATGGTTGGTCCTCTTTTGGGCCGTACATACTCCTTATAGCGACGTCACATGCACTCCAAAACGAGGGGGGGACATCATATGGGTGAATCAGTCACCCTATACAAAGATACACACAACATAGTACTGAGTACACACACAATTTCAGTATTCAGACAAGGCTCAGAATCAGACTTGGATCCTTAACACGATGGCCTTTTCTTGGATGCATGAAACCCAGGGGCAATACAACGGTCTTTCCTGGAATGTCAGTAACCAAGGGAAAATTACATAGTTATGTAACATGTCATAGAGGCTTTTGACAGGGTAGAGAGTCCTTTAGCACTGGGCATTTACACAACAGATTTTACAAGGCAGAGAGTCCATTAGCACATAGCACACCATATGTAATGGTGTTTTACACAATGCAGGAAATAGTTAAAGGTTTGCAAACGACACCAGACAAATCTCCCTACACTTCTTCCATTAGATTGGCGTGAGATCACCCGAAAAACTCGTGCATTGACATGATCTTCAGGATCCTTTCTACACCCTTTTTCTCATCACGAATCAGGTGCACATTGTTCCTTTTTCACACTTTTTCATAGTTTACATACTTTCCTTACACACATTTTACATATTTTTATCATATACATGTGTATTTGACTACTTGTTCGACTTCTCTTTTGCAGGTCTGTCCGTATGGGAAGTAGATAGTCATTATCACCACCACAACAACAACAATAACAACAACATCACACACATCGAAATAAACAATAGATACATCATGACACCTACATGTGCGTTTTCCGCCCTAGGTTCATTTTCATCACTTTTTACACTTTATCCTCTTTACCATCCACATTTCACATTTTTTTATCACTCCACACTTTGTCTAGTACCTCGGTACACTTTCTACATTTATCTACATGGTTATCAAGTACACATATTTATCTACTTTATGTTAACTAGCTTTTCGCATTCACCAACATAAAGTGGGGGCAAATTTAGATTCAAAAAATCACGTACTTTGGGTAATTATCTAGTCTTGATTACATATTAGTATTCATATGATTCCTAAGTAAGAATGATACTAATTAACCAATGTCTTTGGCTACCTTTCTTTTCACTTTCTATTGTCTACATTTCAGTTCTTACACCCTTACTTTCTCAATTTTCCTTTTTAGTCTTCGACATTTGTCATCCTTGAACACTAGATGCCCAGACCAGGACGTTAGCGCTAGGCGCCCTCGTCCAATTTGGGCTCGCATGTCCCCTTTGTACTTTACTCACACTTTTTGGGTCTTTTCTAGTTGTTTGAGCATCTTATCTTTTTTATAGTTATTCTTTTCGGGGTTAATTACGAAATATCACGCAAGGGGAATAATATAAATATAAAGTTATGTGATCATAATAAGGGACCAAGCACTAAGCCTCTACTATCTCCACCTAAGGTTGCATCCATCAAAGCATTTGAGAGCTCTATTGTATCCATCTAGCTCCATCACAAGGGACACAAAGGGATGGTTCATCTGCATCACAATTCATAGGAGGGAAGTTCAATTCTATTCCATGCACACATTTACTACATTTCTTGGATATCTAGCTACTTGCTCGTTATACTAAGTGTGACTGGCATAAGAGCAACCTAGGGCATAATTCTGCACACACACACACACAAAACTACATTAGTTCTGAGATGTAGTACAACACTCAATTGTAATTCCACCATTGTGGCGGCTGAGGACAATCTAACTTCTCATTCTGCATCTTTCTTTTTCAGGGATTTGATGTCTACTTGAGGGTTTTATCAGGTTCTATTCTTCACTCGCAGGTTCCTGATTGCGACCTGGGCAATAATCTTTGTGCGAATCTGTAGTGATAAAAGGTAAGCATCAACGAACATCTTGCAACCCTGAGAATTAGTGTTTCTGAGCATTTATGCAGACCCAGGCACCTAGAATCAGTACCCAGGTGCCCGTGGGTGCCCTTGTCCCTCTCCAGGTGCCCCTGTCCAGTCCATTCCTCCAGATCTACAATTTTTTGGGTCTCTGTGTGACACTTATGTTGTTCCATTCACCTGGTTAGCACTTCGGTACACTTAAGATTTAATTGTGAATCATCTAAGTACCTTTTTCTCCTCCTACTTAGGATTTCATAATTCATTGCTTAGTTTTCTTTGGTATGTTTCCGTATTTCATCATTGTATTCATTTACTGTTACTATAAAATCAAATTAGGCTTGTGTATTTATATTTTAGCTTAATCAAAATGATGACATCAGGATGTGGGTTTTTGAAAATGTAGTGATGTCGTATGGAGGCTCACAAATACAGTAGAATTCTAGTATATATGTGTAACCTATCTAACTATGAAGATGGGAAATAAGGTGGTTTAAATATGATTGACAACATCTGCAATGATCGTTGGTGATCACATATTGTTGTCCATCTTTCTGAAGATGTTAAAAACCAAGGAAAAGATAGAAAATGGTTAAAACCACTTTCCATTTGAGGCTTAAGGTTGTTTCATGAGTAGTGAGAGGTTAGAAATCCATGTAGCAATATGTTAGGGGGTTGGGATATTTAGGGTAATTTAGGTTAGATTGGTTTTAGGTGGTTAGGGGAGGGTAATTAAGATTTACGACGATAAATTTGATTGTAAGGATGATGAACTTAGGTTAGTGATAATAATGTGAATAGTGATAGCATAATTAATATGCTTAAGGTCATGTGGGGGTGAAAAAATGGTGTCTATAGTGAGATGTGGTGTAGTGTGAGGAAGATGAGGTTAGCCAGTTAAGCACCCTGCAAAGATGGACAAGGTCATATGAAGAACCAAAAGGGGGATTGCACATGGGAGACCATTTTTTTTCCTTTTCCCCTTGGAAAAGGGACAATATGGACAGAAAGGGGCACTAAGAGTGAAATCATGACATGTGATAGTAAAAACATTGGCTAAGTATGAGATATGCACACTCTTGACTAGTGAGGACTTGAAAACTTCACTCTTAGAGCTTGGACATGTTTTTTGAGGTGAAATTGTATATTATTACAACTACAAGATACCTTCCAAGATTAGTGGAATGTATTTCAAAACCTAATTCTTCTTGAAACTCCAAAAAATAGCTCCTTTTTATTTAGGACAACGAGGTGTGCCTGCAAAAAATGAAATGTTTGAGGAAACCATTAAGTCTTGGAACAAATTTGATCCCTCCACCATGTATATAATTCCTCCAGATTTCCTTTTCCTACTTTTTTGAATTCTAACTCCTTAAGGATCTCCTAGAATCATCTCAAAAATTTCATGTTCATGATTTCACCATTCATTCATCACACCTTAAAACCCACTTTTGCATATACTATCCCTAAACCACCAAATATTCCCTAAATCTTCCTAAACTATTTCCAACACATCTACGTCTCTCCAATACCACCTATGTATGTTTATGATATTTTCATAACCTTCCCATAGGATGCAAACATGCCTCAAAATGACTAAAATTGGCCTTTCTAAGCTTGTCAAAGAACTAGTCTTCTGTTGTATGTAGTTGAATGGAGGATTTGAACTTAACATATGTAAATGATTATTCAATATATTGGGATTACCCACAAGGTAAATATGATCATGAAAAGGAAGAAAAATGTCTGGGAGAGGGGTTTGGGAAGGTTTTGGAGAAATTTTTCACATTGTGGCTTAGTTGCCATGTTTTAAATTTAAATTTTTGGGCGAACAAAAATACATGACAAAAGTTTTGAAGCTATTTCACATCACATAGAAGGTTTCACACATGTATGACACCTAGGGTGTAGTGAAACACATCACAATATGTCATATAAAGTTTCATATAATCAATTCATCACCATACATAACCCTCCAACACATATGACATTGTATTATGCTTACATACATCTTGAATGGTTCCACACCTACTCATTTTTCAATCCATTTTTAAAGATGAAGTACTGTCATATCTTTCCAACCTGTACATTCACACAACACTGCTAGTTAATCTTTATGCATTTTTAATCAATTAAGTATATCCACCTTCTTGTGTTTTAGCTATCATTTTCCATATTCTACTTTACAAATTTCAATGAATGGTATAATTTGATTTAGACATTAATTTTTATTAATTAATCTAAATATACTACTTGTTTCTAACCCTTAAGTAAATAAGATGACACTAACCCAACACTGACTTATTTTTTTATTTTTGGGTTGAATCAATAAGATGATGAGAGGGACCATACTAAATATGCACATTTTTAGGTTATAAGTTGCAAGAGACATGGAAATAGGAAGGTGATAATCCACACTCTATAGGAGATATTGTTACGCCCTTATTCCTATAGCTTATATCAAATATGTAGATTTGACTTGTGGCTTACATAATCCCTTTTCTTATCATATGTCATTCCTTTATGCTTTCTGTAGACACCTAAATTCCACTTTCGTAATCTTATTGACAAACACACACAAATAAACCACTGTTCTTACCAATTCCGTTACAATTAGTTATTTATGCTAATTAACTAACGTATCTCACTTTGGCCAATTAACAACACTTTTTTTATTAACAAACCTCTTTCGCATTCAAGATGCCATTTTACGACGAATCGTAAGTCAAAATCCTCTTCAAAACAGACAATTAGTGATTATTAGCTAATTAAGCCTATTTTTCCCTTGTTTTGGTCAATATACCTTACTATTGGCTCAAATCCCTCTTCTAACCACTCAAAATCACCCTAGTTTCCTCCACAATGTCTCAACAAGCTTCAAAATATTATCCTAGCCTCCTAGTTAACCCTAAGCGGTTGATTAAGGCTCCCACATCTTAAATCACTTGTTAATTCACTAATTATGATTAGCAATTCTAATCTCATTTGAGATTTTAGTCCCATATGCACTAAAATACAAGTTTTCCCCAAAGTGAAAACTATAAAAAGGACTCACCTCACACCTTAATACTTTACACCATGCTTTGATTTGCATCTCATATAATAAATATGATTTATAGCCAAGCTAAATCCTTGCGTAAAGCCTTCAATGGGGTTAGTAGATGGATATCCAAAATGACCAAGTATTCATTTGGAGAGTCAATTTCACCTTGTTTGGAGTAACAACCATACCAATTTGATTTCCCTGTTAGGTCTATTTAGACCCATGTTAGGTAATTAAACATATTAGTAGGCATGTTTAGTTAGATTTTGCATTATATTCATTTTAGTAAATCATTCCTTTAAGCTTCTATCTTAATGTTACATTCCTAGACTTAGAACCTTGACTAGAGGTGGCAATGATGTTAGCCTTCCTTAGTCATATAATTTTCTTTGTAAAGTTTAGGGTGCTTTCATTTTCATATGTTTAGTAGGTTGGCCTAGGTGTTATCCATAATATAGAAAAGGTATATGTAAGAGGTAATAAAGGACTAGATAAGCATCATATTGAGCACTTGATTCTTATTATATGGTTTGGAGGTTTCCCCCTCGAAGTGGCTAAGGAATTATACTTGCATATTTATATTTTGGTGTTCTATTGTTGTGTATATTCAGATCTATCTAAATAATTTTATTACAATTGGTTGATGACAGTCCTCAATCCTCGCCATTAATAATGTCAATCCGGGTTGGTGTCTAAAGGCTATATGCATTAAGAGAAGAAGATCTTGGAAAGCATCTCCCTTAAACACAATCCAAACTTGTATAAATTGAAAGTACACATGCAAAAATTTAAATTCAAACTTGCAAAAATGTAAACACACTTGCATAAAGGAAATCACACTTGTAGGAATAAAACACACTTGCATAAATTGAAATTAGTGAATTGGAAATAAGTAAAATTAAATGAAACATCTGCAGGTTTATAACAGACTGAATGTTACAATACAAAGAGAAGAACAACAAAACAAGATGATGATTATAGAAAAAGAAATAAATACAAATTATTACAAAATAAAATCACAAATATACAAATCCATCTTCCTTAGAATGAGTGGCCAGCTCATTCCTTGGAAGAGGATTTAAACCATGCTTCGAGATCTTAACTCAAAACTGCAGAATATTAGAGAGAAAAGAACAGATTCATTTCTTGGTGGTAAAAACATTACATATCTAAGTGTGTAAGGTTGCATTTATAATTTATGCGTCCAACCAACTCCTTATTTTGGGAGATATAATATGATCTTATCTTTATTCTAATCCTAACAACTAAGATTTGCTCCCAAATCTTCTCCTTACTTTTCTATAACAAGAATCATAATGATTTTATTCTCCTAAATTATTGGAAGGAGGTTTTTCCTCAAAAGACAATTTTGACCAAATACCTTTCCCGGGTTTTCTATTTGACTTTGTTGTTTTTCATTGTGGAACTTTTGATGCTTGTCTGATACACTTTTTCCTCAGGTTGCAGTTCACTAAAAGTTGGATTTATCTTTGTTGGTAAAACTTGTTGTAAATATGAATAAGGCTTTTTTTTAAAACATTGCTATGAACATAAACCTCTCTCATATTTTCCATTTGAATTTTCTATTTCTGTTTATGGAACTTTTAGCGCTCGTCTGATACACTTTTCCTTGAACTGCAACTCACTAAAATTCAGATCTCTCTTCATCGATAAAACCTGTAGCAAATTTGAATGAGTTTTTTGGTAAAAACATTTCTATGAACAAAAACCTCTCTCATATTTTCCATTTGACTTTTTCTGTTTCTGTTTATGGAACTCTTAGTGCTCATTTGATACACTTTTTCCTTGGACTACAACTCACTAAAATTTAGATTTATCTACATTGGTAAAACCTGTAGCAAATCTAAATGAGCTTTATGTTAAACACATTTCTATGAACAAAAACCTCTCTCAAATTTTCCATTTGAATTTTTTGTTTCAATTTATGAAACTTTTAATGTTTTTCTGATACACTTTTTCCTCGGACTACAACTCACTAAACGTTAGATTTCACTTCACTGGTAAAACCTATAGAACATCTGAATGAGGTTTATGTTAAACACATTTCTATGAACAAAAGCCTCTCTCATATTTTCCATTTGAATCTCTTATTATTCACAGTCCCTATTTGATGCAAGTTCTAGAACTAAATCTGCGAGTTTCGGAACTAACTCTGCGAGTTTTGGAACTAAACTTGCAAGTTCTGGAACTAACTCTGTGAGTTCTAGAACTAAATTTGTGAGTTCCAAAACTAAATCTGCAAGTTCCAGAGCTAACTTAAAACAACTATAACTTTTGCATACGATCTCGGATTGAGATGATTGTTTTTTTGAACTTGCATAATTTTTCGAGAGGAATCTGAATATGAAATAAGTTTGGAGTTTAGATATACCATCCATGATCAATTAAAATTTTCCCAATACTAGCATTATCTTTCCTTTATGGCCTACATACACAAGACTTTGCATCTTTTCCCAAATAAGTAATAGGATTAGTCAACAAAAGATTTCTAAAGAATGAACAAGATATATATTCTATATTCTATCTTAAGCAAACTATAAGTTCCTAGATTACATTTAAATCCAATTTCAAAGGTAACTTATAAGGAAAAAATAATGGTAATTTATGGCTAATTTATGGCCTCATAAGTGGTATCAAAATATTTGATCTAATTTTAAATATATGGCTATATCTTCAATATACTGGCGATTTTTTTTGTAATTTTTTTAATTTAGTGGAGAAATCAGTCAAGTAAGTCTCTTTCAAAATTTCAACATTTGTGGAATTATTTTTCACAAGTTATATCCATTTTATGGTTTTTCATAAATTCACTCCATAGGCTATAATTTTTTAAATTTTACTAAGTTTCCTATATATTCAAAAATATTTCAAAAAATAAGCTAGATGATTAAGCTAAAATCTACTTTATGAGCCTAATCTAAACGCAATATTGTAATAAATGAATAAGAAATTAAGTACATAAATTAACCAAAGTAAACTAAGTAATAAATTATGAAACCCTAGTTGTAAGGAGGAGAAGATGGTATTTAGTTAATTTGCGATAAATTCTAAATTGTACCAAAGTGCTATCTAGATGAACAGAGTGGCAAGATCATCACACAAATACCCATAAAATTGCATATCTAGACAGATAGGCTAGACTGGGATGCCTGGAGAGGGAAAGGGGTGCAAGCGAGAACCCTAGACCTATTTCTGAGCGCTTGGGTCTATAGAAATGCTCAAGAAACCTCCTCTACGGTGTTGTAAGGTGTTCAAATTTTATCTCCTTTAATCACTCTAAGGTCGCACCAAGATCGTTGAGGTCATCAGAAACCTGCAATGAAATATGAACCTTCAAAACCCTCAAAAAGACATCAAATCCTAAAAAAGAAAGATGAAAAATGAGGGGTTAGACTGTCCTCAACTGTCACAATGGTGAACTTACGACTAAGCGCTGCACTACATCTAAGACCCTATATAGTTCTATGTGTGCGTGTGTAGAATTTTTCCCTAAATTTCTCTTGTGTCAGTCACACTTGGATAGCAAGCAAGTAGCTAGATGTAGAATGTAGTAAATGTGTGCATGGAATAGAATGGACTTCCCTCCTATGAAGTGTATGTACAATAACCAACCCTTGTGTCCCTTGTGATGATGTTATATGGATGTAATGGAGCTCTTGGATGCCTTTTTGGATGTAACCTTAGGTGATGATAGATAATGATTAGTGTTTGGTCCTTTACTATGATCACATAACTTTATATTTATATGATTCCCTATCTTGAATTTTGTAATTAACCCCAAAAAGGCCAACTACCAAAAAGATAATATGCTCAAATGGCTAGAAAGGACCCAAAAAGTATGAGTAAAGTAAAAAGGGGTCAAGGGTGCCCAGGAGGGATGAGGGCACCTGGTGCTGGCGTCGTGGCTGGGCGCTGGTGTCCAAGATGATAAAATTCAGAGTATAAAAAGACAAACTGAGCAAGTAAGGGTGTAAGACTGAGAGGAGAAATAGAAGACAAATAAAGGTGGCTAAGGATATGGGTTAATTAGTACTTTTCTTACTTAGAAATCATATGAATAGTAGTATGTAATCACGACTAGATAATTACCCATTATGCATGATTTTGTGTCTATATTTTCCCCCACTTTATGTTGGTGAGTGGAAATCTCGGTAACATAAAGTAGATAGATATGTGTACTTGATAAGCATGTAGATGGATGATGAAAGCATGCTGAGGGACAAGACAAAGTGTGGAGTGATAGAAAAATGTAAAGCGTGGATGCTAATGAGGAGAAAGTGTAAAAAGTGATGAAAATGAACCTAAGGCGGAAACACATCTATAGATGTCAAGATGTACCTATAGTCAGTTTTGATGTCATTGTTGGTGTGTGTGATGTTGTCATTGTTGATGTTGACTACCACTTCCCATACAGATGAACTTGCAAAAGAGAATCTGAACAAGTAGTCAAATACACATGTATATGATCAAAATATGTAAAATAAAGTGTGTAAGGAAAGAATGTAAAAATGTTGAAAGTGTGAAAAAAGAACATATGCACCTGATCCGTGATGAGGAAAGGGTGCAGAAAGGGATCATGTAGATGATTTCGATGTGTAAATTTTTTGGGAGATCTCACACCAATGAAATGGAAGAAGTGAGCAAAAATAGTCTAGTGTCATCCTTCAACCTTTAACTACTTCCCACAATGTAGAAAACCACTACATATGATGTGTATAAACGCATGTGTTAATGACTATATTCCATGTAAAATCCTTTGTGTGTGGAGTTCTATAGACTATGTTGAACTATCAATGTTGTGTAATTTCCCCCTAGTTTCAGGCATCCATGAAAGTCTGATGTGTTAAGGATCCAAGTCTGATTCTGAGCCATGTCTGAAACTGATAACTGTGTTATATCGGTACTGTGTTGTGTTATATATAACATTGTATGGGGTGACTAATTCACCCATATGATGCCCCCATCATTTGGGGTGCATGCGATGTCATTGAAGGAGTACATGGCATAAAAGAGGACTGATCGTTGTGTTGAAACTGTGCCTTACATGGGGAAGGGAATGTTCTTGGTAAAAACCAAGACACACATAAAAAAGTGGCTAGGAGATAAATGTTAGTATAAGAAAACATGCATGTATAAGATAAAATGTATGATTAGAAGACAAAATATAAGATAAGACGTAAGATGATAATGTAAACATGTAAGAAAACAAAGTAGACCATGACAAGCGGGTTTCAAACATGGGACATCACTCACTATGTCGCAAGAAAATCAAGGCCTTAATATCTGCAAGTAGAGAAGTGTGCACACAAGATAAAGGGAAAATCCCACAAACATAAGCATACAAAGTGGTGTCCCCAAAAATTTCATTTGGAAATCTTGGGATACCCCTTTACAATTTTGGTCTTTTTGACTTATGCTGATTTGCTCAGGATTCCTTTAAGAGATTAGAAGAGGTTGCTTGGTCCAAAAAGGTGCAATAATAGATGTTATGAAAATAAGAAAAATACTGCCACCAATGCATAGAACTCAAGAAAATATGCACTTTTAGAAAAAATGACACCTAAAACAAAGCCACAGAGTGAAAGTTATGGAACTTGCACATTTTTGCTACTATATCTTCCCAGATCCTTTCCAAAAATGGAAATTTTTATTATGTCCTTGATTTTTCTTCACAGAAAATCCAAAAATGGAAATAAAATGTTGCTTAGACCAAAACGTAAAATGAAATTTTAGAAGCAGAAGTCATGATACAAGTCGCATTTATTTTTTGTCTACCCCTTCCTTTCATTTTAATGCCACAATTTAAGTGAAAAGTGGGAATTATGGGGCTTCCTGTAAGGTTGAAGATTCACACAAGTCATTTAAGTGAAAAGTGGGAATTTTAGAGCTACCTGGAAGATGGAAATTTGGAGGCTTCCTAGTAGGCTATTTTTTCCCACAATGAAAGTCTAATCACTTAAGTGAAAAGTGGGAATTTTGGGGCTTCCTAGAAGGGTGAATTTTCATACTTGCTCGCCCTAATGATTTTCACACAAAAGAGATTTTATTCACCCATGTAAGTCTCACTTTTTGGGGCTGCTTTGAAGGTAAGAAATTCACACAAGTCATTTAAGTGAAAAGTGGGAATTTTGGGGCTACTCGGAATGGTGAATATTTCTACTTCCTTGCCCTCATGTTTTTTCCACAAAAGAAAGTTAATTAACCCAAGTAAAAAGTGGAAATTTTGGGGCACTCTGGAAGGGTTAATATTCCCACTTCCTTTCCCTCATGTTTTTTCCACAATTCCAAGCCAAAAAGTGTGACCCATTCTGGCATAACACCATGCCTAAAAGCTGATTTCTTTTAATTATTTTTAGTAAGGGTTTGCGCCAAAGAGAGGGAAGAAGTAATTGCATGAAAAATACCTTTAGAGGATTTTGCATGTGTTCCTAATCTTCCAGTTGAAGCCTTCATTGAATTTACTTATATTTTCCTTCACACGGAGTGCTTTCCAGAATTCAAAATTGCTCATATAAAATAAAAAATAAAAGGTGATGAGTTTTGTCTGAATTGTTTACGAAAAACATCTTACTGGTGTATGTACTGGAGAAGAATTACAAAAAAGCTTCAGGAATAAAAGGGGAAGATAGATTAGAGGAAACACCCGCAAGAAAAATCATAGTCAGCTGCTTCTAGATTTATCTCATGACTTCCTAGGTTTTATGTTGTGCATAAAATCTAGCCAACACAAAGAGAAAACAATGATAAGAAATGTAACAGATAACCATGGAAATAGATAGTCTTGCATAACAAATTCTACACATGAAGCACCCGTTAACATGTTAGAAAGATAAAAAGTCTGTCAAAGTGTGCATAGTACGATAAATTAGTGTGCTATGAAACAAAACTGAAACAATATCACCTATAGTTTATGAAAGTGGATGCCTTCAGGATTTGATGTAGGGATGGTACTAAGTACTGCACCAAGCATCCAAGATGCATGTAATGGGCCTGTAAAATCTGCGATCACAACTAGAAAGAAAGTGAATGCACATGTGTGTATAGAAAGATAATGAACTACAAGCTATCTATCTAGCATGTGTAATAAAGTGAACATGTAACAAGTAAATGTAAGCAAGACTAAGTGTAACTAAGATATGTAGCATGCTATGGAAGAGGCTGAATGGAATGCAGTGTGAATGATAGGAGCAATGTTCCCCCCAAATGGATGTGTATGTATGAAATGAGGTTCATTTAGTTTTTCCACCTCACCAATCAAGAATGAACCGTAAACAAGAGTGCATCATCAGGAAATGGTTTGAGTGATGTGTCATCATGTGTTAGAAATATTTGATGAATGAAGCATGGATTTTTGATTGTAGAATGATGATGTGGAGATGATATCGAATGTGACATATGGATGAGTAATCATGAAGTTGTATAAAGAGGCGATGATTTAGCCTAAAGTATTTATCATGAGGTGTGTGAGTAGGATGTCAGAAAGCGTGATGATGTAGCATAAAAAATATATCACGAGATGAATGAATAGGAAATATATAAAGGGGTGATGATTTAACATAAAGAGTATATCAAGATATGAAAGAATAGGAAAGCTAGAAAGGGGTGATGACTTAGCATAAAGCCTATATCACGATATGTGTGAAGAAGGCACTAGTTAGGGATGTCACATGGTAATAGGGATGAATGACTAAATGTGTAAGATTGATGAGGTAAATTTGATATGTATACCCCTAACAGCCGAGTATGGGTTGTGGGACTCGAGTGTGTCATAGGGTAATAACCGTAACATGTAGTGGTAGATGTAATGCCTCTAACATGGTTGATATCTATGATGACTTCTTTAATCAAAGTTACAAATGTTAATATGTTATTCTTCTTTGAAGACAATGTACTCTTGTGAACTAAGCAATCATGTTTGTTGTAGCTTATATGTTTATCTTCTAAAAATAGATACTATCCTTCCATGACAATTATGAATTTAAAAATGTAGCATTTCACTCTTTCTTATGTTGGATGTTCACTGCATGTGGATAGAGGAAATTAATTCAGCGTAAACTTGTTCATAGCCTATATTTCTTTTGAACTTGTGCTTTAGTATATATGATTTCTGATGCAGGATATCTATACCTTAGATCAACTTCAGTGATCCAAGGCATGCTTTCGATTTTATGATGTCAAGGTCATCTTGAACGAGCTGGGAAGAATGTTGGGTTTTTGAACCCAGGCTGCCGCAGTATCATAGGTGATATCTTCTCCACACGTCCTTTATAAGTGACGCAAGAACGCCATTTTTGGTTCTTCATATGGTAATGTTGAATTGGTAATTTGAATGATTATTTGGGGGACCTAATTTAATCTAAGTTCCTAAGTTTGTTATCCTATCCTAAGTTTAAGCCAGATGATTTTATTATTGTGGTTGAATATGGATGAAGGTAATCCTAAGTCATGTTACTAGGATATTTTAAGACTAAAATGATAAACTAACCTAAGGACCTAAGTTGGTTTATAAGCTAATGTTATTAACCTAACCTAAGGGCATGGACTAGACTAGATGGAAAGGATGACATGAGGAGGGGTGTCAGTGGCACCAATTCCTAAGGTATTTAAGAGGTTTGAATGAGGCATTAAAACACCCTATTACCACCAATGTTGGCGAATGCATGGAAAGTTGGTGGAAGATGAGTTGTCAACTATGCTAAATTTTATTGCATGGAGTTTTAAATTTTAGTTGTAGCCAACAAGGAGTTGGCGGAGGTGGGAAAGAAGGAAAGGACTCTGTTAGTCCTATTGGCATTTATTGATCTCGACCATTGCAGAAACTACCTGGGAAATAGGAGAAGTTGGTGGGATATATGGTTTTCGGTTTTCATTATTTCATTTGGTTTTGGGAGCTTTGTAGCTCTACATGTGGTTTTCTTACTTTCAAACTTCTAGTTCGAATTTGTGCATGATAAATTTCACCTTGCATGGTAGTGATGGTAACAAAAAATAAGCAAGGAAGCTATATGAGGAAGATAAGGAAAGTTTTAGTGGCTCATGTTTTACGTTTTCATGGAAATATTGCTATAGAAGTTCTACTTGAAGATTTGGAATGAGGAAAAGAAGATAGGAGCACTATCAGACATGATATGCCCTATCTCATTAAATCTTCTACTTTTACGTAAGTGTTTTCATTAAAAGAACTTTTCTCTTTTATGCATTTGTTCTGGTTTTGGTGTCTGTGTTTCTTCTTCTTACTTCAATGGAGTTTCTCGATTTCGTTTCTTATGTATGCACTGTGATGTTGTGTAAATGTTGATTAGCATATTCTGGGTTTATTTTCATGGTAAAACAATTATGTTATCATTTTATTGTTATTACTGAGCTTCTTGGGATATCGATGCAAGTCTGTGTTTGTATCCTTGCTAGATTGTTTACCTTGTTTGGGTAACTTGTAAGCTTATATAGTTGCCAGGTTTTTGATGAAATCTTATGGAATTAGCTTAAATTGTTCTCCTTATTACTAATGGTTGGAGATTAACTTTATTAGAAGGATTTCATCATGGCTATTTGGGATTCTGACATTTCTTGTGGTTACTCAGAGGACTCATATCGTGGCTGTACTATTTTTGTTCATGAAGCTCTTTATTGTTATTGTATGGGATATATGCCAGTGATATGGTGAAAATTCACATGTTCTTTTGTTTTGGTCATTTTTCTTGTTGATAACAGTGGAGACCAACATTATTTGGTCGAATTTATTGTGATTGTACTCATATTCATTTATGAGGTATTCAACTGTTATTGTTAGGGGTTATGTTTATTTTATAATCCTCACTATAAAAAGGGAATTGTATTGAATCTTCTGCTCTTTTGATAAACCTTATTTGGGAGGCAGTAACTTTCGTTAATAGTTATACTGGGAAGGTATGTCAGTTGAAAGTTTCTGGTTTCAATTCTTTTTCATTGCTGAGTTTATTGGTTACCCATCTGGGCTTTGTAGTTGCTTTAAGATAGATCTTGTTCATCTTTATCAGGAATGCAAAGTTTGTTTTATCTTTGAAAGAGTGTTGTTTGAGGGAGACTTTTCTTACTTTCTCTCTATGTCATTCTTTGTTCTATGGTAATTGTAATCCTTAATGGGTGGAATAGTTTTGTTACAGATACTGGTATCATCTCTCCTTTTTGTTTATTAAGTTAGCTTGTAACAAAAACCCTTTCTGGGTTGTCCCATGAAAGGAGGTAACATTTAGTTTTGCTTGTTCTAAGTTTTGGTATAACTTTTAATTGGTTAGTATGGGATTTTGGACCGGTTAAACTCTTACTTCTTCTTTATCTATATACTCCATTCGAGCAGGTTCCAATTCTTGAGTTTGTGGAGCTTTGGATTACCTAGGTGTAGATTGGCATTATATTATTATTTACAGATATTACTGTCTTAAAACTTTGTGTTTGATCATGAAGGAGTTTGCGAGAATCGAATTGGAAACGATGCACCATGAAGTATTTGCACTCCAATGGAATTGTGATAGCTCTAGTGTAATCACAAGGAAGAATCGATCAATAATGGAAGAACTTGCTCAACAGAAATAAAGCTTGCACATAGAGGAAAGACAACAGAGTGTCTTGGCATGCTCATAAGTGAATAGTAAAAGGGTACATATAGGGTGCTGAGTAACCCTAGTGCATGACTCAATAACAAACGCTAAACCTAACCCTAAACCTAACCCATGTGAGAAGACCCTCCAATATGAGAGGAGGACACATAGAATAACTCACACTAATACCCCCCTTCATCGAAGTTGGGGTAGCGGCTATGAGACAGACGGAAAAAGAAGATACCCCTAAACAACTAAGAAAGATGTGTTAATGGGGCCTGGAAACTAAAGGCGTGATAAGGTGCCCATATACAAACACAATATTCCTAGAAGAATAAAAAGAAAGGAAGGACTACATAGACCGAAGAAGATGAGCAACTACAGAAGACCTCACCCCAAGAAGAGACCGTAAGTGAAGAAACTTCATCTCAGTGAAGGGCTTGGTAAATAAATCTGTAATCTGATCAGCTGTCTGAATGTACTAAATGTCGATGACAACATCATGAATAAGCTCCCGTATAAAGTGCATATGGATCTCAATGTGCTTCGTCCGCTGATGCTGAACTAGATTTCTGCAAATAGAGATTGTGCTTGTGTTATCACAGTAGATAATGGTAGGCCTCTGAAAGTGGATGCCAAACTCTGTCAGAATACCCTATAGCCAAATAGCTTCTGTGGCAGCATTAACTGCTCCTCTGTATTCTGCTTCTTACTAGACCAACTAATAGGACCTGAACCAAGAGAGAAAATATAGCCAGAAGTAGATTTCCGATGATCTAAGTCACCAGCCTAATCAGAATTTGTGAACCCAATCAAGTCAATATCTACCCCTCCATGATAGTGAATGTCATCAGCATAAGTGCCATGAACATAATGAAGGATTCATTTAGTTGCTTTCCAATGCATCTCATGTGGATCCTGCATGAATCTGGACACGATCCCAACAGTGTACGATAAATTCAGTTGAGTGTGAGTCAAGTAAATCAAGCTCACCACCAACTGTCGATAAAGAGTACCATCAACCAAGGGAGTAGAGCAATCTGAAACCAACTTAACCATGGAAAGAAAAGGAGTAGGATAAGACTTACAATAAGACATCTAAAAACGAGCTAGAAAATCAAGAGCATACTTAGGTTGCAAAATCAAGATTCCTGAGTCAGATTGTGAAATCTGGATCCCAAGGAAGTAATGAAGCATACCTAAGTCAGTCATGGAAAACTTGTTGCCCAAGACGATCTTCATAGAATTAATAATAGAGGAAGAGCTGCCTGTGATCAACAAGTCATCAACATATAGAACAAGAATGAGTATGGAGTTATCTTGCCATAGAATATAAACATTTGGATCAGAATGACACCTAGTAAACCCTGATGTAAGTAAAAAGGAGTCCATCTTGACATACCAAGCCCGAGGGGCTTGTTTAAGGCCATAAAGAGACTTCTTTAACTTACAAATGAGGGAGGGATCTTGGACATAACCCAGAGGTTGTTCCATATAGATCTCTTCCTCTAGGTCACCATGAAGGAAGGCACTCTTAACATCCATTTGATGGAATTTCCATCTGTTCGCTGCGGAAATGGCTAGGGTCAGTTGAATAGAAGTCATCTTTGCAACTGGAGTAAAGGTTTTAGCATAATCAACCCCAGCTATTTGGGAGAAACCCTTTTCTACTAATCACACTTTAAAATTTTTGACGTCTCCATCTACTCCATACTTTGTTCGAAACACCCACTTACATTGAACGATTTTTCTTCCTTTTGGAAGAGGGGTGAGATCCCAAGTATGGTTCTTCATGAGAGAGGAATACTCCTCATCCATGGTAGAATTTCAGTCAGGAATAACAAAGGCTTCCTAGAAATACCTTGGATCAGAAGTAGAGGCAAAGAAAGAGTGGGGTCTAACGAAATATGAGCGAGTACGTCTCATATCCGAAGTATCTCCAACTAAATCTCCAGCACTTTGCAAATTTTTCCTAGCCCAAAGAGGACCATGAGGACCAGGCTCAGAGTTAGAAGATTCTTCACTTGAGTGAGAAGGGACATAGTCCTCATCATCACTACTGTCAGAATCAGAAGACTTAGAGGTCTGATGGTCGGGAGGATATGGAAGAGGAGCATGCTCAATAGTATCATCATCTGATGAGTTAGAATTTGAATCAGCGAGCTGAAGAACCTCAGTAGGTGGAGAAGTAGAAGTCGAAGAAGACTCATCAAACTTAACACTTCTCTCAATATACAACTCATGAGAAGTAGGATTCATCAATCGATATCCCTTCACGCCATTGGGATACCCTATAAAGATACAAGGTTTGGATTGTGGTTCCAAAGCCTTGCGTTTCTTCTTGGAAATATGAGCCATAGCCTTCGATCTGAAGACTCGAAAGTGCTCAACATCAGGCTTGCATCCAAACTAGGCTTCAAAGGGTGTCATCCCTCTTATTTCCTTGTGTGGAACACGATTCTGAATGTAATTTACACAATTTAATGCTTCGGCCCAATACTGTGGAGGAAGAGACTTCGAGTGAATCATACAAGTGGCCATATCCTTAAGAGTATGGTTATTTCTTTCTATGACTCCATTCCGCGAAGGGCTATAAACAATTGTATGCTGTAAAGAGATCCCTTCAAAAGTTTAGAAATCCATGAACCTATTGTTTACGTATTCACCTCCATTGTCGGTTCAAAGAATCTTGATAGACTGTTCCACCTATTTCTCAGCAAGAGCTTAAAGTCCTGAAAATGTTCAAAGACTTTAGACTCAAGCTTAAGAAAATATACCCAAGTATATCGCAAATAGTCATCAATGAAGGTTAGCACATAAACAACTCTAGTAAATGAAGGAGAAGGAAATGTACCAAAAACATCGCTGTGAACAAGATCCAAAGGACTAGTGGCTTTCTAGGATTTTCCTTTGTCAAAGTTCTTTTCATGATGCTTTCCAAGGGTACAACCCTCACAAAGACCCTTAGAAAACTTGACGCGAGGTAACCCATTGACCATTTCATTTTGGGTCAATTGTTCAAGGTAGCGATAATTTAGATGTCTGAAATGCTCATGCCATAGCTTACTAACTTCATTTGCATGAGTGAGCAAAGCAGTGGGTGTAGAATCAGAAGTAAAGTGGGAAAAAGTATATAACCGTGAACGATGATCAACCTTTCCCTCAGCCACTGTAGTTTCATTGTTAAGCTCACGAATAATCACCGAGTTAGGACCGAATTCCACTCGCATTCCTTCACCAAGGTGAGTAATTTGGTAAACCGATAGGAGATCGGTAGAGAGATTAGGAACACTCAACACTTGGTTAAATGTTCCCCCATCCATCTCTATTGATCCACTACCAGAAACTGACACTATCGTGTCATTGCCCATCGTGATTTGGGACATTCCACACGGTTCGATGTTAGAACACTCAACATGTGAATAAACCATGTGGTGCGAGGCACTTGAATCTATAATCCATGTCGATGAAGGAGCAACTCTAGCTACAAGGGCCTTTCCTTTCTTCTTATCATTTTTAGCACATTTTGTAGCAGAAGACTCGGCCTTTGGAGCAATTTTTTTTATGGATTCAGGAACACTTATTTTATTCTTCTCAAGTAAATGAGATAAGTGATCAATCTATTTCCAAAAACAGTGTTGCTCATTGTGATCAGACTTCTTGCAATAGGAACACAAAAAATTTCTTTTCTGTGCCTTAGGCTCAGAAGTCGAAGTGTTTGTGTCATTTTTAGGTTTGGTCTTGGTTTCTTTCTTAGGTTGATCCTTTGTTTCTTTCTTTTTTTTAGTATTCTTTCCCTTACTAGTACTTGCTACAAGGGCATGTGACTTGGACTTGAGAGACCCCATTTGAATGAGTTTGTCATGTTCTCAAATGAGGTTGGACGACAAATAGTCAAAGAAGGGCATAGTCCAAGTATTGCCCAAAGCAGATTTTGTAGCGTAGAAATTTGACACGAAGACAAAATATTTGGGACCTAGCTTAGAGAGAATCGAAGAGATCAGTTGAGAATCTTTCTTCTCTACTTGACATCCTTTTAATAACAATCTAATGTGGAAAAATTTCAAGAAGAAAGCTTGTAGGTTTTCAAAGTCACTAGGATTTAACCCTAGTAGTTCGTTTTCCAACTCATGCACTCTCATGTCATCTAGTTGTCCAAACATTACATCCAGCATTTTCCATGTAGATTTAGGTGTTTCAGACGCCTCAATGTGGAAGAGCAAGTCAGGAGAAATAGACATGCAAAGAAGACCTAAAGCTTCATCACTACGGTTTAACCACTTAGATTTTTTAGGTTCGTCGTTTGTTTCAGTCTAAGTTACCATGGTGATGTAGAATAACCCTTTACCCCTTAGTTTCATCATTATTTTCGATCTCCATTCGAAAAATTTGAACAGCGTAAGCAAAGGTATCGAAAGTGCATCCATAGTGAGAGAGAGAGAAAGAAATGTAAAAAAGAAACATAAACACCCAGAACAATATAACAACCCCCTAATTTCGGTACTTTATAGTTTAGTGCATTGATTATAATCGGGTCCATGTGTGTGGTTTGAAAAACTTGGTAACTCGTCTTGCAATCAGTGTAATAACGCGTAAGAGAGGAGACCACAATAGTGGTTCGTGGAGCGCAAAAAATAGGATGCCGTAAACAAGCACAAGAAAAAAACAAGGAAGGAGGTGAAAGCCAATCCTGGTTATGAGAAAAAGTGTTTCACATCGCAAAGAATACCCCCTTGCCATAGACTGTGGCAGACATGATCACTAGTTGCAAGCAATAATAAGGGTGAAAAAATACAAAGTTGTGAACTCGAAGGAGTTCAGATATCTTTAGAACATTGAAAAAACACCCGGAAGGGAAATAAGAGCTCAAAGTGTCACTACACACTTGAGCGCATGATTAGTAAAAATCTCAAACTAATGGTGGAGAGGGATCTCATCATGTTAATCAGCTGCTATGCCAACACCCTCCTGCATGATGGAGCCAGGTATACACCCAATCAGGCCCAACAACATTAAGAGAAAGTGACACCAGGAATTTCCCAGGAGGTCACCCATCTCGGCACTACCATGGGGTTGGTGCCCTTAACTACCTAGTATCAGAGATGCATGACTTTCCATCACACCAAAAGCTCAAACTGATGGTGGAGAGGGATGTCATTGTGTTAATTAGTTGCTACGCCAATACCTTTCTCATCCTTTTGGCTAAGATCAAGTGTAGTATCTGTTCTTATCAGTTTAATATTTGATACGTGGTTTAATGAACCACACGATATTAAATTTATTTCTTTAGGGGGAGGGTTTAACATAGGTAGCTTGCTATCAGAACTCTCGTGCATTGCTTCTATATTGCACTACTGCAAAATCCTGGTGCACCCCACATAATGATTTGCCATCACACCAAAAGCTTGAACTAATGCTGGAGAGGGATCTCATTATGTTAATCAGCTGCTACGCCAACACCCTCCCGCATGATGGAGCCAGGTATACACCCAATCAGGTCCAACAAAATTAGGAGGAAGTGACACCGGGAATTTCCCAGGAGGTCACCCATCCCAGAACTACTCTAGGGGTGGGCGTGCTTAACTGCCTGGCTCTGATACCAAACGATTTGCCATCACACCAAAAGCTTGAACTAATGGTGGAGAGGGATCTTATCATGTTAATCAGCTGCTATGCCAACACCCTCCTACATGATGGAGCCGGGTATACACCCAATCAGGCCCAAAAACATTAGGAGGAAGTGACACTGAGAATTTCCCAGGAGGTCACCCATCCCAAAACTACTCTGGGGGCTGGCGCGCTTAACTTCCTGGCTCTGATACCAAATGATTTGTTGTCACACCAAAATATTGAACTAATGGTGGAGAGGGATCTCATCGTGTTAATCAGCTACTACGCCAACAGATCATGGTGTTTTATTGACCTTGATTCTGATGGATTTTTTGTATGACTCTCCTTTGGGAATGCTAGGAGTCTTGTGTTATTTCTAAAATTGTTGTTTCCTTCACTCTCAAGATCCTTTCCTTGAGTTGAATTCAATTTTTTAGGATCATAATTTGACCTTGCGTAAATTTTGAAAACGATTTGCTATTTCTCTAACAATAGCTTATGGAGATAATAAAAATGTAGAAGTAGATGTTTAGGGGACTACATGGTGTTAGCTATGTCTGTTCTTTTGAGTTTTGAACTTGGATATGAATACATGCCTCCAAGGAACTTATATTGTGAGTTTTTTGTTGTTTGTATTGTACCTAATCTCTTGTTGGTTAAACTTTTCTTACCTATAATACTGGGAATTTTTCTTGATCAACATAATCCTTAGATATTGAGCTGAGCCCTAGTAGGTAAGATTGTTGGATGGATTTATATTTAGGTTTTATCTTCTTGTTTGATCATACAGTCATAATGCAAGTTTTTATCAATTGGAATATTAAAACAACATACTTATTTTAGAAAGGTAGTTTTATTATATCAATTTTATTCTTCTTGAATAAATAAATAGGTTGAGTTTGTGAAACTTAAGTTAGAATCTAGAATGAGAAGTTAAGATTAAGTTAGAAATGTGAATTACCTCTTTCTTAATTATTTTTTATCAAACGACTATCAGGTTGTAATGAGTTCCACATTTGTGTTTGAGATAGAATTAATTATGTTGATTTAATTGGATCTTACTTAAACATTACTTCTTGTAGATTCTATGATCTCTTTCATGGTTTTTGTAATCTTTTGGGGAAATTCTTTGTATTAATCTTAATTTTTTATTTTGGAACCATTTCATAAACAACATGATTCATTTTTGTGAAACAGTTAGTTAAAAGCATATTGTTTTAATGTTATAGCGTTTATCATGCTCAGGTCTTATGAACTGACTCGTGCTAACGATTTTGCAGATGGATTTTGTAAAGGATGAAAGGAGGAATACATATACAAAGTTACATATGATCTACTAAATAAATTATCTCTTTATTATGATGACTATGTAGTGACATAGTCTCGAAATGTACTTTTGTCAGGAAAAAAAGACGTATTAAAACTAGTTTTTTGTTGATGTAATGACATTTGTGTAATCCTTTGAAATACTTCCTAAGTTTTGAGATGGGAGAACTCTCTTTTTGATAAATTAATTGCTTTGGTAAAAATTTTGATTACTGATATACTTATGAGGCCTTCATGACATAAGTTTGTGTAATATTACTAAATAATATCATTCATCATGGGAGAAATTTAGATATATATGTGATATGGGATTACACAACTTATTAGATTTTACGATATATTAATCTTCTAGGATTAAGGATATATATATATGTATATATATATATATGTGTGTGTGTATATATATATATATATATATATATATATATATATATATATATATTGATTTTATTTCACGTGAAAGAGCACAACTAGGTTGATACTCTTTGGTAGACCCTTAAACAGTAAGAAGGGAATATGGTTAGATTATATATATGGGTATGAATTTTTTATTATGCTAAAGCAAAGGTGCTCTGTTTTCATAAAGTGGACATTGATCCTTAATAAGGAAAAAGGATATCTTCCTTGTAATTAAACAAAAATCTATATACGATATCTTGTATGGGTTTATGATTAAATCACGAGGACGATTGACTGTGTTTTCCTTAGCTGGTTTCTATAATTGAAACATGAATGTTTAAAAAGGGTAGTAACAAGATTTAGACTTACGGTATTATGAAGTCTAAAGTAAAAGTTTCAATAAGCTTGTTACAAGATAAAACTGTAGTAGAAGATCTAATGATATTACCTTCTTAACATCAAATTTTGACATATCGATATTTGGTAATAAAAAATTAATATTAAGTTAAACATAAGTATGAAATTAAAATGAGTATGAATTCATATTTTATTTGCATATCTTCTACTCATGTAAATTACAGCTTGTAACCTTCTTGGATTAAATTTTTCTTAGTAGACCCTTAATAGCGTTGTTATCAATAAAAATATAAGATAATAATTGATTGGGTTAATAAACTAATATTCTTAAGTATGTTAGTCTAGTTGAGGAAACTCAGTTGGATGTTGAAACTTAAAAATTACAACATAGTACCTTCGTAATGACATGAGTCATTATGAGGATACTATGATACAACCAACTATGCCTCAACACCCCACTTAGTTTGATTAACTCGATTGACATAAGTGGAAGTTTGGTTCATGGTTTCTCCCTAAACAAAGATAGAAACATGAGCTATTGTTGTGGTCAACTCATATTGACTTAGGGTGACTAGACAAACCCAATCGACGTAAGTCAATTGAGTATGTCTATGTATCATTAGTCACCACGAGTAGCCTTCCACACTAGTGCATGTTGCTGCCCTTGTCTAGTGTGAAAATTTGAATTAGATTGGGTTGACAGAAGTTAAGAAAGACCATTCTAGATAATAGTACAAGTGTGGTGAATGACATATTCCTTTTGACGAGTATTCCGTCTTGGAATGTAAACATGGTACACATGTTTAAAAACTTTGTCCAAAGTATCGTAAGCTGTTGGTTACTTTGTCCTATGTCACCTTGTCTAAGATGTAGGATTTTAGATGAATATCGGTAATAGGTATTCATATAGGCTTCTTAGACAGAACACTTGGGTACCCCTAAAAGGGTAAAGGAACCAAGTATACTTAGTATACACATTATTAAGTTAACATGAGGGATCAGTTTAATACTGAGTCATGGAATGAGAGATCGGTGTCTCACTGAATCATTACAGATACATATGGTTTTCTGTTATGAGATAGATTAGTAATTGGAATTTGTGTTCTGAATTATATTGATTTAGAACAAAGAACATTATGTTAAAAAAATCCCTTACTTCCAAAGTCTTAAAAAGTGGATGTTACATCTTGGTATCAAAGCTGAAGGTTGCAGCTCTTAGACCTATTGAGTCTATATTTGATAAAAAATTAATTTTCTTGTTAACAAAAAATGGTTGGAATAAGGGGATGTACTACAAATAATCCACCTCTAGGTGGAGAGGTAGCTACCGTAAAAAAACTTGACAAGATTCTCTCTACCCTGCTGGACACAAGAGATTGTTTGGTTGTACTTGAACAAAAAGTAATGGGTAATGAGGAGGAAGATGATGTTGGTAATAACAATCAGCCACCTCCAGGGGACAATGCCAATGCTAGAAATTTAGGCGTTGATAATAATAATGCATCAAATAACAATGTTGCAAATGTCAATAATAATGTTGTGAATGTAAATGCAAATGTACCCAATCCGTTTGAAAATAAAGAGGATAAGTCCACCAAATTTTGATAACACTACTTTGGGGGATGGAGCTGAGAATTTACTCAATGAAATGGAGAAATACTTTACAATAAGGAACTTCTAAGAGGAAACAAAAGCAGTATGGGGAGCTTATCAACTTTCCCATGAGGCATCCTCCTGGTGGGGCAATCGTAAAGATGAATTGAAAATTGATGAATCAAGCATCACTTGGGATCATTTTAAGAGCTACTTTAGGAAATATTGATTGCCATAACTCTATTATGATTAGAAAATGACAGAATTTCAGAATTTAATTCAAGGAAAATTAACTGTAACTGAGTACCATGATATGTTTACTAAAATTCTTAAGTATGTTTCTCAGTATCAAACTAACGAGAAGTTTAGGATATGCAAGTTCATTATGGGATTGAATCTAATCATAGGGGTAAAGTAGATTTTCACAGCCCAACCACCATGGAGGGGGTTGTAGAAAAAGCCATTCAATAAGAATAAAATTAAAGGCAATTTATGCCCATAAAGAAGAGAATTGTAAGAAAATTCCTAATTCTTCTTCATCACTTGCACCCAAAAAGGTGGCGTGGAAAAAATTTGGAGCCAAAAATAGGCTTGTAACTAATAATAATAAGAAAACAACAACAAATAAACCTGTTGTGAACATTTGAAATAAATTTGTGAAGAATAACAACAATGGACAAAAGTCCTTTGGAGGACAAAATAGTAATTTCAGGGATGGAAATAAATTTAAACCAAAAAGAGGACATGTAGGGGGATGTTTCAACTGTGTTAAGGATCACTATGAAAATCATGTCTATAAAGAAAGTTGACGATAATCAACGACATAAGATACATGTTGCAGTAGCTAATAAACAAGTTGAAAAACAAGTTACACCCATAGAAGTGCTAGGTAAATTATTTGGTACGCCTATTACTATACTTTTTGATACTGGAGCTACAATTTTTTTTATTTCTAGTAAATTAGCTATAAAACTAAAAAGAAAAGCTAGAATAATGGAAAAATCTTGGGTTGTACATTATGAAAATAATGTTGTCCATACTGTTAGTAAATATCTTTTTGGAGTAGTCGTAGAGTTACAAAATTTTCCACCGAAGTAGATCTTTATGTTTCTCCTTTGGGGTCATATGATGTCATAATAGGTGTTAATTGGCTTGCTGATCATAAAAAAATTTGATTGTTTTGAAAAACACATTAGTTTCCTTGATGATCTGCAGAAAACAACAGACATCTAAGGGGTAAAACGAGAAACTTCAATTAGAAAATTATGATCTATGCAACTTAAAAATGAAAAAAATAAAGGTTACACTCTATATGAAGTAAAAAAAAATTGAAACCATAGAAAAGGATAATGATTTCTTGGAAAATTTTCCGCTGTTAAGATATTTCAATGATGTGTTTCCGGAAGAACTACCTAGTCTTCCACCCAAATGGGAATTTGAATTCATAATAGAAATCAAACCGGGAACTAAGCCTATTTCTAAGGCACCTTATCGAATGACTACCATTGAACTGGTAGAGCTAAAGGAATAATTACAAGAAATGTTGTTTAAGGGTTTGATAAGACCGAGTGTCTCACCTTGGGAACACCGATAATTTTTGTGAAAAAGAAAGATGGAACACTTAGACTTTGTATTAATTACAGGATGTTAAAAAAAATAACAATCAAAAAAATATATCCACTTCCTATAATTGATGATTTGTTTGACCAGATGCGTGGTGCATCAGTTTATTCTAAGATAGATCTTTGTTCTGGGTATCACTAGTTAATAATCAAAGACAAAGATATTCATAAAACAACCTTTAGGAAAAGGTATGGACATTATGAATTCATGGTTTTACCATTTAGTTTGACAAATGTACGTTCTACTTTTATGAATTTAATGAATAATATCTTTTAAGAATAGTTGGACAAGTTTGTACTTGTATTGTTAGATGATATTCTTATATATTCTAAAAGCATTGATGAACATCATGAGCATTTGAAAATAGTATTTTAAATCTTGAGAAAGAGAAGATTGTATGGTAATTTTTCCAAATGTTATTTTTATGAAACACGATTTCACTATTTGGGACATGTCTTAAGCAAAGATGGAATAACAGTTGACCCATCAAAGATTGTTGCCATAGCTGAATGGCTTGCACCTAAAAATGTACATGAAGTCAGAAGCTTCATGGGACTTGCTAGTTACTGCATAATTTTTGTTAAGGATTTTTCAAAATTCATTGCCCCAATTAATTCATTACAAAAGAAAGACAAAAAGTTTGTCTGGAGTGATAAATGCGAAGCAACATTTAAAACTCTGAAAGATCAGTTAACTTTTGCACCTATTTTGGCTGAACCAGATCCAAATGGAAACTTTACGGTAGTTATAGATGCTTCCAGTGAAGGACTTGGAGGTATTCTGTTGCAAAATGATCATGTTATATCATATGAGAGTAGAAAAATCAAGTTACATGAGTTGAATTATGCTCCCCATGACCTAGAGCTTGCTTCCATAGTTCATGCACTTCAATTATGAAGAGATTATCTATTAGGAAGACCTTTTGAATTAAAGAGTGAACACCTTGGGCTGAAGTATATTTTCACTCAACCAAATCTAAATGTAAAACAATGAAGATGGTTAGAGTTTTTGTCACAATATGATTTTGACATAAGTTACATTAAAGGAAAATAAAACAGAGTGGTAGATGCACTAAGTTGTAGGAAACATATTTATGCACTTATAACTTTGAGAACTCAGTTTAAGGATGAGGTATAAAGTATCATGGAATCTTATATATACTTTCAGCAAGTAAAAACAACACTTGCATCATATCTGAATGATGTTGGATACAAAGGTTTTAACTTTGATAATGAAGGAATACTAAGATGTGAAAAACGGGTATACGTACCTTCGAGAAAGGAGTTAAGGAAAAATTTAATGATGGAATTTCATAATTCACCTTACTCAGGACATCCCAGTTTTACAAAAATTCTTGCTGATGTAAAACAACAATATTTTTGGAAAGGGATGAAGAAAGACATAACTGATTTTTTTTCACACTGCTTGAAATGTCAGCATGTTAAGGTTGAGCATATGCACCCAACTGGTTTATTATATCCTTATAACATACCGCAATATAATTGGAAAGTAATTAACATGGATTATTTTCAAGGGATGCCTATGTCTAGAAATAAATGTGATGTTATTTTAGTTGTGTTTGATAAATTGACAAAATTAGAACATTTTATTGCTGGTAATCTTAAAGATGATTCACTCGTTTTAGCGAAAATATTTGTGCATGAAATTTTTAGATTATATGGAGTACCCAAATTGATTATATATGATAGGGACCCTAGAATGAAATATCATTTTTGGAAAATGCTAAATGTAGCCTTAGGAAGAAAACTAAATTTTAGTTCCACATACCATCCGGAAACAGATGGTCAAACAAAGAGAGTAAATCAGGTTTTGGGAGATATGTTACAAATGTACTGCATGGATCAGCAGTACAAATGAGAAGAATATCTCCCTTTAGTTGAATTTTCTTACAATAATACATATCATTCCTCCTTAAAAATGGTACCTTTCAAAGTATTTTATGGAAGGAAATGCAGAACTCTAGTTAGTTGGGATAACATTGAAGATAGAGAGGTAATTGGATCTGAAATTTTTATTGATATGAAACAACAAGTGAAAATGGTTCATGAATGATTAAAAGAAGCTGCGGATAGGCAGAAAAGTTATGGAGATTTGAAAAGGATCGATAATAAATTTGAACTTGGTGAAAAAGTCTTTTTACGTGTTAAACCTAAAAAGAGCTCTATAACCTTTGGCAAGGCAACCAAACTATCACCTCATTTTGTGGGACCTTTCGATATTGGTGAAGTGATTATCCCTGTAGCTTATCACTTAGCATTACCTCCCACTTTGTCATGAAATGCATGATGTTTTATATATTTATTTTTTTAAGAACACGTTTCAGATTTATCATGTGTGTTAAATTGGGATTCCTTGCAGGTCCAAGACCCAGGAATAATCATGGTTGAACCCTTAAGAGTGTCAGAAAATCATCAATTGCACTTGAAAAATCATGAAACTAGTCAATGCAAGGTTCATTGGAACCAATTTAATGAAGAAAGTGCAACATGGGAAAACCTTGAGGACATGAAAACTATTTTTCCTCATTTATTTGAATAGAATTAGTTCTAATGTTAGAAACGATTAAAGAATTTGTTTAAAACTATCTTTAATTTCTGCCAGTTTTAACTATCTTATATTTTATTAGTACTGGATCAATTATTTTAATGATGTAATAAATTATGAAAACTTGAATTCCTCAAATTTGGTTTTTGTTTGAGAAATTGTGGATAAAAGAACTATAATTATGAGTATTTTTCTTGTTTAAGAATATGGACTAAGTTAATCATCAGGATGATGATGCTTTATAGGGGGAGGTATGTAATGCCTCTAACATGTATGATATCTATGATGACTTCTTTAATCGAAGTTGCAAATGTTGATATGTTATTCTTGGTTGAAGACAGTGTACTCTTGTGAACTAAGCAATCATGTTTGTTGTAGATGATATGTTTATCTTCTGAAAATAGATACAATCCTGCCATGTCAATTCTGAATTTAAAATGAAGTATTTCATTCTTTCTTATGTTGAATGTTCACTGCATGTGGATAGGGGAAATTAATTCAGCCTAAATTCATTCATATCCTATATTGCATTTGAACTTGTGCTTCAGTCTATATGATTTCTGATGCAGGATATCTATACCTTAGATTAATTTTAGTGATCCAAGACATGCTTTTGATTTTATGATGTCAAGGTCATCTTGACCGAGCTGGCAAGAATGTTGGATTTCTAAACCCAGGCTACTACGGGATCACATGTGATCTCTTCTACACATGTCCTTCATAAGTTATCCAAGAACATCATTTTTGGTTCTTCATACGGTAATGTTGAATTGGTAATTTAAATGATTATTTGGGGGACCTAATTTAATCTAAGTTCCTAAGTTTGTTATCCTATCCTAAGTTTAAGCTAGATGATTTTATTATTGTGGTTGATTATGGATGAAGGTAATCCTAAGTCATGTTACTAGGATATTCTAAGACTAAAAATGATAAACTAACCTAAGGACCTAAGTTGGTTTCTAATATAATGTTATTAACCTAACCTAAGGGCATGGACTAGCCTAAAGGGGATGATGTGGATGACATGAGGAGGGGTGTCAGTGGCACCAATTCCTAAGGTATTTAAGAGGTTTGAATGAGGCATTTAAACACTTTGTTACTACCAATTTTGGTGAATGCATGGAAATTTTGGGCAAGCTGAGTTGTCAACTCTGCTAAATTTTATTGCATTGATTTTTAAACTTTAGTTATAGCCAACAAGGATTTGGTGGAGGTGGGAAATAAGGAAATGACTCCATCAGTCCTGTTGGCATTTATTGATCTCGGCCATTGCAAAAAATTCCTAGGAAATAGGAGAAGTTGGTGGGATAGATGGTTTTCGGTTTTCATTGTTTCATTTGGTTTTGGGAGATTTGTAGCTCTGCATTTGGTTTTCTTCTTTTCGAACTTCCAGTTCAAATTTGTGCATGATAAATTTGGTCTTGCATGGCGGTGATGGTAACATAAAATAAGTAAGGAAGTTATATGAGGAAGATAAGGAAGGTTTCAGTGGTTGGGTTTTTTGCGTTTTCATGGAAATCTTGCTGTAGAAGTTCTGATTGAAGATTTGGAACGAGGAAAAGAAGACAGGAACACTATCAAGCATGATAGGCTATATCTCATTAAATATTTTTTTTTACTTAAGTGTTTTCATTAAAAGAACTTTTCTCTTTCATTAAATCGTTCTAGTTTTGGTGTTTGTGTTTCTTCTTATTGCTTCAATGGAGTTTCTCGGTTTGGTTTCTTATGGATGCATTGTGATGTTGTGTAAATGTTGATTAGTATGTTTTGGGTTTCCTTTCTTAGTAAACCAGTTGTGTTGTCATTTTATTTTTATTATTGAGCTTCCTGGGATATTGATGCAAGTTTGTGTTTGTATCCTTACTGGGTTGTTTACCTTGTCTCAGTAACTTGTAAGCTTATATAGTTGTCAGGTTTTTGATGAAATCTTATGGATTTAGCTTGGTCATTGTTCTCCTTGCTAATGTTGGAGATAAATTTATTGGAGATTTACTCATGGCTATTTGGATTCCGAAATTGTTTTTGTCACAGGGGACTATTTGGAGACTCTTATTTTCATGAAGCTCTTTGTTATTAATGGGGGCCAGTTCATGGTGAAAATTCTTATGTTATTTTTTTTTTGGTCAGTGTTCTAGTTGATAACAATGGTGACAGACATTTTTGGTCGAAATTATGACTGTGTCATATTCTTTTATGGATTCAACTATTATTGTTTCCATGTTTATTTTGTAGATCCTCAATGAAACAAGGGAACTGTATTGAATCTTTAATTTTTGATAACCCTTGTTTGGGAGGCAGTAACTTTCATTGAAAGTTGTACTGGGAAGGTTTGTCTATTAATTTTTTCTGGTTTTAGTTATTTTTCGATGATGAGTTTATTGGTTACCCTTTCTGGGCTATGTAGTTGTTGTATGAAGATTTGTTGATCTTTATCAGGTCATTCACAATTTGTTTAAGCATTTGGAAGTGTTCGTTCTTTAAGGGAGACTATTTTGATATATCTTGCCTTCTTTGTTTGATGGTAATAGTAATCCTTCTTGAGTTGGACCAGGTTTGTTACAAAGTCTGGTATCATATCTCCCTTTTGTTTATTTGGGTAATTTGGAACAGAATACCCTTTCTGGGTTAACCTAGGAAAGGAGGTAACGGTAGTTTGGAATGTTTGAAGTTAAGGTATAACTTTTAAATGGTTTAATATGAGTTTGAGGTCTGGACCACGTAAACTTTGTTTTTCTTCTTAAGAGGATGTAAACTCCATGTATTTACTCCCTCTTCGCGTAGGTTCCAATTCTTGAGTTTTTGGAACTTCGGATTACATGGGTGTAGATTGGCATTCTTTTCTTGTTTGCAGATCTTACTATCTTGGAACTTTGTGTTTGATCATGGCATTTTCTTGACCTCTGATATAGATTGATACTGATTGTATGACTGTTCTTTGGGAATGTTAGGGTCTTGTGTTGTTTATGAAATTGTTGTTCTCTTCACTACTCAAGATCCTTCCTTGATTTGAATTCAGTCTTTCGGGTAATACTTGAACTTTGTAGGTAAAGCTTGTAAAATGATCTGCTCCATTTCTCTAACAGTAGCTTATGGAAATCAGTAAAACATGTAGTTGTGGTTGTTTAAAAGCTTGGATTGTGTTAGCTATGTCTTTTCTTTTAAGTTTCTAACTTTGGATATGAATTTAGCCTTCAGGGAGCTTTACTGTGAGTTATGTTGTTGTTGGTCTTGTACCTAATCTCTTGTTTGGTTAAAATTTTCTTACCTATAATGTTGGATTAGTTCTTGATCAACATAATCCTTAGATAATGAGCTAAGCCTAAGTTGGGTAATATTGTTGGATGAAATGATATTCAGAGTTATATCTTCTTTTTTGATCATACAGTCGTAATGCAATTTGTTTTCAATTGGAATATTAAAACAACATACTTATTTTAGAAAGGTAGTTTGATTATATCAATTTTATTCTTCTTGAATAAATAAATAGGTTGAGTTTGTGAAACTTAAGTTGGAAGCTATAATGAGAAGTTAAGATTAAGTTAGAAATCTGAATTACCTCTTTCTTAATTATTGTTGATCAGATGACTAGCAGGTTGTAATGAGTTTCATATTTGTGTTTGAGATATAATAATTATGTTGATTTAATTAGTTCTTACTTGAACATTACTTCTTGTAGATTTTATGATCTCTTTCTCTCTTTCTCAGTTTTTGTAATCTTTGGGAAAGTATTTCTGTTAATCTTAATTTTTGATTTGGAACCGTTTCATTAAACAACATGGTTCCTTTTGTGAAACAATTAGATAAAATGCATATTGTTTTAATGTTATAGCGTTTATCATGCTCAGTTCATATGAACTAACTAGTGCTAACAATTTTATAGATGGATTTCATAAAGGATGAAAGGAAAAAGACTTATAGAAAGTTACATTTGTTTTACTAAAGAAATTATCTCTTCTATTATGATGTCTATGTATTGACATTTACTTAAAATGTACTCTTGTTGGAAAAAAAAGATGTATTAAAACTAGTTTTATATTGATGCAATGACATTTGTGTAATCCTTTGAAATACTTCCTAAGTTTTTAGAGTGCGTAGAACTCTCTTTTTGATAAATGAATTGCTTTGGTAAAAAATTTTGATTTTTGATTACTTATAAGACCTTCATGACATAAGTTTGTGTAATATTACTAGGTAATATCATTCATGATGGGGGAAATATAGATATATATGTAATATGGTGATTATGCAACTTATTAGATTATATGATATATATAAAGCTTCTAGGATTAAGGATCTACACTTATAGTTGATTTCATTTCATGTGAAAGAGCACAACTAAGTTGATAATCTTTGGTAGATCCTTAAACAATAAGAAGGGAATATGGTTAGATCATATATATGTGTATGACTTCTTTGTTATGCTAAAGCAAAGGTGTTCTATTTTCATAAATTGGACATTGATCCTTAATAAGGAAAAATGATATCTTCCTTGTAATTAAACAAAAATCTATATATGATATCTTGTATGGGTTTATGATTAAATAACGAGGACGATTGACTATGTTTTCCTTAGCTGATTTCTATAATTGAAACATGAATGTTTAAAAAGGATAATAACAAGATTTAGACTCATGGTATTATGAAGTCTAATGTAAAAGTTTCAATAATCTTGTTACAAGATAAAAATGTAGTAAGAAGATCTAATGATCTTACCTTCTTAACGTCAAATTTTGACATCGATATTTGGTAATAAACAGTTAAGATTAAGTTAAACATAAGCATGAAATCAGAATGAGTAGGAATGTAGATTTTATTTGCATACCTTCTTCTCTTGTAAATTACACCTCGTAACCTTCTTGGGTTAAATTGTGCTTAATATACCCTTAATAACATTGTTATCGATAAAACTATAAAATAATAATTGATTTGGTTAATAAGCTAATATTCTTAAGTATGTTAGTCTAGTTGAGGATACTCAGTTAGATGTTAAAACATAACAACTGCAGCATAGTATCTTCATAATGACATGAGTCATTATGAGGATACTATGATGCATACATATATTCTTCAACACCCATCTTAGTTAGATTAACTCGATTGACATAAGTGGTAGTTTGGCTCATGGTTCCACCCTAAACAAAGATAGAAACATGAGCTATTTTTTTGGTCAACTAATGTTGACTTAGGGTGACTAGAAAAAACCAATTGACGTAAGTCAATTGAGTATGTCTATGTATCCTTAGTCACCACAAGTAGTCTTCCACACTAGTGCATGTTGCTGCCCTTGTTTAGTGTGAAACTTTGAATCAGATTGGGTTAATAGAAGTCAAGAAAGACCATTCTAGATAACAGTGCAAGTATGGTGATGGACATATTCCTTTTGATGAGTATGTCATCTTTGAATGAAAACATGGTAGACATGTTTAAAAACTTTGGCCAAAGTATCGCAAGTTGCTGGTTTTGTTGTCCTATGTCACCTAGTCTAAGATGTAGGATTTCAGATGAATACTGGTAACAGGTATTCATATAGGCTTCTTAGACAGAACACTTGGGTACCCTAAAAGGGTAAAGGAACCAAGTATACATAGTATACACATTATTAAGTTAACATGAGGGATCGGTTTAATACTGAGTCATGGAATGAGAGATTGGTGTCTCACCGAGTCATTACAATTGCATATGGTTTTCTGTTATGAGATGGATTAGAAATGGAATGTGTGTTCTGAATTATATTAATTTAGAATAGAGAACATTATGTTAAGGGGTGAGAATAAGCATGATGATCCCAATAATGTGTTGGTGAGTTTAATATGTGATAAAGTGAAAGATGGAGACCCTCCACCTAATGATGGCAGAGATGAAAGTGTGTGATTATTAATGTAGCCAAATTATGAACAAACTTGATATATTGCGAATAATATGAACTCCAAAAGAAAATAGATCTCCTTATTTGTTATTGAATAATGAATTAATTTTTTTTTTAATTAAGAAAACAAATCCCAACTCGAGTTTCCAAGAAAACTCTAACTAACTTGACTAAATCTACTATAGGTGGCAGAAATTACTATTTTTAGCAGTTTACTAGAACCTGCTATTCTTAGTAAGTTCACATGCTTATTTTTACAGGCACAAAAATTGCCATGCATCTTCTACATTCCTAAATTAGAGGAATTTCCAACTTTATAACTCATAATGAAACTAATAGACTAAAATTAACTAATGCCCAAAAATAGGAAAAAACTGAACTACAACTTAAATCCTAATTTTCGGCCTCAAGATGGTGGATTTAGGGCCTAAAAATGTGCCAAAACTTTCCCCAACCAATAGGGTGGCTATCCAATACATTCATATCATCGAAACATGTGGTTTAAAAAAAAAATGGACTCAAACAGACACTCGGAGCTCAAGTTATGACCTTGTCAAGTTCCTGCTAATTTTGGCGCATCAATTATACTCTATAATTGGTGGTGTATGAGATAGACCCTGCACAGGTGAATGAAACCTATATGCATGTGAACAATAAATAGATGTTGGCCACCATTGTGTTTCAAAATTTAGAGGTGATGGAGACCTATGTGAAGTAGAATGCAGAAGTGATGAACACATATGTGAAGTAGAGCATGGTGGTAATGGACACCTACGTGGAATAAAACGAGGTGGAAAGGTGCTTCTAGATGAAAGAGTTATTCTAGGAATGGACCTAGACTAATGTATTGGACTAGAATAGTAATGATATTGCAAAGGTCATGAGAAAACAAGTGAGATAGGAGTAGATTGTGCTTTTGGAGCGATAGGTTGTGGGGAACTATATGTACTAGGTAATGTATTATCAACCATGAGAGGATATTACAACCATAGAGTAGATGGAGGCACACCATTGATAGAAATGAAATTATTTTTGTGAATGAATTTTAGATGAAAATGATTCATAGAGATGATAGAATTATACCTATGAATCCAATTGAGGCCTAAGAGCATGTCACACCCTTCGACTGTTTATCCCACAAGGAAGGGCACTAACATAGTAAGAGGACTAAATGTAACGTGAAGCTTGAAAACACCATAGGAATTGTTCATCGGATATGAATTTTATGAAAGAGGATAGCCAGTAGCAGAAATAAGTGGAATAGAACACGTAGTGATGGGCCATGATGGATCAACCTTGGTGTTATTAATAGGGATAGATCTGTTAGAGGCACTAATGTGTAAGTGATCAGAAGATAATACCACATGATAATCATGGTCAAAGAAATAAATTATTGGAGGAGACATCTCTGTATTAACAACTAATAAATCAAGATCCACCAATGCAAGAGGAGACATTGCATGATATGTATGATTAGTTGAGGAGTTAGACGATTTCTTGTCATGTTTTAGAAGTGGACTGTTAAAGATATTGAGATTATGATTGTCATTGATAGGTGCATAAGTCGTAGGCTCTGGAAGCTCAATTTTATTATTTTTGATCAGATCTTGAATGAGATTTCAAAGTTTAAAAAATGATCTGTAGAATGTCCTACGCATTGATGATTTTCACAATGGAAGTTTTCATCATAATCACAACCTTTTGGATGAGATGGATCTAATTGGAGAGTAGGAGGAAGTGTGCTAAGATTACTTTTGACAAGCTGTGAAAGAAAAATATGTGGAAGGATAGTTAACTTTGTGTATGTACACCGAGGTGGTTCTGATTTAAGTTTTGTGATAGTAGATACCATGTTGACGGTGATTTTTGTGTTAGTTGGTTTGGTTGCTAATGGTTTGAATGTTGAATTACTTTGAAAACCTATAGAAGATGACACTTTTTGACCTAAAACTCTGACAAGATTGTGAGGCTTAGGAAAGCTGACCTTCGTTAAGGATGTACTCGGGAAATACACCACATCTAATCTAAGAACATAAACATAAAGGAAAACATATAATATATTTGATCCCAAAATCCATTCCTTATTTATTTATCAATAATAATTACATCATTCTCAAGTACATTCATAATATCTCATTCTATCTGGTCTATCTCAACTCTCATACAAAGTCTCTCAAAATGGTACTCACTCATATATTTCTTGTGTCATGCCCTTATACAAAAGATTAAATTACAATAAATATACAAAATTCAATACATTCCAAAGGTCACTTCCTTTGACTCATGCCTCTGTCAGCTTTTGTCATGTACTGGTTTGATTTGTCTTTATTTCATGACTTGATGTTAGCTTCTGCAGTTCTTTCCAATGTTCCACGGATTTTTCTAGTCTCACGCGGCTTTGCCTAGTTTATCGTGGCTTTCTTAGTTTGTGTTGCTTCTTCCTTTATCATGTAGCTTCCCTTTTCCCTTTGTATTGGCTCTATCTCTTTGTGGCTATCTTTAGAATTTGGTAGCTTTACTCTTATGCTTGAGGTTTATCCAAAACTCGATGAAGAACCATGTCAACATCATCCCCCCACTAAAACTTTGTCTCGTCCTCGAGACAACAACAAATGAAGAACCCTATTCTTTCCTCCAAAAATTTTCTTCAAAATATCTTATGTAAGCATCAACCACCAGAACTTAGGTGTCTAGCATAAGGATGGATTCCCTCACTCAACTCACCCAGTTGGATTTATGGTACGCCAACTAATAGAGGCATCAATCTCCCCAGAAACTTAGACGTTTTGTGTAAGGAATATTTCCTTCGTTTGAATTGCTCGACCAAGTTTGTGGGACACCTCGGCCCCTAAGCCTTTATGGCATACTTTGTGGCATATATTTCATAACCTGAGGAGTAATATTCTTTTCAAAAATATACCAAGAAGCCAATTGATTGTTCACTTTATCTGTCCATTCTTGGAGTTGTCTATTTTCTTGAATTGGCAGAACTATGTTTGATGGGGTGGGATGTGTATGTACCTTATTCCATCTAGTCCATGCAACTGTAGTTTCTTGTTGCATTCTTATCAAGGCTTTATCCAAAGTGCCGCTACATTCTTACATATCATAAATTTTATCTGTCCACGCCCTCTATTGTTTATGGTATTTTTTGGTGAGTTCGGCCAATTCCTCCACCGAGTTCCATCTGTATCTTTAGAATTATCATACTCTCTGGAAACCTTGTCTATCTCTTACTCTAACTTTTCTATTTCCACCTTATCTTCCACGGTCATGCTCAGTCATTTAATGGCGTATGTATAATATACGGTGGCATTATTCAACTCTATTTCTAGCTTAGTTACCATGGTTTGCAATTCACTTCTTCTCATTTGATTCTCCTCTTTGTTAGGTTTAATAATTTCTAGTTAGTGCTCTTTAATTGTGTTTTTACATATTATGTATTTTTTGGCTTCCAAATCTATGTGGCGTTCTTTTAAGATTTCACTTACCGCATTTTCTGTGGTCACCTCTATTGATATATTAGGATCAATCTTGATTTGTGGCTTATTTCTACTTTGATGGCAGAGAGTATATTTTGCATGGCTTCTTCGAGCTTGATGAACATTTGCATCCAATCCTACGTAGCACTTTGTTCTAGTAATTGGATACTATTATACTTTTGTAATGGAGTTAGCTTCTCTAAGTGAACCTTGTAACCCTTCGCGGTTTGTTCATTAATTCCTTATTGCAACTAGATTGACTATTCCTATTTTCTCTTCTATAGAACTTGCTTGATTTTTTCCAATGAATCTCTAGGTGCTTATACAGTCATTTTACTGATGGAGGAGGATGTTTGTAAGATCTACTTTGTTTGTATTTCCTTCTCCTCCTCTTTTTCCTCCTTTTGTTGTTGTTATTCTTTTTGTTTCTTTTCTCTTTCTTCTTTCTCCTTCTGTTATTTCTCCTTCTTGGTTATTTCTTCTTTTTATTTGTTTTCTTTTGCTTCTTTGCCCTTTTTTATTTGTTCTTCCTTTTGCTTTCGTGTCACGTCTTTTTTGGATTTCTTCTCCTTCTCCATTCTCTCTTCTCCGTATTTCTTTTCATGTTCTTCCACCATCCTTTCTTTGTCTTTTATTTGTTTTTCTAAGGCTTCTTCTTGCTCCTTTTTCTCCTTTACTTCTTTCTACTTTCTTGTTGCCTCTTTTTTTCTTTCTTCCTTGTTCCTCTTGTTGCTTATTTTCTTTTCTATCTCCTCTTTTTCTATCTACTTTATTTCTACTTCTAATTTTGTCTTTCTATTTTTCTTCCTCAGCTATTCTTGTTTTTTATATTTCTTCCTACTTTGCTTCTTCTTCTTTTTTTGCTTGTATTTTCTATTGTTTAGCCACTTCCACAACTTTATGTTTTTCCTCTTCTATATGTTTCTTGTTCTTTTCTTCTTCTACTGCTGCCTTTGTAGGTTTTGATATTTTATTTTCCCTTTGCTTTCTTGTTTTGATCAATAATCCAATAATTTATTCAACCTATTTGAACCTATGTTGTTCTGCAGTAGTCTTTTACCTCTTCCCCTTTAATTCTGATATTTCTTATTGAAGATCCTTCAACTGGCTTGTTTTCTTTACTTTTATTTGTTCTTGTATCTCCTTTATTAATTCATCTAGGAGTAACCTCATCATATCTTCAAGTATAAAGCCAAAATTTTCTAAATAGTAAAATACCGCTTCAACTATCGCCATTTGTTCTCTTCCTGTGCTGGCCTCGTATTCTTGTGCTAGTTGAGAAATGCCTCTTGGAGATAGGCATTTTTGATAATATTTATAGGCTATTTTTTCTAGATGTGTCTCCACCAATGGCTCTGCCGCTTTCGAAATTTGTGGTATTTCTTGTTCTTGTGGATGTACTAGTGATGGAGTGTCTTCTTCTTCCTCTTTTGATCGTGATATTTCTTTTGTATCTTCAGATTTTTCTTCTTCTTTTTCTATGTTTGTTGCCACTTGTTTTAACTTCCATTTTTTATGCTAAGGCTTTATGGAGTTTAGTAACGGGTCTTGCAATAATAGGGTATTTATTTATTTTGTATGTCTTGGGTACTCCTCCACTTGTTTCTGGTTTTCTAGATTGTGTTGAATATTTTTGCCTATATTCTTCAAAGGTTTCTTCAATAACTTCATCAAAGCTAGGGAGGGTAGGTTTATGAGGATCCAATGGGTATGTTTGCAATGTTTGTATGGATGTGCCTACTAATTCATATAAATATTCACAAGGAAATGGTGATACTTCACTGGTATGGGGAACAAGTGGCTTGATAAAGGTATAGTAAATATCTACAATAAACATAACCTCTTGCTCGTATTTTTCACAATTTATTTTGTTATTCTATATCTATTTATAACTATCTCCTTGATTTTATCTATCCATCTAATGAGCAAGGTTATTTGGGTGACCGCATCCATTGTTTTCATATGTTCTTATATTTTCTCCACTACACGGGTATCCAGATTCCAATCGACTAGTACTTCTTTTTGGAGGAGTGTTCTTGTGAAATACATTTCCAAGCATAGTAATATTGACCCATAGAAAATGTGTGTTTTCCTTCTTTAATTCTCGTTACATTCTCATGAAATTTTTGTTGCTAGTAATTCTACTAAGTTATATTCAAAGTGGGCCATAACCATATCTAATGCAATTTGGGAACTCACCCCATGGGCGCCATCCTCTCTTTTAGTATGATAAATTTTCAAACAAATGGATTTAGCAACACACCTCAAAGTAGGGTTTAAAATATTGGAGATTCAGATACCTCATTTTCATGTCATGATGCCCATCACCCTCGTTGTATCCTTCATTGGGACCTTATTCTTTGTTAATGTGGACCTTCCTATTTCCCATAGCCCGATAACCCTAGCCATCACTTCCATGTTTATTTGGTATGGTTGATCCAAATAAAACATCTGATTATGTAGACGACTGATGGGAACTTTAATTACCATGTTTTCCCTAGGAAAGTAGAAAATTAAGCTCCATGCATCAAGTTTTAATTCCTTGATTACTTTTACATTTTTCTTATACTCCTCTTGGTGAGTATCCGAATTTGTAACTACTAGTAATGCCCTATCTAATTCAAGTATAATGTGATCGTATTAAAAAATGGGAGAACAGATATACCTTTGAAGGTCATGTGTGCATGTGACTTTGAAAGGAAAATGTGATAATTCTCCCTCTAGGTTGTACGTGTATGCTTTCATGAAGTGCTTCAAAATATTTTGCCTTAAAAGCTCTGCTTGTGTGACCTTGAGTTGAGTATCCATGTCTTCTTCTCGATTTTCCCTATTTTTTCCCTAGTTCTCTTTTCCGTACTTGATGTTTTTGCTTGATCTCGTGTTTTAGATTTATGTGCCTTAGCTTATTGTGATTCAATGCCTTTTATATCCTCTTCCTTTTACCTGCCCCATTTTTTGCATTTTTGGCAGAAAAACTTTTTGTTATGGCCGTAAGTTTTATCTCGTGTATTTTGCGTGTTCCATATTTTCTTTTATTTGATGGATTTTCACTTTGTCCTGTGGATTTTATTTCCTTACATGGCTATCCCTATAGCTTGTGTTTTTTCCCTTCATTTCATGACTTATTTATAATATTCCTTTGTTTCATGACTATTCATTCCTTTATTGCACGGTTTTTTTTTTTTTTTTTGTATTTTGGTTTTGTCCTTCTCCTCTTTACATGGCTTTTCTATTTTCTTATTGCCGCGGCTTCTCCCTTCATTTCTTCATTCCATGATTTGATTTATTCCTTCTTTCTGTGGATTTTTTCTATCCTCGTTTCCACAGTTTCCTTTATTCTTCCATCGTGTTTCTTCCTTTTTCTTGTTTTACTTGTTCCTTATATTTTTGAGAGTAAAGACGCCCTTGCAGGTTTTCATCCTACCCCTCATCCTATTCACTGAATTAACTGTTGTTAGATAGGTTGATATTATTTTTATTGCATATGTATTCTTCCTACGCATTTTTTTCTTTCTCCTCATCTTCCTTTTTCTAAGGGTAGAGATGCCCTTGCGGGGTTTCATCCTACCCCTCGACTTGCCCACCGAATTGCCAATTTTCAAGGTAGGTATTTTTTTTTCTTCAGCTTCTTAAGAGTCTTGCCCCATTCACATTTAGGGAGTTATTTCAATTGCAAGGTTTGTAATTTTACTACTCCGAGAAGGAAATATTTTTAATGATATATGGCCCTAGCCATCTTACCTTCAAATTTATTGAGTGCTTATACTTGCTATCATACAAGAGTAATTAATCCCTAATATCAAATTGTTTCCTCTTAATGTGGCAGTCATGCCATGCCTTCTGCCTTCTTTTCTCTCGAGTCTAGTTATATGCAGCTATGAACCTTTTTTCATATAATTTTTCTACTTCTATCAACCTCTCATGGAGTAAATCATCTCCAGTCATCATGAATTTCACTATAATTCTCAAACTTGGAAGCACAAGCTCTATAGGGACCATGACTTCTATTCGGGGTTATTTTGTGATCCTTTTATAGGTTGTGTGGTATGCCCATAGAGCGGCGGGTATCTTCAAATCCCAATCCATAGTTTGTAAGGATTTTTTTTTGTTAATACGTTCTCCAATACCTTGTTGAGTGCCTATGTTGTTCCATTTTCTTGGGAATGGTATGGAGTGCTTCTATTGTGGTTGATCATAAAATTTCTCAATATATCTTGGATAGTTGCATTCACAAAGTGTTTACCTTAGTCACTGGTGATGCTCAAAGGAAACCAAAATATTGTAATGATGTTCTCATTTATGAATCTGATAACTATTTTTGCATTATATTCATTTATGGGGACCACTTCCGCCCATCTTGTTTAGTATTCTATCCCAGTTAGATAAATCTTACCTGAGAATGTTTAGTGGTTGGTTTGATGGGTCTGATGAAGTCAATGGCCCATTTGTTGAATGGAGCTAGTTCAAAAACAAGTCTTAGAAGAATCTCATCCTTTGCATTAGGTTTCCCTACTCTATAACACATGTCACATGTCCTAGCATGTTTGTGTGCATATTTAAAAAGCATAGGCCACCATAGACCAACCATCGTTACTTTTCTTGTTGTCTTCTCTCCTCCATTGTGACCGCCCGCTACGCCTTCATATGATTCACTCAAAATATTCTCCCTCTCATGCTCCATAACTACTCTTCTAAGGACCTCATCTTGTCACTTTTTGTATAACTGCCCTTGAATCAATGTAAATGGAAATGATCTACTAAGCAAATTTCTTTTCTTTTTTTGGGTATAATTACTTGGGAATTATCTTATATGTAACAATTGTGAAATTTCATCAAAATTTGGGTATTGCTTTAATTATGAATAAATGAGCACTAGTAACATCATCATCTATGGGTCCCTCATCTTGTCCATTTTCAATTCTTAACAAATAATCTGGTCCGTAGTTTAGGTTCCTAGGTTTTTCTGCCATAGTGAAATCAAATTCCTAGAAAAGCACGAGCCATCTACATATTCTCCCTTACAAGGCCAGTCTATTCAATATATACTTTAAAGGCACATGATCATCATAGAATATAAAGGAAGTGGCTAGTAAGTATTGTCTAAATTTCATCAAAGCATAAACTATACTTAGTGTGTCCCGTTCTGTTGTTGTATAATTCCTTTTTGCCTTCACCAACTTCCTACTAGAAAATGTTATAGGATGTGCCATCTTATCTCTAGGCTATGTCAATATAACCCCAATTACTATCCCAGATGCATCCACATGAACATGGAAGGGTACCTTCCAATAAGGGAAAATCAAGATGGGTGCATGTCAAATTTTATCTTTTAAGATCTAAAATACATCTACACATTCTTTGGACGAAGGGATTTGTTTTTTGTCCTCTTCTTCAATAGTTTTTTCTAGTGGGGCACTTATCTCTGCATAGTTTTTGATGAATTTTTTGTGATAACCCATGTAACCAAGAATTGTCCTTATTTCTGTTTTTTGGTGGTGATAGATTAACAATTACATAGGTCTTTAAAGGATCAATCAACAAAACTTCTTTAAAAATTATATGTCCTAGTAATGTGCCAAAGGGAGTCAAGAATATGTATTTATTCAAATTCAATGAGATTTGCAATGCTTTTCATCTTTGAAACATTAACCTTAGTACTTGTATATGGTTCTTTAGTAGTCCATAAACTGTCCAGTCATCAAGATAGACTTCTAGGAAATCATGAATGAAATCTTTGAATGCATTAATCATGATTCTACTGAACACTACTGGTGCATTCTTAAGCCCAAATGGCATAACTGTATACATAAACGACCCCCATTCTGTGGAAAAAGTGGTTTTGGGCTGGTCCTCCAGGGAAATTTTTACTTAGTAGTAACCAGAGAAGAAATCTGTAATTAATATACTTCTTTACCAGCCACGTTTTCTAATACTTCTTCTATAAAAGGGGTTGGGAATGGATCATGCACACATGCTTTATTTAACTCCATGTTGTCTACACATACAAATCTCTCAAGTATTCTTATTTTAAATCATCATGGGACTGATCCATTCTGTGTCATAACCTGGTTTAATAATCCCAACATTTAACATTTTGTCAATTTCTGACTTTACCTTCACCTTCAAATTAGGATTCAATCTATATGGTCTCTTCTTTATTGGCTTGAATCCATCCTTAATTTGAATTTTTATTGTTCCTACCTCCTCTTTGATTCCCTTCAACTCTTTGAAGTCTTTGGGAAAAATATCTTGGAACTCTTGTAGTAATTCTACTACTTTAGCCACTTCTTCCTCCGACTAATAGTATCCAAATTTGGAAAAAAATTCATCTGCATTCATCCCAATGTTCTCTTTCCTAATTTTTAAGGATTGATAATAGTACTTTTCTCCTTCATATTTCTTCTCCACTACTATTCTTTCATCCTTTGTCACCTTATATCTTAAATTCTCTGGTTTTTCCTCTTTGTCTTGTTTTTTGACAGTGAAGCATCGTGCCATTTCTGGAATCTTCTTCAAAGTTTCTTGTGGCTTTAGAATCTCAGGTTTTATTTTCTTCTCCTCTTCAGAATATTGTTTTTTTGCTTCATCTGGTGTTAAAAATAGGAAATTTTGAATCTTTTGTAGGGCCCTTAAGACATTCAAATCCGTGTCCCAAAAATTGGAAGTATGGAAAAAGTATTTAACTATCTGATCCCAATCTTTGGTTTCCCATCTAATTTCTTGATGTGAATACCAAGATCGCGGTATGGGCCCTAGGGTCCATACAAACAATTGAATCCATAGCAAGGGAGAAGTTTCCTTGCATTGTCACCAATGTTGTTCAAAAACTTGAATATGCTTCTACGGATCAGTTTCATCGGTGTATTCGGGAATCACGACATAGTAGCCTTCACTCTCCATATATCTAGCTTTTAGAAATGTTGTTACTGAGTTCTAGTGAGATACATTATGCTTGTGCATCACCCACCAACTTGTGGAATTTATAGTTAGGGTATCATCCAATGCCTCCATTCTTGCCTTCTCATTGGGAAATATCCTTTCCATGATTTTAATATACCCTTCTAGATCCCCAAATCCTAAATATTTTGGCAAGGTTTGGTGGGATGCCCCGTGGCTCAGCCTGTACACTCTTTTTGTTGGAATTTATTTTACCTCTTCTTCTTCCGTGGAAAACCTATCTCGAGCTGGCATAAAAATATCATTTTCTTCTTCCTCCTGTGTAGAATAATATTCCTCCTCTTTTTCAAATGTGTCTTTTTTGGACGCAAAAATATCACCCACAGTATTATAGTTATCTTCTATTATGATAACTATAGGTGGTATTCTTCTTGTAAAGTGTAATTTTCGAGTTCTTGACTCTGGAAACCCATGTATCCAGGCTTCTACCACATTATCTAAAATTTTGGTGGTATCTTCTGATTTAACTGAAATATTCACCATCCGAGTTTGGTTCAAATTATTTTTCAATGCTAGAGAATTTGTTTAATGCGTACACTCCTTGTATTTCATCAAAATCTTCACCTTATGTGTCGTGTCATACTTCCTCTGCCCATTGGGCACTCATTCCTACATGTAATGGTACATGAACACATATACCATCTACATTTAGTGTCACTTATTCTTCTTCAGAATTCAGCTTTCCATTGCAGTCTACGAACCATTCCAAGGCTAGAATAGCATTATATGAAGGATTCTCAACCACATTATCTACTACTTTGAAGTTTACCATCTTCTTTATCCCTGTGAATTTTACTACCACATTCTTCACTATGTCGAGTGGTTGTCTTGATGATCCATCCGCTAACCTGATAAAGTATCTCGCGGGTTCTAATGTAGGTCTCCCAAGCATCTCCCATTTAGTTTTAGACATCATATTGACATCTACACCGAGATCAAGTAGTACTTTGGTAATTGTGGTGTCAAATATATCCACCTCTAATTAAATGGTGGAATTACACCATGTTTTTTTAGTACAAAATATGTTTCTTTTCTTCTTATTATGTCCTCCTTCAATCCTACGAACATGAAGAGTCCTTTCTTCTTTGTTCCAATACTTGCTAAATTATTTCAACTTGTCCACTAACCTATGATGGATTGTTAACTTAGCTAGCTCTTTTAAGGCAATAACCTCTTCTTCTAAAAAACATTTTTTCTCTCTTTCTTCTATGGTTTGTGCTTCCTTTACAAGCGCCCTACTATATTCAACTTCTTTTAAGTACAAACCTGGCCTAACTTCTTTATCATTACACTCCTCCTCATCAGAATAATGTTGTTCTTGTGGAAGCCTTATTATTTTCTTATTTTTAGGTGCCACCTCATTCTTGGTGGCACTTCTGGTTGTAAAAACTACTCTATATCGAGGTTCTTCAGTACTTTTTCCTACTTTTGTCACTTTCCTTCTCATATAGCTTCCTTTTTATTCTTATTTCTTGTCTTATTCTGTGGGTCTACTTCCTGAAGTAGAGGCCCTTGCATTTTTATCTTTCACTATAATCTCTTCATCCCAAGGGATTATAGTGATGTGTTGTACTTTTCTTTGAGCATCTGCTCCCAAAGTATCTAACTTCATTGTTCCACTCCTGTAGAACTGGGCGGCTTTAGTAAAATTAAATGCATCATTAAATTTATCATGGAAAAAGGCATAGGGATCAGGTTTTGTACAATTTCTCGTAAGATGGCCATCTTGTCCGCATTTATAACAAGACATGGGTCTTTTGTCCTGATATCCACCTACTTGGTTATCTCTATAACCCCTGCGGTAACCACCATCACTGTAACTTTGATATCCTCTACTGTCATGGTAGTTATCATAACTGCCTTTGTATCAAGCTCCTAACTTTCCTCTATATCCTCTTTAGTACCCTATGCAGTATCTTCTATCATTATAACCTTGGCATTTCATGTTATAGTTACCTCCTTGATATTCACCTTCAAACTGAGGTTGGCCACCTTGTTGATTTAAATATTATGGCGTAGTTATCACTGGTTGTGAATATGTTTTATTTATTGCAAGCATTTGCGGTTGAGTAGGAGGTGGGTTTGGTGTTGCATTCTGTCTAGCGGCCATTTCTCCCTTGGTAGCATAATATTTCAAGTATTCTAATGCATCGACTAAAGGGAAATTATGATGATAATGATTATACGAACCACATGCAATATAATACATCAATTGATTTGTAGGAGGTACTACTTCAAGTAAAGGACAAGTGTCCTATGTATGTTGGTCCCAAAGTCTACAAATACCACACCATGTTTTTTCTGATGGTGTTATGTTTCTAGAGGATGTTTTTTGTGATTAATGTACTCTTACTATAGATGTTCTTTTTACATTTTAAAAATATGGGAATTAGAGTCTATTATGATCTTCATTACAATAGAATGTCCACCATATCTTTGGCCTCATATTTCTCTTTGAAGGTGAGCTATTTCTTAGTCCTTCAGTCCTCTGAATCTCTTGCTATAATTTTAACCTTGCTAGTTCTAACTGCACCCTTTCTAGCTCACTCTTTAGTGAAGTTTCACCCTCTCTTATCCATGGTTGGGATTATAGTTTGATTTCCATCTCAATTGCATCTAATAATGCTTTAAATTATTGTGAATCTAATGCTTCTCTGAGATAGGGAAGTAGCCCTAAGGTGAACCACTCAATCATCTGCCTATCTGTCAAAGGCTCTTCCAATTTTCTAGTAACATTCTTGAATTTCTGACTAATTCCCCTTCTTTCTATACTAGATCTCTCATCTTTCTTCCTCCTTCTACTGACGCTTCTAGAAAATGAAAGTTTGTTTTAAATTATCTTTCAATGTCATCCCATGGCTTCGATCCTTGAGCAATTATCTTCATGTACTAACACAATGCATCATCTCTTAATGTGTATACGAAGTCTTGCAGCTTAACAACTTCATATATGGTATTGTTTTTTTTTTTCAGTAAGCTTCTAATAGAAAAAAATGTTCCAGGGCATCGTTGGAGTCCTTGTCAAAACTTAGCAATTTGATTTTCTGAGCCATTATTGGTCAGTTATTTGTACTTGATTGAATAATGTGCCGCTACTTAACTTTCTTTACCTTCTTTTTCTGGTTATGAACTAATTTTAATTTTTTTTCTTCCCTTATCTCTACTTAATTCAATGTCAAAGTAAATTTTACCTAGTAGTTATCAAAATTCTCTCACTATCTCTTATCTTTGCTGACTCTCTTCTCACAATGTTTTATATCTTTCTTCCAGAAAATTTCCTTTTTCTAGATTCTCAAATGGTATATTAAGTTGTACATGGAATGACATCCACTCCGGGGGGGTCATCTCCTTTTGGCTTGTGTATTAGTTAGGGGGAATGCCTTTATTTGGTGACTTTTCATAATTAAAATTTTCCACAACAACCTTCCTATCTTTATTATTTCTTAATCTATATCTTTCTTCTAATCCCTCATCACTTCCTCTCTTCTTATTTTGTTTTTCTTTCTCTCTTCCTTGGTTTTCCTCTCTATCTCTTTCCTCATTTTTCTCTTCTTTTGACTCTATCTCTTCTTCTTGTTGTTTATCTATATTTTCTTCTTCCTTATTCTCCTCATATATTATTTTTATTTTCTCTTTGAATTCCTCAATTAACTGCTTCATTACAGTTACTTATTCTTCTTCTTAGCCTCTTTCCTTAATCATTAATGGGGTTCTCAACTCCTCATTGTTCCACCCTTATACTTCTAATACCCTTTTAAATGTTCGTTCTAAACCTCCTACTAACTATTATATATCCCTCATTATTATTACTTTTCTCGTTATTTCTTGTTGTACTAGACTCTCTATAGTATATTGAACCACAAGATTTTGTGGAGTGAAAAAACCTTGTTGGTCTCCGCAAGATGTAGGTATTATATCTAGACTTGATGCATCCACCTCCATTTCTAGGTGAGCCAATTGTTGGCCTCCACTTGATGTGGGTGAAACTTCCTTCTCTATATTCTTCTCTAATTTATTAACTTTATTCAATTTTTCCTTCCTCTCATTCATTTTCTTCACTTTTTCTTCCAGTGTTGTCCTTTGTTTTTCCATTTTTTTCTCTACTTCTTTCTTTTCCGCAGCTATCCTAGCTATTTCTTCCATCCTCCTCATTTAGTTACTCTTTTTACTTTAACTCCCCTTAATTTTCTTAATCTCCTCTTTGCTAACTATATAATTTTTTCCTTTTTCCTTTTCCCCATGTTGTCATATTTCTTCCATCCCAACTAGCACCCCATTAATTATGATAAGTTGTGACTCTTCGATCGGTCCCCTTCGCGTATGCCATCCCACAGTTCCTTTCCCCCTAAAGGAACTTTTCTGCTTCTCTAATTAATCCCTATTCGATCATTAAAACTTTAATTAAGAATGGAATTGACTGAAGAAATTGACCATGGGATCTACTTAGAACTTCTTGTTTCTTTTTATCAAAACTAGTCCAACCTTGAATTGCCCATGTGATTATGTAGGAATCTAGAGTAGTTTCATACTAGTAATCGATTGCTCTGGTCTACGGTTTGTCAATGTACTTTATTGTACTTAATTTTCTACAGTCCACTCAAAATGTTGTCTTAAGTACATCCATGACCATTCTTTCCTCTTTGCATGTGCTAATAAACAAGGCCAAAAATGATGCAGAAACTGGGCCCAAAATTCTTCTCCGTACTCCCCAAACACTTATGCTTCTACTGCTTTATAAGTTATCTTCTACCTTTTGAATTTTCCTTTATGAATATTTTGATATGTTTCTCCCACCACTTTTCAATTCATAACCATGTGAGTTTCCAATACCCTGGTGCTGAAATATTTCTTGACAGCCGCTCAACATAAGAAACCTGGGCTCAGACACCAAAATGTTAACGTAAAACCCTAACATGATTGTGAGGCTTAAAAAATTCAAACTTAGTTAAGGATTTACTCAAGAAATACACCACATCTAATCTAAGAACAAAAACATAAAGGAAATTTTTTATAGATTTCATCCCAAACTCCAATATTTATTTATTTATCAATCATAATTACATCATTCTCAAGTACATGCATAATCTCTCATTCTATCTGGTCTATCTCAAATCTCATACAAATTCTCTCAAAATGGAACTCACTCATATATTTCTTATGTCGCGCCCTTATACAAAAGGTTAATTACAATAAATATACAAAACTCAATACATTCCAAAAGTCACTTCCTTTGACTCGTGCCTCTGTCAGATTCTATCAAGTACTAGTTTAATTTGTCTTTATTTCACGGCTTGATGTCAACTTCAGCGGTTATTTCCAATATTACATGGATTTTTCTAGTCTCTCGTGACTTTTCCTAGTTTACCATGGCTTTCTTAGTTATGCGCAACTTCTTCCTTTATCCTGCGACTTCCCTTTTCCCTTTGTGTTTGAATCTATCTCTTTGCGGCTATCTTCAAACTTTGGCATCTTTCTCTTATACTCATAGTTTATCTAAAACTTGATGAAGAACCCTATCAACATCATCCCCCCACTAAAACTTTGTCTCGTCCTCGAGACAACAATAGATTAAGAACCCCATCAACAACGCTTGACCCTGATAATTAAGATTGCCTATAGATAAGAGATTATTTTTGTGTAGTTTAAGAGTATGAAAAAGTTGATCAAATGAAGGAGGTGTCTTAAAGAGAATGATCTCTTGGAGAGGTGATAATAGACTCTGAATAAATATGTCCTGAAACGCAGAGTCTGCAAGTACATTTGACATCTTAGCTAAAAAAAATTTATCGCAAGACATAATTTGCTAAGTGTTCATTAGATACTTGTTTAAGTTATACGAGCTTAGCACAAGAAATATTAGAGTCAATATTGATAGAGAAGTGAGTGAGAAAGGCATCGACTAGATGTGTTAAATAGGTTACTGAGTGGATAGGTAGGTTATAAAACCAACGCATCACATACTCTTGGAGATTGTGAGGAAAGATCTTTGCTAAGATAGTGTCATCATCCACATAGTCAAGGCATGCCACGTTAAAGGCTCAAAGATTATCTTGCGGGTCACCATGGCCTTTGAAGATTGATAACTTAGGGGAGTTAAATTTTGGTGGTAGTAGATACGTGGAAATGGAAAGTGTAAAGGGATTATGAAGAAGTGAAGTGGAGTCAAGACATGGAGATACACGGGAAGTGGTGAGCTGCAACTGGTGAATTTGTATTTGTATGTCCTGATATAAAGTGGTGAAATTGAGAGTATTCAAAGAAGAGCCATGTTGTGCATTGGGAGTATTATGTGGAATGATAAGAGTAGTAGTGGTAGGAATGGAAGATAGAGCAAGAGGTGGAGTGGGGACCATGGGAGTTGAAGAGTTACAATAGGAATAACCGAGGCAACATCACGAGTATTTTTAGTAGTAATCAAAACATCTAAAATATGTGAAACATGAGTGGGATTATCACGCAAAGCTTGTCTTAAATCATTAAGTGTGTTTAATTGGTCTTGATCAACATTAGTATCCTCATCATATGAATTTTCACTATCATATGTTTCTATTTCATTAAGGGGAACATTATAAGAGTTAGGAAAGGGATTTTCAGTTTCAGCTATTGATGTAGAGACTTACTCCATTGATTTGGAAATCCTACGAGAGGATGAAGGAAGCTTGAGATTCTCATGAGACCCAAATCAACCACTACGAGTGATGGGCATAAGAAGAAAACCCTATAAAGAAGGTGGATTCAAGCGATCAGGTTCACCAAAATGATTAAGCTAAAATATAATTAATGAGCCTAATCTGAATGTAAGATTGCAATAATTAATAATAAATTAAGTATAGAAATTAACCAAATTAAACTAAGAAATAAAGTAGGAAACCCTACTTGCAAGGAGGAGAAGAAAGTACTTATATGATTAGTAATAAATTCTAAAATGTACCAAAGTTTTGACCAGATGAAAGGAGTGGCAGGAGCATCGCATAGAGACCCAGAAAAATACAGATCTAGATAGTTAGGTTGGAATAGGGTTCCTGCGAGCACCCTATGCCTATTTCTAGGCTCTTGATTTTGTGTAAAATCTCATGAAACCTCCTCTGAGGTGTTACAAGGTGTTCATGTTTTGTCTCCTTTTGTTTCTCCAAGGTCGCACCAAGATCACTGAAAAACCTATAATGAAATATGAACTTGAAAAACCCTCAAATTGATATAAAATCCTAAAAAATAAAGATGTAAAATGAGGGGTCAGACTATCCTCAACTATCACTATGGTGAAATTATGACTGAGCACTACACTACATATCAGACCCAATATAGTTATGTCTGTGTGTGTGGAATTGTGCCCTAGATTACTCTTGTGGCATTCGCACTTGGATAGTGAGCAAGTAGCTAGATGTTGAATGTAGTAAATGTGTGAATGGAATAGAATGAACTTCCCTCCTATGAAGTGTATGCATAATAACCAACCCTTGTGTCCCTTGTGATGGTGTTAGATGGATGTAATGGATCTCTTATATGCCTTTATGGATGTAAGCTTAGGTGGTGATAGATAGTGCTTAGGACTTGGTCCTTTAGTATGATCACATAACTTTATATTTATATGATTCCCTTTCTTGAATTTCTTAATTGACTCTGAAAAGGCAAACTACCAAAAATATAATATGATCAAATGGCTAGAAAGTACCCAAAAAGTGTGAGTAAAGTACAAAGGGGTTAGGGGTGCCTAGGGGGGATGAGGGCACTTGGTGTTGGCGTCCTGACTAGGCATTGGTGTTCAGGATGATAAAATTTGGAGTATAAAAAGATAGACTGAGCAAGTAAGGGTGTAAGACTGAGAGGAGAAACAAAAGATAAATAAAGGTGGCTAAGGACATGGGTTAATTAGTACTTTTCTTAGGAATCATATGAATAGTAGTATGTAATCACGACTAGATAATTACCCAAAGTGTGTGATTTTGTGTCTACATTTTCCCCCAATTTATGTTGGTGAGTGGTAAGCTTGGTAACATAAAGTAGATAGAGATGCGTAACTAATAACCATGTAGATCAATGATGAAAACATGCTGAGGGAAAAGACAAAGTGTGGAGTGATAGAAAAATTTGAAGCGTGGATGCTAATGAGGAGAAAGTGAAAAAAAGTGATGAAAATGAAGCTAAGGTGGAAACACATGTGTAGATGTCATTATGTACCTACAATACGTGTCGATGTCGTTGTTAGTGTGTGTGATGTTGTCATTGTTGATGTTGACTACTTCTTCCCATATAGATGGACCTGTAAAAGAGAAGATGAACAAGTAGTCAAATACACATGTATATGATCAAAATATGTAAAAAAGTGTGCAAGGAAAGTATGTAAAATTTTTAAAAGTGTGAAAAAGGAACATGTTTACCTTATCCGTGATGAGGTAAATGTGTAGATAGGGATACTTTAAATGATGTCGATGTGTAATTTTTTCAGGTGATCTCATGCCAATGAAATGGAAGAAGTCTAGGGAGAATAGTCTAGTGTCATCCTTCAACCTTCAACTACTTCCCGTAATGTAGAGCACCACTGCAGATGGTTTGTATAAATGCATGTGTTAAGCACTATATGCCCTGTAAAATCTGCTATGTGTGGAGTTATATATATATTGTTTTGAACTATAAATTGTTGTGTAATTGCCCCCTAGTTTAACGCATCCAGGAAAGTCTGATGTGCTAAGGACCCAAGCCTGATTCTGAGCCTTGTCTGAAACTAGAAACTGTGATGTACCAGTATTGTGTTGTGTTATGTATAACATAATATGGGGTGACTTATTCACCCATATGATGCCGCCCCTAATTTGGGGTGCATATGACGTCATTTAAGGAGTATGTGGCCTAAAAGAGGACCGATCGTTGTGCTGAAATTGTACCCTGCAGGGGGAAGGGAATGTGCTTGGTAAAAACCAAAGCACACGTAAAAAAGTGGCTAGGAGATAAATGTTAGTACAAGAAAGCATGCATGTATAATAAAAAATGTAGGCTAAGCAAAACAAGTGTAAGCTACGACCCAAGATGATAATGTAAACACGCAAGAAGACAAAGTAGACTGTGACAAATGAGTTACAAGCACGGGACATCACTCATGAATTCGCAAGACAATCAAGGCTGTAATGGCCATAAGAAGACAAGTGTGCACACAAGACAAAGGTAAAATCCCATAAATAGAATCATACGAAGAGCAAATAATGACAAGCAATGTAACCAATAACCATGGAAAAAAATAGTCCTACATAACAAATGTTGCACATGAAGCACCCATTAGCATGTTAGAAAGATAAAAATTATGTCAAAGCATGTATAATATGTTACAATAGTGTGCTATGAAATAATAACACTTGTAGTGTATGAAAGTGGATGCTCCTAGGAGCCGTTGTGGGACTGGTATTAGGCACTGCACCAAGCATCCAAACTGTGTGCAATGAACCTATACAATTTGCTATCACAACTAGAAAGCAAGTGAATGCGCATGTTTGTATAGGAAGATAATGACATACAAGATATCTATCTAACATGTGTAATAAAGTGAACATATAACAAGTAAATGTGAGCAAGACTAAGTGTAACTAAGATATGTAGTATGTTGTGGATGAGGGGGAAGGGAATGTAGTGTGAATGATAGGAATCACATGCCCCCCAAATGGATGTGTATGTATGCAATGATATCAACTAGAGGCCAAGGGAAAGGTCAAACTCCCAATAAAGAAAATATGTATTCTGAATATTTAGCTTCTAGGGTGTAAGAGATAGTCTCCCAACTTGAGGACATGGTGAAAAACTAGATGAATAATGTACAGGAATAGATTTTTCATATCTTGAACAAAATGAAGGGTGAAGTGACATCTAAAATTGACAATGGATTGAAAACAGTGAAGAGTGAAATGAAGATGGAATTTGATTCATTTAAGGAGTTTCTACAATGATCTCATTCATGAAGTCTATTGGTTACCAATCTAGCACCCCTCACAAACTTGAAGGGGAATTTGAATAATTTGGATGCATGGAAGAATGATAGACCTATTAATTTTTCATTTTCATCCGAGGATAGATCCATATTCCTCTCATGGCCTAGTTTGTGGAGATGAAAGGGAAACACCTGACTAACGGTGTGGTTATTCACCTTCTAATTTATGGCTCTTCCTGAACCATGGTGAGAGAACCTAAGGGGTGGCTTGAAAGGGGGGGAATACTATGTTTCAAACCCTCAAACTTGTTGTAACCTCAATTTGAGATCAAATGAAACCACAAAATGCAATTCTCATTTAAAATAATGGTCACACGAACATTACAAACACTTGATACATCAAACACAAGCCACTGAAGACATATTTATGGTGATCACAAACATAATTTTGAAGGAATCTGTTGACAACTTGGAGTGAAATGATACTTAAGATGTTAAACTTCATAAATCATAGCAAACCCTCTCAAAATGTGCACTGGATGTTGAATTTTTAGGAAGATATCATGTTGAATTAGCAATAAGTGATGAAATATTTTGGGTTAGGATGAAGGGTAGTGTAAGATGAGATGAAAGAGGATGGAGATGGTGGGAAAGGGGACTAGTGAGAGGAATTAGTTACATTAACCAATTTTGTCTTGACAACTCTTCATGCATTCAAACTTGGAATCAAAGAAAGATCACCCTCCAAAGGTTATTTCCCCTCATGGACACCAAAGTAAGGTAAATAATACATAATAACTCTTGAAACCTTGACATAGACACTTGAGAATGAGGTCTCATGCACTCATCACATCAACTTCCTACACCAAAGGACATCTTAAGGAAAACATGTATGCCTTTCAAAAATTACAGGAAGGAAATTTATAATTAAATCCAATAATGCAAGGTAACACTACTATGAAAAAAACCCTCAATGTGCAATCAAACAATCAATTGAAAATTGCTTCTCTATAGTTAGTTAGAATGATCAACACATAATTACATAGAATAATGAAAATTTATTGATTTCATATTTGTTTATAAGAAGAAACATCAAAATTGTACTATGGCAGAAGGGTTATGTGTTCCATTTGTACAAAGAGGTGAGGGAAATATGTAAGAATGAGTCTCAAATCCTACTAATGGCTATAAAATAGCAACCACCTTAGCATGAACCTACAAATGACAAACACAAGCCACCAATTCTCTACAGAACTATTCCATAACTAAAAACCAACACTTCTGAAGTAGAAAATCCCAAAAATTCCAACTGGGACCCTAGCAAAGAGAAGACTTAACTTTTTATACAAAAATGTCTCAATCCTAAAGGAATATCCCACAAATGTTAACTCGGGGACTGTGAGCATGTTTATTGGTGATTTGTGTGCTCGAGGAGGAAATCAATGGAAAACCGTACAATTAGGAGGATGAATGTATGTTAAATTTCCACGTATATGACCATTGATGCTTTGATCATCCATTACTCATTTGATGGGGGAAGGAAAGGCATATTATTCTTCTAGAAGAATTTATGGGAGAAGCAAAACAAAATGAAACATCTCCAACCGTTTTGATTCCTGAAAATGATCTGCAATAACCAAAATTTCTACAATTAAAATACAATGAAGTACTTCATCATTTTCTATAAAATTGATCTCTTTGGAAATCCCCCTTCAAGACATTCCAAATGCACTTGTTTTGAGGTGAAATGGAAAAAATGCAAATCCGATCATCTTGGAAAAAAATGCCTTATTCTACAGATTTTAGGATAATTCATCTTTGCTTCACAGATTTTTGAGTGTACATTTCATTTCACAGATTTTTCTTGATCTTCCAAATATTTCATGACTATTTCATGTTCATTGGGGTATTCTTTGTATCATGGCATTCTCTTTGTTACATGGAATACTCTTTTGATGTGCGGATTTTCTTTTGTTCCACAATTTTGTGTAAGACTAAGTGTTTGATGTCTGTGGAACAATAAATTCCATCATTCTACATGTTTTTCATATTTCCACACTTAACCATTTGATAATCCCACATTTAATATTCTTACGTCTCCATGTCACAAATGCTCATTCCCTTTGTTGATGTTGCAAAAAAATTGATTTCTTTGTTACGCAACATCATTTCCCCGCAACCATATATCTTTATTCCACTTATTTTACAACTCAACAGAACACCAAACCTTGAAAAATCCATGGAACATTATGTTCATGACCTCCATACTCAGTCATGTTCCAAATTCCTTCTTCTTTCTTAGCATCTCCTCGTGTCACTCTCTCTGAGCATTGTTGTTTCTTCTTAGTAGACTACACCCTTTGTTTCGCATAAATGACTAATTATACAGAACATTATAATCACCAAGTCCGTTAAACATTAATTTAATTTCCTTTACCTCTTTGTTATGTGGCTTTCCTTTATAAGTTCCTTTAGCCCTCCAAACACTATCCTCTGACTTTCTTGGCTTCTTTTTTTTGCTTAAAAAACATCCAAAGACTACATTCTCTTCAATCTGTGGAATAATACTCAAAAGTTACAGAACACTGTAAGTTTCTGAAATCATCAAAACCAAAGGGAAATTCAAAATGTAAGTGCAAATCCACATTATAGGGTCATAGTATGACACAAACATAACTTTGAGGATCAAGGAACCACCAAGTAATTTTCAGGACATAGGTAACAAATGGTGAAAATGATAAGATCACTTCAACATGTTTTGAATGATTTTGAAAAAATGGTGTCAAGAAACATGGGGATCAAAATGGGAACCAAAATTGGCTCTAGTTAGGGAATGGACACCCCCAGTGGGTGTCCAAAGGACCATAAAAACTTGTGAAAGTACACAAAGTGCCTATCCATTGGGTAACAAATTCAAATAGGTAAACACTTGGTTTTTTCTTTCATATCACAATAGTTATAAAAAATTGCCAAGGATAACATAAAAGGAACAAAGGAAACACAAAGCAAGAAATAGAATAGAAAGGAAAATATAGGAGAGAATATGAACTATACAAAGGGAATTATTTGAGATACACCTAATCCAAGAAGTGTTTAAGATGCCTACCAATGACAGGAAACTCAAGTATTCACCATCCAACTATCTCAAGAATAAGGTATGCTCTCCAATTCTAACATCTATGGAATAATGTCCCATCCAAAGAGCTTCAAACTTTTCATGCTTGCCTTTATCTTCGTGTCTATTGTCTCATAATAACACCAAGTCTCAGATCTTGAAACTTATTAGAGAGACCTTCTTGTCAAATATCATTTTCAATTTTTCCTTAAACTTTATGTGTCTCTGGTGAGATTCTCTCCTAACCTCATCAAGCTCAACAATATAGTTTATCCTTGTTGTATAAGGATCAATTACTTATTCCTCTCCAAGATATTACATGAATTGATACACTAATAACTCCAAATGAAGAAGAAGAACTACTTGGGTTCTATAAGCTATCTTAAATGGGATATTTCCAATTGACCTTTTGGGTGTGATTCTATTAGACCATACTGTAAATTTCAATTGCTTGCCTCATTTATTCTTTTTAACCTCCAAGGTCCTCATAAGTATTCTAGCCAAAAAAAAAAATTGACTCAACTTTCCCATTTCCTTGGGTGTTATAGTTGGAGGCATAAATTATGTTTTTCCCATATTATTTACACATTTCCACAAGAGTTTTAGCTTTGAAACTCATGGAATTATCATTGACCAAAATGGATGGGACACTAAACCTATAAATGATGTTGTTCAAAAGGAATTCCATGACTACTTGGTGAGTAGACTTATTGGTAGGGATCGTTTCGACCCACTTGGTGAAGTAATTTGTAGCAACTAGAATCCACCTATATCTAGCACTATATGTCTATGTTATTTCACCAATAAAATATATCCCCATTTTAAAAAAGGATCCTCAACCAAAATGGGAAATGTTGACACCTTTCACACCTCCTCACAACTTGAGTAACATCCCTGAATAGAGATGGACACCAATAACTTTCCCTTAAAATATTATGAGAAGTTAATTTAGCAGCATAGTGTCCACCAAAAACTCCTCCATGAAATTCATTAACCATCATATAGGATTCATCTTCAGCTATACATCTTAACAAGACCCCTTGATAATTCTTCCAAGCTAAACCAAACTCATTCAAGATGTATTGTTGGGACATCAGATTCAATGTTATTTTTTTAATTCTTGCCTAGGATAAAAGGACAATTAAAATTATTCAAGTAATACGCAATGTATTTGTACAAAATGGAAGCACATACCTTTTCATGAGGATCACTTAGATCGGCAAAAACATTGTTCACTTCAAACACTTGCAGATTTACTTCCGCCATCAATCTCACCAAACCTATGTCTCTAACCAACTTGGTGGTTTACATTTCCATGTCATATTCTTTGATTTTTTTTAATCCATATGTACCTTTTGATTCAATATTTCATTTGTGTCATAATGTATTTGACCATGGTGTGTAACACGTAGGAAATAACCCCTTAGCTCAAGATGTAAGGTCTGAAAAATTTAGTGGCCTTTACAAAAAAAAATCCTATTTTTCCATGATTGTGTACTTTAATTTACATTCTTGTAAATCATTTTTGAATAATGTAATTAGTTTCTTATGACCTTCATCATCCTTTTACAATAAAACCTAGGAAATGATGAATTTATATGCAAAGGAGAAAATTTGAAACTCCTTTTTTATTATCTAGACTAGCCAACACAAGGGTAGTCTTCAATGCATCTTTTACTCCTTTAAATTTTTTTATAGACTCATCTCCCCATTTTAAAATCTAATATTTCTTCAGCATACTTGTGATAGGTAGAAAGATATTAGAAAAATTAGACACAAATCGTCTCACAAAGTTAATTTGACCAAATAAATATTGTATACCTTTCTTGGATTGGGGAATGGGTACTTTTTCTATTTATTTCACTCTTTCAGGATCAATCATCACACCCTCATGAGAGATAATGTTTCCCAATATATTTTCCTTTTGCACACAAAAATGGAACTTCTTTTGGTTCAATGAGATACCAAACTCTCTCCACTTGATCAATACATTTTCAAGGCACTCTAAGTGATCACCCCTCTTCTTAGAAAATATTGTTATATCATTTTAGTAAACCACAATAAAATCATTGGTGAATCCATTAAATGCAACACCCATTTCTCTTTAGAAAGAACCTTCTACTTTCATTAGACAAAATGGCATTTTGACATAGACATAGGTTTCATAGGGAGTGGTGAATGTAGTCTTGTATTGCGCATTTTGGTTAACTACCACTTGATTGTAAACATAGAACCCATCCAATGTTAAAATCATTTCAATGAATCCTTGTTTAAATTTATGAAGTCAACACACAATCCAATGTGCTCATTTTTCTTAATAACTGGTGCCACATTTATAACCCATGAAGAATACATGGTATGCTGAATAATGCCTCCATCCTTGAAATTCTTAAGCTCTAATTGAATATTAGTTACAAGTATGGGGTTTATTGGCCTTTATTTATATCTAAAGGGATTTGTGTGAGGCTCTAAAGGTAGCACATGTTGAAACAAATCATCCCTATAGGTTTTTAACTCAGAATATCACCAAGACAAACAATATTTATCTCTTTAAAATTTTAATACATGCATGTTTCTCATCTACATCCAAATTACTACCAAACTAAAATTTTCTTGGATCTTGGAAAGCTCCTAAGTTGCATCCAATTACATCTCTTGGATTGTGGGTGCACTTGTTCACAACACTATCAACACCAATAAAAGTAGATTCAAGGTTGACCACCCCTTTTGGGATTGTATTAGTCTTCAACTAAATTATCTCCTTGCCAAATAGGGTCTCTTTTCCATCACACATCTCTACCATAGGCTCAAGATCAACCAATTGATTATCTAACTCATATTTTCGATTTAGGAATATCAATATGTGTGAGTCAGATCATAAAATACTTGCCCATGTTCAATGTTGTTAGGTATAGAAGGCCTAACAATAATTTTAACCTCAAACTTACAACATGGGGACACAACTTAATTATAATAGTGAGATGTAAAGACTGCTAACCTATCAGTAGTTGTATTTTAACTCCTTTCATGTTATTCAATGTTGAAAGAATCAAACATATCAATTAAATACCATGTTACATTTATATATTATTTCAACCTATGAAACTTAGATACATATAGGTTTCTAATTTGATTTACAACCAATTTAAAGTCTCCCTTTACAATCAAGTTCTTTATCCCATGTCTCCAAGAAATCCTCAAACCAAGTATGAGTTCTCCATATTCAAAAATATTATTTGTGCACTCAAAACATAACTTGAAAGAAAAGTTAAAGGATCCTTGGTTAGGAGAAAATAACACTATACCTGCCCCATTTCCAAAGCTAGAACAAGCTCCATCAAAAAACATCAACCAAGGAGCATCACTGTCTTCAAAATGAGCACCAAGATTAAGGCAATGATCATCAAAGTCTGCATTACCAACAAAGTTCCCCTAATCCAAATCTTTATATAGCACTTCATATGATGCATTCATTGTGTCTTCTATCAAGTGCATTAACTTTTCTTCTCTATGTAGCTTCACCAAATTTCCTTCCAAAGGAATGGTAGAATAAGAAAGTTCCATTTGCATGCTACCTCGAACACTTTCTACCCACTTTCTTGACAATAACATTCCACATTTGGCAATATAGTAAAAAACAACAATGTTTAGTGTTAAGTACTTTCCAAGGTGATCTACCAATTTCACAACCACTACTTTCACACAACCAACAATACGAACTTCCCTAGTATACATTTCATAACACCTCCCATAGGTAGAATTTATATTTATATTGAGTTCATTCATGACCACCAATGACATGATATTGCAAGAAGCACCTGAGTCAAACATGCAATTATGTAGGAGCCAACCATTTACAATTAGTGTATTGTAAAAAGGATCCACATATAACTAGCTCTCAACTAGGGTTATACCTAAATATACTTCAAGGGATGGGTCAATGAACTATTCATATTCTTGAATCTCATTCTCAACAAAAGGGGAGAGATATATTTTTTGTAACAATGTCTTCATTGAATCCCAAATAATCAAATACCATGTGTGTATGTTCAAGAATCTGAAGCAACTCTACTAAAGGGACAATTATCTTCAGTTGGCTTAAAAATTGAGCCATATCACAAATAATGTGCTTGGGAATGGGGGTGTAAAGTGGAAGGATGACTAATTTTTCAAAGGGTGAACTTACTTTTAAAGAAAAAAAAGATGGAAGACTTGGATTTGGCTCAAAAATAGGGTATTTGCATGGTATATTCTTCTTGGGGGCACCTTTAGAAACATTCGTCAAGATTAACATCTTAGTCTTTGAGGTTTGGGCAAAGCCTTTCACTTGCATACTTCTCAAATTGTACTTCTCTTTGGCATCATCTATATTGATCAATAATTACCTATCCCCTTTGGAAGGGACTTCTCCATCATACTTCTTGATCATTAGAGTCATTAGGTACTCAAAATCATGGGTGGTAAATTCAAAGGATTGAGCCATATCAACTTCAACATCAAATTCAAGGGGAAGATAACATACCTTGTTTAGACTTGCCCAAAAATTTTAAGTAGTTCTAACACATAATATTAGAGGTTGCACCTTATTTACAATTTATTTGATGATCAAGCACACATGCATCATCAAATTCTTATCTAACAACATCTTCATCCAAGGTGGTTTATTCACAAGTAATATGAGGCAATAAGCATTTATCACACCAATCAATGATGTGTTATTCTTTAATAACTATAATTCTTACACCCAATGGACCACAAACTTCCCTATTATCTCTAGGTGGATGTTACCTATCACTTTGACCCATGGGTCTCTTTCTTCTATCATATGTTCTATGATCTCCTCTTAAAAAATTGATTTTGATTTTGATTTTTATTTTTATTTTTAGCTTGAGGTCTCGAAGACAACCATTTCTCAACTCTTGCTAATTTGTAGGATATTTCTTTAACTACCCCTGCCAAGGTCTTAACCACTTCTTTTAAATTAGTAGGCTTGTTTTTTTTTTAGGGTTGAAAATTTTTACCCCTTTCCATTTTAGTGGTTTTCTAACATATTTGATATTGTTTTAAATTTTAATGGCCATGCTGAATTTTTTCCTCAAACTTATGGGGTTATTGTCTCTCAAGTAATACATTGTTTTTTCAAACACATCAAAATACCTAATCAAATAGGACTCACCACTTAGTCTCAAATTAGCTGGTAATATCGTCAAGGTCTTGTTGAACCTTATGTTGAAATATCATACACACATCCATTGGGATATTTCTTAATGTTTCCAAATTCATACAGGAGGAACCTAGGGTCAATCCTATCACCATATTGAATTCTAAAGGCATTCATCATTTCATCCCAATAATATATTAAACCACGAGGTAAGGAATTAAATTGTTCCCTTACATCCTTTTATGATGTGTGTACAAACAGCTTTAGGTAAACTATCAGAAATGTTAGGGATCTGCTGAATCAAAGAGTACATAAATGAGAAATGTGATACATGAATTACACAAAGGTAAGACTAAGCACACACATAGAAATCTATAAGTTATGACGAATAATGGGATAAAATTCAAAAAGGAAATAATGTCTCCAAATCAACTCAATGCTCCATATTATAATGATGCAAGTGATGTAAATATAGGAGGTGAATGTGTAACCTCTTCCTATAATAGAAACAACCTCCACCTATAATAGTGGTAACCTCCATAACATAAATAGCCAATCAACAGAGAATTGTTAAAGGGTAGTAACTACCACTAGATAAAATTATGTGGTCAAGTGTACATCTAAGCAAACATATCCCATGATTATAGGGAAACAATAAGTGATGTGGAATATCCCGAGTAATATAATACAAATAAAGTGAGGAAAATAAATCATACAATAACACCCCGCATAACTTAGGTGGGTGAAAAAAAATGATAGTGAGTCCTGAAAACAAGGCCTGATGGGGTACCCACGTATAATTCATCTCTCAAAAATATAAAGTAAAATGATAAAACCCAGTAGGAAAAAACTCCCATTAAAAAAGAGACAAGAAACTCACTCAAGAAAAATTGAGAAGAAGAAGAAGTGGGTCTCAGTAACTCAACTTGATGAGGTACCCATGTGCAATGATAATCCCCAAGAGTAGAGAGAGAAATAAGTGAGGATACGAAGGTATTTTAAGAATTTTTTTGATGATGTGGTCCTCTACATAAATAATGAAGAGAATCCACTTGCATTGAACAATGTTACATACTAGATGCAATACTATGATCTCTACATCTAGTATGTAACTGAAAGCTGGCATAGGTCTGGAAAAAGTACTATGATCATAGTACTGCATCTAGTATGTAACTGAAAGCTGGCATAGGTATGGAAAAAGTGTGCACAAAATATAATGGGAATGTCATTGTAGTATACGTGTTAGAGAGAGAAAATGATGGGGGCCAATAACCCTCATAAATGGATCCACAAGAAGAGGTGGATCATGAAAGATCTCTAAAATAGTGGAAGTGACAAATTTCCCAAGGTGGGTGCTCCCAACGAGATAGAAGAATGGGTCCTCCATAATATGTGATGGCTCAATCGAATCATATTCCTATAATGAAAAAGACGTGGAATCTACAAATAGACAACACAAGTTGGGAAGATACTCATCCCAATGGGGTTGTTTAATGAGAGCAATGTATGACAAGAATGTATTGGCATCACAACATGAAGTAGGAGGAGAAGACTGCTGCAAAGAGTTGTTGGAAGTCTAAGATGAAGCAATGCTACACTCAAAGGTAGTAACTAGTGTATGTGCAGTGTCACCAAATGAGAAATCAAGATGTAATGGATCATGAGAGGAAATGGTCACATTTGTCTCAGAGAAAATTTATCCAATAAAACATTTTTGCGGAGAGTGAATGAAAGCATTAATATGGATGACAATGAGCTATGTGGAGGCAATAGTAGGGAGAGTGCTTAATAGCAAGATCCCCTGAAAAATGGTCGACATGGGACTCATAAGTAGAAACATGTGCATAATAACACTCATAAATGAAAGGGATGTGAGAAGGGGGAGAATATATGCTGGCACTAGAATGTTCTAGGGAAGTGTTGCTCTCATATGGTGAAACAAGGTCACCATCCAGTTGTCAGATAATGGTCCAGAAAATGAAAGGAAACTTAATGTGCTAAAAAAATGTAATATATCCCTAGAAACAATAAGACTGAGAATTCCATAGAACCCATCATTGTGGTTAAAGCACTCATCCTTCTTTAGAGGCTCATCTGGCTCAGGAACAAAACAATAGAGGTAGGGAAATAAAATGTACACAATGCAATGATTGATAATACATTCCTTCCAAGATAGAAAGCTCTCATATTTGAGCATAAAAATAGAATGGTGAAGCTCCACAATATAGATAATCCCCTAAAATTATCCCATATGGAACTTTATAACTTAGTGTGGAAAGTACAAGTTCCCATAGAGTTTTGCAAGAAGCCCCCCAAGAATGTGGCACTTTATAAAGTAATGTGTTTACAAAAATAAATGGAACCATCATGAAGATTGTGATAAAACATGCACTTTTGACCAAGACAGTGCTTAAACCCGAGCTACTAGGCAAAAGTTATAACAAAATCCATTTATTGTAACTAATGGCTTATTTAATTAAAATTTTGTAAACTGATTAAAAAATGTCATAAATGAGAGGAAAGGGGGTCATGCATATATTAATTGGAACCAAGACATAATTTAGAAGATATCGATTTGGTTTGTGAGGGGGAATTGGCCTCCTGCTAATCTGTGCCTCACCCTTTGTCTTCAACCAGTGAGGATACAAGTTTAAAAACCACTTAAATCCACTTTAATGCAATATCTCTAAATTGACTTGTCTTCAAAAAACATAAAATTCCAAATTTGAAGCAATAAAGAGTCAAAATTGAAAAAATAAGGAAAATTATTCACCTTGTGGGCTAGGTAGGGTTCATTAGGAGAATGTGTTGGGCTGATTTAGGGTTATGAAACCCCAAAAATATTTATTATGTTTTATTATTTGTTGTTTCTTGGAGCCGCCATAGAGTCACTACAACTGTGTGAGGAGGGCATTCTAAGATGAGAGAGGTTTTGCAGGAGCTTGGGTGTTGTTCCAATGACATTTTGAAGCTGGAAGCACAAGTTTTAGTTTTCCTCCTTCAGTTGAGCACCGCCATAGAAAAAGGATAGTTACGTGGCCATTTTTAATGCGGAGGGGGGAATGACTTTTGGGAGCCTACAACTCAATCTCTAGGACCATATGAAAAATATAAAGGCCCCACATCAGTAAAAGATCAACCAAGGCATTACATTTGGAGAGCAAAAATCAGCAAGTGCGTGTAGAAAGAGAGGGATGTGAAAAGGGAATATTTGGATCTGGTGGGCAATATGACACCTTTAAACATTGCTCTAATGATATGTAATGAATAGTAGTGGCTTGTACAACTCCTTAGAGGTCCAAAAATCCTTGTATGGGCCCTTCAAACTTTGTTACAGGTCTTAAATGCCCCTTAGGTAAGGAAAAACTCCCTTCACAAATCTACAATTGTATGGTCCAACGTAGATCTCTCAAGGTGTGTATATAAACTATAAATTCTTGCAAACAACTCTAGGATTTTGCAAATAGATTGTACCATCAATAACCAGACAAAAAATCACAAATACAAACACCCATAACCAAAATTATTTTAAATAAAAATCTCATATAAAATTAGCATAATAAAAACTAGACAAACTCAATACTAATGTGGCTTTGATACCATATCGCGAACACTAGGGATTCGCTGAATCAAAGAGTACATCGGTGATAAATGTGAGACATGAATTGCACAAAGGAAATACTAAGCACACACATACAAATCTACAAGTTATGAAGAATAATGAGATAAAATGTAAAAAGGAAAGAATGGATCCAAATCAACTCAATGCTCCAAATTAGAATGATGCAAGTGATGTACATATAAGATGTGAATGTGTAACCTCCTCCTAGATTAAAGGAAACCTCCACCTATAATAGTGGTAATCTCCATACCTAAAATAGCTAGTCAATAGAGAACTAGTCAAGGGTATTAACTACCACTAGCTAAAATAGTGTGGTCAAGTGTACACCTAAGAAAGCATATCCCATGAGTTTTGGGAAACTCTAAGTGATGTGGAATACTCTGAGTAGGATAATACAAATAAATTGAGGAAAATAAATCCTACACTAACATAAACATATTCATGTTCTAACTCATAATCATCAATAATATTTTTGAATAATTAAGATGTTGATCACCACTAATAGCATTATTTCCTTGAAATTTAGGAAACATATTCCTGATTTCATTAGGCACCTCATTTGGATATCCAGGCATGTCCCCGAAATTGATAGGTTTGAATGCTTGAACTATGAAAGGGGCACGTGGAGGAGGATGATCCATATTATGCTCAACTAGATTTTAAACAAAAGGATCAACATAGGAGGAGGGATAATATTTTGCAATTTTTTTATATGAGGACCTTCAACAATTCTGAGTTTAGAAGGTTGTTCAAAAAACCCTAGAGTTGAAAAATAGGGATTTTATTTTCTAACCTTTCTGGAGAAATCAAATACTCTTATATCAAAGGATAACTAGATAGATTGGATGTTTGTACATTTTTACCTTGTGAATTCTGATTAGCAATTTGTTTCCAAACTTGTCTACTTTTCTTCTACAATGTACCCAAGTCAAGAAAACAATTATTTAGTGTGGTCTGATCTAAATGCTGATCTCAATCCTTCCAAATTTGTAAATAGAGAGTCACCAACAAAATATAACACTAGTCACACCCAAAACTTAGAACGGAGTTTCCACTAGATATTGCACTCTATACATGATAGATCAACCTAAAATGCACTAAATCATACTCCAGAAATAAAAAATATATGGTGACTTGATAAACCCTTCTTAAACCCTAATAACTAATAAATATTAATTCAATTCCCTTACAACGAAACTAGAAGAGGTGTTGGTTCCCATTCTAACATCCTGCATAGACTTGAAGGGGAATTTACATGAGTTTGAGGTAAGTAAGATTGGTAGACACGATAATTATGGATCCATATTCCTCTTATTTCCTAGTCCATGGAGATGATATGGAAACACCTAACTAATGGTGTGGTTTTTCACCTGCTACTTTATGGATCTTCTTGAACCAAGGAGAGAGGACCTAAGGGATGGCTTGAAAGGGGGAGGGCAGTACTATGTTTCAAACCCTCAAAAATTTTGGAATCTCAATCTGAGATCAAATGCAACCACAAAGTGCAATGCTCATTCAAAATAATGGTCACACAAACATTGTAAAACTTGATACGTCATACATAATCCATTGAAGACATATTTAGGGCGATCACAAAAATCATTTTGAAATAATTTGTTGACAACTTTGAGTGATATGATACTTGAGATGTTAAGCTTTGTAAATCATAAAAAACCCACTCAAAATATGCACATGATGTTATGTTTGCAGGTAGATATCATGTTTAATTAGTAATAAGTGATAAATTTTGTAGAGGTAGGGTGACGAGTAGTGTCAGATGAGATGAAAAGAGATGGAGATGATGGTAAATGGTACTAGTGAGAAAAAGTAGCTACATTAACCACTTTTTCTTGACAATTATTCATGTATTCAAACATGCAATCAAAGGAAAATCACCCTACAAAGGTTATTTACCCTCATGGACACCCAAGTAAGGTAAATAGTGCAAAATATCTCTATAAACCCTAGAACAAACACCTAAGAATAAATTCTCGTGAACTCATCACACCAAAGGACAACCTAAGGAAAAAAAGGTATGCATTTTTAGAAATTTTAGAAAGGAAATTTATAATAGAATCCAATAATGCAAGGTAACACTACTATGCAACAAACCCTCAATGTCCAATTAAACAATCAATTACAAATTTCTTCTATATAGTTAGTTGACATGATCAACATAGAATTACAGAGGAGAATGGAAATTTATTGATTTCATATTTTTTTACAAGAATAAACATCAAAATTATACGTTCTAGAAGGGTTTTGTGTGTCTATATATAAAGGATGTAAGGGAAACATGTAAAAATGAGTCTAAAATCCTACTAATGACTATAAAATAACAACCACCTTAACATGACCCTATAAATGAAAATTACAAGCCACCAAATATTTACAAAGCTGCTCCATAAATAAAAACCCACACTTTTGAAGTAGAAAACCCCATAAATTCCAACTAGGGCCCTAGTGAAGACAAGCCTTCACTTTTTTACAATAATGTCTCAATCCTAAACGAATAAATCATAGATGCTAATATGAGGATTGTGAGCATACTGATTGGTGATCTGTGTGATTAGGGATAAAATCAATGGAAACTCATACAACTATGAGGATGAATGTATGTGAAATTTCCAATTTTTCTGACCATTGATGCTCTAATAGTCCATTCTTCATTTATTGGGGGCAAGAGAGGCATATTCTTCTTATAGAAGCATCCATGGGTGAAGGAGGATCAAAATAAAGAATCTCCAATTGTTTTGATTCCTAAAAATGATGTGCAATAGCCAAAACTTCTACAATTAAAATATCACAAATTGCTTCACCATTTTCTGTAAAAATTGATCTCTTTGGAAATTACCCTTCAATACATTCCCAATGCACTTGGTTTGAGGTGAAGTGGATTCCTAAATTAAAATTTATGGGAAAAAATGCAAATCTAATCATCCCCACGAAAACTCTCTTATTCCGAAGAATTCAGGATAATCCACCTTTTCTTCACAAATTTCTAAGTGTTCACTTCATTCCACAAAATTTTGCTTGATATTTTAATTATTTCGTGGATTTTTCATGTTTTGTGGGGTCTTATTTGTATCGTGGAATTCTCTGTGTATTATTCCTTTGATGTGTGGATTTTATTTTTTTCTACGGCTTCATCAACTCCGTGTAACACTAAGTGTCTAATGTCAACGGAACACTAAATTCCATCATTCCGTGGGATTTCCATCTTTCTACACTTCTTTTTTTGATACTCCTACACTTAATCTTCTTATGTCACCATGTAATAAATGTTTGTGCCCTTGGTTAATGCCATGAAAATCCAATTGATTTTTTATGAGGAATCCTTTCACCAGGACCATGTTTCTTTGTTCTGTGTCTTTTGAAACTTTGTGGAACACCAAAATTTGAGACACCTAGGGAACATTAAGTTTGTGTCCTCCATATTCGGTCACGATCTACCTTATTCCTGATTCTTGGATCCTTTCGGAACATTATATGAGCATGTGGTTTCTTCTAAGCAAACTACACCCTGTGTTTGATGGAAATGACTAATTTCATGGAAAACTATAATCACCAAGTCCCTGAAATACTAAGCTTCTTCACCCTTTTGTTCCACAGATTTCCTTTGCAAGTTTCTTCATCCTGCAGAACACTATCCTTTGACTTCCAGGATTCCTTGTTTTTCTTCAAAACCCACCAAAGACTACATTCTCTTCAATCTATGGAATACTACTCCTTGAAAGCTATAAACATTTTAACTATGTGAAATCATCAAAACCAAAGGGAAATTCAATATGTAAGTTAAAATACACATTACAAGGTCATAGTATGATACAAACATAACTTTTACGATCAAGGAACCATCAAGCAATTTACATAATAAAGGGGGGAAATGGGGAAAATGGAAAGGTCTCTTCAACATGTTTTGAAGGATTTTGCTAAGATGTTGCCAAGAAACATGGGGATCAAAATGGGCACCAAAAAATTCTAGCAATAATTTCCATTCAAATTACATGGGTTCCTCAAGAAATGCACCCTTTGATCCAAGCCAAACTAAGTAGGGTGAATCCTTTGCATAAACCATTGGGTCTTCTAACAAATTGTAGACACCTAAAATTGGTATCTCTACCCTTATCTGCTTGCTTGAGCATATTTTATTAGGATCCTATCTAGGTATCCTTTTAATTAAATACACCCCCTTAATTTAATTAAAATGACCATCCCATTACCTTTAATTAATTAAATCCCATAAATTAATTAATTAATATCCACATCATATCATGCCCTAATCTACTTTCTATTTAGGATTTTTTATCCTAAATCTCTATCTTACGCTTTTTCCTACCTTTCTTCCTATCTATTTTTATGTCATAACTACCCATGATTTATCCCAAAGTTATCTAATCTCGCACAATGCTTGAAAACACCCTTCCAACTCTTTAAAACACAAAATCATGCCCAAAAAAAAAAAAACTTTCCCATTGGGGAAACTTTCCCCATGGTCATCTCTCTCATGACTTTTGAACTCACTCTTATGCCTGAGTATTTCTGCAATAACCACAGACCTCCCACACCTTGTTGGAAAGTGCTTGCATCGCTCATGGTCATCCTTCATGAGATATATCATCATCATTGCATTGATTTTCTCATATTTATCATATTATTGTATTTTCTTTCTATCTAACATTTTGTAGGTATAGATCAGTTCTTGCAACATTTAGGGATCACTCAACAACCTTCTGTTTCATCTCCCTTGCTTATAGGTTGCATTTTCCATCCATTTATCCTTGGCTTTATCACAACCTGGTATAGTCATTGACAATCTCCCCTGGTCGTCGTCGACCAAGGTCGTGTTCATCCAATAACCTATCCAAATCATTACTTTATGTCATTTTCTCTACTTTTTTGTCTCATAGATCATTCTGCGGGTCATCCTTCAGCATCCACAGACCTCTATCATCCACCATATTGCATTCAGACCTTACAGGTCTGCATATTTCACTCACAGGTTCAGATCCACTCTCCCAGGTCATCATCGACCTGCCTCTACACAATCTGGGTTGCCATCAACCCACACCAGGTAACCTTTCATTTATAGTTCTTTCAATCAAATCAACTTTTACACTAGATATTAATTGTTCTCAGACTTGGTAATACATTTTTTAATGAATTTTGTCTATTTTTTCATCTTTTATTTCAATATTTTTCTAAAATGGGGGTTGACATACACCAAGGGAGTTAATCACTTCTTAGAGCCGACATTATTTGGGTAGTCCCTACATAAATCTATCTAATCAATTATGTTTCAGTTTATATTATTTACAGGTCATCAACTACAACGAGGATTCATCATCACTTTTCCCCTATTCATCCATCACATCATGTTAGAGATACTATAAACCCTCCATGTTATGAGTTACTCATTTATTTTAGTAGCTAGTTCATTCATTTGTTTAGGAATGAAAAAAAAATTCCAAAATTTCTGGCACGCCCAGTAGGACCACCCTTTGGTGATCCCTTTATTTTCTATTTTCTTGCTTCTTCTGTCTTCTACTAACATTACAGCGTGAGGCTCCGCTTCTTGCTTACTCGTGTTGGGTTTGGCCACAGGACTACTCTTTGTTAAAGTTAAGATAAAAAGGAAAAGCTTTATCCAAGTTTTCCTCTTTTTCCTCATTTTCTCCTTTTGGCATCGTAGTTACCTTTCATGTATGTGTCCTCATCAAAATATCACACTTCAATTTGGTTTTAAAAATAACCTTTATTTTCTGCATCCTTCTTGCTCACATAATTTAAGTAGGAGGTTAACCTGCTACATTTCACAATCCTCACACATGACCTAAAACTCAAAAATCAATCAATACGTCTAGACAAAATCCTACCGGTAGACTGATTATGATTTCATCACCCAACAAGAAACTACCTGAGAATCTCCCAAGCCAGAACAAACCTGAAACCAGGCATATATTTCCTTCTCCTAGGTCCCCCCGTTATCCATCCCTTTTTCTTCTCCACATTTTTCTTAATTATAAACAATAAAAAAGAATTGTTTTCTTGACTTGCTTGGTTTAGTTAGCATAAAATTCCCTTCAAATAGTTTTTCCTCAACTCAAAAATCATCTTCTACAATGATTACTTTATCCACGCCCTTGATTACCTCTTTCATGAGTACTAATCCTCTCTTTAGCGATTTACACCTAGAATCCTTTGTTCAAACCACCACCTTAAGAACTAATCCCTTCTTATACCATAATTTTGTCTCATTTAGACCAATCATGCCATCATCCATTAGAATGGAACCTTTTGGCCCCCTTCTTATCCCTCGTGGCGATGTGCATTTCTAGGAGCTCCTTGATGCCAATCCGGTGGCTCTCTAAGACTATATCCTTAGGAAATCAACCCATCTTCCCCCATATGGTCCACCACTTCAGTAGATTTACCATTATAATACTAATCCTGATGCCAATCAACAATTTTCAGTAAACGATCTTTCCTCATCTTCTAACAATCTCTCACCCCACCAAACTACCCAGTTGGTCATGTCTATTCCACCCAATCTTCACCCAATCAATACAACCATCACCACTACCCTTCCTATTTCCTCTTTAGCCCCAATATCAAGTCCCTTATTTGGACAACAAGATCCTCTCACATCACATGTGCATGTCATTGCTTCCCAACCCCCTCTTATGGGTGCCTTGTCTTATTTAGTGTCTAACCCCTTTCAACAACAATTTCAGCCTACCTACACTCATCAAGTGCCTTCCCAGTCTCAACAATCATACAATATGACCATGACACAACATCAAACATTCCAAACTCAACCTTTAGCTCACATTCATCAAAAAATCCCCCAAACACACATTTAATCTCACCAACAATTTAATCTAGTTGCCTCACAAGTTGTACAACCACAATCGCAACCCATTATCACTTCACCAAATTATCCTATGCATGCTCTCATGAATAGGTTAGCCAACATTGAGGATACCACCCTAGGTACAAAATTTTCATTATCATACAAACAAATATGCAACGAGCCAATTCATTCATCTATACCAATTAAGTTGTATCCTCCACATTGAGAATTACCAAAATTCACCAAGTTTAACAGCAAGGAGGATCCACAACAACATCTTCATGCATTCACTAATATGTCCTAACTTATTACACATGATCAAGAATTGATGCTTTGCACTTTCCCCATGTCTTTGGTTAGTCCAGCATTAGACTGGTACAATAACATCCCTCAATATTCAATATTTTCCTTTAATCAGCTTGAGTGATTATTTTTAGAACATTTTTCAATTAAAATTACGCATAAAATAACCATCACTGACTTATACACCATTATATAATTTGAAGATGAGTCCATCACATATTTTCTCACACGATGGTGCAACATTATAAACCAACTATCATTTATCCTTCCTCAAATTAAACTCATTGATATTTTCTCACGTTCATGCACAAAACATATATCTTCTACTCTTCAAATCCAATCCTTCTAAAATTTTGACAAAGCCTTCACCATGGCTTGCAAGCTTGAAACACATGCCCTTGAGTAGGGCCATTTAAAACGGAAATCAAACAAAACTAAGCAATAATTCACTAAAACATACGCACATAATGAGAATTCTAAGGGAATAACCAATGTTGTGGTTGTAAAATCTTCTCTTGCACCAACATTTAACACATGGATTCAACAATGAGCCCCATGGCTAACATCCAATTACACTACCATCAAGGAGTCATATGCTTCTATCTTTGTGTTGGTCCAAAAATCTATCACCTGGACAGATCTATGGATAGACGAGCCAACAGTGTGCAGGGCTTAGCCCCTCTTTGAGTCAGCAAAGCGAAACTGGTTTATTGCTATTCTACCAACAGGAACCTATGCAAGTCTCACAGATTCTACCTTCGGGGGTTTGGGATCTCATCCCAGTAGAGTGTTTCAGGCTGCGAAAAGAAAGGAATGAAAGAGGGAAAAGAGAAAGAACAGATCCGAAGGAAGAAAAGAAATGAATTCCAAAGCAGAAAGGTCAGAAGATTTATGTTTTTGGGTTGGTAGTAAATAGAGCCAAACCTACTTACATAAATAAACAATGCAATACTAATGAGCAAATGACAGAAAAGTAGATATGAATCCAATAGATTAAACACATACAGATCTAACGTAAGGAAGATCTAATGCATAACACAGCTATTGAGCACAAAGTCTTAATATTTGTATTACTGTTTTCTTCTGTTACAAGAAAGCTCAAAGTCTTTCTCTCCTCACTTCTATTTTCATCTAAAAAATGTTCACCCCAAATACAACAAGTATTCCAGTATTTATAGAAGAGAGGAGAAGGAAAGCAAAAAAGGAGCCAACAAATATTTACAAAGATATTTACAAAATATCTAAAAGTCATGTTGACTTTTGACAACTTGATGGATGACATCATCCCATGATGCAACATGGATGATGTCATCATTTGTGCCAACACACTTTAGACATTTCAACAAGAAAGTCAGAGAATAGAGAGAAGAAGAAGAAGAGGAAGAAGAAGAAGAAGCAGCTACTCGTCATCGTCATCCTGCGGCCGAAAGGGGGTTACCTGCTTCTGATGCTGCTCAGGAGATGATATGTGGAACTGAGTGCGGTATTCCAAAAACTTGTTAATCATGGGCCCAAATTGATCCTATGATGGATCCTTGTGCCGTTCATTGATTGCTTCGCAAGTCTCCCGCTCGCTTATGAGCTTTTCTGGGAGTTTAGAATAATCTTTCTCCGCCTCGATGAGGAACCCGATGAAGTCCCTACAGGCCAGCAGGTTGTTGATAGATTCAGTGTCAAATGTGACCTCTGGCCCCGTTCCTTGAGAAATGATCTCCTTGAAGATCCGGATAGTTTCATCAGCTGATCTCATGGTAAAGGAAGGAGTGAGCAGCCCTGGAGACATGTTAAGAACAATTCGCTCCATTTGATGCATCGCATCCAGGGCCTCTTCCTTCACCTTGTCTATCTTTTCCAGAACAAATTCCAGCTGATCTATCCGATAGTCCAAAGTGGACATGGTTTTGTTGAGGGCCCTTGGATGGCTGAAAACTCCGAACTTGACCAGATCTTCGACTGAACAGTCGAACATTTGTTGAAAGGTCTCATGTTGGAGTCTAGCATGATCTAGCTCTTCTGATATGGGACCCGCTAATACTTGAAGTTCCTTGTTCGACTTTTTTATGTTTAGATATGAATTGACATATTCGGCGATCACTCTTTCACTGTCCTTGAGGATCTGGCTCCTCCAAGCAGAAACGGCCATACCCTGCTCACCGATCTTTGAATATTCATTGATTTTCTCCTGGCTGAGAAGCTCAGAAGTCTCGGCGGTAGTCGTGGGAGGTGCACTACCCATCTTCTGTAAGGCTTGAAGCAGATATTTGTTCTGCTCCTTCAGTAGCCTTTTCTCTTCTTTTATTTCCTTGAAGCTTTTTGCAAAGGGCGTCGACCGCGGAAAGAGCTTCCCCCTGGAGACTTTCAGAAGATGTCCCCATTGTGACTTGGGTCACAATAAAATCTGCCGGAGACAGATCCTTTTTCTCTTTGAGGGGATCGGGGTATGCAATTTCCATGATCCTCTCACCTGCAGCACTTTTAGAGAAGCGTGCAACAGGCTTCAGCTTCTTTGCCCCTTTGGCCGGAATCACTGAAAAGTCCATCGGAGCGATGGGAACTTTCCTCTTTTGTTGGCTCAGCTACTGAGAGATCCAGGCTGGTCCCATAGAAGAAGGACCAGAGACAGAGGAGGAGGGAGCAACAGTAGAAGAGGGGAAAAACGTGGAGACACGCGGCGGTGGCATTGAAATCATAGCCGAAGAAGTGTCCACGGGAGGAAGGGAAACTGTACCTGCAGAGGACATAGGAAGGGAAGGGAGCCCGGAAATGAGGGAAGAAATGGAAGAAGATAAGATCAGCGAGGGAGGAGAAGATAGACGAAGAGGCAGGGGAAAGAGTAGAAGAAGAGGCGGAGGACACGACCAAAGGGGTGGTCGTTTGAGTCACTCGAGGAGGGGAAGAAAGAGAAGAAGAAGGGACAGAAGGGACCTCTGTGGTTGTAGCAATGCCGACATCCTGAGTGGATGGGCGTATGGGACTATCCTCCGCTACTTCTTTCTCTGACGAATCCAGAGTTATTACCTGTTCTGGCGCTGTGGAAGGAGGACTTCCAGGGGCTTCTTCCTGAATGGCGCTAGGTTCACCTTCTGCACCTTTGCCTTTTAGCTGCTTCTTGGACCTTGGAGGCGCATTGCCCAATGGGGAGGTTGTGAAATCTACCCCGAGGTAGATCAACCCGTTCATGCGGCACCAGTGCTCTGTTCTGCGCATAGTCTCCTTGACCCTCTCCTCAATTGTTTGAGGAGCCTTGCTTCTGTCAATGGCCGGGAAGGGCCAATCATCCCCTTCCGTGTCATTATACACCTTGTCTACTTCATCTTCCGTAGTTTGGAAGCCTTTGGGGACAATGGCCACTCCGTATTGGATAATTTCCGCCAATGCTAAGCGAGAATGATCCTTTCTTCTGAGTTCCACCTCGTGGATGACGTCAATGTAAATATCCTCAATTTGAGGGACATGGATCGGATCAAGCTTAGCCCTTGGCAGGAAGCTCCTTGGGTCAAAGGTAGGCCTGGCTGGGAAGTCATGTTTCAAATTGAGCAACTCCAGCTCTGCGAACATTTCCTTCACCTTGTGATGGGAGGAGCATGTGTACCGGCCCACTGTGAGGGGGAAAGGAGTTCCGCCCTTCTTTCTTTTGAGGCATTTCTCATGGTATGTGACCAGCTGCCTTGATAACTCTAGTAGAATCAGCTTAGGTCCAGCATACCTTGGTAGCCTGGTTGGCTCGCCCAAGAAGTTGACCGCCCTCAGATAGGTAAATGTGGGAAACTGGGTGAACAGGGCCCCCCACTTCTCCACAGTTGACACAATGTTTTTGGTCGTGTGACCATGAGTTAGATTTGGCCTTAACAGGCAAATGATTGTGATAGAAGAAAGCATCATTAATTTTGGTGAATTGAGGGATGCTGTTCTCCAACCTTAGTTCTGGATAATATTCATATATTTTGACCTGAGGCCAAATTCCACTTCGGTTTAGCCCTGGATAATCCCTTTCCGACGCTGCAGCGTAGACTACGTAGGAGTTCATATGGAACACTCCCGTTGTGGCGAATTGTTGTAGCTGCTCGGAGATGGTGCTGCTTATTATTTCTCCCCAGCAAAAGCGCTGCTCAGGCACATTCTTATTCATTGTTTCCAAGTACCTCAGCATCCATTTATGGAAGTAGTGGGCGTCAGAAAGCCCGAAGACCCTGCTCAGGAAAGTAATAGTATCGCTGAGCTCTTCTGAGAAGTCACTGCGGTGGATGATTTGGGGCCACCGGGTTACCACCTTCTTGTTTTTCAAGTAGACTTCGTTCATTAGTTGCATGCATTGGTCTTCATTGTCTTCCCAGGCCTTGATGCACTCTTCTTGGCTGACGGCCACAAAGTGCCGGTGGTGAGGGATGCCGAGCATTATCTCAAAATGACGGGCAGTGAGGTTTATGATTACCTCGCCCTTGCTGTTTTCGACACATCTTGTGTCCTTGTTGTAAGACTGTGCAATCACCATCATGAATTCATTGTTGACGGAACTGATGGGGATTCCTCCGGCGAAATGTAGGGCACTGCCTATTAATTTGTCCATCCACGGACTTCTTGTAACCTTCTGAGTCCTAACCCAGAATTCTTCCATGTCAATGTGACCCAACTCTGAGTCCCTGACATCCATACTGCATTCAGCCTGTGATTCGGGCATCCTGACCCTTTGATATTTGTACTTCATCTCCTCCTCTGTAAGCTTAGCCTTTCCTCTTGGTTTGGTGGGTCTCTTGCTGGATGTAGACATATGTTCTTTTGAACTCAGTTGCTGATCTGCATGAAGAAGAAGCGAGACCCAATCCAAAAAGGTTGAATTAGCCATTTGATCTTCCATTGGAATGTTAGCAGAAGAAAGAGTTAGAGATTTTAAGGCTCAGGGCGCGGGGCGCATGAAAACTGCAGCTAACAGGGCTAAATAGATAGGGCGCACAGAAAAGGAGTGCTGCAGAGGTTAAATTGGCGCCAAAGGCGCATGGCGCATGGATACTGCATATTGCATTTGATATAGGGCGCATGAGAAGTGCGTGTTACATTGGGACAGGATGCACCCAAGGGAATATGGTGCGGCGCATGAAAAACTCACACAACATGGTGTTATTGCAATCGGGGATGCGCCTGCGCCTTTATAGCTTCATACTTAGCGCGGAAAAAACTTTTGTTGCATGGAAGCTGGGTGCGCCATGGGCGCATGGAAAAAGGATGCAACATGGATGGATGGTGCGCCATTGGGGCGCAGTTTCAGCACTTGTAGCACGCGGAAAAGGCGCGCCTTGAGGGCGCATGAGCTCATGATGCAGCAGGCCGAAAGGGTGCGCCATTGGCGTGGATTTTGCTCTTTGTAACAGGGCGGGTAGGTGCGCCATGGGGGCGCAACTGTTCTTAGTGTTGCAGGGGTTACAGACGTGCCAAGGAGAAAAACAGAAAACTAAACTCTTAAAAGGGGGTTTTTTACATGATTCTTAGATTTCTTCTCCTCTCTCTTTTTTTAACATGCTCAGTGGGCAAACGAAACGGTTAAAACCAAGAGGATTACAACCATGGTTTCAAGAAAATGACCTTCTCCAGCAGATCTGGAAAGAGGAAGGATAGCATGGGGGCAGACAGCAAACGGAGGAGGCTAGGCCGATCAAATTCATATATAAACAACCACGCAACAAGCAAGAACCAAACCAGGAACACACTAGGAACTGAAAGCACAAAACGCACAAGAGAGAAATAACACCTCTTACCTGGATATATAGCAAAAGCTTGCAACGGGTCCATAGGACGATGAAAACGACGGAGCAGAGGCTGACAAGTTCAGAATGATCACGTGCTCAACAAAAGTGAAAATGACATTTGGGCGCGCAAACTATATATATATAAAAACTGGTCATAAATGCGCCAACCACTTTTTCAAAGGTGCATGAGATTTGATGTCGACACGGGAAGGGATGCGCCCTTTGGCGCATCGAAATTTGCAACAGGAGACCAAGTGCACCTTTGCGCGCCAAAAGCATTGTCGACAAAGTTATGTGCGCCCTTTGGCGCACCAAAAAGTTTTGTTGCACACGGGATTATGTGCGCCCTTTGGCGCACCAAAGAGTGGCGCAACAAAAGTTGTACCAACATAAGCGCATGCGCCTTGGCGCACGCAGGGAAGGTTAAACATTCTTTGGCGCATGAAAAGTTGTGTTGACATTGAAAACCATGCGCCAAAGGCTTTTAAGGGGGCACATCAAAAGCTAGTGTTACAAGGATATTTCATGCGCCCAGCCAAAAAAGGCTCAGAAAGACTAAGTTCGAAAACTAGATTTCCCGGGAAGGGATTTTACAACGTTTCAAACGCGAGGGATCCCTAACGAGGGATCGAAACAAAATTTTCCGTATGGTTATCGGTAAAATTGCCCTTGTCAATTTTACGGGATAACAGCTGGCTCTTTCTGGGGACTATCCCTGAGTAAACTCGGGGGTAGAGAATCCCAGATCACTTGTGCCTATCCATTGGGTAATGGAGTCAAAAACAAGGGGGACCGGAGGGAGAAAAAAAGAAACACACGACAAACCGAAAGCAAACACACGACGAAAGCAAACACACAACTTAAAGCAAATTGTACAAAGAAGAGAGCAAGCTCTACTTCCTGAAGATCTTCAGATGCTGCCCGCTATAGGGAAGCGGGAGCTCAGTTCCATCCAGATACGAGAGATAGAAACTATTCTCTCCGTTGAGTTGCTTGATTTTGAAGGGCCCTCTCCATAGGGAATCAAACTTTCCGTGCATGCCCTTTGGCTCTCTTCGCTTGTCCCACAAAAGGACGAGATCTCCCACTTGAAAATCTCTTTGCTTGGCTTTCTTATCGAAAAGCCTCTTAACTTGATTCTGATGTTCAGTGATCCTGTCGACCACCTTCACTCTCTTTTCTTCAAGTTCTGCCAGATACATGATTCTCTTTTCTAGAGAATTCTGGAAAGTTTCATCTTCAATCGCTCGTGCCAAGCGCAGAGCAGGAAGTTCCGCGGAAATGGGAAGTTCGGCATCAGTGCCATATAACACTTGAAAAGGTGACATGCCGAGAGATCTCTTGGGAGTAATGCGGTCCGCCCACAAAGCGTCGTACAAAGACTTGTGCCACATCCGCTGATTTGATTCCACCAGTTTTCGTATGATGGCCACCAAGTTCTTGTTGCTGGATTCCGCTTGACCATTTCCCTGAGGATAATAGTCAGATGCGTGAGCCAAGGTTATCCCATATTCATAGCAAAAACTAATAACTTCTCGTGAGGAGAAGTTAGAAGCATTATCAGCAACGATTTTGTTTGGAACGCCGAACCTGACAATGATATTTTCTTTAATGAAATTGTAAACCACCTCAGAAGTGGCATGCTTGACAGGTATGGCTTCCACCCACTTGGTGAAGTAATCCGTTGCTGTAAGGACATAGCTATGTCCAGCACTCGATTGAGGATTGAGTGCGCCAATAAAATCAATTCCCCATTGTCTGAATGGTTCATTGATAATGATCGGCCTTAGGGGAAGGGCAGCCAGCTTGGGCTTGCCGACGAATTGCTGATAGGGTTCACACTTTGCCACCCAGGTGGCTGTATCTTGAAAGAGCGTTGGCCAATAGTACCTGGCCCGAATGATCTTGTGTGCCGTCATGGAGGAAGAAAAATGCCCTCCACAAGCTGAATTGTGAAAACTTTCCAGTAGTTTTACTTGCTGGGGCTTGTCGACACATCGCAGGAAGATGCCATCTATCCCGCGCTTATATAAGCCGTCATCCCAGATGACATATTTAGCCGCCCTGAGCTTTATAGTGCGCTTCTCCTTTGCAGTTAGGTGCATCGGGCATTCGCCGTAGGTAAGGAAGAAAGCGATGTCGGAGTACCACTCATCACTAGTTGCAACAAATAGAACCAGAGGCAGAGAATCAGGCCCTTCTTGCCGGTCCTGCGCTTCTTCGATGTAGTCACCCCTCTCATCAGGATTTTCTGAATCTTTGTTTTCAGCCATTAGCTGACACAGGCCCTTGCCCCTTACCAGCTTGGTTGGTTTAATATCCAGGTCATACTCCTGGACCTTTGCGATCCAATTTCCCTCTCAAACTTCCTAACTCCTGCTGAGTTAGAATTGATTTCACCGCCGTGTCAGGGACCAGCACCACCGTATGCGAGTTTAGAATGTAATACCTGAAATTCTTCACTGCTTTGACAACGGCAAAGGCATGCTTTTCCAGCTGAGTCATCTTTAGTTCATGAGGCTTGAGAGGAGAACTCATGAATGCAATCGGGGATTCAATGTCTTCTGAATTCTTTTGCATTAAGATGGCAGACACAGTATGCTCAGATGCATAACTATACATGATGAAGTCCTTGGAGAAATCGGGACATACCAGGACTGGTGCATGGGCAACAGAAGCTTTTATTTCTTCAAATGACCTTTTCCCCTCTTCACTCCATCTGAAAGTTGGTGACCCCTTCATCATGTTCAATATGTGACGGGTCTTCTCGGCAAAGTCAGGAACAAAACGCCTGAGAAAGTTCACCTTTCCAAAGAAAGAATGAACACCAGTCTTGCTTGTAGGCAGAGTAAGGCTTTGAATAGCCTTAACTCTTTCAGCATCTATCTTTGTTCCTTCTTTGCTGACCACATGGCCTAGCAACTTCCCTTCCGTGACTCCAAAAACAGACTTTTTTGGGTTTAGGGAAATCCCATGTTCTCGGCACCTGGCCAACACTTGCTCCAAATGATCACAATGATCATTTCGCTTTTTAGAGAACACGGTTAAGTCATCTAGGTAAACCACGATGACCTTCCCCATCATACCTTTGAATGCAAAGTCCATGGCCCGCTGAAAAGTGGCACCAGCATTAGTTAGGCCGAAAGGCATCCTGCTGTAGGCAAATGTACCCCAGGGAGTAGTGAATGTTGTTTTAAACTGATCTTCAGGTGAAACCTCAATCTGATTGTAACCTGAAAAACCGTCAAGCATGGACAGCATCTCTGATCCAGTTACTGCTTGCAGAACTTGATCCATTATCGGAAGAGGGTAGTTGTCTTTCAGCGAAGCTTGATTCAAATTTCGAAAGTCTACGCAGATGCGTATTTCACCATTTTTCTTGCGCACTGGCACAATATTTGCTACCCAAGTACTGTGATGGATAGGGAAGATGATTCTTGCGTCTAGCATCTTCTGAATTTCGGCCTGGATGGTACCCGAAATCTTGGGATTATAGTGCCTCTGCTTCTGGCAGAAGGCTTTGGCATCGTCTTTCAACGGAATATCGTGTTGAACGTCCTTCGGCTTGAAGGACTTTAAATCGGCATAAGACCATGCCAATACATCCATATATTTTTTCAGCAACTTGACAAATTTTCACTTTTCTTCTGGCGTGCAACATTTCCCGATGTTCACAAATTGCGGATGTGCCTCCGAACCTATATTGACCGGTTCGGTTTCTGGGGACGAGCCAGGATCATCTCACCTCTTCTTTCTTACAAAACGGTCATGCCTGTCAAACAGGCATTCCAGAGAAACCAGGCCCTTCGGAATTTTATTTCCTTTGAGCTGACATACGCCGTCGTTCTCCTTTGATTCGTGGTTTTGACCGTCGATTGATTCACGGCATGTAGAGGTGGATCCTTCAAAATACAATTCTTTAAAATTTTCTGCCTTCTCCAGAAAGGCAATGAGTTGATTATCATCATTGAACACCTGCCAATGCTGAGAGTTGTCTGGCACGCTCGGGCGGAAAACCACCTCAATGGTGTACTTGTTCATTTTCAAACCTGGATGTGGGAGCATGAGAGATGCTGAAACAGCCAATGAATCAGCCATGTCATTTTGGGCTCTTGGAATTCGCCCCTATTGAAAAGGCATCAAATTCTTCGATGCTGTCCCATACTGCATTACGGTAGTGTCTGAGCCTTTCATTCTTTACTTGGTAAATCCTTTTGACCTGATTTACAACTAGCTCAGCATCACCTTGCACTTTTAGATTTTTAATTCCTCTTTCTTTTGCGGCCTGCATACCGAGTAAGAGAGACTCATACTCAGCAGTATTGTTGGTGTTGAAAAACTGCAATTTGAAAGAGAGAGGAATGACTTCTTCCTCAGGAGATATCAACACGACCCCAGCACCACATCCACTAGTTGCACAGCTCCCATCGAATTGCAATGTCCAGATCTTATTAAGATCTCCTTCCTGAACGAGAACAGCCCCTGTTTTATCCGTCTCAGTAGATAAGAAGTAATTCCCCATCCCTGATGATTCAAAAAGGATTTGAGCTTTGGGGTCTTCAGAGTTGGTAACCAAGTATTTCTTTTGTGATTCTGGCTCCAAAGTCTGCATTACGCCTTTGACTGGAATTCTAGCTTTGGACCAGTCCATATGAATTTCTCCACCAACTTCGCTGCAAAAACTTCTTCCCAGCAATATTCCATATGCTGCCGGAATGTCAGCAACGAGGACTGTCATTTTTACTCTTTTATCCGGGAAAGCCGCAAATGCAAATTGCGCGTCTTTGATTTGGCCAACCAATGGAACCTGCTTAGTTTCCAAAGAATAACATCTGCCGAAAGGCTTGGTAAGAGTGAGGCCCAAAGCATGGGTGACTTTTGCCGGCATGACATTATCAGAAGCCCCGGAATCAATTATGCAGTTACTCAGCTTATGTCCATTGATCAGAAGAGAGAGATAGAAAGGCTCTATCTTGCCTGACGCAGATGTTGAAGCAACATTTATATGGGATTCAGGGGGAGTGGAAAGGATTCCTTTTGGGGAAGCCTGATTAGGTATAACAGCTTGACTTTGGATATACTTAGTTAATCTTACAAGCTGTTCGGGGTTTGACTGAAGATACTCAGCTTCAGACATTTGGATCTTGGTCTTTTTTGCATGATCTATAATATCAAATGCGGCCAAGGGTTGCGTTGGTAAAGGAATGAGTCCCTCACCTCGCGATGATGGAATAGGATTGGTGGTCTTAGTAGGAATGTGAGAGGACTGATTTGGAGGAGAGATAGGGGGAAAATATTTCTTTGTAAAAGATTTGCCAGGGAGTTGAGTAGGAAGAGGATTACCTCTTTTAGCAATGATCGGAGGCGCGTTTGACACGGCCTTCTCCTGCTGGACATGGGCAGCAACTTCCGCTTCTTTTCCTTGCGAACGAGTAAAAACAACATATGACTGCCCGCTTGCGTACCCCTGGGTACCCTCTTCTTCATCAGATTCTTCCTCATCAAATTCCATATACCCGATAGTAGAGTCGCCAGTCGGTTCACCGACATCTTGATCATCTTCACCTTGAGATGAAGGTTCTTCATAATACTGCTCTTCTTCTTCAATCTCGGCCAGAGCATTGACCGGAGGGGCCTCAAGTGCCAACCGTGGAGCAGCTGTAGGTAAGACGCGGTCTTTGTGAGACATTGTTAGGAATGAAATTCCTCCGCGGAATATCCCGGTATGAGGAACTGGGAGAGGCCTGGGCCAACTGCTTCTTTAATGTGAGCAAATCATTTGCCATCTTTTGGAATGCTGGATCAGACGAAGTGGTGGGCGAAGGGCCCAAAGATTTAGGCTTGGCTGATTCCTTTTTTAATTCACCGGATATTATCAGATTATCCTCTATGCGAATGGCAGCGGCTTGGGCGAGAACCAAGGTGGCAACTCGTTCCTGAAGGAGCAAGAAACTAACTTTCGAGCTCATAGCGTTTACGAAGAAACACTTTTGATTTTCCGGCGTTGGAAGCATGGCAACAGGGACACGGTTGATTAGTGCATTGAACCGGGTGACAAAATCACGCATGGTCTCATTCGCCTCCTTCTTCAGGTGAGTGATTCATGATAATAATGCAAATGCATCCTCTGAAGGCTTGTACCTATCTTCAAAAGCATCCCGCAAGGTGGCCCAACTGGTGATAGATCCGGCCGGCAAATGCTGAAACCATTCAGCTGCAGGTCCTTGTAGGGTTTCCAGAAAAAGGTGAACCGACACATCTTCGTGGGTCACATCCAAAATACTGCATGACATAATGAATGCAGATATGTGGGAATCCGTGCTTTGATTTCCACTCCCGTCAAATTTGGGAAAATTCTTTCGATTTCCGTGAGGGAGGGCGTGAACTGGATGTGGTAAAGCCAAAGGACCCATCGCGTTTCCCCATGGTACCGCCATCTGAAAATCCAGAAAGAGAACACGAGCTGGAATTGTAGTTCCGCTGAGTAGCAAGGCACTACAAAGGGATGTGGATGCCCCCTGCAAAAGACTTTTTCTTCGTGAAGGTGAGACACTCCTGGATGACCGGCTAGCCGAGCTTAGTGCTGAAAAACGCATCGGTGTTACGCTGAAATTGTGCCTTTGAAGCAGATCGAAAGTGGGATCAGCTTCTCCACGGGCTCTCCTGCTGCGCGTAAAAGGTTCACTCGCCAGTGTTCCTTCCAGATCTGCAATGTTATGGCGCAGATTTAAACTTTCTTTTTGGTTGTACTTGCTGATTTTCTGGTTTTTCTGTCAAAAACCAGCAGCAGACACTTTTCTAGATATTTAAAAACTATCCTCTTCAGAAAACCGATTGCGGTTAAATGACAAATTACAACGAGGATAAGATGGCAGGGAAGATTAGTAAGCTGATTTTCTGATCTGATTTTGACTTTTTTAGAGGGTTTCAAACTTTTTGCAAACAGTCAAAACTCAGATCTATGGCAAAATACTAATTTTTTCAAAAACTCAGCGAACTAAAGATCTTTAACTGGACCAGATCTATGACTCTCAGAAGAAAATTTTTCAGTTTGAGCACTTTTGCAAATTTTTGGATTTTTAACAAAAAGTTCAGATTTGCAAACAGGCAGCAATCTTTTGATTTTTTCTGATTTTTATATCTTACTACCCTCATAGATCTGACAGATCTATTCGATCCCCAGCGGAGTCGCCAAAAACTGTTGGTCCGAAAATCTGTCGCCTGGACAGATCTATGGATAGACGAGCCAACAGTGTGCAGGGCTTAGCCCCTCTTTGAGTCAGCAAAGCGAAACTGGTTTATTGCTATTCTACCAGCAGGAACCTATGCAAGTCTCACAGATTCTACCTTCGGGGGTTTGGGATCTCATCCCAGTAGAGTGTTTCAGGCTGCGAAAAGAAAGGAATGAAAGAGGGAAAAGAGAAAGAACAGATCCGAAGGAAGAAAAGAAATGAATTCCAAAGCAGAAAGGTCAGAAGATTTATGTTTTTGGGTTGGTAGTAAACAGAGCCAAACCTACTTACATAAATAAACAAAGCAATACTGATGAGCAAATGACAGAAAAGTAGATATGAATCCAACAGATTAAACACATACAGATCTAACGTAAGGAAGATCTAATGCATAACACAGCTATTGAGCACAAAGTCTTAATATTTGTATTACTGTTTTCTTCTGTTACAAGAAAGCTCAAAGTCTTTCTCTCCTCACTTCTATTTTCATCTAAAAAATGTTCACCCTGAATACAACAAGTATTCCAGTATTTATAGAAGAGAGGAGAAGGAAAGCAAAAAAGGAGCCAACAAATATTTACAAAGATATTTACAAAATATCTAAAAGTCATGTTGACTTTTGACAACTTGATGGATGACATCATCCCATGATGCAACATGGATGATGTCATCATTTGTGCCAACACACTTTAGACATTTCAACAAGAAAGTCGGAGAATAGAGAGAAGAAGAAGAAGAAGAAGAAGAAGAAGAAGCAGCTACTCGTCATCGTCATCCTGCGGCCGAAAGGGGGTTGCCTGCTTCTGATGCTGCTCAGGAGATGATATGTGGAACTGAGTGCGGTATTCCAAAAACTTGTTAATCATGGGCCCAAATTGATCCTGTGATGGATCCTTGTGCCGTTCGCTGATTGCTTCGCAAGTCTCCCGCTCGCTTATGAGCTTTTCTGGGAGTTTAGAATAATCTTTCTCCGCCTCGATGAGGAACCCGATGAAGTCCCTACAGGCCAGCAGGTTGTTGATAGATTCAGTGTCAAATGTGACCTCTGGCCCCGTTCCTTGAGAAGCGATCTCCTTGAAGATCCGGATAGTTTCATCAGCTGATCTCATGGTAAAGGAAGGAGTGAGCAGCCCTGGAGACATGTTAAGAACAATTCGCTCCATTTGATGCATCGCATCCAGGGCCTCTTCCTTCACCTTGTCTATCTTTTCCAGAACAAATTCCAGCTGATCTATCCGATAGTCCAGAGTGGACATGGTTTTGTTGAGGGCCCTTGGATGGCCGAAAACTCTGAACTTGACCAGATCTTCGACTGAACAGTCGAACATTTGTTGAAAGGTCTCATGTTGGAGTCTAGCATGATCTAGCTCTTCTGATATGGGACCCGCTAATGCTTGGAGTTCCTTGTTCACCTTTCTGATGTTTAGATATGAATTGACATATTCGGCGATCACTCTTTCACTGTCCTTGAGGATCTGGCTCCTCCAAGCAGAAACGGCCATACCCTGCTCGCCGATCTTTGAATATTCATTGATTTTCTCCTGGCTGAGAAGCTCAGAAGTCTCGGCGGCAGTCGTGGGAGGTGCACTACCCATCTTCTGTAAGGCTTGAAGCAGATATTTGTTCTGCTCCTTCAATAGCCTTTTCTCTTCTTTTGTTTCCTGAAGCTTTTGACAAAGGGCGTCGACCGCGGAAAGAGCTTCCCCCTGGAGACTTTCAGAAGATGTCCCCATTGTGACTTGGGTCACAGTAAAATCTGCCGGAGACAGATCCTTTTTCTCTTTGAGGGGATCAGGGTATGCAATTTCCATGATCCTCTCACCTGCAACACTTTTAGAGAAGCGTGCAACAGGCTTCAGCTTCTTTGCCCCTTTGGCCGGAATCACTGAAAAGTCCATCGGAGCGATGGGAACTTTCCTCTTTTGTTGGCTCAACTGCTGAGAGATCCAGGCTGGTCCCATAGAAGAAGGACCAGAGACAGAGGAGGAGGGAGCAACAGTAGAAGAGGGGAAAAACGTGGAGACACGCGGCGGTGGCATTGAAATCATAGCCGAAGAAGTGTCCACGGGAGGAAGGGAAACTGCAGCTGCAGAAGACAAAGGAAGGGAAGGGAGCCCAGAAATGAGGGAAGAAATGGAAGAAGAAAGATCAGCGAGGGAGGAGAAGATAGACGAAGAGGCAGGGGAAAGAGTAGAAGAAGGGGCGGAGGACACGACCAAAGGGGTGGTCGTTTGAGTCACTCGAGGAGGGGAAGAAAGAGAAGAAGAAGGGACAGAAGGGACCTCTGTGGTTGTAGCAATGCCGACATCCTGAGTGGATGGGCGTATAGGACTATCCTCCGCTGCTTCTTTCTCTAGCGAATCCAGAGTTATTACCTGTTCTGGCGCTGTGGAAGGAGGACTTCCAGGGGCTTCTTCCTGAATGGTGCTAGGTTCACCTTCTGCACCTTTGCCTTTTAGCTGCTTCTTTGACCTTGGAGGTGCATTGCCCAATGGGGAGGTTGTGAAATCTACCCCGAGGTAGATCAGCCCGTTCATGCGGCACCAGTGCTCTGTTCTGCGCATAGTCTCCTTGACCCTCTCCTCAATTGTTTGAGGAGCCTTGCTTCTGTCAATGGCCGGGAAGGGCCAATCATCCCCTTCCGTGTCATTATACACCTTGTCTACTTCATCTTCCATAGTTTGGAAGCCTTTGGGGACAATGGCCACTCCGTATTGGATAATTTCCGCCAATGCTAAGCGAGAATGATCCTTTCTTCTGAGTTCCACCTCGTGGATGACGTCAATGTAAATATCCTCAATTTGAGGGACATGGATCGGATCAAGCTTAGCCCTTGGCAGGCAGCTCCTTGGGTCAAAGGTAGGCCTGGCTGGGAAGTCATGTTTCAAATTGAGCAACTCCAGCTCTGCGAACATTTCCTTCACCTTGTGATGGGAGGAGCATGTGTACCGGCCCACTGTGAGGGGGAAAGGAGTTCCGCCCTTCTTTCTTTTGAGGCATTTCTCATGGTATGTGACCAGCTGCCTTGATAACTCTAGTAGAATCAGCTTAGGTCCAACATACCTCGGTAGCCTGGTTGGCTCGCCCAAGAAGTTGACCGCCCTCAGATAGGTAAATGTGGGAAACTGGGTGAACAGGGCCCCCCACTTCTCCACAGTTGACACAATGTTCTTGGTTGTGTGACCATGAGTTAGATTTGGCCTCAACAGGTAAATGATGTGATAGAAGAAAGCATCATTAATTTTGGCGAATTGAGGGATGTTGTTCTCCAACCTTAGTTCTGGATAATATTCATATATTTTGACCTGAGGCCAAATTCCACTTCGGTTTAGCCCTGGATAATCCCTTTCCGACGCTGCAGCGTAGACTACGTAGGAGTTCATATGGAACACTCCCGTTGTGGCGAATTGTTGTAGCTGCTCGGAGATGGTGCTGCTTATTATTTCTCCCCAGCAAAAGTGCTGCTCAGGCACATTCTTATTCATTGTTTCCAAGTACCTCAGCATCCATTTATGGAAGTAGTGGGCGTCAGAAAGCCCGAAGACCCTGCTCAGGAAAGTAATAGTATCGCTGAGCTCTTCTGAGAAGTCACTGCGGTGGATGATTTGGGGCCACCGGGTTACCACCTTCTTGTTTTTCAAGTAGACTTCGTTCATTAGTTGCATGCATTGGTCTTCATTGTCTTCCCAGGCCTTGATGCACTCTTCTTGGCTGACGGCCACAAAGTGCCGGTGGTGAGGGATGCCGAGCATTATCTCAAAATGACGGGCAGTGAGGTTTATGATTACCTCACCCTTGCTGTTTTCGACACATCTTGTGTCCTTGTTGTAAGACTGTGCAATCACCATCATGAATTCATTGTTGACGGCACTGACAGGGATTCCTCCGGCGAAATGCAGGGCACTGCCTATTAATTTGTCCATCCACGGACTTCTTGTAACCTTCTGAGTTCTAACCTAGAATTCTTCCATGTCAATGTGACCCAACTCTGAGTCCCTGACATCCATACTGCATTCAACCTGTGATTCCGGCATCCTAACCCTTTGATATTTGTACTTCATCTCTTCCTCTGTAAGCTTAGCCTTTCCTCTTGGTTTGGTGGGTCTCTTGCTGGATGTAGACATATGTTCTTTTGAACTCAGTTGCTGATTTGAATGAAGAAGAAGCGAGACCCAATCCAAAAAGGTTGATTTAGCCATTTGATCTTCCATTGGAATGTTATCAGAAGAAAGAGTTAGAGATTTTAAGGCTCAGGGCGTGGGGCGCATGAAAACTACAGCTAACAGGGCTAAATAGATAGGCGCATAGAAAAGGAGTGCTGCAGAGGTTAAATTGGCGCCAAAGGCGCATGGCGCATGGATACTGCATATTGCATTTGATATAGGGCGCATGAGAAGCGCGTGTTACATTGGGACAGGATGCACCCAAGGGAATATGGCGCGGCGCACGAAAAACTCACACAACATGGTGTTATTGCAATCGGGGATGCGCCTGCGCCTTTATAGCTTCATACTTAGCGCGGAAAAAACTTTTGTTGCATGGAAGCTGGGTGCGCCATGGGCGCATGGAAAAAGGATGCAACATGGATGGATGGTGCGCCATTGGGGCGCAGTTTCAGCACTTGTAGCACGCGGAAAAGGCGCGCCTTGAGGGCGCATGAGCTCATGATGCAGCAGGCCGAAAGGGTGCGCCATTGGTGCGGATTTTGCTTTTGTAACAGGGCGGGTAGATGCGCCATGGGGGCATAACTGTTCTTAGTGTTGTAAGGGTTACAGACGCGCCAAGGAGAAAAATAGAAAACTAAACTCTTAGATTTCTTCTCCTCTCTCTTTTTTTAACATGCTCAGTGGGCAAACGAAACGGTTAAAACCAAGAGGATTACAACCACGGTTTCAAGAAAATGACCTTCTCCAGCAGATCTGGAAAGAGGAAGGATAGCATGGGGGGCAGACAGCAAACGGAGGAGGCTAGGCCAATCACATTTATATATAAACAACCACCCAACAAGCAAGAACCAAACCAGGAACACACCAGGAACTGAAAGCACAAAACGCACAAGAGAGAAATAACACCTCTTACCTGGATATATAGCAAAAGTTGCAACGGGTCCACAGGACGATGAAAACGACGGAGCAGAGGCTGACAAGTTCAGAATGATCACGTGCTCAACAAAAGTGAAAATGACATTTGGGCGCGCAAACCATATATATATAAAAACTGGTCATAAATGCGCCAACCACTTTTTCAAAGGCGCATGAGATTTGCTGTCGACACGAGAAGGGATGCGCCCTTTGGCGCATCAAAGCATCTACCAACATGAGATAAAGCACGCCCTTGGCGCACCAAATCTATTGTCGACACGGGATTATGTGCACCCTTTGGCGCACCAAAGAGCGGCGCAACACAAGTTGTACCAACACAAGCGCATGCACCTTGGCGCACGCAGGGAAGGACTAAACATTCTTTGGTGCATGAAAAGTTGTGTTGACATTGAAAACCATGCGCCAAAGGCTTTTAAGGGGGCGCATCAAAAGTTAGTGTTACAAGGATATTTCATGCGCCCAGCCAAAAAAGGCTCAGAAAGACTAAGTTCGAAAACTAGATTTCCCGGGAAGGGATTTTACAACGTTTCGAATGCGAGGGATCCCTAACGAGGGATCGAAACAAAATTTTCCGTATGGTTATCGGTAAAATTTCCCTTGTCAATTTTACGGGATAACACTTTGATAAGTTGATAGTGGAAAATCTAATTACACTACCGCCTATCTAACTAGTTGATGAGTCAATACCGAAACTTGTGTGGTATCATGAATACCATTACTATAAATACCACCAAACTCGAGGTCATGACATAGAGAAAGGTAAAAATTTTAAGGATTTGGTTCAAAATCTTATTGATCAGGGTGACCTTCAGGTTGAAAATCCTAATTCTTCACCCAATCAACCACTTGACATCTTCAAACAACCTTTTTTGATTCATGCGCCAACAAGCCAAGCCGCTACCACTTCCACAACTTAGGCACTTAATTACCATACTATAAACACTTTACAAACAAATGATCAAGAACCTAAAACTTCTCCTCCTTCATCATAAACTACATCAATCCCCTTTGATATTGTTCCTACAACAACAAACCCATCAACACTTGCTCACATGACCGCACCAATCAAACCTACATCTACTTCGGCATTCATTCCTACTATTAGGACCCCATTCACAAACATATAATTTTTTCCCCTAGAAGTATTTATGAAACAACCATTCCCACCTACTTCTACAGTTTAGATTAGCTCCACATCTACTACGTTACTCGTTGTATCCACTTTATTACTCACCAAGTCCACTTCATCGGATCCGACTATCTTACCTACATCCATCCTACATCTACCTATTATACCAAGCTTAGAATTAAAATCAGTTCGTCTTTCAGAGATTTTACTTGCATCCAAAACTGTTGAAACTACATCCACACCACCATCTTCCTCTAAACCATCTTTATTGTTTGAAGAGATTTTGAAAATGATTCCACTTCCAACAAACTCAAAAGATTCTTCTACCTTATCTATGTAATTGAATCAATCTTCACTTTCCTTTGTGACACCATCTCTAGATCCTCTGTTGGAAATTATCACCACTCCTCCTAAGGATGCACTTGTACAATAAAAATCCACAACCATTAACACATTACCTCAAAAATATTTTGTACATTATTACAAGAAAATTTGACGTTTCCACTCCTAAACCATCCAGCATAACAACTTATTCATTAAGAATATTTTATCAACCCAAACTAAAATAACACAACACTAAGACATTAACCTATGCCAAAACTGAACCTATACCATTGAGACATCAACATACTTGAGCTTTATCATCTCAAACATCCGCTTCTTCTTCAAAGACCAAGACATTTCGTAAGGACAAAGCACCTCCTAAGGCTTTGGGTGAATCATATGCAGACATTTTCCAACACTTGTTACAAATTTTTGTGATCACACTTTTCCTTATTAGGTCCTTTGACCTGAATAGAAAGAAGCCATTATGGTTTAATCTCAACCTCATCTACACGTATTATCATGCCCCTGGACACGACATTGAGCATTATGGAGCATTCCAAGCTGTTACCTGTGGATTCATTGAGAAAGGATACTTTCTCCCCAAATCAAATCAGCCTCTTTCTTCCTATCCAACATATTTTCCTTTAATCTCATCCATCCAAATGCAAAATTCCCCTAATTCTTCACAAACTTTCACAACTATCCTACCTCCAGATGACTAATATTCTGAGGATAGCCCCCCTTTTTTCATCGATGTTGTTTGAGTGACCACTCGCTCTGGCTAACGTGAACCTAAATCAATAGCCCAACTGAAAGATAAAATCTTTATCATCATTCCTCCTCTTAAGGATTTAGCTACATAATCAACACCCAATGTTTCCATTTTAGGAGCACCTAAGCCTATAAAATATAGTATAGTCAAACAAATCCATCAGGCCCCGGTCAATATGTCACTCTACGAGCTCATCCAAAGATTTCCAGACCATAGACATGATCCCACTGAAGCCTTAAAGCACATTCTGACATTTAATGATGAGGTTCAACCCTTCGCATCCCTTCTAGGAGCACTTGCAGCTTCTGCTACTATCTCATTTGATGATGCTGAGATTCTGGATATCCTAATGGAAGAACATGATCTTCCCCTCTTTATCACTGTCAAGATTAATGAAACATTTATCTGATGGTCCATGATTGATAGTACAGTGAGCATCAATATTCTCCCATCACATAATTTTGATCAACTTAAGATACCAAAAGCCTGTGTTTCCCAAACACCCACGGTTCTTTGTACTTTTAAAGATGTTGTCACTCCCACTTTAGGTAAGGTCGTTATTCCTTTTTGTGTCAGTGAGAAGCTCATCCATTAGGTCTTCTATATCATAGAAGGGGAATTTCAATACAGTGTTCTCCTTGGGAAACCTTGTATCCATGCTATGTGTTGTGTCCCTTATACACTCCATCATTCCCTTAAATATGAGCATAAGGGAAAGGGTTTGACACTTCCTAGGGATGCTCCCCCCTTTTAGATGTGAAACATGACTTATCAAGCTAATGGCATTCTTCCAAAGGATTATCCATCTGCACCATCTACTAGTTCATCCATCCCTTCTTCTAAGATCCCTAACTAGGACTCCCTAGAAAACATGATGGAAAAACTTACAATGGGGGAGTATCATCTTATCACACTTAACACCTTTCCCACTCCTCACCGTATTGGTAGTCCTGACAAGGCACCCATGTAGAAGCCAAACGTCATAGATGGCATTCCTTTCAGACCACCACATCTTCACACCAAGCTCATCTATGGCAGTTTTGATACCCCCTTCTCACATCGATGATATTCTGCATGATAACCTTATACTGGTGGTTTTAGCTTCCTTAACAAACCATAATTTCCCACACCTATCTTCATTATTGTGCATGGAAAGGATTCAACATGGGATGTTATGAGCATGGTCCACATGGCCTTATTATCGATTAATGCCACAAACCTCATGAAAAGTTTGGGTTAGGCTACTAGGAGCATTCCCCTGACCCCATTCCACCATTTTAGATACTCATGGACATGCCTTCTCCACCTTCCCTATATTTTTTGACTCTCAAAGACATTGACATGCCTTCTCTACCTTCTCCATATTTTTTGACTCTCGAAGACATGCACATGCATTCTCCACTTTCTCCATATTTTCTGACTCTCGAAGACATGGAGATGGATGACACCATTTCTATTGCTTTTGAATTTTTCTTGGAAGAGATGGATATGAATGACACCATAAGTGCAAGAACCAGACTAGGTCCCTTTCCCTTCACCATCCGAAGATGATATAATCAAACTGTTCTACCATTTACGTTCTTCAATGTGCTGACGATGACACTATTCTTTCCCACATGGGGGAAGAGGATTCTTATCTTCATAATACCTTACCATCTGACACATCTACACTCCTCAATGAAGCCACTATTGATGTCAATATTGGGATTCCTCAGGAGCCTCACATCCTCAAGGTAGGTCAATCTCTTGATCCACACGAGCTTGAGTCCTTCACTACATTTATCTCTCGTCATAGCTAAGAATTTGCATGGTCCTATTCAGACATGCTTATTCTTGACCCTTCTATCATTTTCCATAATATCATCTCTTACCTTAATGCAAAAACGGTAAACTAGAAGCTTCACCGCATGCATCCCTGAGTTACTCTCCTCGTCAAAGAGGAGTTGCAACATCCCCTTTCTCCCAATTTCACCATCCCCATTGACTATCCCAAAAGGGTTTCCAACATCGTTATTGTCTCTAAAGAATCGAGAAAGCTTTTCATATGCACCAATTTTCTATATTTTAATTTCACTTTCCCTAAAGATGACTTTCCTCTTCCTAACATTGACCAACTTATAGATCTCACCGCAAGCCATGAAATGCTTTCCCTTATGGATAGGTTTTCTGGTTATAATCAAATCCGCAACACCCCAGAAGATCAACATAATACTTCCTTCATCACCCCTTGGGGGATCTTTTGCTACCATGTTATGCTTCTCGGTATAAAAAATGCCAAAGCCAACTATCAGTGGGCCATGACTAATATCTTTCATGATCTCATCCAAAAGACTATAGAAGGCTATGTCGAAAATATTTTAGGTAAATCTAAACATCGACATAATCATCTTTCTATTCTTGAGGTACTTTTTAAGTGCCTTATATATTTTTGTCTTCGCTTGAATCCAACAAAGTGTGTATTTGGAGTGCTAAATGGAAAAATCCTTGGCCTTATTATTCCCATTAGGGGCATTAAAGTTGATCCTACAAAAATCAAATTAATTATCAAAATGTCACCTCCTTCAAATCTTAAGTAACTTCGTAGTCTTCAAGGTCGACTCCAATCCATCTGTCGTTTCATCTCGCAACTTTCAAATCATTGTCAACCCTTTCATCATCTTCTTCAAAAATACATAGACTTCGATTGGGATTAGGATTTCCAGAAGGCCTTCGATGACCTTAAACAATATCTTTTGTCTCCACTAGTGCTTACACCTCCGTATGAGGGGGACCATTTTTATCTATATATTTCTTGCACCAATCACATTCTAGGAGCTATGTTAGCACATCATGATGACCGAGGTCACAAGAAATCTATTTATTACATCATCCACACCCTTCGTGACTATGAGATTCACTATAACGAAGTTGAAATGTATTGTTTCACTCTCTTCTTCGCCACCTCTAAAATTCAACACTATCTTCTCAATCACAAGACTTATGTCATTAATAACTTTCATCTTCTTAAGATATTTCATTCTAAACCTTATCACAATGATCGTGTTACTCGATGGCTCATGCTCATGACTGATTTTGACATTGAGTTTATTCCTCAGAAATCCATTAAGGGCCAAGCTATTTCTAACTAGCTAGTGTAAGCCCCTCTTTCTAGTACACATTTACATCATGAACAATTCCCAGATGAATCAATTAATAATTTTCACCATGAGTATGGCATTGTTAAGATGACACTCTTCTTTGTTGGTTATAAGTGTCAACAAGGGGTTGGCGCATGCATCATTCTCATTCCTCTTTGGATACTCCTATTCCTCTTGCCAACTGTTGGCGAGAAAAATTTTTGGGGACAAATTGTTGGATTTCTTGCCAACACTCTGGTAGTCTAAGTCCCACTACTTAACTAGTGTAACTATCGTATATGCATGTGTGAGTAAAAAGTGAGTTTTATCCTGGTGTCCTTTCGGTCAGGGATCCAACATGGGCACTCCACTGACCTTGGAAAAAATTCTTATAGCTATTTGTAAGGGAATAATTTTTTAGGAGAGTGGGAAAGGGAGTGAGAATATTAGACAAGGGAAATTAGTGCAGCAAGTAGAAAATCAGAGACTTGCATACAATAGCTATAAATCACATCACATGCACTAAAACTTAGAAGAAAACAAATCTGCATTATAGCAATAAGACCAAATAGCATTTAATGGGCACAAAGTATCACTAAATCATTAGTAAAAAAAGGCTAAAATTCCTTCTTCTTGTATTGATGCTCAAGCAGAAATTGTACACAACATAAGAATGGAAGACATTTTAGAGTAGGGAAAATGGAAGAAAATTTCTCTCTTTGTTCACTTTACAAGGATATCTCTCTCATGAATTCACAAAAAATAGCTCAAAATTATATGAATATCTTAGAAAAAATATCAAATGAGGAGATTACTACAATTTATAGAAGAGAAGGCAACTCTTCATCTTCTCGATGAATTTTCAAATACCATATTTTGACTTTAGACTATTCATATTCCACTTAAATATTTAAGTACCTTTTATAAAAACAAGGTGACTTAAATGATACATTATATTTCTAAAGTCACTTAAGATATATCAAAAAGTGCAAACCCCAATGTAAAATTATAACATTGAAGAGATAGAGTGTCGAGAGGGAAGAGAAGAGAGAGAAAGAGAAGGAAGAAGAAGAAGACAGGAGGAAGAATCATTATGTAGAAGAATGAGCTACTATGGTGGATTTGATCTCACTCCCTGGCTGGATTCCATCTTGTGCTCCTGAGAAGATCTTTGTCCCTCCAAATTGCTTACAGATTCAAGAAGTTGCAGGTTCTAATTTTTTAGCATGAGGAATATGAATACTTCTCAGGGTCTATGTTGATCCATCAAACACATTGTTGATATATTTTCACTTCATGAACCATTATGGATGTTTCTCTGTGATAAGTGCAATGACAGCCTGAATCTTTGAGAGGAATTATAGGGTGTCCTTAGTGAAGGACAATGGGTTGCTTCTCTTTTCTTGACATGTTCCTCAAATGGACGAATTCGATCATAAATAGTTGTGTCTTCCCCCATTGCAGGTACTCCAAGTTTCTAAATTTGATGATTTATACTATCATGTAACTTGTACACTTGGCCCTCTTTTTCCTCTGGTTCAATGATGGCCCGATTGACTGCCTCAAATCTGATTTCAAAAGACCTTTTCCATATACATGACAAGTCTTCTAAAAGAGTCTCAAAATATTCTTGTTGATTAACTCCTAACGACGAGTGTTGCTGATTTCATTCACTACTGGACCCAGAGGATCCCAGTAGTCCCTTTCTTTTTCCAAGTCTTCTTCGAGTGCTTGTGTCTTGTTTGTTGTCACACACATATAGGTGAAGAGTTTAGCTGCATCTTGGAGCACTGACTTCCCATTTTCTAAAATTGAATCGATCCATTCATTATTTTCTCACCCCTACATTTTTAACTTGTGTGTCCTCTTGATATATTCTGGATTAAAGTTGCTAATGGGTACAACTTATTCAATGGGGATGGTCATGACATTTGGTTCAACTAGATGTTGCACATAGGATGACAAATTTTTCAACTGTTCCTTTAGTTTGTCAATCTTATTCTTATATTCCTTATTCCTTGACACCATGCGAGAAGAAGATTGTTGATACATGTGAAAAAATCCTTCATGCGTTACTGGTCCCAGTTGAATCATGGTCATCTCTTAGTTGGCCAGTGTCATCTCATTCATTGGCTTGATCACCTTTGGTTGTGATATTTCAATATATTGATTTTATGTTTCCCCATTATAGAACTGCGAGGCCGTGTGTGCAAACTTCTTTTTCTTTCCTTTATCTAGTGAGTTAATTATTGATAGGTCAGGGGCTGCTACTTGTTGAACAGTACAAGATTTAGGGGCTATAGTTTCTTGTATCCATGGGAACATCTCATCAGACTCAAGCTCCATGATAGGTGTATCAATCATTCCTTATTCTAGAAGAGAAGGCACATCTTGAATGGGGGAGACATTGGTGCTAACAATAGGTGAGGCATCTTTTGGTGGTTCAAAAACTTCATCGTGAACCATGTTTTCTCCTTCCATTTGTGCTTTTTCCATTGGATCTTCTTCCTGACTTTTTGTGATCAAGTCTTCCTCTTGTAGTGATGTAAATGAGTCTTCTTCTACCCTGAATTTCTTTGGTGACTTTTTATGAGTAGAATTCTCCATTTCTATGGCCTTTCTTTTCGAACTTGATCTAGAGTTATTAGAACTGGAAGTCACCTCTACAACTTTTGAATATGACTAGTGAGAGGCTTGATTATGGCTTGGAGGAATAACTCATGATTGGATAATCATGGTTCTCTTCTTTTGAAACCAATTACTCATTCTCCTCACCACCTTATCAGTCCACTCCTTTATATCCCCTGATTCACAAACGTACTAGTTGACTTGGGGCAATGGAGACATTTTGATAGCCGCGTATTCAAGATCATGCATTTCTGTCCCATCATCGTGCAAAATATCTTCATACCAAGAGAACTTGAATTTCTTCATCTCATTGAATGTCATCCTCATATGGTTATTTTCATGCACTTCAACTTCATTAGCACAATTTTCCCATTAATACTCAACTTATGGCTCATATTGCAAGTCTCGGACGTAGAAAGATTCATGTTCATCTTAGATGTCAAAATCAGGCCTGACCATGTAGGAATGTAAAGTCAAATGAGTGAAGGTGACTTCTAGATGAGATGCATCATTTGAGATCTTACATGTGAATACTCCGAGAGAGATAGGAAATGAGATCAACTTCTTCTTCCTGCTCTTGAGCCTATTCTTCACCTGAATGATCTACCTGTAGAGCTTGAATAGTACGATTTGGTCGCTAAGGTACTTGGGTAACCTTAGCAGAGCTTGATCGAAGTTTTCAACTCGCAAGTAGGAGAAAGTTGAGAATTGGATGAAATAAGAGCCATACTTCTTGATCAGGGACACCGTTTGTGGCTACATCCTAGCCTCCAAATCACCTTCCAAGCTTTGGACCACGTATATTGTGAATGTATCATTCATTTGAGTGAAATGTGTATAGATTTGTTCCATTACCAATTGCAGAAGTTTCTCATGTGTGGGAACCTTGGTAGAAATGTTTTGCATGAGAGCCAATCCTTTGAAATATCTTGAGCTAGTGAGCAGATAGACCAAGTAAGAAGTCATGTGAAACTTCTTTGTCATGGGTACCTGGAGAAGTTGTACATGCAAATTGTCACTAATAATCTACCCCCAGTCAAATATTTTCTTTACTTCTATCACCATCAAGATGAAAAGGCCCATCCAGTCTTGGAAGTCTCTTATGTTTGCCTCACCCATAACTCTATTGAGGAGAGTGATGTCATCTAAATATCCTTCACGAAACTCACATATAGGAAGGTTCTTGGGCATCCTTGAGGGATTTCTCCCTGTCTTCAACCATGAACCAAATGAAACCCCTTGCACATATGCATCCATCGTTTCCCATTTGTGCAAGGCCATGTCCTTTGAGATGGAAACCATACTAGGTGATGTCAAGATTTGTAGATAGAGTGAGATGGTTCGAGGACTGATGACTACCACCATTGTACCATTGTTAGCTTGCATTGTTTTTTTTAAGGATCATAGTGGTGAGAGAAAGATAGTACCAACTCAAATCTTTTCATAGACGTAAGGTGCCCTATAGCTGTAAACAATCCATTTGTGAATAGTTGATCCTTGATTTTCCCTTGTTCCTTGGCTATCATGTGAGCCCTTAGGCCATTTAGGTACATGTATGAGACATCACTATCTTCTATCTTATACTCGTAGCTGAAAGGCTATGTCAGCTTCTATCCCGTCCATTTATACTTCATGATTTCCTCAGAAAATTAAACTTACTATTCTTAGTAAGTATGAAATATCAACTTCCTAGAACCTCAATTGAATGTAGCAACTTGGATTTCCTTTTCTCCTTACATTCCTCTCACCTTTTGGATCAACTTTCTATTTTATGTAGGTTCTCATGGGAACACTTACTATTTTTATCAAGTGTTAAATTTGGACCAAGATGCCCGTTTTGGTGAATTCCCAATTGCATTACGTCCTTTGTGTTCAACATCTCCTTCGCAAGTTCTTCTGTTGACGACTTTCCCAAAATAGTAGTCCTTTATGTAGAAGACCTGTTATTTTTAGAAAGTGGGCTTATGAAGGTCATATTGATGTGGAATGAATTTTTTTGATAAGGTTTTTTTTCCCAATATCACCCCTATGAAATTTTATGTTTACACGATTAATAGTTTAGGATATTTTAAAGTTCTAAAATTTTGACCTAGCGATGCTTCTCAACACGGCAGCCATTCATGGACCTCGAAAATTGCAGGTATGGTTTTATCATCCATTCACAATTAAAATTATGTTTTTTATATGGGTTTTCTCTTCTTATCTCATTGGTGAAATTTATTTTCGATCCGGTTGTTGGTTTGATGGGAAATTGAGCTTTTTTCTTCGCTGAGAGAACTTCTTGCTATGAATGGGAGGTTTTAAGGTTAATTTTTAATGGCCTTAGAGAGTGAATACCTCATAAATATATGGCTCATTTTTATGTGTAATAGTTTGCAAGATCTTTTTGATTCTTCATTCCATGGCAATGTAGTTTTTAGACTTCTTTTCCATTCTTCATTTTTTCTTCCTGGTTTAATCAATATTTCTTCTGTGACCTATGTATTATCATGGAGTAGAGGATTTTATTTATGTGAGGTATCATTTTTGAGTTTCAAAAATATTGGAGTGGTGGTGAGAAGATGCAGAGGAAGTTACAGAGTAAGTTATGCATGGAAGAGGAGAAGCTAGAAGTTAGAAGTGGGAAAAATGAAGGATTTTAAAAATTCAAAAAAAATATGAGCAGGGATGAGGTGCATTTTCATGTCCCTCATGTCCATTAATCATTAAGGTATGTGAGGAACATAAAATTTCATGTGGTTCCTTATGATGACAAGTGGCAGAGATCCAACGGCTGGGGATTCAAGCAAAAAAAATAGCTTTAAAACATTGAGGGGCTAAGAGACTGTCGCGTGAAGAACCATGAGGATTCCTAGGGGATGGGCACATTTTATTTTCCTTGATGTCCCTCAGCACAAAGGGAAATGAGGGACATAAAATTTCATGGCACGCCTAGCGATGACATGTGGCACAGATCCAATGATAGGGGATGAAGGCTCCACTAGCTCCTTGGGGCTGGAAATTTGCTCTTGAAGGGGTCACACAGGTGACCAGGAGTCTCCTTGGGGGCTGGGTGAATTTTCTTGTCCTTGATGTCCCTCAACACAAATTGACATGAGGGATATCAAATTTCACGATGTTCTAGAAACCACCACTTGTCACGATCTGAGCGAGAGAGGGAATGAGCCTGATAAGCACCTAGGAGCTAAACTGGCGGTCCAAGAGGTCACATGAGGATCCATATGGCTTATAGGGACTAGGTGAATTTTTATGTCCCTCATGTAAATTTTCTTGAGGGATGTAAGGGACATGAAATTTTGCAAGGTGCCTGGAGTTGACACATGTCCTATTAAAAAATTGGCTAACTCCCAGACTCACTCCTAGAGGGCAACTTGAAATGATGATATCTTGAGCTCCCGATGGAATTTTTTGATGAAATTTTATATGATATTGACTTAAAATGGCCTTATTAATCAAATTGTTGGGGTTTCTATTTCTTGATTCCTCCATTTGATCCCTTAAAAATCATATCTTTGATTCGGTAATCCACTTGTGCATGAGAAAAACTGCTTGCAGACCCATTGTGCCAAAGTGTTGTGAAAAAAATAATTTCACCATCCTTTAGGGCTTATAATTCCCTTTATTATGTTGTATTTTTTTCTCCTAACTCCATCTGTAGCTCCCAAAATCACCTTCTGAAGCTCAAATTTTTTTTTGGCCTTTGCACTGTCTAGGCCTGTGAACCCTAATTTTGGTGAAACTACCTTAACTTCTCCAAATCCTTCTTGAATATTCCTAAATCAATTCCATGATGTTTTAAGGCCTTCAATTACCTTCCGTGTCTATTTTGGATTCTTTTTTCTACTCTATGGGGTTGTTCTAGTCCTAGGAAGGCCAGTGATAGCCCTTCACATAATTGCTCGAAGTTTGCATTTTTCAATGAACTCCTAAAATCACCTAGGGAGTTGAATTGAATTTCCTAAATCACCTAAAGGACTGAGTTAACATGAATTGGGAGGTCACTCGACTGACAAGGTAGATTGGGGTGTCTTGGAAAGGTAAAACTTGTAAGTTTTGACACAAGGGTATAGTTTTCATGCTTTGAAATTGTCAATTTCCTTGTTACACAATTGCATGACAATACCAAAAAAATCAATTTTGAGTGTACAAATAATATGGCAGAATATGAAGCCCTTATTTTAGGCCTTGAAACTACTCTCTTTCTAGGCATTAAATTCCTTGACATATTTGGAGATTCTGAACTTATCATCAAACGAGTCACATGTGAGTATCAATGTAAAAATGATACTCTTCAAAAATATCATGAAAATTTTCATCTTCTCGTAGAAGCCTTTGATTCTCATACTATCCAATCATACCCTTGATTGACCAATCATTTTGTTGATATGATGGAATCTCTTGTAGCTCTCATTCCTTGGACAATGAAGGAACCCAAACTTTCTGTCATTGTTCATCATCATGATCGACCATTCAATGATCTACCCCAAGTTAATCTAGTTGAATCTAGTCTGTCATGTCTTTGGTACTCCCAATTTTTTGATTATTTATCTAAATCCATCATTCCCCCTTACTTATCCAAAAATTTTAAGAGATCATTTCTCCATCGCGCTAACCACTATGTTATCCTAGGTGTAATTCTTTACAAACATAAATTTGATGGTATTTTTATATGCCTTAGATTCCTCTTCGTACTATCCAAGAAGTCCATGACAGAATTTACGGTGGAAATTTTAGTGGCTTAGCCATCGCTAAGTGCATCCTTCATCTTGGCTATTATTATCCTTTTCTTAATCACAACTGTTGTGAATATGTTAAAAGGTGTGAAAAATGTCATCAACATTCCAATCTTATTCACATTCCTAGTCAAGCTAACAGCTACGTTATCCTAGGAAGAATTCTTTACTAATGTGGATTTGATGGTATTTTTTTCGATGCCTTAGATCCCATGAATCTCTTCGTGTTATCCAGGAATTCCATGATGGAATTTGTGGTGGAAATTTTAGTGGCTTAGTCGTCACTAAGTGTTTCCTTTGTCTTGCTTTTATTGGCCTTATCTTAATCACAAATGTTGTGAGTATGTTAAGAAATGTGAAAATTTTAGTATTATTTCAATCTTATTTGCATTCCTATTCAAGATTTGTAGTCGGCTCAGGACCTTTAGCCCTTCTCACAATGGGGTCTTGACCTTATCAATCTTATTAATCCTTGGTCTTCATAAAAACATCACTCCATCATCACTGTGACTGAATACTTCACTAAGTGGGTGGAAGAAATTCCCCTCAATTCAACAAGATATGTTCTAATTATTAAATTTATCTACCATCATATCATTTGCCGCTTCGATGTTCCTCCTAACCTTGTCATGGACAACATAAAGTCCTTTAAAAATAAATATCTTAAGAACCTTTGTGATTCATTTAACATTAAACTCAACTTATATTCTCCATACTAACCTCAAGATAATGACCAAGACAAAGCCACAAACAAAACTCTTTGAAATATTCTTGCCAAGACTATTGATCGTTCAGGATGTGACTGATATATTCATCTTCCTTTCTATCTATGCGCTTATCAGACTAGAATCCTTACTTCTACGGGGGATACCCACTTTTTTCTTTTTTATGGCTCCAAATCCATTCTTCCTCTCGAAGTCAAAATTCCATATTTTCATGTGTCCCTTCTCAACTTCATCTATGATGAAGACTATCATCAAGCTTGTTTAGCACAACTTGAGTTACTAGATAAGCGTCACCTTCTCATTCTTGACCATCATTATGTTTATCAATAGCGCATCAAATGTGCTTAAAACAAGCACATCAAAGAACGTGAATTTAATGTCGATGACCTCGTTCTTAAAGAAAATTAGAACGTCACTACTCTAGAAAAGAGCCAATGTGAAAAGTTTTCCCCTAATTGGATTGGACCATACATTATCACACATAAGTATGGGTCGGGAGCCTATCGATTGGCCTCCCTTGATGGTAAACTGAAAGTGGAGCCTATTAACGGACCACACTTGAAACCATTCTACTATTAGCATGTCTTCCATTGAGCTCTTAGTCACATTCTTAGATCATCCCTCCATCATTAGCCTCTTCCATATCTCATCCTAGTCATTTGGAACTATGTGGTCATCCGTCACTTGCCTAGATGTGACATTAAATAAGAGCACCATGGCTGTGATAATAGCATATTACTCACAGATAAGTTCTAACTTTTGGTTAGAACTTCACGATCATTACATCCATCACCATCTCATTCACCTATTGGACCCATGAAAAGGGTCCTCAGGTGTCCCTTATACATTCATTATCCCTTCCTAAATGGTCTACTTAGTTAGTCCCAAATTTCCCCCATGTCAAAATAAAAATCAAAGGATACTTATCAAAATTCAAAAGCTATAAAAAATAGAATGCTCCCTTGAAGGAAAATTGTTCATTCAAACAAAAAGAAAAAGGAAAATAAATCAAATCAAAGATATAGACCAATCCCTCGAAGGATGGCTATCATATATGTTATCTTTTTCCATCTATATTACACATGTATAAAGTAGACCATACCCTCAAAGGACGGCTACTCTTTTTATCATGGTGTTGAAGGCTTCCCATAGTGATCAACTTTCTTCTAACATTACTTTTTCCCCTTCTCAGACTTGGGGCATAGATTTAAGGAACACCACTAATGGATAACCCTTTTTCCTGCATACAAGTTACATCTCAAACCCCTTTGTCATGCTGACATTAGGTATTTTGAGTTTATTTCATGTGTTATCTTTCTATGATCTTTGATAGGACTAAATATTGTTGCGTTCATCCTAACACATGTTTTGGTTGCATGTGCCTTGTGTTATTCGGATCCACTCTTGCTTACCTCCAATGTAATTAGAGGCATATTTTCTGTGTGTTCCTTAATATGGCATAGTGTCGTTTGTACCTACAGGTCACCATCGTTGTGTCACTTTCTATCACTAATCCTTTTCACGCCTATCTCTCATCCATATTTGGAAACACATCTTTTATTATCTCAATAAATTCTCAATCGACCTATCTATCCTAAGCACATCAATCTTTACTTACATTAATCAATAATCACATCTACATTAATTTTTCATCCACATCACATTATATCCATTCATCCCATCATCATGATCGAATTAAAAATTAACATGTAATCCTAATCTCCATTAACCATACAACAAATCCACTTCATCAATCATCCATACAAATAAAATTCCAAAACAACCATACATAACCAATAAACATCATCATCATCACAAATAAAATGATCAACATTACATAAAACACATATATTAAATCGTGAAAAAATCATAATCACACACACACACACACACACACACACACCAAAATAAAATGTTTCAATACATCATTGTCCTCTAATAGGGCTCTCTCAAATTAGAAATATCAGTAAAACCCGAAAAGTGAATATCAGAAATCCGGATATCTTTCCCTTGTGGGGTAGATCCCTCCATCTGCCTATCGACCTTGTTGCCTCCGTCATGGCCCTCTCCTCAATGTGGCTAAACTACACTTATTGTGCACCTTGATGGCCCATATCCACATGCCACTACATTCTGCATATGCTCCCAGTATCAGAGTGTCTTTGGAAACTTCTCGATCATGACCCCCTCGTAATAATTAGCCTTTGCATCGAAGACTTTTTCCCTATTAATTGATATCATACAGGGAGGTGTCATCTCTCCTCCTCCCTGCGATGTTTCCTATCCTCCACGCACAACCTTGGTAGCTAGTATAGTAGTGAGATATCCAAATTAGACCATGTAAGCCTCCTCTACAGGCAGTATTGATGCTTATCCTAGATCGTGGTATCCCTCTCCCCCCTCATCTAATATATCTTTACATGAATCCGTGCCATCTTTTCAGTCTCCTCACATCTAACTCCTTTGTCTCCATCTTCTAAAGCTATCTTAGCCTCAACCTCTACCTCCATCTCCTCTACATAATCCTCTCCTCCCTCCATAGCCACCCTAGTTACCTAGATAGCAACCACCAAATCTAGCCCCAAATCTTACATTGTCATCATTATCCCATGGTACAACCTCCTCTTCCAATGTATCTTTCATGACAGGCTCGGTAAATACTTGTCTACCTCCTCCCACATGTATAAAATGGGAGAATCTGGTATATTTTAGATGACCCCAAACTGTCGTCATACTTGATCAAACTGCACGACCTCAATCATCTCTGACCGTATCCCCTAAATCCACCATGTCCACATCATCATGGCTAGCTCTATATCTACTCCTGACCATGCAGGGAAATACCTATATGGCCTTCATTTGATCTAATCAATCTCTAGCTTTGTAAACTGATTGACATACTAATCAACTCCTTTTTCCCCTATCTATGAAGGCCTCGTCAGCCCTCCATCTCAAAAATCCCACCTCTAACTAAATATGGTCTCCTGTGACCTGTGGACTCCCTGGTGGTGGACTCCCTGTGGACTCCCTGGTGGATGAATTCCCCTGACATCTTCCACTTTTTATATAAAAAATGCAAAAAAAAAACAACAAAATTAAAAACAAGCTTGAGTTTTGTTACTCACCATCTTTCGCACCCTCTGGTATTTCCTCGCAGCTCCTGTGACCTCCATTTCTTAGCTTTCTCTTTAATCGCTATGATCTATCTCATCAATTTTATGCGTGAAAATGAGTATCATCGACTAACCCATAGGATTATATAGCCACCGACACTTGAGTCATAATCAATTAACCTTAGTTGCAATCAATTTACCTTGGTAGCCTTAGTTTTGTCTTCCCCAATCTTTGTTTATGACCTCTTCTTGGGAATTCTTCAAAGTCGACCTTTTTAGCCATCTTTATTTTCCATTTAGGGAATTTTTTCTAAGTCCACCTTCGTGGCCATACTTATTCCCTTGGTCATTTTATTTTACAATCCTCGTCAATTTGTGCACAAATTCCACCTTCGTGTCCATACTCGTCTTCCCCTTTGGAACATATTATTTCACCACTCACCTTTTTGGACTTTTCCCATCTCTTGTGTTGGGCATGATTTGTTTTCATCCTCATCCTTTGCACACACATAGCTTTTCGCTTGATTCCTTATGTACGAAGGATTTCACATAACTTTACACATTTAGTTGTGTATACTTTGATGCTTGCCTTTGACCCCGTGATCATTCTGGCCTACATCCATATGATATTTTTCACATTAGATTCTCTCCATTTTGCAGTTATTTTCACCCACTCTTTGGTCTGTAGAGCATTGTAGCATGTCTCTATTGAGACCACAATTTCCACTATACTAATGTGATATTGGAGTCACCACCATGGTCCTTATTTTTATTTTGATCCTTTTTTCTTGGGGTATCTTGCCTTCCGTTATCCATTTCCCATGTTTCTTCACGCACCCACCTTTCATCATCTACCTTTTTTCAAATGCATCATCAATTTACTATGGTGTCATCGATCCCCCATTTTAGGGGGATCTCATCATCTACCTTCCGTCAATCCTCAACACACTCCTCTTCTTACTATTTTTTCTCATGGCTTGCCAGTGCAAACCACTCAACAAAAAGGGGAAAATGTAGACACCTAGAATCAGTATCTCTTCCATTATTTTCCTAAGTGCACATACTTATTTCAATTCATCCCTTTTATTTAAATTCCCACTTAATTATCCTATCACCTTTAAACGCCCATCTAAGTCCCTTTAATTAATTAAGCCACATTAAATTAATTAGTCAATCAATTAATATCTTACCTTGTCTTAACAAACCTTCTAATTAGGATGCTTTTATCCTACACATAAATCCCCTTTCTTTTCTATCTTTCTTCCTATTTATTTTTATGCCCTAACTACCCATGATTGATCCCTAAGCAAGCTAACACTGCACAATGCTTTAAAGCACCCTTCCAACTCTTAAAAATAAAAAAATCACTCCAAAAGCATAAAAATATTGCCCATTGGAGAAACTTTCCCTAAAGTCAGAGGTGACCCAGCCAAGTCACCATCGAACCTATAAAACCTAGTTTAATCCTTTCAAAAAGGATCTAGAAATCATTAGATGCATGTAAATTTTGGAGCTCTCTCATGACTAGTGAATTTCATCTCATTCTTGAGCATTCATTTGACAGTTATAGACCTCCCATACCTCCTTTGGACGTGATTGCATGACTCACATTCATCCTTCGTGAGATTATCATTATCTTGGTATTGCTTTAATCATATTTTTATCATATTATCATTTTTTTCTTTCTTCTAATGTTTTTGTAGGTTCAGATAGGTCTTTGTAATAGTCAACACTTCTTCAATAACCTTTTTTCCTAGTCTCTACTTGCAAGTTGTCTTTTTCATCCATTTACCTTCATCCTTGTCTAGCTCTAATACATTCACAGCTGACCCACCCTAGTCGCCATTGACCAGGGTCCTGATTCTCAATATACCCTCATCCATTTCTATTTTCTACCATTTTCTCTAGTTTTTGCTTCCTCAGACCCCCTCTGCAGGTTACTCTAGCATACTCAAGCCTTTGCTCCATCTAGATTACACTCAGATTTTGCATGGTTATCATATTTCTCTTATATTATAGATCTAGTCTCTCAAGTCACCATCAACCTGCCTTTCCATATTCTAGGTCGCCATTGAACTAGAGCAAGTAACCTTTAATTTACAGTTCTTTCAATTTAATAATCTTTTAGATCAATTATAATCATTTTCTTGATTCATTATACCTTTGTTTTTGCATGCTATATATTGTTCTTTCTTTATTTCACTCTTTCTAAAAAAATAGGGGGTTGACATCTGTGAAAGGAAGATAACCACTTCTTGGAGCCAGCATTGTCTGGGTAGCCCCCGCATAAATCTATCTAATCAATCCAGTTTCAATTTATCTTATTTGCAGGTCATCAACTACAACGAGGATTCATCATCACTTTGAACTTATTTATCCATCACATCACATCTCAGGTACTATAAAACCTCCATGTAATGAGTGTTAGTTCTCTTAATATCTATTTCATTCATTTGATTAGGAACGAAGAAACTTTTCCAACACCAATGATATAACATTATTCATAAATTGGAGATGTGTGAGTTCAATGGGAATGATTTGATCACCTAGATTAACCAAATGGAGAGTTTATTTGATCTGCATCAAGTCTCAAAAGGAGATAAGGTGGTAATGGTATCCTTGTATGTGGAACCATAAAAATTAATTTGGTATAGATGGATGTGTGAGTAAAATAAAAATAATGTTCTCTTTGTTACATGTTCTATGTTCACTGATGAGCTCCAAACACATTGTAGTAATAGATTTATTGAGAACTATTTTATCCAGATATCCAAGCTACGACAGACAAGTTCAATCAAGGATTATACCCAATAATTCCAAAATCTATCCTTATGAATGATTGTCATCTCAGAGGATAATCTAAATGATCTCTTCTTGTGTGGAATCAAGGATAACATCCAACTTGATGTTTGCCTTCTTAATCCAAGTTCCATAGTAGAATCCATTATCATTGCTCATCGTGTGGAGGAAATATATATGGTAAAATGAAGGGGTCTCAGTAATCACAAGGAATGCATTAATCTAACACCATCATTACACCACCCGACACAATTGACTCCTTAACAAATTAAATATAAATGAGAAAAAAGGTTTATGCTTTAATTGCAACAGTAAATGAAGCAAAGGACATAAATGTGTAGAGAATAAATTGTTTTACATTGAAAGGATGGGTGAGGATGAAAATGATGAGGAAATATAAAGTGATGAAGTGGAAGAATCAACGGAATAATATGAAGAGCCTCAGTCGACTATCTCATGGCATGTTCTATTTGGTATTAGCACTCTACAAACCCTTCAAGTGGTGGGTTACCTTAATAAGTATAAGGTGATAGTATTGATTGACTATGTGAGTACACGTAATTTCATCAATAATATGTTGGAAACAAGGCTAAATTTTTTCATCTACCCAACACCTAAATTTCAAGTAATGATTCTAAATGGTAGCATAGTCCAATGTTCAAGGAAATGTCATAAAATAAGACTTATGATGGGTGACTAAAAAATGGAGTCCCCTATGTTTGTTTTTTTTATATTTGGTAAAAGGAGGGTTTTGGAAGGGTCCCTACCCTATTACAAAAAGTATTAACAATCAAAATATAGCCATAAATATTTCATGAATCAAAACTAAACCATACTTCAAAAAATAGCTAGAGACAAAATAGAAACTAGTCAAGAACAGAGCAAAACTAGTCCAGACCTAGCAGGAATGCAAATAGAATTCCAAAACAAAAAACAAAGAGCTGAGAATCCAAAATATGTCAGCCTCCACACCAATACCAAAGTTATCTCTGATGAAGAAGAGGAATAGAGTATACCATAATGTAGAATAAGGCCTTCTGCCAAAATCTTGCACTGACTTTCAACCTTAACCACTCTACCCTAGAGATCTTTCTAATTATCCTCGAACCCTTTTTCATATTGAATGTCTCAAAAACACCATTCAAAAATTTGATTCCCTTCAGAGCAATAATATCAAATATGAACTTCACATTTCTCATGGTTTGAAGAATTTATGACGCATTACCTTCCCCAATCCAATGATGCAGGATCTCAGACTTCACACCAATATTAGTGCACAAGTCAGCCACATGATTTCATTCTCTAAAGTTATGAGATATTTCAAAAATTGGGAATGTACTTAAGGTGAGAATAGATTCCTTAATTATTTTATTGATGGTCTACCTTGAGAGGGACTTTCTTTGGAGAAAATTTAAAATATTCATATAGTCCCCTTCAACCCAAAGTTTAGAGATGTTCAAATTTTTTACAAGTTTGATACCCCATAAGGCATCTAAAGCTTCAACATAATGGTTGGTTTTGACCCCCATGTTCCCACTATAAGCTACTATGAGGTCACCTTTATCATTCCTAATGACTCCTCCCCTCATCTTTTCTTGGTTTTGCCTTTACTACACCATCAAAATTTAACTTATGCTAACCTTTTTTAGGATGAAACCATACAATATTTCTCTTACCAATATTAGAATTTTGTTGATTAATGTCTTGTTCCATATGTAAGTTCCATTTACTAAGGAAGTTAATATCTAAACATTTCAAAATTCGTTTGTTGTGTTTGATGGAATATTTGAAAAAATTATTTATTAAAAGAATCAAATGTTTGAAAACCATGCCAACCTGTAACACTTTCCCTTCAAAAATTCTTTTGTTCATTTCTTTCCATATTTCCCAAATAGTTTGTGGAAGGATAAAATCCCAAAGAAGTCTAAATGAGATATTTTTTGTTTGATAATACCAATGATCCTTTATTTCATTCACCAATTGAGGGAGGACCCATTTCAAGCCAATTTTGTCCAGGATGAAACCCCATAAAGAGAAAGAAAACTTATAATGAATGAAGATATGATCAACAAATGTTTTTTCTTCCTTACAAAGGATGCATTTGTTAATAACAATATGACCCTTCTTTCTTAAATTATCCACCGTAAGAATCTGGTTTTCAACTTTGAGCCACCATAAGAAGTTAATTTTAGGGGTCATCTCTTTACACCAAATTTTTTTCCAACAAAAATGAGAGTTACAAAATTGATTCTGATTATTATACCCAGAGAGGAAATTTTAATTACCATATCTTGAATCCTCCCAAATTATCTCATCTTCAACATTTCTTTGGGGATATAAATGCTAGAAATCTTATTTTGGATTAAAATTAGATTTTCTCTCTCTATAACGTTTCTTTCCTCAAGTGACAATCTAATCCAAGTTTTTTTTTTTCATTTATACTTTTGAGATATCCACTCATCCTATCCCCATATTTCAACCTTATCTAATTTATCTAGTTCTATAGATTTAGTCTTTGTTTTTGATCTGAATCCAAATTCCATTTGTCCTCCCAAAAGTTGATTTTGTTGTCATTTCCAAATTCCTATTTAATGTCTTTTGAAATAAGATCTCTACTTTTGATTAGTGAATTCCAAAAATGGGATCCAATGGGAAGATCTGCAGAAGTGGTGAATTCCTTGATAAATTCTTCTTTGCAATATTTTTTTTAATGATTTTACACCAAGGTAAGTCATATTTGAGGATTCTCTAGCCCATTTTGGAAAGGATTATTTTTATCATGAGTCTAAGGCTCCTTATACCTAATCCACCTTGTGATTTAGGCTTACAAACTTTTTCCCAATAAACCAAAGGAATTATGTTATGCTCCTATACTCCATCCCATAAAAACCTTTTTTGAATCGAGTCTATCATATCAACTATCTTTTATGGCATCTAGAAAAGAGATAGGAGGTAAATAGGTAGGTTTTTGAGTGTACCTTTTATCAGTGTAGCTTTAGCAGCACTAGACAACACAACCTCTTTCCATCTAGCCAGTTTAGTTTGAAATATGTCAAGAAGGGAATTCCAAACTTAAATTGGGAGGATAAATTTGAACATAGGCATCCCCAAGTAAGTATCAGGAAGAGTCTTGATATCACATCCCAAGATTTTTGTAATTTTATTTTTCCAAGCTTTAGGGGTATTGATAAAAACCACTGAACATTATCCATAATTAATGAGATTATGTGAAGCTTCTTCATAGCAGGCCAACAAGTATTTCAATTTCTTAGCTTCATGAATGGATGTAATGAAATGTATGATAGTGTCATCTACAAATTTTTGGTGGGAGAATGAAATATTTTTAGAGGAAGGATTGAAGCCATGTATATAACCCACTTCGATGTAACTATTTATTACTCTGTTGAGGATCTCATCCATTATGATGAAGAGGATAGGAGAAATGGGATCTCCTTTCCTTGTTTCCTATGTTGTTGGAAAAGAAACCAATTGGAGTTTCATTTAGAAGAATAAAAAACATGGGGGTTGAAATGGACTCTCTAATTAACTTCTTCAAATGAGGGTCGAAGCCAATTTTATCAAGGATTTTATCTATAAATCCCCATGAGACTCTATCAATTGCCTTGTTTATATCCAACTTGATAGTTATGCCTTATTTTTTTCTTTTATCGATGAAATGAATTGTTTCATGTACTAAAAAAATGACATCCTATATTTTTCTTCCTTGAACGAAGCCTCCTTGCTTACAAGAGATAATGTTCTTAAGAAAAGGTTGCAGTCTCGATGGAATAGTCTTTGTTAAAATTTTATAAATTGTGTTTCCAATACTAATTGGTCGGGAGTACTTGAAATCCTTTTCACCAACATTTTAGGGATTAACACTATGACAATATTATTTACTTCCTTCAAAATATTACCAGTATGAAAAAAATCATTAGTGGATTTGAGAAAATCATTTTTACTTATTTCCCAATAGATTTGGAAGAAACAAACTGGGAAACCATCCAAACTCGGGGATTTGTCTCCTTCAAAAGAGAAGACAATTTTTATAAGTTCTTCAATATCCACGGGGAGAGAATCTTGTTCAGATCTTCTTGAATATCTGAGAAAGGAGGAATGTAATCCAACAAGAGATTATTCCATATTTCATTATCTTTGCCCTATTTAGACAGAAGATATTTGTAGAAGTCTATTGCATCCTTTTTATGGTTTCTATATCTCTTATTTCTTCTCTTGAGTTGTTGATGATAGATGAAATATTATTATGAATTTTATGCTTCAAGGTGGTCATATGGAAAAAAATTGTGTTTCTATCTCCTTCCTTAAGCCATACAACTCTCGATTTCTGTCTCCAATAAATCTCTTCACAAGTCTTGAGATTATGAAGTTCATTGAGTAATTATTTTTCTTTGAAGTAGTCATTAAAATCCATCCCTGAGTTTTGCACTTTGGATTCGAGGATGGACAACTCCATGGTTAGTTTTTTCTTTTTCTCGAAAATGTTTCCAAAAACCAGTTTATTCTAGATCTTGGAATTTTTGTAATGTTCTTAAGATTTTGAACAAGGATGTACATGGCAGATCCCTTTTTATTTGTTTTCCACCATCCATGCACCCTGTTATAGAAATATTGATGTTTAGTCCACATTTTTTCAAATCTGAAAGTAGATGGAGGATGATTTCTTTTATTTTCTAAACTTAGAACTAAAGAATTGTGATCGGAGCCAACTTTAGGGAGTGTTGAGAGGAAAAATTCTTGAAAGATAAAATAATCTGAGGAGATAAAGGCTCTATCAAGGTTTCCCCCCATTCTTCTATTACTCCAAGTAAACTTGATTCCTCTTAATTCAATATCAAGAAGAGAGTTTTGAGAAATGAAGTCTATAAAATGTTCTATGCTTTCTTTAAATTCCTAAATTTCCCCTTTCTTTTCAGTTAGAGATATAGGGGTATTGAAATCTCCTAATACAATCCAATCAAAATTACTACAATTAATTATAAAATCACTTACCTTAGTCTAGAGTTTTCTTCTGCCTTTAGTGGAGACTGGAGCATAAATATTTGACTGAATCCATGTTTTATTTCTTTGCTAGGATTTGAAGAGGATATCCAAGTGATTGGGAGACTAAAATATGGTCCCTCCTTTTACCAAGTCACTATCCCATAGATCTGCTAGTACCCTTAAAGCTCCACTAGAACTAACATAGATGACTTCTGCATTTTGGCATACTTTGTTTCCGAAGAATTTGAAATTTTCCCCATCCATTTTAGTCTCTTGAAGCACCAAGATGGTGGGTTTCTTTCAACATTATTTCTTTGATTTCAGTATTCAAACCTCTTATGTTCCATGTAATGATATTCATATAAATTTGTGAGTATTTTTGGGCCCCTTAAGGTCCAAAGTTTTTTGCTTCCCTACTACAATTTATTTTTCAGTGATTCTTTTTTCTCCTCTTTGTTAGAAATTTTTCCTCTAGTTGTGCAACCCCCTACATCCTTTTATTGGAATTTTTGGAGGATGAGGCTTCTTGGCTCTCTTTTTTCCTTTATTAGAGGCACTATGATTTTGATTTAATAAATTATTAGAAATTCCTCTAAACTTAATCCTTGGCATGCCTCTACTTATTTTTCAACATTTTCATACATACCTGCTTTTATCTTCCTTGTCTCTTCTTCTTCATGTTGAATTTATTCTTTATTTTGCTTTATCAAGGTCATTGATTATTCTTGGGTTGATTCATTTGATTCACCTTCCCCTTGAGTCTCAGCATCTTTCTATTTAGAGTGATCCTTAGATTCCTCTTTTGTTGTCTCATTCTCAAACTCCTTTTCTTCCATTTTTATGAATGGTAGAAGAAACTCATCTAGTTGGGTTTGTCCAAAAAACTCCCCTTCCTCCATAAAGTATTTATCTTGGTTATCCAGACATTCAAATGGGTTCTCCCTTCTAATGAGTTAGTTTGTTTAATTTTTTCTTCTTATTTCTTAGTCAATACCTTTTCTTGCATCTTCTTCTTTATCTTTTGCTTCATTCAGTTTCTCATGCCATTCCATTCTTATTTTTGGCTCCCATGTGTTTCCAGCATTATCGGTTTTTGGGAAGCTTTAACATTGTGTCTAAATTTATTACATTTTTACATCTTACAATATATGTTTCATATTCTAAAATTTGTTTCCAAATACCCAACTTAGAGTGTATCGTAATAATACTAGTTAAAAACTATTTGCCAATAATAAAAAATAATAATAATACTAGTTAAATCTCTTTCTAGATCTACATTTACACAAATCATAGAAAAAATCAATCTTGTTCTTATCTTGGTAGCTCCATCAAAATCCACTAAATAGCCTAATGAATTTGGTATAATTTTCAAAAATTCTTCATCCTAGAACTCGAGACGTAATCCACGAAGTCTTATCCATAAAGGCATGAAATTCATGTTCTCATTATCTGGGTCAAAATATAGAGACCATCTCTTCTAAAATAGACCCATGTTTCCCAAGAACCATGGGCCATCAACCAGAGAATGAGTGTAGTCTTCCAGTATATTGAAATGAATAAGGAAAAATACTTTTGACATCAGATAGATTTCCATATTTCCTTTAGGTTTCCATTTCCTATAATCCCATCTTCTAATAACATCCACATTAGGTCTTCACCCATGGAAATTTCCTATCAGAGCTAGCCTATTACTCTACATTTATTTCTCAATGAACACATCTAGGATGGTGAAATGTTGTTTGTTTTAAGATATATGATGTTTGATTTCTATTTTAATAGATCCCTTTTCAAGATTGGGTTTTTTCATGGATACCACACCTGCTCACGTGGCCTTGGGACCCTCAGCTCCCTAATCCTTTGTAGACCTACATGATTCCTACCCATATCTATCCCCATCTCCTTCATTTCATTCTTTTGAAGAATTAAAAATTATTTTCCCACTCATAGTGTCTTAGGTGTTCAGTGGCTCAAAAATTTGGGTACCATAAAGATGAATTTTCAGGAATCATTCATGCTCTTTGATTCTAAATGAAGACAATTTGAAATTTGTGTACTACATGAAAAATCCCCATGATTGGTTAGCTCTCACCAATTGTAGAAGATTTTTAAAAAGGGGGTAGAAGGATTCGGTGCATGATTTTTCTCCATGGAAGTTCAACCACTAAATACATTTGCATGTCCTAATCTTCATTAGTTTAATAATAAACAAGCAATTATGTTTGAGGATCACAAAGGATTTCCTCCTAAAAGATATCATAATCATGTCATTCAGTTAGTTCCAAGATGCCAACCCCTAAACATCAGGCCTTATAGATGCCCATATGTGCAAAACGGTGTGATTGAGGAGGTGGTATAGGAAATGTTGGAAACGAGTATTATCCATCATAGTCAGAGTGCTTATTTAGCTCCAATGGTGATGGTGCATAGGGAGGATGGAAGGTGGCACATGTGTCCATACTATAAATAACTTAACAAGTACACTATCAAAGATAAGTTTCATATTTCTGTCATTGATGATTTGTTAGATGAGTTGCACAGAGCAATTTATTTTACAAAACTAGATATTCATTCCAGGTATCACCAAATTAGAGTAAACGAAGAGGATATTCATAAGACGTCCTTTAAAACTCATCAAGGCCATTATGAAATTTTATTGATGTCTTTTGGCCTTACTAATGCACCATCCACATTTCAGATTTTTATGAATTATGTATTTCGACCATTCCTATGGAAGTTTGTATTGATAGTTTTGATGATATCCTAATCTACAAAAAAACATAGGAGTAACACTTATATCATGTATATTTGGTCTTAGAATCTTTGGAGAAACGTCAACTATATGAAATTCCTTTAAAGTGTTATTTTAGGGTAAAGGAAGTGGAATGCTTAGGCCATATCATTTCTCATGAAGGTTTCAGGGTGGACCCTTACATGATCAAGGCCATGGTGGAATGGGAAGTTCTTAGAACCCTCAATAATTTACAAGGTTTCTTAGGAATCAGAAGGTACTACCGTATATTTATAAAGAACTATGGCAGTATAGAAACACCACTCATATCATTATTGAAGAAAGACTCCTATCATTACAATGAGTAAGCTTCTAGGGAATTTGAAAATTTGAAGGAGGCGATGTGTACCACCCCAATGTTAATAACCCCATATTTTTCTAAGATCATTATAGTTGAATGTGATGCTTCAGGAAAGGAGATAGGTGCAATACTTATGCAAGAAAGACACCCCATAACATTTGAGACCCATTAACTAAAAGGAAATAATATTTTGAATCCCACCCATGAGAAGTAAATGTATGTAAATATTACATGTGGTTAAAAAATTGAGACCATAATTGATGTGTAGACACTTCAAGGTAAAGAAAAATCATGATAGTCTCAAATACTTCTTGGAGAAATGAATATCTTCTGAAGAGCAACAAAAATGGGTCACAAAGATGTTGGGTTATGAATTTTAGATCATTTATAAGAAATGGAAATAAAATGTAGTCATTAATGCACTATCTCTAAGGGATTAGTCCACAAAAAAAATTGTTATGTGTCATCTCTATGTTGAAGGTAGATTGGGTAGATTAGAAAAAGGTAGAAGGTAGAAAGATGTTGAGATGCACAATCTCATTCAGAATCTCCATAAGGATCCAAACATATATAAAATATTTATATGGAAGGGTGATACATTGTGGTATAAGGAAATGTTGTATTTGTGGAAGAAATCTACAGTTAAACATCACGTTATTTCAGAGCTTTATTCTTCTCCACTAGGTAGTTATTATGGGCTCTTGAAATTTTATCATAGAGTTAAACAATATTTAATTTGGGAGGGGTTGAATGGTGATGTTCAAAAATTTGTGGTGAAATGTTTGGTGTTCCATCATAATAAGGGAGATACCATTAAGACATTGAGTCTTGTACAACCTTTATTTATTCCTAGTCAGAGATAGGAAGAGGTCTCTACGGATTTCATCACATGATTACCAAAATCAAGAGGGAAAAGCATAATCATGGTCATGGTGGATGGACACACCAAGTATTCTCATTTTTGTGTCATGTCTCATCCTTTTGCATCTAGTGTAGTTTCCATCCCTTTTATGGATACTGTTCAAAATCCCCATGGCACACCCAAAATTATAGTAAATGATCATAACCCTATATTTACTAGCAATTTTTGGACTGAAATATTTTCTTATTTGGGTACCCAATTGGCTCAAAGTTCATCTTATCATCCCCATTCACATGGAAAAAGGATGTGGTAAACAAATGTTTGGAGGGGTATCTTCAATGTTTTACTTTAGATAAACAAGAATGATGGGTGTAATGGATTCCACTTACAGAATGGTGGTATAATACTTCATTCCATATCTCATCCAAAATTTCTCCATTTCTGGAACTATATGGGTGCCATACTCTATCACTCATCTCTAGCTTAAAGGTCAAACATAAAGTAAGAGGACTAAAAGATCACATTTTGCACCATCACGAGGTAGTGTAATCACGAAAAAACATGGTTAAAATGGAGAGATGAGTAGATGTAAACCTACTCCTCTATATCCTTCTAGAAAACCTCAATGATAAGGTCATGAGAATATTTTTCAATTGTGTAATTTTTTAGATGGTTTATTTTACATTCTCTTCAAAGTGGTCTCCAAATGGCGATTTGACAATGCTATGAGCAGATATTTGGCTTAGATATAGATTCTAATATGTAGATATTGGGTAGCAAAATTGACAGAGTTTTCTTATAATAATATAAGATATTCAAGGGATAAATATCTAAGAGGATTTTTAAGTGATAAACATGTTCTCTTATAGAGGCTGAGTAGTGTTGTGAAAGTAATTTCTCGTGGTTAAATACACATACTAAAAATAGAAGATTTTAATATTTATTTATAAATTATTTTTAAATATTATATGTATGTGTGTCAATTTCTATAGAAAATTATATTCAATCAACATTATTTGATAAGGGGAAAATTTAAAAATATACATAACATTATAATGCATTACATATCGAAAATATTAAAAATATAAACTCATAATACGAATTGCTCTCGATGTTCCCAAAATTCCTAAATCCTAGCCCTAGTGGGGATGCCTTGGGAGAATAAGAGACTACTTTTCAGGATTCGAGCGATGGATGGGGTGGGAAGTAGGGATGTCAGACTGCACTTTCTCCTTAAAAACTCTAAAATTCTCAAACCCATCGACATATCCTAAGAAATCTAAAGGATACGTCGGTTTTGGTGAAGGTTGAGGGAGGTTAAAAAATTTGAATGAATTTATTCTCAGGAGGGGAAGTAAATAAATTCAGTTACAGAATTTAAATCTAGAAATTTGTTTGTACATGCAATTGAATTTCCCCCACCTTTCTAGGATTTTAGAAGTGCATCCGACTAGACTAGTGAAGTGGAATCCAAGTGGAGTTGACTGGGATGAGGAAGTGGAGTCTAAGTGGGGTAGAAAGGAAACCTAAGTGGTAGTTGACTAGGAAAATAGGTGTATTTTCCTAATTAACTAATTTAATTAGCTACGGTATGCAAGGGAAATTAACAGATAAATGAAGATAAAGAAATAAAACACATATATTATACCTTCTCTGTAATTCTTGAAAACCTCAAGTAAGATCGTAGAAGTTGTTAACCTTGTTTGATCTTGTTGAAGATTGGATTGTGGATTCTCTTTGATATTACTCTCCAAAGGGATTTATAAATGCTACGAGAAAATTTCACAAGGATATAGATGTCAAATTGGTAGAAGTTGGGTGCAATTTTCTCAAAGCTCCAGGTATATATCTATAAAGGAAATGGTTTAATTTTATTGCTAGGGGTAGAGCCATGAAAGGTGGATGAAAGATTGACTAAGCTCTAGGTTAATGGTTGAATCACCCGGGTTAGAAATTAGACTTGGCGATAGTAGTTACAAATTTATAGGGGCAATGGCAATTTGGAATAGTTAAAGTTACATCCGGCATTTGAATTGCACGTACAACTCTATAACCCCCTCATTTCTAGGAATCTAGAAGTGGATTTCAAGTTGTGTTGACTAATTAATTTAATTAGTATTTTTTCATGAGGGAATAATCAACCATTTGTTTAATTAAATGCTTGAGTATATTAGCTAGGAGGGTGTAGGAATTAATATAATTAATTCTAGAGGCATATTAAAATTAAATTATTTAATTCTAAAGAGTAGGAATACAACTTAGGTGTTGGAATTAATTTAATTAATTCTAAAAGGGTGTATTTAAATGGTGGAATTAATTTAATTAATTCTAATTGGATAGAAGTGGGATGAAAATATGTATGTATGTTTAGGGTGTCTACATTTTCCCCTCTTTAAAGTGTTATTGTGAAGTAATGGTGATTTAAAGATAATATACACATACAGATCAGCGAGTGGAAAGTAGTATATCATTTGTATTCCCCAACGAGTAAAATGGTAAGGGAATGTCCCCTCAAGTGGTTGGATGATGCATTAAGGCGGTGGACGACCGCTTGATAGGAAAGAGATAAGGAAGTTGAACAATGAGGATGGCAGGAATTGTGCTCATAACATGAGCACCATTTGGAGAGTGAATACAAGAGAAAACTTTATTTTACTATTGCACAATAGATTTGTCACTGTGATTATTAAGGAATCAAGATGGTTAACCCATATGCATGTAAACAAAGAAACACATAAAAGAAAAGAGAAAAATGAAAAAAAGCCCAATATGAATAATAGGTGCAGGCATTAGGGTTATAAAGGAACCAAGATGTTAGATCGCTAGTTTCAATTGGTCCAATAAGGTAAACATCAACCATGCAACACAACGTTGAAAAATGAGACAATCAGCCATGTCCCTAATGTGTGCCATAATGAATGATTAAATAGTTGCAAATGCTCCCAAGGTGGAAATAACATCAGACTGGAAGAGCGGGGTATACTTAGAAAATCTTAATGATACTCTTGTTAGATTAGTTTGACAAATGATTTATAAAAATTTCCTCATGAAAAGTTATATCGTGAAGGGCACAATTTTGTGACTTGCCCCAAACAGATTTAGCAATCATAGAAAGGGAAGAAAGTGATAGTCACAAGATGGGAACGATCACTAGGGTAGTAGATAAAGGTATGAATTTATCAATATTGTGTTGAAATGTTTAAAGAATCACATCAAGTGTTTTCCAATTGTAGTATTTTTCTGAGAAGTGAATGTTTGTTCAAAAAAATTATGATTTTTCTGATTTTTTAAAAAAAAATTAATATACAATTTTTTTTAATATATGATTTTTTTGGATTTTTGTGAGTTTTTGAAAAAAATGAAATACAAATGAAAAGGAATGTAAAAAAACATGAATACATAGCAAAAATTAAAACATACAATGTCTTATTTAATAATCCAAGAAGAAAACAAAATAGGTGCAAGTGACAAAAACACATAAACCAAGCATGCAAACGAACCCAATATGAACAAGAATGAATAAAATCAAAGTTATTTGTGAACTAAGATGCCAAGAATTATCCTGAAATTGGTCTACAACGAAGGTGGAAAAGTACAACAAAATAACAAACTGAAATAAGAAAAAACATCATCACGATGTTGACAAACCGCGACAGTACAACACAATTTGCAATAATGATGCCTAATGACACCTGAATGTGTTCCACATTAAATAATTGGAAAGATATGAATGACCTCGAGAAATGTTTTAGAATGTGAGAGGATTGGATTGGGCCAAAGAGTGGAGTGATTCTTAGATACTCCAAATAACTCTTGTCAGATCCCATTGAAGTTTGATTTGTGATGGATTAAATTGAGAAATCGATGTGTGTCCCAAGTAAATTTATATTGCAAAAGGGTAAATGATTTGTCACTTCGAGCATAGATATACACCACATGCAATAAAAATGATTACCAAAAGATGATATGGAATGATCATGAGGAGTGTCGTCAAATGGCAAATTTTTTGAACTGTGTTATTCAGTTGCTTAAAGTTGGCCAAACATTTTCTGAATGTTTTACTTTTGACAGTTTTACACTGTTTTTGAATTTTGGAACAATTTTCTATTGTTTTTGTATTTTTTAACAATTTTATATTGCTTTTGGATTTTTTGAAACATATTTGAATTTTTTTGGAGTACTTGAAAACATATTTGAATTCTTTTGTATTTTGTGAAACATTTTTGAATGTTTTGTATTTTTGACTCAGTATAAGGGTTGCACAGTCTAAAATCATGTTAAAATAATTATAAGCATTCCATTTCATTGACATAAATTTAGATGATGTAATGATAGGATGTATCACTCCACTCGTGAATCTATGTAACTAGGAAGATTTGAGGGCTCATCAATGAGAGCAAAGAAGGACGTAAGAATGAGGTGACTAGTTATATGAAAATGAAGATGATGGATGTTAAGACACAAGGTGTAACAATGATCCATGTGAGAAAAATGTATCGCATCTCCAATCAGGATTATCTGACTAATTCTAATTTGTTTCAACTTTATAGGTTTTGACACAACTTAGATCTGTAGATGGCCTACTAATTGGAAAAATCCGATTGAAGGAATTGTTGTCTCTCTTAACATGAGCAACTAAATTACTTCTTGGGATTTTTTTTACTAAGCACTTTTGATTCTAAAGTCTTTATTTGTTGGTTTATTTATTTTTGTGAAGGACCCCCTACATGTTTCCCCATGCCACCTGTTGGTTGGAAAAAAATTTGTTGGAGACAATCAACAGTTCAGGGGACAACAGTCCCTCCTCTTTGATGGGTAGGCTCCCTTATTTGACAAAAAATTAAATCTCTATATAATTACAAATATACATGATAATTAACTCTAAATGAGGATATTTTTGCATATGAATGACTCCATATTTTCAATACAGAAGACAAAAAAAACAATTGGATTTTGAGGAATAACAATAGCTTATCTAATGAAAGGAAGGATTTGATGAAGTTAGAGAGAGCTTATACCTATTACTCAAGTTGATCTTGAGTTTTCTTCCCCTTTTCCACCCTCTCAATTACCTTAGAGAAAATTTCTCTAATATTTTGCACTTCTCCTTCTAGATTTGATCCCCCAAGTGGGATCCTAGTAAGCTCCAAGTCTGAGATAGATATTTATTTTTTATCTTTGTCTCCTCTTGGCTTTGAAATTTCTAGAAACTATTTTCCTTTGACAACTAAGACGAAATGATAATTTGTCTTAGCTTTTTTAGGATGAAGAGTTTTGCATAAAAGAGAATCCACTGCATCAAATCCTAAAATGACTATCTAGAATGAAGCTTTTCTTTTCTTGCTATCAATCATGGCCTAAACCCATGTGAATGAATCATTGGAAGGAGGAGTTGGAGGGGGGGAAAAGAAAGGAAATTTTGAGGAATGAGAGGCTAAGAAGTGGATACTTAAAGAATAAGAGTTACAACAAAAGAAGATGGTGGTATTCTAACCTATAGCTTAGGATTTGAGGAACTAGCTTTCCCTTACCTTGTTCTATGATATCTAGTACATATTTTTCCTCCTCTTCTTATTCATTATTTTGTTCCTCAATTTTGTGTTCCTTAGTTTCTTTTAATTCTTCTAAAGCACTTGATCAGGAGCGCGTGCAACTTCATTAGTTGATTCATGAACCTTCTCTTTCTCCACTTAGTTTTCTTGTGTTTATTTCTCCTTCTCTACATATTTTGTTTTATCCTTTTTTATAACCTTGGTTTGTGAGCCAAAGGGTGAAGAAGAGGGATTTAACTATATCATAACATCCTTTTGAGAGGTTAAAGATTTTTGATAAGAGGATGTTTTTAAGGACTCTATGAATTCCTTCATCCTCGACTGAACCAATGTCTTATCCTTACAAGGACTAGATTATTCGTTTCAACAGTATCATCCCTCTCTTTTTTATTAAGTGGTTGGTAGAGATGTGTATTTAATGGATCTGATGTATTCCACAAAGTAAAAATTATAATCATCATCTTCTAGTCCCTTAGGAACATTGTACAAATTAATATCCTTGATCTGTTGCAGTGACAATCTACCAATGTATATTTTCCTCACCTCATATTCATCTGCATAGTATTCTCAGTAGTCCTCAAATGTGGGTTTATGATAGTAGGTCATTATGATATTCTTGGAGATAAATCTTTCTATCAAAAGAGGACCTCTTCTGGTAGGTATGAAACTTGAACTCTGAGATAGTTATCTCAACATTTTGTGCATCCATTACAGACCTACATGTGTAGTTTCCCAATGAGATAGGAAATTGAATTTTGGTGATAATATTATCTCTACAACTCTTGTGAAACACATAAAACTACCTACAAAGCTTCACTAGAACAATTTTATCATTGTAGTACATTGGTAACTTGTTAGGCACACCTTCAAAACTAGCTATCTGGATATATGAAAATTTTCTGAAATGGATAAAGAGGTTGTCATATGTAGAGATCAACTTCCTTACCTATAAAGAAACTCTTTCAGCCATAATTCCTTCCAATATCCTAACCAATAACATAGTAAAGGCATCATTTACTCTCCTATGGTGAGTCTTACTATTCTCATAGGTGAGTTGGGGGAATAATTCATACACCGATGCATTATTCTTATCTTCTTGTCCTAACAACCCTATCCATACCATGTAAGCTTCTATGGTGTGCATCAGGTATGCTGCCATGTGGAAAGATTTAATATAAGGTACATTGACTAATTGCTGACTTAGGTTCTTTTATCTGTAAATAGGGCCAAAAAATTTAATTGGTCTTGGACCCCTATAGACACTTATATAATAACTCCACAAATATTACCAACTTTAAAAGGAAATTACAAAGTAAATAAATGAGCACACACAATGTAACAAAGTTGATAACAGATTTTTGAAAATGCCTACATCTTCGGGTTCATATGTTGAACCGATCCGTTACACTTATGATTTGCATACAAGTGCAAAGTACAAAAAAGAGATGAATACGAAACAAAGAACCAAAAGAGGATATCAGTGAATCCAAATGAATCTGAAATGATAACCAAAAATGATAGTTTTTAATAGATTCCACCCAAATAATAGTTTTAAAGGGATTCCACCCAAATAGTAGTTTAACAGGATTCCACCCAAAAATGATCACATACCTAGTTAATTCAAAGTGAATCTGAACTAGATAAAAAGGTGATCAAAGATCTAATTGATTCAAGTCCAAGTCCACTGAGTAGCATAAACCCAGATTGTAGTGATTGTTGCAGAAGTATGAGTCTTCAAAAGTCTTCCTTTAATGAGAGGCACACTTGACGAAGGTTTCAGATGAACTCCAAGCACCGATATGACTTCCATAGGGTATAACAACATCAAAAAACCTCTAAATTAGGAAAGCAATACCACTATTAGGAACATAGGGAAATTTTGTGCATTTGTCCTTGTTGTCAAAATTTCACCCCCCCTGGGTAATTTTGATAACATGTATTAGAATATTCAAGTCCCAGGAAAATTGATTGATTCGGGGCCAAAAATCATGTTGCTAGAGTCCCCTCAAATATTTTCTAAGTTCCCTGTCTAAGAGGAAAAGAGCAAGCTCTGAGAAAATGTGAAAAAAGGTTGCAGAAGGCAAGTAGGTTGATCCAGAAAAAATCATAAAAATTACCAAGTCCTAGTCCTAGGGGCAGTCGGGACATTTGGGACAAAAAGGCCCGAACCGGCCGGCTCGGCCGAAGTAAGCACAAACAGCCCGCAAAGCAACAGGGACATCTGGGACAAAAGTATGCGGCGGGCGCGAAATGCCGGTTCGACCGAGAAAAAATTGGCTAACTTCTGAGAGGGACGCAAATGGGACAATCGGGCCAAAAAGGCGCGAACCGGCTGAACCGGCCAAAAAGAGTCAAGTCAGTCCGAAGCAAAGTAGGACAAGCGGGCCAAAAATGCCCGAATCGGCCGAAATGAGTCCAGAGGGTCCAAAATCAAATGGGACATCTGGGACAAATGGACGCGAAATGCCCGAACCGGCCGAAATGAGCACAAAGGGCCCAAAATCAAATGGGACATCCGGGACAAATGGAGGCAAAGTACGTGAAGGAGCCGAAGGAGCCGAGGACCAATAAGAAACTGCCACGTGTCCTCACAGGAGAAAAAGTCAAAAGGTCAAAGGGGCGAGTTATCGAGCGCTGAACCGAACCAATGAAATGGTGCCACGTGTCCAAGTTTAAGGGGCCCACAAGCAATTTCAAAAGGAAATCCCGTGAAAGATGGAGGAGAGAGAATTGCTCGTCCAATTAGCACGTGCCACGTGTCTCCCAGATGGCGAAGAGCGGGAAAACATTTTAAAATTCGTTTTGATCTGTTTCGTGCCTTAAATCTTCAGATCGCCATATCTTTTGATCCAGAGCTCGGATTTCCACGTTCTTTATATCAACGGAAAGCTGTTGAGATGCTATACATGATTCTGGGATCAATCTCGAGTTTTGGTGCAGTCTGAAGAGAGAAAATCGAGAAACAGCTCTGACGTGTGGTAATGGCCAGAAGCGACCTTTCAACAACCCGTTTTAATGCTAATGGGTCGCATTCTTCTTCTGCACGGCCAGAAGTGACATTTTAGCGGCCAAATTAATACAAATGGGTCGCATTCTCCTCCAAAATTGCTCAAAGTGACAGGGTATGGGTTGGTAAGATCCTCCATGCTGATTTAATGCATCTGCAGTCAATGAGGAATGGGCTTGCACGTTTTCCCACGTTTTCTGTCCCCTGGGCTCGACCCATGCAATGTAAAAGCTAGATTTGGCTCATTTTTAAAAAAAGAGGTTGTTCATTCTTTCGGCTCGGCCCTCCCTTCTTTTCTTCTCTAGGGTTGAAAATGGAGTTCGAGCCTCCTCCCTGCTCTGTAATGGCATTTTTTGCCTTTTACTAATGGAATGATGTTCTGTGCAAACTTCTGGAGCAACAAAACGTGTTCTGTGATGCATCTATCCATCCTCTCTCATTTTTGCTTGTTCTCTTCCTTGCCTCTCTTCATTTGTAGGTATCTGTGCATTTCTAAATGTTCATTGCAGGTTTGGAGCTGTGTTCATGGAGTTTTGGGACATTTTCTATGTGAAATCTATCCTTGGGCCTGTGATGCATCTGTCCATCCTTCCCATTGCTCACCTCTCTTTGTCCCATGGCAGTTTTGATAGATGTTCAACCTCCTCCTTCTCTGGTGTATCACCGTTTTAGTATAGGCTTTTGCTGTTTTTCCCTTCTCTCTCTCTCTCTGTCTCCTTGGCATGGTTAGATTAGGATTAGATTAGCTTGCCTGCACTGGAATAGCTTGTGGCAGGTAGTTTAGGAGCAGGAACCAGCCTTCTCTGGAGATTCCTCTCTCGGTTTCACAAGTCCCACGCTTGGAGAGAGGTTTCCATGTTGTGCAATCACACTGGATGCCTGAACATCAACCTAGAAGCCTGATGTGCGTCCAGGGGTGCTGTGATTTTGCACTAACAGTTTTGGCATGCCCGGTGGGACCTTAGAGGTCTTTCACTTCATCTTTTGCAGGTTGATGTGTTCCTGTGAAGATTTCAGCCTTTGGAGGCACTTGCAAACACATCTGGCGACTCCCATCTGGTCAACAACCATCTCTGAAGTTGCAGACCTTCCTTTCCATTCATTTTCATTCATTTTCCATTCATCCTTCTTTCCATCTCTTTCATTCTTCCTCATTCTTTGAAGTTGTGCAATCATGACTTCATTTCCATCATGGATTTCATATCAACAACAGCAGTATATTCCACCTCCAACAGGTTTTACAAATCCTCCAGATCAGCATGCATATTCATATGAACAGCAGTGCCAAAGTCAGTTTGGCTATGGAGCTTTCCAAGAGCAAGAGTATACATATAATGAAGACAATCAGATGCAAGATGCTGGTCTGTTGGAGAAAATCCAAAAGATGGAGGTAAACATAGTGCAGTCCAAGGCTCAGGCACAGATGAAAGCTTTTGGAATCGGTTATGGAGCACCCTGTCCATGGGGGGGACCTTTTCCAAGGCATTATAGCCCTCAGGAGAAGCTGGATTTCACGATTGCAACGCTACCTTTTCTTGCAAAGTGGATTCAAGGAATAGAGGTGTATGAGAGAAGTATTCAACAACCTTGTCAATGGGTAAGCACATCATCTCATGCCTTTTCTTTTCCTCTTTCCCAATCTGTTTCATTTCAGCAGTGTCAAGTTTCAAACCCTCCATCTGCTGTCCCAAGTGTTGAATCCATTTCTCCACCCCCCAGTCTTCCACCTCATCTCGATTCTTCTTTCCTTTTCCCTTCCAAACAGTCATCCCCTCCACAAGAGCTAACAGAAATACCCCCCTCCTCCAAAGAAACAAGAGGTTTCACTGCCTCCACCACCACAAAAAAGCGTAAAATCGGTTGAGTTTCAACCCATTCCCTCCTCTTGCATTCCCAATTTCATATGGGGAAGAAGGAATTGAAAAAATCAGTCATCAAGGATAGCAAGAAGAGGAGCCCAACAGAAAAGAAATGACAGATGACTTGAAGGTTTGGGCTACCAAATTTGGGATGAAAAAGATCCCCTTGATGGTTAAGCCTACAGAAGAGGCTAGGGTTGGAGAACAAATGGTGGTCAGGACTGATTTGGTTGCAGCAGAAGAAGAAGATCTTGCAGTCCCAACTTGTCCTCTAGAGCAGCAAATTGAAGAGTTTGACTTGACAAACTTCATGCTAGAGAAGGAGTTCAATCAAGAGCAAGATTTCCTTCAAACATTAGAGGAAGGAGAAGCTGCTCCAAATCTAAAAGAAGAGGAGCACATCCTAGCTGTAGAGGAGAAAAGTGCAGATCCAAGGGCTTCGAGCACAAAGCAGGCTACAGGAGAACCTTCAGTTCTTCTTTCCACTTCATCTCTCTCAAGTTCTAGTACTGAAGAGGAGTTTGATCTCTCAAACTCAATATTGGAGAGTGAAGCAAACCATGGTGGTCAAGTTGCAGATCAAGAGGACACCATGGAGGAAGTTGAACACGAGCAGCAGGACAGAAATGAGGCAGTTTACCTGTCAGATTTGAAGGACTGTTTTGATGGAGAAGAGCCGATTGAGCTTTCACCTTTCTCTCTTTCATCATCCACATTCCAAACACAAGAGCCTGCTGCCATGAAGGAGAGATTTCATTTGCAGCAGCCTGCATCTTACAGCAGCTCTTTGGGATCAAGATTGGAAGATTTTTATCTTCCATGTTATTCATTGGAGGAAGAGAAAGGACAATAGAATTTCACCATTTCTTCCACACCATCCATTCAAGATGGTCTACAAGAAGATTCCATTCTTGGAGTTGAAAATCAGAGCTATGGGCATATCAAACGGATCAGACCTTGCCCAATCAGGTATTTGGCTTCATTGGAGCCAAAGGAGAAGCCACAACCAGTCATGCTTGCTTCTGAGCATGAGGATGAGCTACAAAGTACCAAGGATCAGCTGCCATACCTCTCCAATCCAAATGCAGAGCAACTAAAAGAGGTATTGGATTTTTCAGTTGATACCTTGATGATTTGGATAGAAGACCAGCTTCTTGTTGATTTTCCATCCATCCAAACAGCCATGATCAGTGCCAAATCAATTGCATGGCTGCCAATTTTGAAGAAAGGAAGCTATTTCTCACAACCAGTTGCAGGGTTTGTTTAGCTTGCCTTTGCTTCCAGTTAGAGTAGAGTAGCTAGGTTTGCTTTCAGTAGAAGAAGTGCTAGTGCACACTCTGCATGTTCCATTTGGGGCATGTATGATTTTCAGTTTTGTACATAGTTTTGGTGTTGCTGGTTCTGCTTTTGCACAGTTCATTTCTGTGGCATCTTGGTGAAGACACTCCAGGTTCAATGGGTTTCTAAGTGGCTCAGAGGGAGGTTTTTAAAGTTCAGATCAGTTGCAGATTGCAACTCATGACTCCATGCCCAATGGATGCTTCAGGCTACTGATCATTCATCTAGCAGGCAGATGACCCCGCTAAGTCGCCAAACTGTTGTCAAAATTTCACCCCCCCTGGGTAATTTTGATAACATGCATCAGAATATTCAAGTCCCAGGAAAATTGATTGATTCAGGGCCAAAAATCATGTTGCTAGAGTCCCCTCAAATATTTTCTAAGTTCCCTGTCTGAGAGGAAAAGAGCAAGCTCTGAGAAAATGTGAAAAAAGGTTGCAGAAGGCAAGTAGGTTGATCCAGGAAAAAATCATAAAAATGACCAAGTCCTAGTCCTAGGGGCAGTCGGGACGTTTGGGACAAAAAGGCCCGAACCGGCCGGCTCGGCTGAAGTAAGCACAAACAGCCCGCAAAGCAACAGGGACATCTGGGACAAAAGTATGCGGCGGGCGCGAAATGCCGGTTCGACCGAGAAAAAATTGGCTAACTGCTGAGAGGGACGCAAATGGGACAATCGGGCCAAAAAGGCGCGAACCGGCCGAACCGGCCGAAAAGAGTCAAGTCAGTCCGAAGCAAAGTAGGACAAGCGGGCCAAAAATGCCCGAATCGGCCGAAATGAGTCCAGAGGGTCCAAAATCAAATGGGACATCTGGGACAAATGGACGCGAAATGCCCGAACCGGTCGAAATGAGCACAAAGGGCCCAAAATCAAATGGGACATCCGGGACAAATGGAGGCAAAGTACGCGAAGGAGCCGAAGGAGCCGAGGACCAATCAGAAACTGCCACGTGTCCTCATAGGAGAAAAATTCAAAAGGTCAAAGGGGCGAGTTATCGAGCGCTGAACCGAACCAATGAAATGGCGCCACGTGTCCAAGTTTAAGGGGCCCACAAGCAATTTCAAAAGGAAAGCCCGTGAAAGACGGATGAGAGAGAATTGCTCATCCAATTAGCACGTGCCACGTGTCTTCCAGATGGCAAAGAGCGGGAAAACATTTTAAAATTCGTTTTGATCTGTTTCGTGCCCTAAATCTTCAGATCGCCATATCTTTTGATCCAGAGCTTGGATTTCCACGTTCTTTATATCAACGGAAAGCTGTTGAGATGCTCTACATGATTCTGGGATCAATCTCGAGTTTTGGTGCAGTCTAAAGAGAGAAAATTGAGAAACAGCTCTGACGTGTGGTAATGGCCAGAAGCAACCTTTCAACAACCCGTTTTAATGCTAATGGGTCACATTCTTCTTCTGCACGGCCAGAAGTGACATTTTAGCGGCCAAATTAATACAAATGGGTCGCATTCTCCTCCAAAATTGCTCAAAGTGAAAGGGTATGGGTTGGTAAGATCCTCCATGCTGATTTAATGCATCTGCAGTCAATGAGGAATGGGCTTGCACGTTTTCCCACGTTGTTTGTCCCCTGGGCTCGACCCATGCAATGTAAAAGCTAGATTTGGCTCATTTTTAAAAAAAGAAGTTGTTCATTCTTTCAGCTCGGCCCTCCCTTCTTTTCTTCTCTAGGGTTGAAAATGGAGTTCGAGCCTCCTCCCTGCTCTGTAATGGCATTTTTTGCCTTTTACTAATGGAATGATGTTCTGTGCAAACTTCTGGAGCAACAAAACGTGTTCTGTGATGCATCTGTCCATCCTCTCTCATTTTTGCTTGTTCTCTCCTTGCCTCTCTTCATTTTGCAGGTATTTGTGCATGTCTAAATGTTCATTGCAGGTTTGGAGCTGTGTTCATGGAGTTTTGGGACATTTTCTGTGTGAAATATATCCTTGGGCCTGTGATGCATCTGTCCATCCTTCCCATTGCTCACCTCTCTTTGTCCCATGGCAGTTTTGATAGATGTTCAACATCCTCCTTCTCTAGTGTATCACCGTTTTAGTGTAGGCTTTTGTTGTTTTTCCCTTCTCTCTCTCTCTCTGTCTCCTTGGCATGGCTAGATTAGGATTAGATTAGCTTGCCTACATTCGAATAGCTTGTGGCAGGTAGTTTAGGAGCAGGAACCAACCTTCTCTGGAGATTCCTCTCTCGGTTTCACAAGTCCCACGCTTGGAGAGAGGTTTCCATGTTGTGTAATCACACTGGATGCCTGAACATCAACCTAGAAGCCTGATGTGCGTCCAGGGGTGCTGTGATTTTGCACTAATAGTCTTTTTACACCAAAGGATAATTTTGCCTTTAGGTCCTCCAAAAATTGTGATTTCTATTAGATGCTCCTTAAGCACATAGCCTACCCACATAACAATATGTTATACAAGTAATCTCAAGCCAATTTTATAGCTCTTCAATCTATGTAATGCAATGGTGGGGAGTTAATTTATTTTATAGGCAGTTGGGGGTTCGATTCTATTATCCTGTAAAATTGACAAGGGAAATTTGTAGGTAACTATACCAAAATTATATTTTGGTCCCTAGGGAAGTTTGATAACATTTGAAATAGCCCAAAACTCCTTTTCAAAAAATCAATTTGTATCAGGACTAAGCCATTTTTAGCTAATCCTTCTGGGCAGAAATTTGTGTGTCGACATGGCTAAAACTGTGCCCTTTTACACTGGGCAGAAATTTGTGTGTCGACATGGCTAAAATTACGCCCTTTTACACTGGGTAGAAATTTGTGTGTCAACATGGCTAAAATTGCACCCTTTTACACTGGGCAGAAATTTGTGTGTCGACATGGCTAAAACTGTGCCCTTTTACACTGGGCAGAAATTTGTGTGTCGACATGGCTAAAACTGCGCCCTTTTACACTAGGCAGAAATTTGCATGTCAACACTTTCCTAAATGCACCAAGCCATAAAAAGCTCCTGCAGCCTGCTGTAAACTTGTGCCTTGCACCCTAAGGCTTAAAATTGCTCGTTCTTCCTTCTACAAGCTAAACTTAATTGTTTTCTCACACATTCAAGGTGTTCTGTTATTCTTCAAACTTTCATCATGAATAACATGACGGTTGACATGGCTCTTCTATGTTGGACCTTCTTGATACTTCTTACAAAATAACAAAATCCATTCTTGAACTCACATATTTCAACATCAAGCAATTATCAGCAGGTATGTTGAATATCAAGCGCAGTGTCACCTCAAATCTCCTCATCAAAAGTAGGATACTAAGTTTGAGAAAAGATATGACGAAGAATAGTTTCTTCTTTCTGGGATGCGTTGATCGTTTTTGTAAAATATTTAAAAAACTTTGTTGGCATACATGATGACCTCATCCATGTTGCACCATGGGATATTGCCATCCAAAAACTTGCCTAGGTCAACTGTTGACTTTTTAGATATTTTCTAGATCTTTTATAAATATCTTGTAAGATATTTTATAAGTAGTGGGTTTGATTTTGTCTTCTTTCCTCCTCTCCTTCTATAAATACTAGAATACTTGTTGTATTCTGGGTGAACATTTTTATATAAAAAAGAGAAGTGAGGAGAGAAAGACTTTGTGTTTTCTTGTAACAGAAGAAATATTAATACACATATTCATACTTTGTGCTTAATGTGCATGTTATTTGCATCAGATCTTTCTTAAGTTAGATCTATGTTTTTATTCTGTTAGATTCATTCCTACTATTGTCATGTGTTCATCAGTATTGCTTTAATTATTTATTTAAGTAACTTTGGATCTATTTACTACCAGCCCAAAGCATAAACCTTCTGACCTTTCCGTCTTGGAATTCATTTATTTTCTTCCTTCAGATCTACCTTCCTCCGTTCCTTCCTTCCTACATTTTTGTTCATAGTTGTAATCACCTCTACTGGGATGAGATCCCAAACCCCCTTGAAGTTAGAATAGTGTAGATTTACACAAATTCCTGCTTGATAGATTAGTAATAAACCAGTTTCACTTCACTGTTTCGAAGAGGGGCTCTACCCTGCACACTATTGGCCTGTTTCCCCACGACCTGCCTAACCGACAGTTTTTCGGACCAACAATTTTTGGTGACTCCGCTGGGGATCGAACTAAGGAAATAACTAAAAAACTATAAAAATCACTACCAAATTACAAATTTTAGCCCTTTGTTAAAAATCAAAATTTTTGCATAATTGATCAAAACTGAAAATTTCTTTATGAAAATCCATAGATTTGGACCAGATAGAAACTTTTAGTTCGCTGAGTTTTTACAAAAACTTGTATATTTCAGTAGATCTGAGATTCTGACATTTCATGATATTTTCAAAACCTTACAAATTCAAGTCAAAGATCCAAAAATCAGCCTACTAAACTGACCAAATTTTTATCCTTAGTAATCTTAGTCAGAAAACCACAATCGGTTGTGATTAAAAAGGGTAAAATTAAATATTAAAGAAAGTACATGCTACTGATTTTTACCAAAAAAATCAGAAAATCAGCAAGTACAAACAAAAAGATTGTTATAAATTTTCTCCTGATTGTTACAGATCTGAACGGATACGCTGGCGGGTGACCCATTTACTTGTAACAGAAGAGCTCATGGAGAAGTTGATCTAATTTTTTATCTACTTCAAAGGCACAATTTCAGTATCACTCCAACACAATTCATATCATTGAGTTCAATGGATCGATCAATAAGAAGTGCCTCACCTCCATGAAGGAGTTGGATTTCATAGGGTGTCTCGACATCAACTTGTAGTGCTCTATTATTAAGTGGAATCACACTCCCTGCTTGCGTTATTTTTCTTGCTTTTCAAATGTCAGCAAATATTCTTGTACCATGGGGAAATACCATGGGTCCTCTAGCACTGTTGCATCCAGTCAACCCCCTCCCTCATAGAAATCACAAAAATTTCCCGCGATTTGATGGGAGTGGAAATCAAATCATGGACACGCATATAGCTGTGTTTATTATGTCATGCAGCATTCTAGACGTTACTCATGAGGACGTATCGGTACGTCTCTTTCTGGAGACCTTGCAAGGGCTTGCAGCAAAATGGTTCCAGCACTTACAAGCTAGATCCATCACCAATTAGACCACATTGTGGGCTGCATTTGAAGACAGATACAAATCTTCAAAAGACGCATTTGTGTTATTGTCGCAAATCACTCACATGAAGAAGGAGACTAATGAAACCATGCATGATTTTATCACCCGATTCAATTCACTAATCAACCGTGTACCATTTTCCATGATGCCGACATTATAGAATCAAAAGTGTTGCTTCTTAAACATAATGAGTTCAAAATTAAGTTTCTTACTTTTACAAGAACAGATACCCACCTTGGCCCTTACTCAAGCTATGGCCATTCGGATAGAAGACAACCTTCTTATATCCAGTGAGTTAAGATGGAAGTCATCAAAATCAAAGGCCTCAACTTCTTCTTAGGCTACCTCATCAGATCCAGCATTCCAGAAGATGGAAAATGACTTGCTCTCATTAAAGAACCAATTGGCTCAAGCATCATCTACCACTCCATATCAGGATATCCCATGGAGGAAATTCACTCCCAACAACGCTACCTAAAGGCCACATTTGTCTGTTACTTCTCCAAGGTTAGCAATTGAAGCCCATCCTCTAGTCAACGCTATGGTTGAAATTGAAGAAGATGAGTCAAATTACGAAGAACCTTCATCGCAAGGTGAAGATGATCAAGATGTCGGTGAACCGACTAGCGAATCTACTATTGGGTATATGAAATTCGAAGAGGAGGAATTTTATGAAGAAGAGGGTACCCAAGGGTATTGATTAGACAATTCATATGTAGTTTTCAGTCGCTCGCAAGGAAAATAGTAGAGGTTGCTGCTTAAAAAACAAAAGGAAAGGGTGTGGTAACTCCTCCTCTAACGATCATTAAAAAGAGGTAATCCCCTTCCTACTTAACTCCTGTTAACCTTTTGTAAAGAAATCTTTCCTCCTGTTTCTCCTCCATTTCAGCCTTCCTCCAGTCCCATAAAGACCAGTAATCCTCCTCTACAAAAGTAAAATGAAGGACCCATTCCTTCATTAGCGCAATCCTTGGTCGCATTCGATATAGTTGATCATTCCAAAAAGACCAAGATCCAGATGTCTGAAGCTGAGTACCTTCAGTCCAACCCAAAGCAGCTTATAAGATTAACTAAGTATATCTAAAGCCAGGTTGTCGTCCCTCCTCCCATTTCCCCAAAAGGAATTCTTCTCATTCCTCCTATGTCTCACATAAACGTTACCTCGACTTCCATGTCAAGGAAAATTGAACCTTTTTACCTATCTCTCTTGATCATTGGTCATAAATTAAGTAACTATATAATTGATTCTAGAGCTTCTGATAATGTTATGCCAGCAAAGGTCACCCATGCTTTAGGCCTCACACTTACTAAACCTTTTGGCAATCTACTCCAATGGCAATCAAGCAATACCATTACTTGGTTTGCTGGTTCTCTGCTTTTGCACAGTTCATTTCTGTGGCATCTTGGTGAAGACACTCCAGGTTCAATGGGTTTCTAAGTGGCTCAGAGGGATGGTTTTAAAGTTCAGATCAGTTGCAGATTGCAACTCATGACTCCATTGCCCAATGGATGCTTTCAGGCTTACTGATCATTCATCTAGCAGGCAGATGACCCCGCTAAGTCGCCAAACTGTTGTCAAATTCACCCCCCTGGGTAATTTTGATAACAGCATCAGAATATTACAAGTCCCAGGAAAATTGATTGATTCAGGGCCCAAAATCATGTGCTCTGAGTCCCCTCAATATTTTTCTAAGTTCCCTGTCTGAGAGGAAAGAGCAAGCTCTGAGAAAATGTGAAAAAAGGTTTGCAGAAGGCAAGTAGGTTTGATCCAGGAAAAAATCATAAAAAGACCAAGTCCTAGTCCTAGGGGCAGTCGGGACGTTTGGGACAAAAAGGCCCGAAACGGCCGGGCCTCGGCTGAAGTAAGCACAAACAGCCCGCAAAGCAACAGGGACATCTGGGGACAAAAGTATGCGTGCGGGCTGGGCGCGAAATGCCGGGTTCGACCGAGACGAAAAAATTGGCCTAACTGCTTGAGAGGGACGCAAAATGGGACAATCGGGCCAAAAAGGCGCGAACCGGCCGAACCGGCCGAAAAGAGTCAAGTCCGTCCGAAGCAAAGTAGGACAAGCGGGCCCAAAAATGCCCGAATCGGCCGAAATGAGTCCAGAGGGTCCAAAATCACATGGGACATGGGACCAATGGACGCGAAATGCCCGAACCGGTCGAAATGAGCACAAAGGGCCCAAAATCAAATGGGACATCCGGGACACAATGGAGGCAAAGTACGCGAAGGAGCCGAAGGAGCCGAGGACCACTCAGAAACTGCCAGTGTCCTCATCGGAGAAAATTCAAAAGGTCAAAGGGGCGAGTTATCGAGCGCTTGAAACCGAACCAATGAATGGCGCCACGTGTCCAAGTTTAAGGGGCCCACAAGCAATTTCAAAAGGAACAGCCGTGAAAAGACGGATGAGGAGAATTGCCTCATCCATTAGCACGTGCCACGTGTCTTCCAGATGGCAAAGAGCGGGAAGAAACATTTTAAAATTCGTTTTTGATCTGTTTCGTGCCCTAAATCTTCAGATCGCCATTATCTTTTGATCCAGAGCTTGGATTTCCACGTTCTTTATATCAACGGAAGCTGTTGAGATGCTCTACATGATTCTGGGATCAATCTCGAGTTTTTGGTGCAGTCTAAAGAGAGAAATTGAGAAACAGCTCTGACGTGTGGTAATGGCCAGAAGCAACCTTTCAAACAACCCGTTTAAATGCTAATGGGTCCACATTCTTCTTCTGCACGGCCAGAGAGTGACATTTTAGCGGCCAAATTAATACAAATGGGTCGCATTCTCCTCCAAAATTGCTCAAAGTGGAAAGGGTATGGGTTGGTAAGATCCTCCATGCTGATTTAATGCATCTGCAGTCAATGAGGAATGGGCTTGCACGTTTTCCCACGTTGTTTGTCCCCTGGGCTCGACCCATGCAATGTAAAAGCTAGATTTGGCTCATTTTTAAAAAAGAAGTTGTTCATTCTTTCAGCTCGGCCCTCCCTTCTTTTCTTCTCTAGGGTTGAAAATGGAGTTCGAGCCTCCTCCCTGCTCTGTAATGGCATTTTTGCCTTTTACTAATGGAATGATGTTCTGTGCAAACTTCTGGAGCAACCAAACGTGTTGTTCGTGATGCATCTGGTCCATCCTCTCTCATTTTTTGCTTGTTCTATCCTTGCCTCTCTTCATTTGCAGGTATTTTGTGCATGTCTAAATGTTCATTGCAGGTTTGGAGCTGTGTTCATGGAGTTTTGGGACATTTCTGTGTGAAATATATCCTTGGGCCTTGTGATGCATCTGTCCTATCCTTCCCATTGCTCACCTCTCTTTGTCCCCATGGCAGTTTTGATAGATGTTCAACATCCTCCTTCTCTAGTGATCACCGTTTTAGTGTAGGCTTTTGTTGTTTTTCCCTCTCTCTCTCTCTCTGTCTCCTTGCATGGCTATAGATTAGGATTAGATTAGCTTGCCTACATTTCGAATAGCTTGTGGCAGGTAGTTTAGGAGCAGGAACCAACCTTCTCTGGCGATTCCTCTCTCGGTTTCACAAGTCCCACGATTGGAGAGAGGTTCCATGTTGTGTAATCACACTGGGATGCTCTGAACATCAACCCTAGAAGCCTGATGTGCGTCCAGGGGTGCTGTGATTTTGCACTAATAGTCTTTTTACACCCAAGGATAATTTTGCCTTTAGGTCCTCCAAAAATTGTGATTTCTATTAGATGCTCCTTAAGCACATAGCCTACCCACATAACAATATGTTATACAAGTAATCTCAAGCCAATTTTATAGCTCTTCAATCTATGTAATGCAATGGTGGGGAGTTAATTTATTTTATAGGCAGTTGGGGGTTCGATTCTATTATCCTGTAAAATTGACAAGGGAAATTTGTAGGTAACTATACCAAAAATTTGGTTTTGGCCCCGCAAGGAAGTTTGACAATGTTTGAAATAGCCCAAAACTTCTTTTCAAAAAATCAAGTTGTTTCAGGACTTAGACATTTTTAGCTAATCCTTCTAGGTAGAAATTTGTGTGCCAACATGACTAAAATTGTGCCCTTTTACACTTGGTAGAAATTTTTGTGTCAACATGACTAAAACTATGCCCTTTTACACTAGGTAGAAATTTGTGTGTCAACATGACTAAAACTGTGCCCTTTTACACTGGGTAGAAATTTGTGTGTCGACATGACTAAATCTGCACCCTTTTACACTGGGCATAAATTTGTGTGTTGACATAACTAAAACTGTGCCCTTTTACACTGGGTAGAAATTTGTGTGTCGACATCCATAAAAGTGCGCCAAGCCATAAAAGTTCCTGTAACCTAATGTGAACTTGCACCTTGTGCCCTAAAGCTTAAAATTGCTCGTTCTTCCTTCTACATGCTAAACTTAATTGTTTTCTCACGCATTCAAAGGTGTTTTGTTACTCTTCAAACTTTCATCATGAATAACATGACAGTTGACATGGCTCTTCTATGTTGGACCTTCTTGATACTTCTTGGAGAACAACAAAATCTATCCTTGAGCGCACTTATGTCAACATCAAGTAATGATCAGCAGGTTTGCTGAATATCAAGCACAATGTCACCTCGAATCTCTTGATCAAAAGCAAGACACCTAGTTTGAGCAAAGAAATGAAGAAGATTAGTTTCTTCCTTCTGGGGTGTGTTGATCATTTTTGTAAAATATTTAAAAAAAATTGTTGGCATACACGATGACCTCATCCATGTTGCACCATGGGATGTTGCCATCCGAAAATTTGCCCAAGTCAACTGTTGACTTTTCAGATCTTTTGTAGATCTTTTGTAAATATCTTGTAAGATATTTTGTAAGTTTTGGGTTTGCTTTTGTCTTCTTCCCTCCTCTCCTTCTATAAATACTAGAATACTTGTTGTATTCTAGGTGAACATTTCTTGTATGAAAAGAGAACTGAGGAGAGAAAGACTTTGTGTTTTCTTGCAACAAAAGAAATATTAATACACATATTTAGACTTTGTGCTTAATATGTATGTTATTGCATAAGATATTTCTTAAGTTAGATCTATGTTTTTATTTTTTTAGATTCATTCTTAATATTGTCATATGTTCATCAGTATTGCTTTAATTGTTTATGCAAGTAAGTTTGGCCTCTGTTTACTACCAGCCCAAAGCATAAACCTTCTAACCTTTCCATCTTGGAATTCATTTCTTTTCTTCCTTCAAATCTACCATCCTCTGTTCCTTCCTTCCTACCTTTATGTTCATATTTGTAACCACCTCTACTAGGATGAGATCCCAAACCCCCCCAAAGTTAGAATAGTGTATATTTACACATATTCCTGCTTGATATATTAGTAATAAACCAGTTTCACTTCACTGTCTCTAAGAGGGGCTCTGCCCTGCACACTTTTGGCCTGTTTCCCCATGACCTGCCTACCCGACAGATTTTCGGACCAATAGTTTATGGTGACTCTGTTGGGGATTGAACTAAGGAAATAACTAAAAAACTATAAAAATCACTACCTGATTGCAAATTTTAGCCCTTTGTTAAAAATCAAAATTTTTGCATAAGTGATCAAAACTAAAAGTTTCCTTATGAAAATCTATAGATCTGGACCAGATAGAAACTTTTAGTTCACTGAGTTTTTTTCAAAAACTTGTATATTTTAGTAGATCTGAGATTCTGACATTTCATAATATTTTCAAAACCTTACAAAATTCCGGTCAAAGATCCAAAAATCAGCCTGACTAAGTTGACCCACTTTTTATCCTTAGTAATCTTTGTCAGAAAACCGCAATCGGTTGTTATTAAAAAGGGTAAAATTAAATATTAAAAAAATTACATGCTGCTGATTTTTGCCAAAAAAATCAGAAAATCGACAAGTATAAACAAAAATATTGTTCTAAATTTGCTCCTGATTGTTGCAATCTGAATGGATACGCTGGCGGGTGAACCATTTACTCGTAGCAGAAGAGCTCATGGAGAAGTTGATCCATTTTTTTTATCTACTTCGAAGGCACAATTTCAGTATCACTCCAGCATGATTCGCATCATTGAGTTCAGCTGATCGATCAGCCAGAAGTGTCTCGCCTCCACAAAGGAGCCGAATTTCACAGGGTGTCTCGACATCAACTTGCAGTGCTCTATTGTTAAGTGGAATCACACTCCCTACTCATGTTCTTTTTCCTACTTTTCGAATGGAAGAAAATCTTCCTATACCAAGGGGAAACACCATGGGTCCTCTAGCACTGTTGCATCCAGTCAACCCCCTCCCTCACGGAAATCAAAAAAATTTCCCACGATTTGATGAGAGCGGAAATCAAAACATAGACATGCATATAGCTGCATTTATTATGTCATGCAACATTCTGGATGTGACTCATGAGGACGTATTGGTACGTCTCTTTCTGGAGACCTTGCAAGGGCTTGCATCAGAATGGTTCCAGCACTTACCAGCTGGATCCATCACCAATTGGAACACATTGCAGACTGCATTTGAAGACAGATACAAACCTTCAAAAGACGCATTTGCATTATTGTCACAAATCACTCACATGAAGAAGGAGACCAATGAAACCATGCATGATTTTATCACCCGATTCAATTCACTGATCAACCGTGTACCGCTTGCCATGATGCCGACATTAGAGAATCAAAAGTGTTTCTTCTTGAACGTAATGAGTTTGAAAGTAAGTTTCTTACTTTTACAGGAACAGATACCCACCTTGGCTCTTGCTCAAGCTATGGCCATTCGGATAGAAGACAACCTTCTTATATCCAGTGAGTTAAGACAGGAGCCATCAAAATCAAAGGCCTCAACTTCTTCTCAGGCTACCTCATCAGATCCAGCATTCCAGAAGATGGAAAATGACTTGCTCTCATTAAAGAACCAATTGGCTCAAACATCGTCTACTACTCCATACCGGGATATCCCATGGAGGAATTTCACTCCCAACAACGCCACCCAAAGGCCACATTTGTCAGTTACTTCTCCAAGGTTAGCAATTGAAGCCCCCTCTAGTCAATGCTTTGGTTGAAATCGAAGAAGATGAGTCAAATTACGAAGAACCTTCATCGCAAGGTGAAGATGATCAAGATGTCGGTGAACCGACTAGCGAATCTACTATTGGGTATATGAAATTCGAAGAGGAGGAATTTTATGAAGAAGAGGGTACCCAAGGGTATATGATTAGACAATCATATGTAGTTTTCACTCGCTCGCAAGGAAAATAAGTAGAGGTTGCTGCTAAAAAACAAAAGGAAAAGGTTGTGGTAACTCCTCCTCTAACGATCATTAAAAGAGGTAATCCCCTTCCTACTCAACCTCCTGTTAAACCTTTTGTAAAGAAATCTTTTCCTCCTGTTTCTCCTCCAATTCAGCCTTCCTCTAGTCCCATAAAGACCAGTAATCCTCCTCTACAAATGTAAAATGAAGGACCCATTCCTTCATTAGCGCAACCCTTGGTCACATTCGATATAGTTGATCATGCCAAAAAGACCAAGATCCAGATGTCTGAAGCTGAGTACCTTCAGTCCAACCCAGAGCAGCTTATAAGATTAACTAAGTATATCCAAAGCCAGGTTGTCGTCCCTCCTCCCATTTCCCCAAAAGGAATTCTTCCCATTCCTCCTATGTCTCACATAAACGTTACCTCGACTTCCATGTCAAGGAAAATTGAACCTTTTTACCTATCTCTCTTGATCAATGGTCATAAATTAAGTAACTATATAATTGATTCTAGAGCTTCTGACAATGTTATGCCAGCAAAGGTCACCCATGCTTTGGGCCTCACACTTACTAAACCTTTTGGCAGATGCTACTCCATGGAAACCAAGCAAGTACCATTGATTGGTCAGATCAAGGATGTGCAGTTTGCATTCGCGGCATTTCCTGAGAAAAGGGTAAAAATGACTATTCTTGTAGCTGATATTCCAGCAGCATACAGGATATTGCTAGGGAGGAGATTTTGTAAAGAAGTTGGTGGGAAATTCATATGGACTAGTCCAAAGCTAGGATTCCTATCAAAGGAGTGATGCAGACATTGGAACCAGAGTCACAAAAGAAATATCTAGTCACCAACTTTGATGACCCCAAGGCTCAAATTCTTTTCAAGTCATCAGGGATGGGAAACTATTTCTTGTCCACTGACTTAGATAGAATGAATGTTTTCATCCAAGAGGAGGATCTCAACAAAGTATGGATACTACAATTTGATGGCAGTTGCACGGCAAGTGGAAGCAGTGCTGGGGCTGTTCTAATATCTCCTAAAGAGGAGATTTTCCCTTTTTCTTTCAAGTTGCAGTTCTTCAATATGAATAATACTACCGAGTATGAATCCTTGTTACTTGGCATGCAAGCTGCAAAAGAGAAGGGAATCAAGAATCTGAGAGTGCAAGGTGATGCTGAGCTAATTGTCAATCAGGTAAAAGGGATATATCAAGTAAAAAATGACTGGCTCAGACACTACCGCAATGTCATATGGGATAACATCAAATAATTTGATGCTTTCTCAATCAAAGCAGTTCCACGAGATCAGAATGACATGGCTGATTCATTGGCCATCTCAGCCTCTCTCATGCTCCCTCACCCAGGGTTAAAAATGAATACATATACCATTGAGGTGGTTTTTCACCCAAGTGTGCCAGATAATTCACAACACTAGCAAGTGTTCAATGATGACAACCAACTTATCACTTTTTTGGAGAAAGCTGACAATTTCAAAGAACTCCATTTTGATGGATCAACTTCTACATGTCGTGAGTCTCTCACTGGTCAAGCACATGAATCTGAAAAAGATACAGTGATATAGCTCAAAGGAAATAAGATTCCAAAAGGTTTGGTTTCCTTAGAATGATTATTTGATAATCATGACCATTTTTTCAAGAAAAAGTGACAGGATGATCCTTGCTCTTCTCTGGAAACTGAATCCGTCAATCTGGGTACTGCAGAACATCCTCGTTCCGTGAATATCAGGAAGTGTTGTACGCTCGAGGAAAAGTGAAAATTTGTTAAGTTGCTAAAAAAGTACATGGATGTGTTGGCATGGTCTTATACTGATCTGAATTCATTCAAGCCAAAGGACATTCAACACGAAATTCCACTCAAGGATGATGTCAAGCCTTTCCGTCAAAAGCAAAGGCATTACAACCCCAAAATCTCAGGTACCATCCAAGCTGAAATTCAAAAAATGTTGGATGCAAGAATTATTTTTCCAATTCATCATAGTACCTAGGTTGCAAATATTGTGCCTATACGGAAGAAAAACGGTGAGATACGCATATGCGTAGACTTTCACAACTTGAACCAGTCATCCTTAAAAGATAACTATCCACCGCCGAATATGGATCAAGTCCTACAGGTAGTAACCAGTTCAAAAATGTTGTCTATGCTTGACCGTTTTTTGGGTTACAATCAAATTGAAGTCATGCCTGAAGATCCGTTCAAGACAAAATTCACCACTCCTTGGGGTACCTTCGCCTACAATAGAATGTCGATTGGTTTGATCAACATCGGTGCCACCTTCCAAGGAGCAATGGACTTTGCATTTAAAGGTATGATGGGAAAATTCATCGTGGTTTACCTAGATGACCTGACCGTGTTCTCCAAAAGATGAAGTGATCACTGTGATCATTTGGAACAAGTCTTGATCAGATGCCGAGAGCACGGAATTTCACTAAATCCCAAGAAGTTAGTTTTTGGGGTCACCGAAGGAAAGCTGTTGGGACATGTCATCAGCAGAGAAGGAACTAAGATAGATGTCGAAAGAGTCAAGGCTATTCAGAGCCTTACTCTACCTACAAGCAAGACTGGCGTTCACTCTTTCTTCGAAAAGGTAAATTTTCTTAGATGCTTTGTTCCTGATTTTGCTGAGAAGACTCATCATATATCTAATATGATGAAAGGATCCAAAAAATTCTAATGGAGTGAGGAAGGCAAGACATCATTCGAAGACATAAAAACCTCCATCGCTCATGCTCCTGTTCTAGTGTGTCATGACTTCAGCAAAGACTTCATCATGTACAGTTATGCCTATGTGCATACTGTATCAACTATCTTGATGTAAAATAACTCTGAAGATATTGAATCCCCGATTGCTTTCATGATCTCTCCTCTTAAGCCTCATGAACTGAAGATGTCACAATTGGAAAAGCACGTCTTTGCCGTGGTAAAAGCAATCAAGAACTTCTGCTACTATATTCTGAATTCTCATACAGTAGTGTTGGTTCCTGACACGGCTGTTAAGTCTATCCTGACTCAACAGGAGTTAGGGAGCTTACGAGGAAATTGGATCGCAAAGGTCCAAGAATATGATCTAGACATCAAACCAACCAAGTTGGTAAGAGGTAAGGGCCTGTGTCAGCTGATGGCTGAAAATAAAGACTCAGAGGTACCTGAAGAGAAAACTGATCACAATTGATGGAGAACAAAATGAACTAGAGAAAGTGGATTCTTTTCCCATGGTTCTATTCATCGCCACCAACGACGAATGGTATTCTGACATCGCATTCTTTCTCACCTATGGTGAGTGCCCAACTCACCTAACCATAAAGGAAAAGTGAACAGTGAAGCTCAGAGCCACAAGATATGTCATATAGGATGATGGATTGTACAAACACGAAATTGACAATGTTTCTCTATGATGTGTTGACAAGCCACAACATGTAAAATTCTTGGAAATTTTTCACGACTCAGCCTGTGGTGGTCACTTCTCCTCATCTGTGACAACACATAAAATCATTCGGGCCAGGTACTACTAGCCAATGCTATTTCAAGATATAGCCACCTGGGTAGTGAAATGTGATTTTTGCCAATAGTTCGTTGGAAAACCAAAGTTTGTTGTGTTTCCCCTTAGACCCGTCATCATTGATGAACCATTCAGGAAATGGAGAATTTATTTTATTGGAGCACTCAATCCTCAATCGAGTGTTAGACATAGTTACGTCCGAACAACAACAGATTACTTCACAAAATGGGTGGAGGCCATACCTGTCAAGCATGCCACTTCTGAAGTTGTTTACAACTTCATCAAGGAGAATATTATTGTGAGATTTGGCATTCCACACAAAATCATTGTTGATAACACTTCCAACTTCTCTTCATGGGAAGTAATTGGTTTTTTTTATGGATACGGAATAACCTTGGCTCATGCTTCTGATTATTATCCTCAAGGAAATGGTCAGGCAGAATCCAGCAACAAGAACCTGGTAACTATCATATGGAAGCTAGTTGATGAAAAGAAACGGTCCTGGCACAATTCATTGTACGATGCTTTATGGGTGGATCGTATCACTCCAAAGAGGTCTCTCAGCATGTCACCTTTCTAGGTGTTATATGGAATCGATGCTGAAATCCCTATCTCCACAGAACTTCCTGCTCTGCGCTTGGCTCGAGAAATTGAAGATGAAACTTTTCAGAATTCTCTTGAAAAGAGGATTATGTACCTAATGGAACTTGAAGAAAAGTGAGTGAAAGTGCTCGACAAGATCACTGAATATCAGAATCAAGTTAAGAGGTTATTCAACAAGAAAGCTAAGTAGAGAGACTTTCAAGTGGGAGATCTTGTTCTTCTGTGGGACAAACGAAGAGAACCGAAAGGTATGCACGGGAAGTTTGACTCTCTTTGGAGAGGGCCATACAAAATCAAGTAGCTCAACAGAGATAATAGTTTCTATCTCTCATATTTAGACGGAACCGAGCTCCTTCTTCCCTATAGCGGGCACCACCTGAAGATCTTCAAGAAGTAGAGCTTGCTCTCTTCTTTGTACAATTTTCTTGTTCCTTGTGTGTTTTCTTTTTGTTTGTTATGTTTTTCTTTTTGTTCACCCTCTGGTCACCCTTGTTTTTGACTCTTTGTAACCCAATGGATAGGCACATGAAAAATCTGGGATTCTCTACCCTTAAGTTTCACTCAAAGATAGCCCCCAGAAAGAGCCAACTGTTATCCTACAAAATTGACAAGGGCAATTTGCAGGTAACTATACCAAAATTTTGTTTTGGCCCCTAGGGAAGTTTGATAACATTCAAAATAGCCCAAAACTCCCTTTCAAAAAATCAAGTTGTTTTAGGACTTAGCCATTTTTAGCTAATCCTTCTGCGTAGAAATTTGTGTGTCGACATGGCTAAAATTGTGCCCTTTTACACTGGGCAGAAATTTGTGTGTTGATATGGCTAAAACTGCGCCCTTTTACACTGGACAGAAATTTGTGTGTCGACATGGCTAAAACTACGCCCTTTTACACTGGGCAGAAATTTGTGTGTCGACATGGCTAAAACTGTGCCCTTTTACACTGGGCAGAAATTTGCATGTCAACACTTTCCTAAATGCACCAAGCCATAAAAAGCTCCTGCAGCCTGTTGTAAACTTGCGCCTTGCGCCCTAAGGCTTAAAATTGCTCATTCTTCCTTCTGCAAGCTAAACTTAACTATTTTCTCACGCATTCAAAGGTGTTCTGTTATTCTTCAAACTTTCATCATGAATAACATGACGGTTGACATGGCTCTTCTGTGTTGGACCTTCTTGATACTTCTTGCATAACAACAACATCCATTCTTGAACTCACATATGTCAACATCAAGAAATGACCAACAGGTTTGTTGAATATCAAGCGTGGTGTCACCTCGAATCTCCTGATCAAAAGAAGGATACTAAGTCTGAGCAAAGAGATGACGAAGAATAGTTTCTTCTGTCTGGGATGTGTTGATTGTTTTTGTAGAATATTTAAAAAAAAATTGTTGGCATACATGATGACCTCATCCATGTTACACCATGGGATGTTGACATCTGAAAACTTGCCCAAGTCAACTGTTGAATTTTTAGATATTTTCTAGATCTTTTGTAAATATCTTGTAAGATCTTTTGTAAATATCTTGTAAGATATTTTGTAAGTAGTGGGTTTGCTTTTGTCTTCTTTCCTCCTCTCCTTCTATAAATACTAGAATACTTGTTGTATTTTGGGTGAACATTTTTGTATAAAAAAGAGAAGTGAGGAGAGAAAGACTTTTTTTTTTCTTGCAACAGAAGAAATATTAATACACATATTCAGACTTTGTGCTTAATGTGCATGTTATTTGCATCAGATCTTTCTTAAGTTAGATTCATTCCTACTATTGTCATATGTTCATCAGTATTGCTTTACTTGTTTATGCAAGTAAGTTTGGCTTTTTTTACTACCAGCCCAAAGCATAAACCTTCTGACCTTTCTGTCTTGGAATTCATATCTTTTCTTCCTTCAGATTTACCTTCCTTCGTTCCTACCTTTTTGTTCATAGTTGTAATCACCTCTACTGGGATGAGATCCCAAACCCCCCTGAAGTTAGAATAGTGTAGATTAGCAATAAACCAGTTTCACTTCACTATCTCGAAGAGGGGCTCTACCCTACACACTGTTGGCCTGTTTCCCCATGACCTGCCTAACCGATAGTTTTTCAGACCAACAGATTCTCCCCAACTGACCCATTTTACAATGCATGGTGGTGGGTTTTAAATCCCATAGTGAGTGTGAGAGGGAGTTAGTTGGTGTTTAAGTAAACCTACCTACCATGTGTATATGTGGCTAAGGCCACGCATTTACCATTATTTTTCTACCCCCAAAATATATATAGGGCTCGAGTTGTAAGGTTCCACAGAACATAAGGAGGCATTAAAGGTGGAGAATAATTTGTAACACCACATATGTGGTCAGTGGAGGTTGAATTTTTAATGCCACGTATGTGGCCACCCCATAATAGTCCTCCAGTGGGGTAAATAAATGTGGTCCAAGCAATGTACATATCCCATGTTATGGAATTTAGAGACTGTATCCCTAACCATGGTAGCTTTCTGAACCGAGCTAAACAATGAGCTCGTCGAACCATAATGTGAACTCACCCTAACCAATGAGTTGGCCTATATCAAACAACTCATCCTACAATTCTGAGTTGCCTAAGGAGCTCACCAAGTTAGATCATACCAAACTAGGTTAGCTTGGTTTTAATGCACTATTCATTGTGGTGGTAGGCCACATGGTGGTATGAGGACCCACCTCGTAGTGAAATGATGATGCGGTGCCAAAGGCACCCCTCCCTGAAAAGAGTGTGTCGAACCTGGCCAAGGGCCCTCGGCCAAAAAAAATAGAGGGGTCCACCCATCTGAATACAAATGTAAAAGAACACGTTACAAAACCAAAAACAATTCTCTTCTATGTGCACTTCACTTCCGCCATGTGTTACTACCATATTGGTATGTTGACCCTGTCGGGTCTGAGTGTTGACCCTACTTTGACCAGCCATAACTTGAGCACAAAAAGTCTATTTTCTGCACTCCAAGTACCGACGGAAAGCTTTCGAAATGATCTACCACTCTGGTATGGTTTTGAGAGAATTAAGGAAATGTAGACATCCTAAAATTTCCTCCAAATCATTCTCACATATGGTTTCCCACCAATTCAATATTTATTTTTCTTCACAAATGAAATTGATGTACACACACATCCAGTACTGAAACTCATTGGTTAAGGGAATGTACATCATTCTTGTAAGAAATGTGATCATATCTAATATCTCTTCCTTAAAGTCACTTTTGTAGAGAGTTTTGGGTAGTTTGGAACGCCCCTTCTTTTTGACGTTGAGCCAGGACTTGGCAATCATAGTCTTATATGTATCTTGATTTTGATCAAAGAGACTTTTCGCTTCAGCCTTGGTCAAGATTTTGGAGTTTTTAAATATGGGGATTCCTAAGGCTACACTAATGTAGTTTGCATCCAACTTGGAAATTATTTTCCCTTGAGGATATTTTAATTCCTTTATTTGAGGATCCAAAATTGAGGCACAAGCTAGTATGGTGTCGGTGCATTGAATAAAGGTAGGGAAACCAACAACATGGGAAATTCTACTATTTTTAATTCATTGAGAAATTATAGTGGGAGAATATTAAAAAATATGGGCCAAAAACTCATCCAAGTTCATATTCCTCACACCACAGTATCCTATATTAGGCACGAAGGTTTCAAGAGAAGAAATTTGATCATATCCCACACATTGGAACTTCATTGTGGAGGAACTAGGGAATACTCATAAGAAATGGAGGTTTATCAATGGTTTTCAAGAGGTATTTAAAGAGGAGGGTTGAAAACATAAATAACTGCCAAACTAAAGAAAGGAAGGATGAAACCACTCACCTTTAGTATGGAAAGAAAGGTGCCTTCACAATGGTTCCAATGTAGCTTGAATATTTGAAGTTGGATGAAAAATTACTGAGTTATGAGAAAAAAAACCTCCTTTGGTGCATGGGAGCAAGATGGATAGGGCACAATGAATACTCAATTTACAATGGATAAAAATAACCAAGTGTTGGTTTTATATAGCAATAAGCTTAGAAAAGGTTCAATTAGCACATGGATAGTATAATGTGGGGGTCGACTGGCTTGCGAGAAATATTTTACCCAATTCCTATATTAATCAGATATTATGAATGTTAAGAGAACTTAGGTAACATAGTGGGCTGCGGGAAACAAAAAGATGTGGAGAACCTATGCGCAAATGGAACACTTCTTTTAGTTCTAATGATCGCCAAAAAACTCACAAAAAAGGGAGAACGATGGGTTGTGGTGAATTGAACCATGCGAAGAACAAGGGAGAAAAGGGAATGGTTCTTTCTATTTTGCAAACACCCACAAATGTCACAAAGAAGAGTTAGCTGATGAATTCCGAAGGATATAGCTATGTGGGGAATGCCAAGGGAAGCATAATAAGTTCCTCAAGTTCTTAAATCATCCAAAAATTCCATAACAAAGAAGACTTGCGGGAAAGAATGGCTAGCAAGGAATAAGGTTATGCGGGGACCAAAGATCAAATTGGAAAAAGTTCCACTGGATCATAGATAAGTTGATTAACATTTCCAGACAGTGTATTGCGGGCCAACCTATGAATCAAGGAATAAGAGGAATGGAGGAACTATTCCTCATGTTCCTCCAAAGTCCACAATAGCCACAATAAGCCCAAAATTCTCAAAAAATGACTAACTACTGGAACTTTTTTACTCTATGATATCAACAAAGGCAGACTCTTTGAAGAAAATAGGTCACTTAGCCCAAAAATTTAATTTTTTTGAAAAGTCAACATTTTAGTATAGGTGACAACACCGCCAGTAAGAGACAAGAACTCAACACCGAAGACAAAATCTAGGAGAGTAAGGAGGCATGCCTCTATTCCCATTCTCATACTACTAGTAATAATTATGGGCTCATCACTAAATAATGTGAAGGAGAAAAGGTGTAATGATTGATTTATATTGTTTTTAACATTTTAGATTGATTTTTCCTTCTATGTCGATAGTGTGCTTGTTGGGAAGGAACATTCTGCCCCCAAGTCTCAGCCTCATGCGACTAGTAGGATGGAAATTTTTAACACCGTAGACTGATATGGATGGTCAAAAAGGTCCATGTAAAGAATTTTGAGCATTATGTTAAAGAGATAGCTCATTTGAAAGGATTATTCGACATCAGTAAGCTTCGAGACAAAACCATAGGTTAAAATATTCAAAATTGTAGAAACCATATCAAGGATGAGACACATAATTTCCAAGAGGAACAAAGATAACCTATATCATGATTGGTGAAGAATGTGAAGATATGATAACGCTATGATTAAGATAGCTACCAAAATGATGAAATAATTAAAATTGTTTGAATTATGAGTTAAATGTGCAAGCATCCTTCCTAGTGTGGAGAGAACACGTGGAAGAAGATGTTTTTGATTCTAGGTTTTTGATGTTCAAATAGTATGTTAAGGGAAGGTTTGAGATGAAGTTTTATTCTCTTTGTATGTTTTTTTTTGTTTTTTGAAACTTTGGAGAATGAGTAGTTGTAATGAACGAATAAGGAGAGAGGTCCATGTTTATGAAAATGGAATGGTCCTGAGTTATGAGACTTGGGCGGACAAGGTCCAAGTCAAAGGAGGGAATCCAAGGATTCAAGGAGTCCTAAAGTATGAGACTTGGGTAGAAAAGGTTAAATTCAAAGGAGTGAATCAAATTATTCCATGGTTCTTGAGTTACGAGACTTAGGCAAACAAGGTCCAAGTCAAAGGATGGAATCAGAATATTCAAGGAGTCATGTTTTACAAGACTTGGGCAGATGAGGTCCAAGTCAAAGGAGGGAATCTGGAGATGCAATGAGTCCTTCTTTATGAGACTTGGGAAGATGATGTCAAAGTCAATAGAGAGAATTAAAATATTTTATAAGTTTAGAGATACGAGACTTGGGTGGATAAGGTCAAATTCAAAGGAGTGAATCAAATGATTCGATGATTCCTCATATATGAGACTTGGGCAAAAAAGGTCCAATTCAAAGGAGAGAATATTAAGATTCAATAAGTCATGAAGTACGAGACTTATGTGGATGAGGTCCAAGTCAAAGGATGTATGATTTTATAAGTCTTTGATCAGATTGGAAGACCTATAGGATGTTAGAGGAAGATTGTCTAATTGGGGAATATGTTGAGATCCACATTCATCCATGAGTGGAAGAATACAAGGAAAGAAGGATTGATCTCTATATATACACATGAGGCTCCTTATGGTCCGTAGAGATAAAATATTCAATTTTTCTATGTCAAGGTTGTGGATTATTTGATTTGATGGAATATTTCTAATTAAAGCATGAAAAGGTTCCTTAAGGATATTCTTGGGTATATGTACCTCGTAGAGTGTATGCATGTGGTTGTCTTGACATGTAAGGGTCATCTTTGATGAGATGCCTACAAGAGTGATGGTTTGAGGGATTATGGACACAAAATTTTGTATTGTTGCAAGTGTCCAAACTTGTTGTGGTTGTGTTTCTACAACAAGACTAGAGATATTGGGTATAGGATTTGGGGGTGAAATAATATAATCAATCTCAATAGTTTTGGATGATGGACCCTCTTCTATAGAGTCTTTAATTATATCAAGGGTTGAAAGGGATTCTTGAAGCATAGTCAATCTCTCGTTTGGTGTTAGAATGTCGTTGTATGAAACAAGTTCAATGTATGTTTGAGATAACGGAAGAAAATATGTAGAAGAAATCGATTGCTTGTGACTAAGAGATACTTGAATTTCATCATCCTGATCTATTGAGTTTAAGTATATACGGGAGGTTATAAAATGTTCAAATCTTCATGATAATTTTTGGTAGTTGATGTGTCTTCAGTTGCGATAGTATTTTCATTAGTCTCTAAAAACATGTCTTCAATTTCAAGTAAGTCATGGACATAATGACGAATACTTGAAAAATGATTAGTAGAGTGGCCTTCAATGCAATGAAAGTCACAGTAGGTATTAGATTTATACTAATATGGCTTAGGTTTCCCTTCATTAAAGGGTATTGTAAGTGGATATTTTATCATTATAGCCTCATTTAGTTGATGAAAAACACTAGAGAGACTCTCTCTGAGGGGTGTAAATTGGCGTTTGACTTTATGTAGAGTAGTGTTTTCACTAGGTTGTATCATTGGTTTTTTATTTATTTTTCATGCATGTTGTGTACATTTTGATTATCCGTGACACCATCATTGATAAAATTATGGTTATGGTTGACGTACCAAGATTTATCGTAATGACTGTTAGGTTTGTTAGTATGTTTATTGTGATTGTTCCCATTGTCTTTATAATGAGGCTTGATTAAGCCTTTTTCAATAAGGGAATTTTCTATTTGAGTCTAGGTGACTTCGGAGTCAATATTGAAAGAGAAATGTTTAATGAAATTCTCTGAGAGGTCCTCAAAGGTGGTGATAGATCCTTTTAGAAGATGTAAGAACCAGTCCAAAGCTTTTCCTCTAAGACTTCAAGGAAAAAGGTACAAGAGAAAGATATTGTTATATGTTACTTTATGGCATGCTAGGAAACATTATGTGATATTCTTTCGAGGATCATTTTTTCCCTTATATTTTTCAAATTGGGGTGTATCAAAATATTTTGTAAATGTTATGCATAATATGTCCATGTTGAAAGGGTATGGACACAATTCATCAAAGTTGAATTGATTGCACTATTTTTTCATACCTGAAATAATGTCTTTCATTATTTTCCATTATTGAACAAATGATGAATTGTTTGAATCCACCATTGTAATGAAAAAATAGGGAAGGATGGATAAAGGCATGATGAAGAACTCAACCCTTAACAAAGTGAATGTTAAGATGGAAGAGGTGAAAAGGCTAGCAACGTACTCAACCTCTAGCAAAGTGAATGCTAAAATGAAAGACATGATGAAAATATTGAACGATGCGACCCTTAACAACGTGAATGCTAAGAAGGAAGTGATATTGAAAATATTTGAGATGTTTTACCCTTAACAATGTGAATGTTAAGATGGATGAAATTTGAAATGATGATAGACTACTCAACCCTTTACAACGTGAATGTAAAAATGGAAGAACGGAGAAATAAAGTTGCTCGACCTTTAACAAAGAGAATGTCAAGGTGGAAGAGACTTATTGATGAAAAAAGGTTACTCAATTTCTTACAAAGTGAATATAAGCAAAGAGGACTGGAAAATATTTTATAGAAGCGACCTTTAACAAAGTGAATGGAAAAAGAGGAAAATTTTGTTAGATTCAACCCTTAACAACATGAATGTCAAGTTGGATGAAGAGAAGAAGTGTTGAAAAAGAAAGTATGATTATGGAACTCTTAACAAAATAAAATATTAAGATGGGATAATTATGTATGAGCTAAGTGATGTTCTCAAACTTTGGAAAAAGTTAATGTACAAAGGATACAATAATTTGACAAGTTTAGTGTGATCAACTCTTAACAAATAAAGTGATAAGAGTGACAAAAAGGGTGTGAAAGGTTAACTATTAACAAGGTGAGTGCTAAGCCGATGTGGTGGGAGTGGTGCGATCAAGTCAAATGGTTGTGTGATTTCCCACCTATGTTTAAATCCCCCTGAGTCATGGTTCAAATCCCCCCGAGTCATGATCCTCTTTGAGGTGGTTTCTCTACTAGATGTAGCATCTCTGCTCACTATAGTTGTAACATGTTGGTTTCTTCACTCGCTATAGTGGTATCATGTTGGTTCTTTATTCACTCAAGCTTCTTCTTCACCCACTATAGTCATTGCATTCCCATTCCCTTCACTCTGTAGATTAATTCAGTTGCTGCAGATGTTGCATTTTTGTTCCAGTTACATGGATGCTTCAATCGGGTTCCTCGTATTGGTTCCCTTCATTGTAACTAGGTTTTGGATCCTTTCCAAAAAAAATCCTCAAATGTACAAGGATATGGGTCATTTAAACATCCTCAAATTTACCCTCCTTCCAAAAAACAAGGTGATTTTTAAGAGAAATGAAAGGGTGTGGCTTTGCAACACTGAACAAAATGAGTATTGCTTAGGAATAAGAGGGGATTGAAATGTCAGTTAAAGGAATCTTAAGAAAGTGATTGTTAAGAGAGATAAAAATAATGAAATTTCTATTGACCCTTTACAAATTGAATGTAAAGAGAAAAAAGGTGAAATAGGTTGGCTTTCTCAACTTGCAAAAAAATTAGTGTTATAAAAGGAGACTTGAAATCATGATGAAAAAGCTCAATTCTTAACAAAATGATTGTTAAGAGGGAATAGACTTAGAAAGATAGTGAAGGTACTCGAATCTTAACAAGATGCATGCTAAGAGAGGAGACTTGGAAAAATGATGAAAGTTCTCAACTCTTTAATGAGATGAATGTTAAGAGAAGAGACTAAACAAGGGAAGGATAACACTTAGATGACAACAATGTGAATATCAAAGTATAGAGGTGAAAAGATGATGATAAAAATCTCAAATATTAACAAATTGAATGTGAGAGTGATTGGTTAGGGATCTTGAATTAGAGAAAAGTGAATGCTTTAAAAGAGAAGGGTGAAGAATTAGGGAAGATGTCGACAATTCAACAAAGTGGATGTGAAATTTAACTACGTAAGATGGATGAATGCTTAAAGTTCAACAATGGAAAATTTAAAGTCAAGACTTAGAAAGATGAAGGACCAAGCGATCACAAATTTCTTGACTATGATGAAGTGATTATCACAGTGTCAAGACTTAGATGGAAAAGGTTAGGAAAGTTCTTACATGTGGATACGAATGTCAAAAAATCAAGACTTAGAATCGTGTGTAAAGAGGTGAAAATTAGCCCAAATAAGGATTATTTGGGCATGTAAGAGAGATATGAAGATGAACCCAAAAAAGGAGTATTTGGGAAAGTAGAAAATATGTGAAAATAAACCCAAATAAAGAGTATTTGGGAAAGATTGAGGATGGGAGAATGAACCCAAATAAGGAGTATTTGGGAAAGTAGTGAAAATGATATCAAAGTGAGAATCATAAGATACAAGTGTTGAACACAACTCACTAAACGAAAGGAGAGAATGAAAAGTGAAAACAAAAAGTGTAATTTTTGGCCTCTACTTTAGATTGGATTAGATAGTGTGTGGATTCCAAGGTGGTTCTTTCAACTATGTGAAAGAATTATACCCAAGCAAGCACGTTGCTATTGTTATTTGTCAGCTTTACTTTACCCACTTTAAAACCTTGAGAAAATATCTTGCTCAAATGAATCGCACTCATGTCACCACTAAGGATATTTTTGACTCTAATCTCACAAAGGAATATTATTTATTTGGGATGGAGGTACCCATTTCATCAGCCAGTTCCCTCAATTTTCTGACTACTTTGGGGTTCTTGTGGTACTCCTCAAATGAGTTGTATGGCTTATGCCAAAGCACTTCCCATAGTTATAGCAGTTGGTAAATAGCTTTTGTTAGAGTAGGTATTTACCTTAGCTAATGTTCACCTAGGTACTTTATTTACCTTTATTTATCCTCACCCACTTATGTGTGTGAATATTTATTTTTATTTATTTAGATATTAGGGGGATATTATCTAGTTGTTAGATATAGTTCTTACCTTGATCTATGGTATTGACTAGATCCTTGATGTCTAGTTCTCTCATAAATCTATGGTCTTGATTAGTTCATTGATGACTAGTTATTTCCTTGATTTATGGCTAGATCTATGACCTTGACTGGTTCTTACATTGTTATTCCTTGCCTATATAAGCAAGGCCCATTCTCATTGTATTTCATTGAGTTCCATAATAATATATGATATTGTTGCTCATTTTTTTGCAAATGTTTATGTAAAGTTATTCTAGCAAATTGCTTTCATCTTATTGATCATGGTGTTTGATTAGCATCTGTGTTCTTGGCTTGGTATGATCTGGTTATCATTTCTTTTATGGTATCAGAGAAGGAGATTGCTATTGACAGCCATCTCATTTTCAGTTGGCGCATAGCGGGTGGTTTCTAGAAAGATGTTTCTTTCCTTTTTTGGTAGGGGTCCATAGGTGGTTGTGCTTGTTATTTTGAGAAATTACACAGAATAATATTTTTGGCAACGAATGTCATTTTCGACACAGTTCAGAAATAGTATTTTTTACCAGAAGAAGCAGTTGGATGTGACTTTCTCAAAAACAAGTGTCACACCCCAGAATAGTAATTTACACACACCCATTGAAATCTTTAGCCCCTAATCATATGGTATGGTCATATGAGGGATTAAAAATTGTGATTCCTACTAGTAGGTTCTTAACTCTAGCCCCCTTTCATTTTATTTGTGTGGTGAAGGAAAGATCATTTTATTTTGTTTTAGTGGCAACTAAAATAAATAGTATACCATAATATTGAAAAGCTTGTAACTTTTGATCGGTAACTCGGTTTTGAGTGCCATTTTTTACAAAAGTACTTATTTTTTCATGATATTTCCATTGGAAATATTTATTGTGAGAATCACACTATAATTATAAAGTGTCATATTGTAGCACACACTCATTATAAAGTGCCAAAATCTAGGGGGGCTCTTACTACATTGCTTGGGGTTCTTGTTGCATTGTTCGGTTCTTGCATTTCTTTTTGTGATTTTTTAGGATGGCATCTAATTTTGTATTAGATCATGTTTATCCATTAACAACACATAATTACCACACATGGAAACCAAGAATGGAAACAATAATCAAGAGAAAAGGATTATAGGCTTTAACTTCTTCATAACAACCAGTGTTCACTAGAGAATATGAGAAATTTCAGTACCAGTGAAAATTTGATGAGTGTATAGGTTTGATAGAAACTTATGTAAGTGACGGTCTTTTGTTTCATTTGGAAAAGTGTTACTCTCCTTTCAAAATATGAGAGAAATTATAGGATTTATTTAGTAAGGTGGATCATATGAGAGCCATGCAATTTGAAATTGAGATCACCTCTCTTAATCCTGAATATTTTCCAACAATTATAGACTATATTACCAAGTTCAAGCATTTCTTGACATAGTCAAACGGGAGTGGAAGAGATAAGAAAGATGAAGAGTGTGTTTACTTGATTCTATCCAAGTTGAGAGGACCATTTCAAATATTTTCTTCTATATTTTTCTCTAGCATGGATGCCTTAGGTGACACATTCAAAATGTCTAAATTAGAAATTTTTTTGTGAAAGACTTACTAGGGAAGAATCCAAATTATCTCACCTTGAGTCTTCCACCTCTCAAAAGGCATTAGTTACATCTAATCCTAAGGGCAAGGGAAAACCAACATAGTAAAACCAAATCCACACCTTCTCCATCTTGAAAGTGCTCATAAACCCAAAGAAAACAACTCAAAACCCAAACAGTCTTCTAAATCCAAGAATAAGTCTAACCGTTCATGCTCTTTTCAAGGGGGTTGTAATCGTGAAGAACATAGGTGTTATAAGAGAATGCAAGCCTTAGAGGATGCAGTCAAGAAACAAAAAATTTCTAGCTCCACTCCAACTCCTTCTAATCAACATGGAAAAGAACTTAATGTTGTTGGGAGATCTTAGTCACCACTTACAGACATTTTGAGTTATAGATTCTGGTGCTTCTCATCACATGACTTCTTCCAAGGAGTCTTTTGTTTCTCTAGGTTTGAGTTATACTTCACAAAATTGAGGTTGGAGATTCTTCATTTCATTTCTATTAAGGAAAAAGGTGATATACAACTTGATGGTGGAAGTATCCAAGATGTACTATATGTTCCTAACATCACTACAATTTTTCTTTCTGTATATCAAATTTGTCATTCTGGTCAAGGAAAAACAATGACTTTTACACCACATGGAGTAGAAGTACAAACTTTGTTGGAGCCCCATTCACTGGTTGCTCAGGGTATTGTTGATCATTGTTCTAGACTATATCACTTTGAGGGTTTTGATGACACTTCTTCGATAGGAAAGGGTTGGTTTCTCATGTAGATTCAGAGAGTAAGCTTTGACATGAAAGATTTGGACATCTAAATTACAGATATTTGAAGGAGTTAAGCACTCCTAATATGGTATATGGTCTTCCTAGAGTTTTTTGTCTTGAGGGAGTTTACTCTGGCTGTTCATTAGGGAAAAAACACCAAGATCAATTTCCTAAGAATTTGTCTAAGAGAGATTCTTCACCACTTGAGCTTGTGCATAGTGACTTGATGGTTTTTCCAACCCCCTCTTTCAATGGAGCTAAGTATGCACTTACCTTTATTGATAATTTATCAATGCGTACTTGGGTTTATTTTCTCAAGTAAAAAAGTGACGTTTTCTCACACTTCAAATTATTCAAGGCTTTGGTCGAGAAACAATCTTCTAGTTGTATAAAGAACCTTTGTACTGATAATGGGGTGGAGTACTTCAGCAATGTGTTTTTTGACTTTTTGGAAACTCAAGGCATTATTCACCAGCATTATATTCCTCATACTCAACAACATAATGGCTAACTGTATGATGCATTCTAGAAATTTACCTCCTATCTACTGGGTAGAAGTAGTTTATTGTGCTAGCTACATTTAGAATCCCACACCACAGAGAAATTATGCATTTGACTCCAAAGGAAGCTTGGTCCAACACTAAACCAGATGTCTCATTTTTTTGAGTCTTTGGGAGCATTTCTTGGGACTTTGTGCCAAAGAAGAAAATGAAAGCTTTGAATAAGAAGAGTAAACCCTTGATATTTATAGGGTATTGTGAGGACATGAGAGCTTATCATCTTTTATATCTTGATACACATGACGTTATTTTTCGAACACATGTTCACTTTGATGAGCACTTCACTCCTCATGATTCTTCATCTTCTTCCATGCCTCCTTATTATTCATCTCATCTTGAGGATCCTTTCTTTGAGAAGATTGATGAGGAGGTTATAGATACCATTGAGGATCCTATTCCCATTGATGTTATCACTATTCCTAAGTAGGCTCATACTACAATTTCTTAGGTCACACCTTTCATACAGGATCTTCCACCCAATAGGCATCATCAAACACATTCTATAGGTTCTGGACTTTTGTGTTAGGTAGTTTATGAGGATCCACAATATTTTTCAAAGGCTCATGGGATACATGATTAGGATGATGCGATGAAAGCTGAGTATTCTTCTTTGATGAAGAATCATACTTGGGATTTTACATCTCTTCCTAAAGGAAGAAAGATGGTTAGGTGTAAGTAGGTACACCAAACCAAATATGCAGCTGATAGGTCCATTGATAAGTATAAGGCTCGTCTTGTTGTAAAGGGTTTTTCACAAGTTGAAGGTATTTATTACTCTGATAATTTTACACCTGTTTCCAAGATGGATTATTTACGCCTTGTACTTGCTATTGCTACATCACAGGGGTGGCCCATATACCAGATGGATGTGAAGAGTGCCTTCTTACATGGAGGTCTACAAGAGGAAACATACATGGAGCAACTAACTAGATTTGTTCAGGATTCTTCTCTTGTTTGTAGGCTTTGAATGTCTCTCTATGGTCTCAAACAAGCCCCTCAGGCTTGGTATGAGAAGATGGATTATTTTCTTCTATCTACTAGTTTTGTTCATTTCCACTCTGATCATATAGTGTATATCCAACATGTTGGTGAGGATATTGTGATACTTATCTTGTATGTTGATGATCGATTACTTATTGGAAGCTCTTCTTCCCACATTAAGAGTATTCAGAGGGCTCTTTTTACACATTTTGACATGACAAATCTTGGGCTATTACATTATTTCCTTGGTTTTTAGATTTATCAGACAGATTCAGGGATTCATTTGAGTTAGACAAAAGTACAACCATGATCTTCTTAGGCACTTTGATATGGCTGATTGCAATTCAAGTCCATCTTATTTTCATTCTGGAGTTACTCTTACTTCCACATGTACCACACCATCTTTGTGATCCTATGTTGTATAGGCACTTGTTTGGGATTCTCATGTACTTGACCCATACTCACCCTGATATTTAATTTGTAGTAGGGCTTGAATCTCAGTTTGCACATTCTCCTCATAGTAACCACTGGTAGGCTGCTAAAAGGATTTTGTGATATTTACAGGGCACTTCCCACTTTGGCCTACACTACACTATGGGTTCTACTCAGTTGGTTGGGTATACAGATTCAGATTGGGTAGGTTCTATTGATGATAGACATTCCACTTCTAGCCTATCTTTTCTATCTAGGTTCTTCTCTAGTTTCTTGGGCATGTAAAAATCAATAGGCTATTGCACTTTCATCTTCAGAGAAAGAGTACAGGGCAGATAGTTACAGTCAAGTCAGTAGATTCTTTGGCTTTGCCATAGTTATTGATAGAGTTTGGATTCCCACCAGGATTCACTGAACTGTACTTTGGTGTGATAACCAAAGTGTAATTCACATTTCTTGTAACCCAGCTGAGCACCAACATGGACCAAACATATTGAGATACACATCCACTTTATTTGTTAACACATTCAGGATGGAGTTCTTTTCTTGGAGTACATTCCAACTCAGCAGTAGGTTGCATACATCTTTACGAAGCCTTTTGCATCACCTCACTATCTTGAGTTGCGTGGAATGCTTGGGGTTTCAGAAGTTGTTCTTGGGGGGTGTTCGTGAGAACATATTCCTTATTATTCTTATTTCTCTTTCCTTCTAGTAGGATTCTTTCCTTCTTTTGGTTCAAGATTTCTTCATGGATATATTGTACATGAGTACCTCATCAGGCCTAGTTGTTGGGACTTATACTGTGGACATGCCACTTCTATTTTGGCCCCTAGCTTCACTTGAGGGGGGGTGTTAGAGTAGGTATTTACCTTATCTCATGTTCACCTAGGTACATTATTTAACTTTATTATATTTATCCTCAGCCCACTTATGTGTGTGGATATTTCCTTTTATTTATTTATATATTATGGGGATATTATCTAGTTTTTAGGTATAGTTCTTTCCTTGATCTATGGTATTGAATAGATCCTCAATGTATAGTTATCTCCCAAATATATGGACTTAACTAGTTCTTTAATGACTAGTTCTTTCCTATGATTTATGGCTTGATCTACGACCTTGACTAGTTCTTAGATTATTATTCCTTTCCTATATAAGCAATGCCCATTCTCATTGTATTTCATTAAGTTCCATAATAATATATGATATTGTTGCTCATTTATTTGCAAAGGTTTATGTAAATTTATTCTGGTGAATTACTTTCATCTTATTGATCATGGTGTTTGATTAGCATCCATGTGTTCTTGGCTTGGTATGATCTGGTTATCATGGTCCTTTTATTCCTTTTCAACCATCTAGTGACGTAAGTACAATGATAAATTCATCCTCGAATTGTATCTGATTTAGAATATGAGATCAGTGATAGCCACTAATCTTTGACATATGTAATGTTGCAGTACAGTAAGTGTGTCTTAGGAATCAATGTTCAAGGCCAACTTACAATGAATAGTGTAATAATGGAATATTAGTAGGGATGTTGTTATACCACTTAAGAGCGAGCCCAACATAACCCTAAGCTAGAGGAATGTCCTTAGCATAAGAAGTCTTAAGCACATGGGATATAAGGTCCAAAATCAATTTTGGAAGTGCCCTGAAAGATGCATGCATGTGAATCAAACCTTAAGTAATACAAGAAATTTGGTGAATTTTGAAAGATCCCATATGAAATGGCCACGTGTATGGTTTGAAGGGAACTGTTCCAATTGATGGGTTCTTTACAAATGCGATTTATAAGAGCACATGCATGAGGTTGTTATGGGTCGCATGGTAATGACAAATATAGACTTGTGATTCTACTCATCAATATTTACATGGGATCATTCTGAAGGGGTTGGATATTTCCTTATGGAAGGACCTATTTTTCCCATAGATTAAAGGGATTTGCATTGGTACTATTGAATCCAACTGGTAAAGGGGGATTTTGAAAAGGGGTAAGAGTTTCCTAGCCCACTATAAGCTGGCTGGAAATCTAATGGTTATGATGAAGAGTAGATATCCATTGTAAGATCATCTCGGGACATAAGTGTTGAAGGCTATGGAGTCATTTTGAGTTAAGGAGGAATGTGACCATATTATGGGACTTCTAGTTGATGGGTTACTGGTTGGGAGAGGGGATGAATGCTAGTGATAACATTTAAACATGATTGATAGGTGGCTCAGAAGATGTAGGGATGGATACAACTAGGTTTTGGACTTCACGGATGAACCTAAAATTTTGGGAGTTCACGAGCTGGGATGAAGATCAAGAAACAATCATATAATGTTAAATGCACTGAAAGGATAAACTATCAATGAGAAAGATAATGTGGAGGATCCCATCGTGGCGTGCCAACTATGGGTGCACGGGGAAGTAGTATGTGGTGGTGCACAATGAGAGGTAGCTAAAGAGGTAGATGTTAGGGGTAACTTGCTGGCTGTACCATCTTTTGCAAACCTGAGATGGTATAGAAGGTAAAATTTGAATAAACTTGTTTGATCTTTTATGATATAGGATTGTGTATGATTTTTCTATAGGACTAGGGCCAAAGGATAATAGCAACATGCTTTGAGAAACTGGCTAGTAGGATGCGGATGTCAACAATCCAGGTGGGGTTATAAGTTGGATGCAAAATTAATGTTTGGTCTAGGGTTTTATGATTGTACATGTGGAATGACAGATAGCCCTTGAAGTAGAATAACTGCTAGGGGCGATAAAATGGTTGGATGTCTAGGAGTTATTGACAAAGGTAGGCTCCCCACTAGCAAAGAACTATGGGAGTCACCTGGGTTTGGGAGTATACTTTGCAATAGTAGTTGCATAAATCTATCATTGGGAGAGCGTGGTAGTTACATTGGGTTGTATCCATGTATTGTTGTAGTGGGTTTGCACATATATACTATATAACCCTCTCATTTCTAGGAATCTATGAGATTGTTGTTCAAGTTGAGAACTATGAGAAAGAAAATAAAGAATAAATGAAATATAGTTGTTTAATGCAAATCAAACAATCATCAAGAAATTTTGATTATCTTGATTAGATTTAGAAATGTGTGAAAAGAAAAATTGGTTTGTAGAAGGTACTAAAAATCAGACATACTAAGGTTGGTTTCAAGTGTGTTTAGGTTGGATTCCTCAATTATACCTAAAAGGTATGTGAGGCCCATATATGTGTTGGTGTCAGTACAAAGGCATGTACTATTGAAAGCCTACCCCTCACTTCAAGGTACCATTCTAATTGGATAAGGGTATTTGGTGCTTAGACCAATATACCATCCACTAATTATTTAGTGTCTATGGCTAGAACTGTGTAAGATAACAAATTCCCCCTTGGTGATGATAATCAAAGTTAGGTAAGTTACCTAAGAGGGAATGTTTAGTAAGTTTAATTATAAGTCATCCTGGTAGTGTGTGGGGGAAAATGATGAACATATATTGGATAACCCTAACTTAGGCTAGATGGATATGAAGTAGAGATGAAAATGTAACGTTTGTTTTAAGTTCCGGGAAGAAAAGTTTTCTTTTGATGAGTGTTTACATTTCCCCCACTTTAAATTGCAAGGCTGAAGTAATAAAATTTGAAAGGAGAGTGGAAACATATGTAGACCAGAAGACAACAAACTATTTGGATGCACTAGCAAGAAGGATGGTAAGGAAATTCCCCCTCAAGTGGGTGGGTGATGAAGAAAAGTGCTAGATAGCCGCTTAATTGGAAACATAACAATTTAGACTTTAACAAGGATGGGAAGGACTAGGGTACCCACTAAGCATGCCAGTATCATTTGGAGAGTAAATATTTAGAGTGAGCTTCAATTTTACTATTCCATGAAATAGAGTTGTCACTAATGACTTATGAAATGAATCAGGGTTTGCTGAAACCTACGTGGATAGTAATGGAATATGAAAGATCCAAAAGACACACAATGAAGCTCCTCTTTTCAAAGAAATGGAAACCCACACAAACGTAGATAACATTAGACAAAAGCATCATGGTTATAGAGGAATTATGAGGTGATCACACTACTTGGAAAATGATAATTCCAAGAACCAAAGGAATTACTTTAACAAATGTCAACATAACATATTTTAGACAGTCAATATAAGAATAATCCCCTAATGTGTGCCACACTTATCATTAAACAGATTGAAAATACCCCCAAGCACCAAAATCGATGGAACTTGTGGGGATAGGATTAGATTGGAAGAGGGGAGTAAAGTACTCCTAATGATACTCTTGTGAGATCCATTTTACAAATGATGTGAGAGAAATTTCCCTAGACAAAGTTATATTGTGAGGGAAAAATAATTGTGACTTTCTTCAAGCAGAGTTAGGAATCATGTAGAGGGAAGAAAAAGGAGTGATAGTCATAAGATTGGAATGATCACTAGGGTAGTAGATAAATGTATGACGTTATCAAGACTGTGTTGAAATGTTTAAATATTCTTCAAGGGTTTTCTAATTGTAGGATTTTTATGATAAGTGAATGTTTATTCGAATTTATTTTTTTTTAAATATATGATTTTTTTATATTTTTACGATTTTTTGAAAAAATTGAAATACAAATGCAAATAAATGTAAACAAACATGAATACATAGTAAATGAAAGATGGGGGTACTCCATGGGGTATTTAATAAACTGGGTATAAAAATAGTGCAAGAAAATTTAAGTTTGGAAACAATGAATTACATATTAAAATGAACATGGTAGGAACCACCCCATTGTTAGATGTGACTTAGATGGTAATACAAAAAATTACTTGCAATTGGTCTATAGTAAAGGTAAACAAAGTACAAAAAATAATAAATTGATAAGAAATAAAATCATCGTCACAATGTTGAAAAACCGTAACAATACGATACAATTTACAAAAACGACGTCTAATGACACTTTGAATTCCAAATTAAATAATTAGACAGATATGAATGCCCCAAGGGATAGCTTAGAATGTGATAGGATTGAATTGTAACAAAGAGCGGAGTCAACTCTCTAGTTGTTTGTTTAGACGACCCTGTCGTTTGATTTTTTTCAGATCCTTAGGCAATGTCATGTGTCAATTTTTATAGGATCTATTCCATTTTACCGAATTGACACCGATCTGCACCGATTGGTGCCAATTTAGGTGATTGACGCCGATTCCTACCTTTTTCAAATAGAATGGTTAAATTTAGTTCCAACCATCTATTTTTTGGGGTTGGGGTAGTTTGTTTTAGGCTCATGGGGAGTTTGTTAGGGGGTTAAGATTATTTATGTTTTTTGCTTTTTTATTTATTTTTGTTTATTTTTGGTTATGGGTGGTTTGGTAAAATGGTGAATTAGGTTAAATGGATAAAGTGACTTTTTGGCACTTTTTATGGAAAAATCTTGTAGATACCTATTTTTAGTGCAACTTTGTCACAGCACCCCTGGATGCACATCAGACTTCTAGGTTGATGTTCAGGCATCCAGTGTGATTGCACAACATGGAAACCTCTCTCCAAGCGTGGGACTTGTGAAACCGAGAGAGGAATCTCCAGAGAAGGCTGGTTCCTGCTCCTAAACTACCTGCCACAAGCTATTCCAGTGCAGGCAAGCTAATCTAATCCTAATCTAACCATACCAAGGAGACAGAGACAGAGAGAGAAAGGAAAAACAGCAAAAGCCTACACTAAAACGGTGATACACCAGAGAAGGAGGATGTTGAACATCTATCAAAACTGCCATGGGACAAAGAGAGGTGAGCAATGGGAAGGATGGACAGATGCATCACAGGCCCAAGGATAGATTTCACACAAAAAATGTCCCAAAACTCCATGAACACAGCTCCAAACCTGCAATGAACATTTAGACATGCACAAATACCTGCAAATGAAGAGAGGTTGAAGGAAGTTGTCTCTCTTTAACATAGCATAAAATTCTTGAGAGAGGATGGACAGATGCATCACAGAACACGTTTTGTTGCTCCAGAAGTTTACACAGAACATCATTCCATTAGTAAAAGGCAAGGCCTCAACACCGAAGATAAAATGTAGGTGAGTAAGGACATGTTCCTCCATTCCCAGTCTCATACTACTAGTGAGAAGTATGGGTTTATCATCGAAGACTATGAAGGATGAAAGGTGTAATGATTTTATGGTTGTTTTTTTAAATTTTAGATTGAATTTTCCTTATATCTTGATAGTGTTCTTATTGGGAAGAAACATATTTCTCCCAAGTATCAGCCTTATGTGACTGGTAACATGCAAGGGTTCAACACCATAGACTAAAATGAACTATTAAAAAGGTTCATGTAAATAAGTTTCAGATTTTTTTTAAACAAAAAACTTATTTGAAAGGAGGGGAGTTTCCATTAGTAAACTTCAAGACAAAACTGTGTGTAAAAAGATCTGAAATGGTAGAAACCATAAGAGGAATGAGACACACAATCCTAATAGGAACAAGGTTAACTTGTATCATGATAGGTGAAGAATGTGAAGATATGATAATGGTATGATTAATATATTTTCCAATAGATGGAATGATTAATATTATTTTTACTCACTTTTCCACTTCTGATTTGAAAATAGTGCTTTAAGGAATGGTTTAATATGGAGTTTTATTTTCTTTTTATGCTTTTTAAATTTTCTAAACTTTTCAAGATGAGGATTTAAAATGGACTCATCAAGAAATATGTCTATGTTTATAAAATTTGAATGGTCGTGACTTACGAGACTTGGGTAGATGAGATCCAAGTCAAGAGGGGGAATCGAAAGACTCGATAAGTCTTGAAATATGAGACTTGGGTGGATAAGATCCAAGTCAAAAGAGGAAATATAAAGATTTGATAAGTCTTGATGTTCAAGACTTGGGTGGACAAGGTCCAAATCAAAGGAGAGAATCGAAAGATTCAATAGGTCCTAAAGTATGAGACTTGGGTGGACAGGTTCTGAGTCAAAGGAGTGAATCAAATGATTCAATGAGTCCTAGGTTACAAGACTTGAGTGGACAAGATCCAACTCAAAAGATGTATGATTATATAATTCTTTGATGAGATCGAAAGACCTATGTGATGGTAGAGGAGAATTGTCGATGTAGGGAATATGTTGAGATTCATATTCATTTGTGAGTGGAAGAGTGTGAGGGAAGAAGGATTGATCTATAGATGTATATCCAAGGTTCCTTATAGGCCACAGTGACAAAATATTCAATGGTTCCCATTCGAGGTTGTGAAATTTTTGATTTGACGAAAAATTTACAATTAAAGCTTGAAAAGGTTATATAAGAATATTTCTGGGTATACATACCTCGTTGAGTGTACACATGTAAAATTCTTGATAGGTAGGAATCATCGTTGATGAGATACATGCAAGATTGATCGTGTGAGGTATAATGGACAAAAAACATTACATTGTTGTAAGTGTCCAAACTTGTTATGGTTGTGTTTTTACAAAAAACTATAGATGTCAAGCATAGGAGTTGGCAGTGAAAGAATAGAATCAAGATCACTAGTGCTTGATGATGGACCCTCTTCTATAGTGTCTACAATTAATTCAATGGTTGAAAGCGAATCTTGAAGCAAGGTCAAGCTCTCATTTTATGTTTGAACTTTGTTTTCTAAAATAGGTTAAATGTCTATTTGGACAAAAGGAAGAAAATATGGAGAAGAGATGGAATGTTTTGGAGGGAGAGATACTTGACCTTCATCATCATTTTGTTGAATGTTAGTATGCACAAGATTTTGGATAGCATTCAACTCTTCATTAGAAATTGTGGAAGTTGACATGTCATCGGTTGTGAGAGCTTCATCATCGAGCTCTATGGAAATGGTTTCATCGGCAATTAAGTATTGAACATAATGACAGAGAGGTGTAAAATTATCAGTAGAATGGCCTTCCATACAGTGGTATTCATAATATTTCAATACATTATACCACATAGGATTGTGTTCCCCATTAGAAAAGGTTCTCGTAGTTGGATATTTGATCATATTAGCCTTTACTAATTATTGAAAGGAACTAGATATACTTTCTCCAAGGGGTGTAAATTGACGTTCAACTGTGATAGTAGTAGTGTCTATGATATAGGATATGATGGATTTATAATCAACATTGTTCGAGGATTCATTGTGTTTGTGAGCTTTTCCCTTTGTACCATGGTTAGGTGGTAGACCTCCAACCATTATGTCTCCATTGTCAATGGGTTCTTAGATGTAATTACAAATTTGTTAACATCTGTCTATTTGATGACCATCAATGCAATGAAAATCACAATGTGTTAGGTTTATACCAATCTTGCTTAGGTTCCTGTTTAGAAAAGGGTTCCATAATAGGGTAAGTGACTATATTGGCACTTTCTAGTTGTAAGACGTTGGAAAGATATTCCCCCAAAGACGTATATTGTCGTCGTTTGTAGTCACGAGGAAGAGGAGTTTCTCTTATTGGAATGGTGACGAATGGTTTATACTTAGTCTATGTAGATTCTTTATTCTGTAAGTTTTGCATGTTGCAATTATCTATGACACCATCATTGACAATATTACGGTTGTGATTGATGTACCTAGGTTTATCGCGAGAAGTGCTAGGTTTGTTATTGTTAGTGTGATTTTTCTCATTATCTTTAGAATGAGGCTTGATCAATGCTTTAGAATTGAGGGCTTTTTTATTTGAGTTACCTTTTCGATAACTTCCTCAAAATTATTGAGGCAATGCATTTGCATGTGAAAGGAAAACTCATTATTAAGGTTTAGTATGAAGATACTAACCATCTATTTTTCAGGGATTGAACATGGGAACCAACTTGTATTTCCTTGCCATCATTGTTAAAAATATGTAAATATTCCATTTGGTCATTGTTTGGTGTTGCACAAATCCATCATTGCGAATTTGGAGTCAAGGTTGAAAGAAAAATGTTTACACAAATTCTCCTAAAGGTCCACGAAGGTAGAGATAAATCCATTTGGAAGGTGTCTAAACCAATCCAAATATTATCCTCCAATACTTTTAGGAAAGAGGTGCAAGAGAAAGATATCGTTATAAGCCACTTCTTGGCATACCATAAAAAATTATTTGACATGCTCTCTAGGATCGGTTTTTACCTTGTATTTGTCAAATTTGGGCATCTCAAAAAAGCATGGGAAGGGTATGTGTAAGATGTCCATGTCAAAATGGTATGCACACAATTCATCAAAATTGAATTGTTTGTGTTGTTTTTGCATACCTAAAATAGTGTCTTTCATCATTTGTCACTCTTGAGCAAATGGTGAATTGTTTTGTGGGGTGAATGATGAACTACCATTCTTATGATTTTTGTTCTCGTTATTAGTCTTAGAATGAGTTTTGAAGGTGTCATAAATTTTATTCATGTTTTTGGTACCTTTGGTATTGTTGTTAGTGATTGTAGAGCATAAAATATCCAATTGTTTCTCCATTATATTGATTCAATCGAGAAAGGCTTGGTTGGGATTAGGAGACGAAGCACTAGTTTTTCCTTTATTATTGGATTTTTTTTACTTGGTATTGCCACATCATGTTTGTTTGGCTCAAATGGTGGGGCCTTAGGGGATTTAGATTTCCCACATAAGATTTTCAAATCATCCTCATCAAATTCTGAGGGAAATATTTCTCCCATGGAAAGAAGACGAAGTAGAAATTGGTCTTTGTTTTGTCGTAAAGTGGCATCTATGGAAAGGTTTTAAATTTGGTCCTTGTCATCTTCTTCTGAACTAAATTGGAAATTATTTATTTCCTTCCATTGAAAGGGACTATAATCTCGATGTCATGTTCCCACCATTTTTAAAAGAGGGGAGGAATAAGAAGAGGTGTGATATAAAACTCAACCCTTAACAAGTGAATGTTAATATGGAAGAGGGGAAAAGAATGAAAATCTCAACCCTAGCAAAATGAGTGCTAAGAGGGAGGAGGCAAAAAAGGGTTAATTTATTATCTAACTCTTAAAAAAATGAGATTTAAAGAGAAAAGGGACTAAAAGGGGTCTCTTTAACAAAAACAGATGTTAAGGGAGAAGATACTTAACAAGGTGAACACAATCAACTCTTAATAAAATGAGTGATAAGAGTGATGAAAAGATGTGAAAAGGTTAACTCTTAACAATATGGTTGTTAAGAGGAAGGAGAAGGGTGTGAAAGGATGAATTTGATTGACACTTGAAAAAATAAAACAAGTTATGGGCAAAGCAACTAAGCTAGAAGCACCCGTGAATAGAACTAAGTGTGTAGGTCTTGGTAGGATCAATGTCAAAACTTCATCTACTAGGATAATAATGAGATTGAATAGTTTAGAGATGATATAATGAATAGTTGGAGAAGTATGATTAAATGTTTTTGCACTTTATAAATTTGAAATTCGCTTGAAAAATAAGTTTCTTGTTTCGCAATGTTACAATATGATAAGAGTGATAAAAATATGCAAAAAGGTTAACCCTTAACAAGATGAGTGTTAAGAGGAACGAAAAGGGGTGACTTCTCAACACTTTACAAAATGAATAATGTTAATAAGATGAGATTGAAATGTTATTTTAGAGGACTCTCATAAAAATGAGTGCTAATAAATATGAAGAGGTTTAAAAGGCTTCGCAACCCTTTACAAAGTGAATGTAAAGAGGGAAGAGGTGAAAGAAGTTAGTTTACTCAACTTGTGAAAAAATAAGTGTTACAAGAGGATACTTAGAGACACGATGAAAGATGCTAAATGCTTAACAAAATTAGTTTTAAAGGAAAATACTTAATAAATGTGATGAAAACGCTCTATTCTTAACCAAATGCCAGTTAAGAGGGAAGAGAATTAGAAAGACAATGAGTTCGCTAGAATTTTAACAAGATGGGTGTTAAAAGAGGAGACTTAGGAAGATAATGAGGGATGCCAACTCTTAACAAAAGTGTGTTAAAATAAGAAACACAACAAAGAAATGGGAGCACTTAAATAATGTCAAAGTGAATGTCGAAAACAAAAAGTGAAGAAATGACGATGAGAAGGTCTGAATTGTAGACACAAAATCACACTCTTTGAGTCATTATTTAGTCTTGATCTCATACTACCATTCATATGGTTCTTGAGTGGAAAGAGTAATAATCAACCCATGTTTTTGGCCTTTTTAATTTTCTTTCTATCGTCACTTTTGGTCTTTCACCCACACTTTCCCAGTTTGTATTGTCATTATGCGTTCTTCTTATTTTTGAATGGGGCATCCAGCCATATAAATTTATGAGACAATAATGAGGGACCAGGCATTAAGCATCTACTATCACCATCTAGAGTTGTATCCATCAAAGGCACCTAAAGCTACATTTTCATCCATCTAGCTCCATCACAACACACACACAAGGTTGGTTCATTTGATTCACACTTCATAGGAGGGGGATCTATTGTTTCCATGCACACATTTACTACATTCTACATCTAGTTATTTGTTCGTTACTTCACAAAGTGTGGCTAGCACAAGAGCAGCCTAGGGCACAATTTACACACACACACACACACACACACACACACACACACACACACACACACACACATACCTAGAAATACATTGGGTCTTAGATGTAGTGCAACACTCAGTTTAGTAAGTCCACCATTCTAGCCATTGAGGACAATCCAACCCATTCATATGCATCTTTCTTTTTTTAGGGATTTGATGCTTTTTCCTGGGGTTTTATAGGTGATTATCCTCCATCTGCACGATCTTACAACAACATCACGCACGTAGTTCAACAACATTCAGTGTGATAGGAAGCGAACACCGGGAAAATATCCAACAACACCTCAGAGGAGGTTTTCAGGCCATTTCCACATACCAAGGCACCCATATCACAGACCAGGGCACCCACAGGTGCCCCTATCCCTTTCCAGGTGCCCCAGTTCAGTCAAATAGCTCAGATCTACACTTTCTCAAGATTTCTGTGTGGTCGTTTCTTCCTCTTGTTTACCTAGTTTACACTGCGACACAATACCTACATCTTTTTTGAATCAACTAAGGAATTCTTAACCCTCTCTTGCATATTAGGGTCTCACATTTCTATTTACTTATTTTCTTGGGTCATTTCCTTTATTTATTTACTTGTTATTTACTGTCCTTTGCACAACATCAAATTAGGCTAAAATATTTCTATTTTAGTTAATCATTTTGGTGAACCCGTACTCGATCTTGAACACTGCTTAGGATCCTCATTTTTCCACTATCATCGCTCCCAAAATTCCTCAAATTTATTTATCTGATTTACTTAAGATACATCCCAATTGCCAGGTTGTTATGAAAAAAAACCCTAGACACCATCTCTCTCCCTATTAATACCCCGCCACACGAAATAAGTCCTATTTTTTATCGTCTATTTGACCACCTTAGCCTTCATGATCCTCCATCTAATCAATCTATGGTATAAGTCAATTCAAGCCCAGGATTCTTTATTTCAAGACAAATTTCAGGTTATGGAATCCACAATTACATCTCTTGGATCTAAAATCCAACATCTTAAGGACACTTCTCAGGTTCATGTTGGTTCTCCTTCTACATTTCATTCTCTTTCTATGTCCATTACATGTGCTCATGTTAGTGAGCCTTAGGTCATACCGTTACCAGAGCCTCTCATCTTTGAGCATAATACTAAACAACATGAACTTCTGACTAAGCTCCTTAGCCATAAATTAACCACTTTACCACCTATTCATTACTATCCTCCTTATCGGATAGAACAATATAAAGGGTCATCCATATTGCAATTATCATCAAATCAATGGCCATAATGACAATGATTGTTACGCTTTTACAATGAAAGAATCAAACATCTTGAGTAGCATCAAGGATTTATCTCATTCATTACACAACATTCAGTTGCATTGCCATCTACAAATTGCTACATCCTCAATGGGTTCCTAAATCTGATTCATCTATGTCTAATGAGCATCACGCCATCACTTCTAGTGTTCCTTCTTCTGGTCAGTCAAGTGCCACCCTATGCAATCTACTCAATTCAAGACAACCTTCACCTCTCAAGATTATTCCAACACTTCCTCCTACTAAGTCACCTAGAATATTACAGAGCCAAACTAAGCAATCTCCTCTTAAGGTTGATCTCACTCCTCTAAAAAAGGTATCTGTGACATCAAACGGTCATGCTTAGAAGCCACCTCCTATAGTTAAACTTGTAATTCTGCCATCTGCAATAGACCATACTTATGTCAATGACTGGAACCCAGATGAAGCTTACTATGATGATGAACCATTTGATGGTCACACACCTTTACCACCTCAGCATCCCATCACTTTTGTTAAGGAAAATACTCCTTACATTGATCCACTTACTGTATTTTGACTAGACCTTCATCACATACGCACTTGGGGGCATATCATTCACACATTCCCCCCACCATCCTAGCATCGACACATGTTTTGTACTCGCATTATCAACGTCCTAGCATAAGGCATCATTACCTACACATTAGCACCAACTGTTTCTCAATGACACACTCTTATGCTTTGGTTCACACTTGACTGTTGAGGGCATAATACACATGAACCCCACACATTTCACAATAGGCACTACACATTGCGTCTATTCATACATTTTACAGTACATCTCACATTTTTCATACTACATCCTCAAGTTTATCTATATCACTCATATTTCAACCTTTGAGCATCTACATATCATACATATTCTTAGTAAATCACCATACCTATACCATCTACGAGTCTTGCATTACATATTACTCTTCCTACATAGCACACATTTCACACCATTTATATTATCTCCACATCTTGCATTACATATTATCCATTGCATATTTTACACATCACATGGTCGTCTCTCATCTCCTACACACCTCTACTTGTAACTAGTGCACTCACTACCCTATGACGCACTCTAGTTCCTCATTCCATACTCGATTGCCGAGGGTTTATAAATCAAATGGACCTTATCACCTTTGCACATTTCATCATTCAACCATTTATCATGCGATATCCCTAGGTTAGTGACATACGCTATAGGCTAAATGGTCACCTATTACATCATCTTATAGTGGTATATGTTTTAGGATATATCATAACTCCCTCTACTCATCTTTTAGTGATATGCGCTTTAGGCTAAATCATCACTCCTTCTATCATTTCATCATGAAATACGTTTTAGGCTACATTACCACTCCCTCTACTCATCTTTTAGTGATATGTGCTTTAGGATAAATCATCACTCCTTCGATCATCTCATCGTGATATACGCTTTAGGCTACATTGTCACGTATTTTTTAGCATCATCTCTAGGTCATATTTCATCACAACACATACACATTTACCACATCACACTACACACAACACATAGTTTGACCATTTCCCGATGACGCACTCTCGTTTATGGTTCATTCTTGACTGCTAAGGGGGAAAACTAAATGAACCTCACTGCATACAACTCCATTCACTCTGGGGGCACGAGGCTCTTATCATCCATTTTATATTTCATTTCATCCATCCACAACATATTGCATTTTATGGTTGCATTTACTCCTACTTACACTTTCCTTTACATGTTCACTTTACTACACATTTTAGATAAAACTCTTGTATTTCATTATCTTTACCATACACACATGCAAATTCACATAATTTTCTAGTTGTGATCATAGATACAGAGCTTATATACACAACATAGATGCTTGAAAAACTACCTACTGGGGGCATCTACATTCGTACACTACAGGTGCTATTGTTTCATTTTATACTTAAAATTTCCATTACTAGGTTATACATGCTTTGACATACTTGTTATTTTTCTAACATGTTAATGGGTGCTTCATGTGTAGCATTTGTTATGTATGGATATTTGCTTCCATACTTTTTTTCACCTAGTCTCCTATTTTTTGTCTTGTTTACGAGCCTTTCCCTTTATTGTGTGTACTCACTTATTTATTTGCAGACATGACGTCCTTGACTGTCTTGCGACATCATGAGTGATGTCCCATGCTTGCAACCCTCTTTGTGTGACCTATACTATCTTTTTGGGTGTTTACATTATGTTCTTATATACTAGTTTACACATTGCTTGTTTTCTAAATGCATGTTTATTTGTACTAACACTTGTTTGTGTGTGCCTTGGTCTTTACCAAGCACATTCCCTTCTCCCTGCAGGGCACAGTTTTAGTTCATGCGGTTGGTCCTCTTTTGGGGTCGCATTCTCCTATCTGTGACGTTGCATGTGCCCCCAAAGAGGGGGGCATATTTTGGGGTTTACACACGGTACTAGTACAGTTTAGTCTATAGTTCAGTTTACAGCAAGTGGGTTAAGACCAATCTAAGAACCCCATACACAGTGGCTTTTATTGGATAGGTTGTCCTTAGCATTTTGAGGAGTAGTTACATGTTAGAGGATAAAACAGACCTTCCTCTCTACACTAATTTAGTCAATGGCGTTGGATCACCCCAAAAACTATAAAGTACAGAGATATCTTCACCGATCTTAGGGAAACATTTACAGGTTGGAGAATAACACAACTTTACAGTGGCGTGAGATCACCCAAAAAACTATCTCTTCACTGACAGTTACAAGATATCTTTTCTACACCCTTTTGTCTCATTACGGATCAGGTGCACATGTTCCCTTTTTATTTTTGTACTTTCATTTACATTATTTTTACTATATGCACGGTTTTTACACATATACATGAGTATTTTAGTACTTGATCGTCTCCTCTTTTGTGGGTCCATCTATATGGGAAGCAAGCAGTCAACAACAACACACACATGGTGAGTACTCCACACACATGATACTAACCATACAGGTATACTACACACATTGACATCTACACACGCATTTTTTCCCTAGTCTCACTCTTATCACTTTTTACACTTTTGCATCTTTAGTCTCCACAGTCCATATTTTTGTCACTCCACGCTTTGTCTAGTCCTTCTGAGTGTTTCTACATCACTTTACATGGATTATTAGGTACGTGTCTCTATCTACTTTATGTTACCGAGCTTTCCACTCACCAACATAAAGTGGGGCAAAATGTAGACACAAAATCATGCACTTTGAGTCATTATTTAGTCTTGGTCTCATACTACTATTCATATGGTTCTTGAGTGAAAAGAGTAATAATTAACCCATGTTTTGGCCTTTTTACTTTTCTTCCTACCGTCACTTTTGGTCTTTCACCTGCACTTGTCCATCTATATTGTCATTTTGCATTCATCCTATTTCTGAATGGGGCGCCCCATGCGCTTTGGTCCCCTCTAGGGCTCCCTGATCCTCTTTGAACTTTACTCTAACCTTTTGCGAACTTTCTAGCTATTTGAGCTTTCTATCTTTTTGGTGGTCAGAATTTTCAGGGTTAGTTACGAAATTAGATCAAGAGAACCATATAAATATAAAGTTATGAGACCATAATGAGGGACTATGGACTAAGCATCTACTATCACCATCTAGAGTTACATCTATCAAAGGAACTTAAAGCTACATTTGATTCCATCTAGCTACTTCACAAGGCACACAAGGTTGGTTCATTTGCATCACACTTCATAAGAGGGTCCAGCCTATTATTTCCATGCACACATTTACTACATTCTACATCTAGTTATTTTCTCACTACTTCACAAAGTGCGACTGACACAAGAGAAACCTAGGGCACAATTTACACACACGCCTAGAACTACATTGGTTCTGAGATGTAGTGCAATGCTCAATTAGTAAGTCCACTATTTTGGCCGCTGAGGACAGTCCGACCCCTTCATATGCATATTTCTTTTTTTAGGGTTTTGATGTTTTGTATGTGGTTTCACAGGTGTTTCCTTCATCTATGATTTACAACAACATCCAGCGCAGTTCAGTGACATTAGTGTGACATGAAGCAAACATAGGTAAATATCCATCGACACCTTAGAGGAGATTTTCAAGCCTTTTCCACAAACCAGGGCACCCATATCTCAAACCAGGCACCCCAATCCAGTCAAAGAGCTCAGATCTGTACATTCTCGAGCTTCTATTTGGTTATTTCTTCCTTTTGTTTACTTGGTTTACACTACAACACAGTTCCACACCTTTGTCAAATCAGCTAAGGACTTCTTAACCCTCTATTGCATATTAGTGTTTCACATTTTTATTTACGTAGTTACTTAGGTCATTTCCTTTATTTATTTAGTTGGTATTCACTACTTTACATAACATCAAATTAGGATTAAATATTTTTATTTTAGTTAATCACGAATCTCACAAAAGTTGAAATAAGAGACGAAAGGAAAGTGGTTGATTAATGATCTCAGATTAAAGAAAAGGGAATGATTTAAAAGAGAGGAGGGAAGAGATGTGAAAATGTCAACAATTCAACAAAGTAAATGTGAAAGTGACGACATAAGATGATGGAATGCTTAAAGTTCAAAAAAGGTAAATTTCAAACTTAAGACTTATGAAAATGAAATATTAAGGTGATCATGAGGGTGTTTGACTATGATAAAATGAGTATCACGATGTCAAGACTTAGATGAAAAGGATGAAAGTGCTTAAGTTTGGATATGGATGTCCGCAACCTAAGACTTAGACTTGTTTACAAAGTTAAAAGGTGGATGAGAGAGAAAAAAAATTGAATGACAAGAGTGAAACACATGTAACACAAAAAAAATGAAAAAAGATGTAGTGAACTAGGTGGTTCTCTCAACTAGGTGTCAGTAGTAAACCCGGGCAAGCGTAGTGTTGTTGCTAGCTTCTGCCTTTAATTTACCCCCTTTGAAACAATGAGAAATATATTTCTCAAATGAATCGCATTGGGGTCGCCGCTACTGGATATATTTGACTCTAATCTCACACGCGTACTAGTCAGTTGGCACAAAAGGTACCCGTTTCGTCAGCCAGTTCCCTCAATGTGCCGACTACATTGGGGTTCCTATGGTACTCCTCAAATGAGTTTTATGGATTAATCCAAAGCACTTCCCATAGTTATAAAAGTTGGAAAATAGTCTTATCAACCGAACCTGAAAAATAAAATGTAAATTGTTCATTTTATCTTGATTAAAGATGAGGTTGTCTTAACCACCATTCTTTGAACGAGGCAACCTGTAATTAGTAGGCTATTTTAAATGATGTTCAAGGTAACTTACAGTTAGTAGTTTGAATGTTTTATATCCTCCTGTAGATCCGCTCCTACAAACAAAGGTTAGTCGGTTTTCCTGAGGAAAGTGGATAGGTCAAAACAAAAGAAGCAAGCTTGCGTTTCTGATTTCCAAGATCATTTCAAAAAAGTGCGAGGAAAGAGCATATACGTGAACCTACTTTGATTAGAAAAATATTAATTTTGAAACAATATTGGAAAATGATCACGTTTCTGATTTCCAAGATTACTTTTTAAAGTTTGAGGAAAGAGCATACGTGTGATCTTTTCATGGTTAGCCTCACAAAATGAAAAACGACAATAAAAACGTAAGCAAAAATTATTTACAAAGCATTAGTGACGGTACAAAGAAGTTAGAAAAGGCCTAAAAAGCAAAAATTAATTAGACGAAAAAACATCCAATAACCTTGTGAGAGCAAGTTTCACAGTTAATCTGGTTTAGTAAAATGGATGCAAAAAATAATTAATGGTCCTAATTAAATTAAAATACGAAAAATAATTAATTAAACTAATAAATTGATTAAAACAACTAATTAATTAAAATAACAAAGGAACAAATTAGAAACTAAGCCAAATTAGAAATAATTTTGAAGAGATTTATTTAAAAGAAATAATAATAATAAAGTATATTAAAAACTAAATAACCAAGGTTAGACCTAAGTTAAAACTTAAAGAAATGAAATAAAATCCTAAACCTAAGTTACAGCTTTAGTGTAAACCTAATCTATATAAACTAAATTATAAACCTAAAAACCTATGTTTTATGATATGGTTCGACATTTGTGTTTTCTTTTTGTGCAGGGTAGGCTATAGGGCAAGTCGTAGCAGTTGCGTGGAGGTTTGTCATTCGTGAACAAGGCAGGATCCAGGTTGGAAAGAGGACGACACGAGATTTTAGAGACCGGGTGTGTGGTGTTTGGGTTTGAAACGAAAACACAGTAGACAGGGTCTGCGGATCGGTGATGGTGGTGCCAGGGCAGTTCGCAGTACAATCAACTCGGTGGCGAGGCAAATGTAGAGAGTGGGGTTAGTTGGGCCGCGTAAAGAGGGAAGACAGACCCAACAATAGGATGAGCTTTCTCAATTGGAAGGGTAAAGGAAATTGGCAGGGAGTGGTGTAGGACGTGTTAAGCGATGTGGTGGCTCATGCTGGGGTGATAAGGGTAGAAGGGTTTCGATAAAGGAGGGGTGAGGTAGCTCGGCAAGCTGGGGAGGGAGTTGGTGAGGTATAGTGTAGGGACGTGATGGGTAGGACAGAATTTTAGCATGGCTGTAGAGAGGGGGGTGTGCAGGTTTCAGGTAGTGAGTGCAGAGGGAGTTATTGAGCAGAGATGAGAGGATAATCCCTCCAAATTTAGCGTAAATTTATAAATTTAGCCATAGCTAATACGCCTACTATATTTCGTGATAAAAAACCTAATTACACACACGCACATATACATACATACATACATATATATATATTAAAACTAATTATTTCTTCCTAAAAACACCTGCAACAGAGTTAAAAACAACAAAACAACAAAGAAATAGAGATTTTGTTATGTTTTGTATAAATTGTGATTTCTGCTCCTGAATCCTGCAAATACGGCAACACAATAATAAACTAAAACCAAATATTCACAAATGTTAGCAATATATTAACATTCTACATTGCAAAAAGAATAAAAATGGAACAAAATGAAAGATAAATGTGGGTAACTCTGACTGTGCGTGTCAGAGAAAAATGTGGTTGAAACGGAGAGATAAGCAGATGCAAACCTACTCCTCCATGTTCTCCTTGCAAGCTTCAATGATATGGTTGTGAGAATCTTTTGAGCTTGTGTAACCTTGTAAATGGTTGATTGTGGGTGGTATTGAAAGTGGTCTCCAAATGGGGATTTGACAATGCTACAAGTAGAGAGTTATAGCTTCCAATATGCAGATATTGGGTAGCAAAATTGAAAGAGTTTTCTTACAACAATCCAAGAGATTCAATAGATAAATATCCAAGAGGATTTTTAAGGGATAAACATGCTCTTTTATAGAGGCTAAGTAGTGGTCTAAGAGTAATTGCAGGTGGTTGAATGCACATGTTAAAAATAGCAGTTGAGGGAGGTTGAACAGTTCGAATGAATTTATTCCCATGAGGGGTAGTAAATAAATTCAGTTGTATAAGTTACATCCAAAAAGGTGGTTGTACACACAATTGATTTTTCCCAACCTTTCTAGGATTCTAGAAGTGCATTTGACTGGACTACCAAAGTGGATTCTAAGTGGAGTTGACCGGGATGGGGAAGTGGAGTCCAAGTGGGGTCCAAAGAGAACCTAAGTGGTAGTTGATTAGGAAAAATAGGTATATTTTCCTAATTAACTAATTTAATTAGCTACAATGTGCAAGATAAATAATTATTCATCTATTTACTAAATGATGATTAAGCTATCTAAGGTGCATTAGAGATTAATTTAATTAATCTTAACAAGGTGAAATGATTAATTAATTGGATTAATCAATTGTAAAGGGATATGAACCAGGATGTGAGGTGGGATAATACTGGGAATAAGTGTGTGAATTTGGGATGTCTATAGGTACTCTCTATCCTTAGAGAGAATTTGGCAATGGTACAAAACCGTACGATGCAACAAGTTGATTAGCACCGTAGTGAGTGACACTTTGAAGTGGGAGACTTTGTTTTTGTATGACGGAAGCCATATAAGCAATTGTTCTTAAAACAACAGAATAAGGATAATAAGCTCACACCTAAATATTATGGTCCTTACCAAGTTTTGTATAAAATTGGTAGTATGGCATACAATCTGGATCCCCCTCAGGGAACTAAAATATATCCAGTCTTCCATGTTTCTTTCTTGAATAAGGTCGTTGGGAAGAAGGTGTCAACCCAATCAGTGTTTCCTAAGTTGGATGAGGAGGGGAGGCTCATATTCAAACCTAAAGGGATCCTTCAGACACGCACCAAAAGGTTGAGCACAAGATTCATTACCGAGTATTTGATCAAGCGGAAGAATATGGATAGTGAAAATGCAACATGGGAAGATGAAGCATTTCTGCAACAACATCCAGGGCTTGCCAACATTGGGGGCAATGTTGCTTCAAAGGGTAGGGGCATGCTATGCCCTTAGTCATATAGCTTATATCGTATATGTAGTGCTGATTTGTTTCTTACATAACCCCTTTTCTTGGCATATGTCATTCATGTATGCTTTCATAAGTTTAGTAGGTCAATCTAGGTGTTGTCCATAGTATAGAAAAGTTATATATAGGAGGTAGTAAGGAGTAATTAAACATCAATATTGAGCACGTGAGTCTTATTATATGGTTTGGAGGTTTCCCCTTCGAAGTGGAAAAATCATTTTATTTGCATATTGTGATCATTTAGCTATATTTTGGTGTTCTTTGGTGGTCTATTGTTGTTGATATTCATATCTAAGTGATTTCATTACAGACATAGGGTTCCAAATCCTAGATCTATGATAGGGTAGTGGTGTCTAACTAGATCCCAATAGTAAGTTGATGATAATAAGGTTGTAATCGGGTTGTAAGAAAATAAGGAATCTTATGATAGGGTTATAAACATTATGAGGTTTAATATATGTAAAGCCCAAAGGGAGGATTATAAGGCAAATGTTGATAAATGAATAATGGAATAGATTAAGAATACATTGCTCTACTCTAACTTATACATGACCACATAAAATAATCATCCAAATATGAAATGACATAAATGAAAAGAGAGGTTAAAGATACTTACCTAATTACAAACACCATTAATGCATTAACTTCCCCCATGGTTAACAACATCTTATGAGGGAGAGTTGATGTGGGCAATCACAAACGAATAACAGGAAACCAAGGAAAACCTCTTGTTGAAGACTCTAAAGGTTAGACAAACCATAGTAAGTGCAACTCATATGCTTAAAGATCCTAAGCACCCAATGTTCCAAGTGTAGACTCCAAAGAATACAAATAAGACCAACTTCAAGACCACTAAGCCTTTAAGGACATATTGGCAAGCACCACCGAACTAAATGAGTGATGATGATGTCCTGGAAAAAGTGCTCAAATTTCGAGTATAAATAATAAACATGATGGCAGTTACAGTTTCTACTAGCTGACAATATCAACCATGGTCGATACCGTCGGATGTGAAAAAATCTTCACCTAACAGTATCAACCACGGTTGATACCATTTGTCATGAGAAATGCAAAATAATATGGGGTCATAAAAATGGTCCTAGTTAGAGGGAAATGCATAGGTGCTAAAAGGGTGTCATGACGAAGGTATGTGAGTTATAAAAGTAGATATGGAGGTGATTATAAGGGGATGGTAGAGTGATGTCGCAATGAGGCTATAAAAGACAAGTGTAGAGGTATAAAAACATGTGAAATGTGATATAATTTGGCTACACGTCAAGGCTCTCTCATAAGTACCAATGCTAACCAACCCAATGCAACTGATGAAGGTTGCACGTAAACATTTGTTGTTACTCCCCGCTCCCAGCAATGTCCTTGAGGACACCACTCTAGGGATGTGAATGCACTAATGATCCCTGTGAAAAACAGAAGTCGGTAAAGTGAAAAATTGGGTATATACACATTCATTATCCTCTTTCACAACATTCAAGAAATCCTTTCTTGAAATTAACAATATTTGTGGATTCATCTCCACTTTTACTTGTGCAACCTTTGAAGGATTTAGAGTGTACTTTTGTTTGTTTTTGACAAATGTGTAAGTATTTTCACAGCCATCATGTAGCACCTATCTGATATCCTACCAAGGTTAACCCAACAACACATGGAATATTTACATGGGCATTGTATCTTATAGGAATAGTAATATGCACTCTTTGTCTCTCATTCAAAAGAAATGGATTCCCCTTTGAAAATCATGACACTTCATATGGGTTTAGGTGCAGAATCCTCATCATACTAAGCTTCTAAAGCATCTCGTTAGAAACAAGATTATGTATTCTTCTGCTACAAATAATTTTGTAAAACTTAGTTAATATTTGCATACGGTTCTAAGTAAGTTTTTTTCTCTACACAAGAACATTATATTCCTTCACAAGCTTCAATAACACCCTCTTCATAATGAGACCTTTGTATTTTGGTTCTTTTATACCATTATTAGGTGCATTACTTTCCACATTTGCATGTTGAGTAAAATGATCGCTAGCATCAACCTTCTACCGCAGTGATTGTTTTGTGTAGCTTATAGACATTTGAATTCATGATGTCTACTCTCCACAATGGAAACATGTTCCACCAAATTCTCTACTTCTTCCTCTGAAATAAGATCTACCTCTACCTCTTTGCGCATGACTCTGCTCATGCAACGAGCTTGGTGCATCACTATGCAAATTTCCACTTCTACATGGGAACTTCCCTTTCCCTCGCGCACTGCTTTGTTTTCTATGAGAAAACTTCTCTTCTAACTTTAGTGCAAACTAATAAGCCTCATCCACATATCTTAATTTGGTCAAACTAAACTTATCTTGAATGGAAATGTGTAATCCATAACATACCTTGATATCTCATGTGTGTCCTCCTCCACGGGATCCACTCTGATATTGAGTCGATAGAACTCCACTATATAACTCTTGGAACTCAGTTCCTTCATACGCAAGTTATGTAAATGTTTAAACATAAGCAATTGTAATCCACAAGCATGAACTTATCCTTCAACTATGTCACCAATCTATCCCAAATCTTGATCTTGTCTTTGCCTCTATGCGCTCTCGTGGTTTGCACATGTTCCCACCACAAAGATGAATGGCTCTTCAACTTAGGACAGGAAAATCTCACCTTCCTAGGATCTTCTACACTTTTGTACTTGAAGTACTTCTCCATTTCTACGAGAAAATCAATGAGTTCTTTTGGATCTAATCTCGAATAATAACTTTGAACATCTATCTTTGGCTAGCTATCAATCCTAATGTTCGCATTCAAGAATCTATCCTCTAACTCGTAAACATGCTCCACTTCAACATCCTACTCCTCATGTGGTTTTCTACATGTTCATCATCGCTCGCATCATCATCCATTGTTACTCCTCTACGTTGTGTGGTTTCCATTGTCTCTAAACAAACTAATACTCCTCTCATCATTTCGACCAAGACCACAAGTCTTGGAACTTAATTTGTTCTAATGTCCATTTGACTTTCCGTTACTATTTCCTCACAATCACTCACTCAACAAGACTCTTATGGTCTACATCTTCTCTCAACAATGCAAATGTTGGAAGATCCTACAACTAGTTTCTACACACACCCACTAACATGGAAAGCATCAAATCTAAAGATCACACACACACACTACTCACTAGATTGATGTCTATATCAATCTTCTCAGCAAGACAAAAAACAATCTTGCTTTGATACTATATTGATGCAATCACAATTAGGGGTCCCAATGAAGGGATGTTTTTGACCATTTAACCCATAGTTTCATATAGATCTCACCAAAGCAAGACCTCAAAGACATCTTTACACAAGAAACAATCAAAGCTTCTTCTAAAATTATGAGAAAATATTACAAACTTAGACACAATGGCATTCTTCTACAAAACCTTAGTTGGCTCAACTCGAAAACTTCACAATAGATACCCGAATCACACTCCATTATACGGATGGATAGATATCTTACATGATCTCAACTCGCTCCTAATTATAGAATTTGTAGTGACATAAGCAAGAGAATAAAGATACCTTTGTAAGTAAATATACCTTCTAAAGATTCCTCAAAATGCCTCAGACCACCATTGATCTTTACCATAACATCCTATGTCAGATCAAGCTATATCGGATCATTTAATTTCTCCTTGGGCATGGAAAACATATCAAGATCCATATGTGCCTCTTTAATTATATCAATGTTGAGGAAAGATTATCCAACGCAGATCCAATCATGTGGGCATCTTTGAAACATCAACATTGTTTGACGACATCCAAAATGCTTCACAACATCAATCAAGGCTCAAGCAAAATGTGCATGGCTTCATGAATTTTGCGTTAAGGGTTGCCCGGTGCAAGACAAGTTGGCAAGGCTTTGCACAACATTGCTCAACATGTGCAACACTTAACGATTTGCACAATATAGTTGGCATTACGCGACATAGGAAAGCGCTCATGAGTCAGTGTAAGTTTGTGCAGCTTCCGTAAAAAATGGTTAAGGCACTCAAGATTGCACAACAGGCTTAAGCGTTGCATAGCATTGTGCAAGCCTAAATTCAATTGACTCTAAATATTTTTGGGTGTTACAAGCTTGCTTATGAACCTAGATGTTCATGCATAAATACTCATCAAAGTTATCTCAATCCATACAAAATCATTCTTCATTATCTTCATGTCCAGACCCCATGGGCAAATCAACATCATGTCAATCAATAAATCTTTCCTTCAACCTTCATTCAAGAGGCTTAAATACTTTCTAATACAGTAAGAGAAACGCCCAAGCTTTGTTCAAAATGCTCATACCAGTCCAAGCACGAGAATATCAACCAAATGCACTTACATATGCACATATGTGTGCATATGCCTTTATGCATGTAAGCAGCACATGAATACAGGCATATGCCCATACACCTAGTTATGCACATGAAACAAAACAGCATATAATGATTTCCCATCAAATCCAAAATAAACACAGCAAAAACCATTTCCCACATGAGGGTTCTATAGAAGCATAAACCAAACTCATGACAACTACATTGGGGTTAGGATAACGACATCCTTTTAGAGATGAAGCAAATAAGAATACACTGAAAGTTCCAAAAATCTTCAAACTTGTTATCAACCCCACTGCACCTTCAAGTCTCATATTCAAAGTTTCAAAAACACTAATTCCACTATTGTGTGTCTTTGTTTTCCCACAAGCTACAATATATAACTTCTCATTCTTTCACTAACTGCAGTTACAAACACCGCCACTGTAGTTTCTCACCCTTACATGAGGGATAGTTTCTCACCCTTACATGAGGGATACTTACTTTCTTATCTTGAGAGGAACATATGCATATCTTACCAACTGTACTTCGAATCCAAAAATGGAGTCTTCAAAACCCCTTTCCTCTATGTAAGGCAGATAAGAACATGCAACAATCAAGAATTATCTCCTTGAGCATGCAACTAAGGTTGCAAGTGTAGCTTCAAAGTATACAACCTTTGAATTTAGGGTTTTTTAGAAGTCAACCACCACTAAGTGGTGTAGAACAATAATCAAGTTAATCCCTACGAAAAGATATTCCCAAATGATAATGCCATTATTAGTAGCATGCAAGTCGAGCACAGCAAATTTGATCATCCAAAAGTGCAAAGCCATGTATGTCTATCAAACCTTCAAGATGATATCTGCGGAACAAGGGGTACTTAGATTGGCAAGTCATGTATGTCACCCGCATGCTTTGGTTGGAAAATACATGTATATCATGAACAAGAGAAATGGTTGCATGTAAATGGGAACTTGACAAAACCTATGAAAAGAATTGTCACATTAAAAACACACTGAAGGCTTCATGGAGCACATTGAGAAAGAAATCCCAAACATCTCAGTCACCACATATGTAAGTCAGTTGGAGCTCCTAGATATGTTAGAAGTGGTAATAACAAAGCTTTTGAGCATGCATGACACAACACAACCACCAAATCAAGAGGAAATTCATGCAATGAAGGTGGACTAAACATTGGCTATGTTGGAAGATCATGTAGAGGAACTAATAAAATTGATCAATTCACTTTGAGAAAAGACAGATTTTCGAAATGTTCCTATTTTTGGAGTATGCTGTTGGTAAGTACAGCGGCATTCCCATATACAAACTTATCAGAAAGTATTTGCAGCATTCAAATTAGATGACTAATTAATACCTGCTATTAATCTGAAATCTATTTTTAGCTTTCAACAACTATCTTTTGTTAATTGATTTATCCATGTGCATATTTATAAGTTGATAGTGAGCATTATAAACATTTGTCATCAAGAAGCTTATCAGATCAGGGACTCTAGACAGGAAACTAAATTGCTGGCTTGATGAAGGGTGTACATTACGTAAAAGGTAAAAGGTAAATGCCCAAAGTGCACAAAAAGGCTCTCCATTACATACAGTTAGCATCTGGGATAAGATAAAAATCAAATTTGGAGTAAACCGTACCAGCTTCTACCATTCTATCTAATACCGGCCACAAGTTTACTTTGGTTTATTTCTTGGTAAGCGAGTTTGATGGCAGGGTAATTAACTGTATGCTTTAACAAAAACATTTTTTGCATGCATACAAAGAGCAAATATATAGACTAGGTTAACCGTTATCATTTTTAGATGCAAAGAAATTATCAAGGTAAGGGATCTGACCCACTTGTGAAGCCAGAGCACCTCTACAGGTAGAAAGGTGATTTTTGAGAGGCAATATCTTTTGCTCAGAGCACTTCTACAGGTAGAAAGCTGATTTTTGAGAGGCAATGTCTTATGCTCAATGTTGGTAGTTTGTTGTATATACAACTTTTAGGCAGTAATAATTCCACCAAACTTCATTAGTGCCTATTGACGCCGTTTATGATGTATGTTACTCAGCAGGGAAGTAACAGAGATCAGGTTTCACTGTTGTTTGCAAGATCAGAGTCGTAATCTGAAGTCGAGGGGTGATTCCCGAAGACTGCGCTTGCCCCTGCCCGTCCTGGGCAAGGAGCTCTTCCAGTTCAAGAAAATCAGGAAAAATTATGACTGAATCAAAACTTCCACAGAGAGCCCTAATTTTGAACATGTGATATATAAAGATAGCAGGGGTCATGGTTGTAGGAGAGTTTCCAGTGAGGGTGTGGTACTGTTAAAACCTAGCTGCACAGGCACAAGGGTGCAGCAAACGACTATATATATTTAAGAAAATCAAATATAAAGAATATTTTAAAGATAAGAACCATTTTTTTTTTATTTTGAAACTGAATCTAATAAATTAGTAACATGTACAAGTACCAGGTGCAGGTGTAGAAGGATTGCAAGCACCTTCTTATATTGCTGATGCCAAACTCTTGCCACTAAGAGTCAAGCTAGATAAAGTTAAGAACACTATACCAGCTATGGCAAGGTCCAGCTTACCCCTGAGAATGATCATGCGGTCAAAACCCAAGGGTACAAAATTCAAACAATTTATAAAGGTAAATGGAAAGAAATCCCCTTGTGAGCCTCTGCAAGGGGGTCTTATAAACATGAAATTGGCATCTAGCTTGGCCACGACCTAGAAACAACCTTGACCTTTTACATGCTTATCCAGCCTTCCTGTATTTACAGAAACTAATGGCAAGCAGTTGTCTCAAAACATCTGCAGGGACTAGATCATTTGGAATCCAGATTGACATCTGCACACTGAAGTTGATGCAAACCATAATATAGATTTTTGTGAAAGCAAATCGTTTGCCATGATTTGGTGATTTCAATACCATGTAAAAAGAAGCAGCTACCTTGATCTTCTATATCTATAATTCTCTTAAGCACAAAGGACATTCTACGAATGCCACTTCATTACTAACAACACAGTCACTTCTAAGTTCTGTTATAGGAATCATAGAAAAGGTATCAACTAAGGTCCTACTCATTTATGGTTTAAATTCTATACGGGTTTGGAATATTAGAAGAAAACATGACGAAAACAATCCTCAGCATCCCTGCAAATATTGTAAAGTGCCAAGTGGGAAACATCTCCAAGTTCCATTGCTACATAGTGGTGGTAGGTGCATATACATGATTTACCAGAACATCGTAGTTCCATCAGAAACTAACCATCGTTCTTATCACATTTTCAACTTTAAAAAAAACCAAGTAGAAAATAACAAAAGGTTTGCAGGACCAAAAGCTGTAGAATGTTTATAACTTTACCGTCCCAGATCAAGGAAATTCACCATAAATGCAATAATGAGATTGCAAGATGGGTAAGCAATCTTTGGAAAAATTCATCAACAAAAACACAGAAAATGTATCTACTGCCATCCTCATTTGTAGTTGATATTCTATACAGGTTTAAAATATTGAAAGGAAACATGACGAAAACAATCCTCGGCATCCCTACAAATATTTTAAGGTACCAAGTGGAAGACATCTCTAAGCTTCCATTACAACATAGCGGCGGTAGGTGCATATACATGAATTACCAGAACAGATAATAGTTCTGTGGGAAACTAATTGTCATTCTTATCACTGTTCAACTTTTACAACAAGCCAAGTAGAAAATAACAAAAGGGTTTTGTGGGGATAAAAGTTGTAGAACATATACAACTTTACTATCACAGATAACAGAAATCCATCAAAATGCAGAAATGAGACAAGTAAGCAATCTGTAGAAAAATTCAACAACAAAAACTTCTTGTTGGCCCTTGATGAGACGTACTTACAACATTTTCTGAATGCTCTAAAGGAACATTTTTTATAGAGCAGGAGTAAGGTAAATCCCTTAAAGAAACAAACTCATGGACCCAGCATATAGACAAATGGAAATAAATTTACTAGCTAATATAAAATAACACAACAAGGGTTTACTCATGATACTCTGCCGTTAAAAATTAAATTTAGATTTAACAACACCAACATGCATGCCATGTTGTACTCTTGGAAACATCTGAAATCTCAGCTCAAGTGGTGGCAACCATGGTAATTGGTACCATTCCATGAATAAGGTTTGGTGTTCATGAGCATTTTGAGGGTTCGTAGGAGAAAAGTGGATGCCTACTGAAATCCATTCATTAAAATGTCATCTCTGTTTTGTTCATGTATCTATCAGATATCCCTTGCTATTGGCATTGACTTATGTTAGCTTCTTTACAAAGATTCAAACAGGGTATATTTTCTTGAAATAGCTACAGGCAATGTTGAAGTTAATTTATATAGTCTCATGATTTTAAATTTGATGTCAATACCATAATATTTCCAAATGAGCAAAGGGCGATGACCTACAAACACAATGTGGAATTCAAACATTTTAGCACAGGCATTAGCAATGAAAGTTTTTGATTTTACAAACAAATTCAGCAGGATATCAAAAATCATTCAAGTGGTTTCCTGAAGCAAAATTTCAGTGATAAACCTTGGGAAGTAACAAAGAAAACTCGTGAAAGATTTCTTGTTCCTAAATATATTTAAATTCTAACATCTGAAACTGGTTTTCAAGATTTTCGACCTGTCATTATTGGGAAAACAATGCCAACGAGGAGGAAAAATTATATTAATGTACATGAGTGATTGAGTACATCAAAAGTACATCCAGTCACAACAGAAAAGTATTAGGGTAGAACCAAAGCCTGGAACTGAAAGAGTGACTGAGCCTAAACTAAAACAATGGCATAATTCCTGCCACATTGTCAATTGTTCATTTCTAAACCTAAAAATTTCCAAAAGAATTAGCAGGGAAAATTCTTGAAATATAATACATTTAAGTTGACTCTTTATCATTCTTAAAACATGTAACAAACACTCTATCAAGGCTAACTAAAGCTTAAGAACTGGAATTTCAGTTTTACTTAAAGTGCTGCATTATTTACACATGGCTAACAAAGGTATGCAAATGTAGAATTAAGAGCAAACTCAGCCCTGAATAATTCACATCAGCATCTAATACACCCAAATAGAATTGTCAGTTTACTTGGGAAAATGCCAATGTATGGAACAATACAATATCGTGCTCTATAACATAAGTCACCAATTGCCCAACACATTAACTACTATGGGATGTTCTGCTAAAATAAAATCAAAAGAACAAGAACCTCAGGATCAAAATTCACTACACAGAAAGAACTTATCCAACCAACATGATTATCTGCAGATCCAACACCAGAAATACTTAAATATTTGACTGCCATGTATCCATGGGCCAAAACATTTCTGCTATCTAAATAGTGAATATACAACCAAGCATGAGCTGTAAATACCTTTTTCATAGTACTTTTATAAGAGACTGCAGAAAGTGAAAAACAAGAAGCATGCTTATAAAACCCTTATCATAACACCTGATAAGACTGAACATTATCATACATGACTCATGAGCCCCCTTCAGTTCCATGACACTAAGGCATGAATGCCAAAAAGAAGCCCAGGAAGATTCTTGAAAATTTTGTAAAAAAAATTATATCTGCATAACAACATGGCTTTGGCAAGAAAATCGAGGAAAGGCTATTCCAGATTATATAAAATATATGAACTAGGATACCTTTTCTCTTAGAAAGTAGTAGTTCTAATGCATACATCAGGCTTGATGCATTTTAGTCATGATAATTTCTGTTTGTAGAATGCCATGACAAGATATTGGATGGCAAGCCAGGGGTATGCAATATGCGAACCAATATTTTGCCAATAAGCATAAAATAAACAATGTCAGCATAATTGTAAACTTGTAACTCAAGCCAAGAGGTTGAGCTGCAGCCTTAACACACCTCCCTCAAACCAGCAACAGCCAAATTTTCTTGGAAATCTAATTTAGAGAATATGCTCCTATGTCTTCTTCACACATCCAATAATCCTTGAGAGGGTCAATCCTCTAACTTTAGATAACTGTAGATATTAATGTGAACAAGCCTCTATCAAAACTAGCCAGTGAGAAACAGCAAGCCCAAAACACCTGTTTTTGATGCCTACAAGAAGGAATAGAATACATTACTTTTTTGGGGTTTCTTCTAGTGCTCATCAATTGAATTTTACAAAAGCATGTGTAGTTAATGTTCTGAAATATTTGGTTCCAATATACAACGAACATGTAAAGGACTAATGCTTAGTCAGCTGTAAGAGGCAGTGTCATGCAACACCGGAATCTGGCTTTCCGAACTGTCGTCATCATCTCCCCCTGTGCTTCTTCCAGCATTCTAACCACTTCACTAAATGAAGGCCTCACATCAGGATTGGCATCCCAGCAGCGGGTCATAATTTCTGACAAAGATGTAGGGCAGTCCTGGGGTATAGTTGGCCTTACACCCCGGTTGACTACAGCAAATGCTGCTTGCACTGCTGTCATGTTCTGGAAGGGAAGCATGCCTGTTATAAGCTCCCACAAAACAATTCCAAAACTGTACACATCCACTTTGTAATTGTATGATCTGTGTTGAATCATTTCCCTGCACCCAATAAGCAATGAAATCAATACAAGTAGCATGTCACCATTTCAAAACAAAGTCCTGACAGACTTGCACAAAGAGAGGAGAAGCATTCAGAATCCCAATTACACATGCTTCATGAAGATGTGGAATACTTGTCCAAAAAGATTGATACATAAATAAATAGTATTTCACCATTCTAACACAAAATCCATCAACAAGATTATAGCGAAAAATTTGCAATAACTGAACAATAATAGAGATACTTCATCAAGACCCAAAATATGTAAATTGTTGTAATTTGAAAGCCAAATCCCAAAAAAAATAACACATCAATAGAGACCTTAATCAGGCTTTTATCATTCATAATTTCCTAGTTCATATTGTAAAGTTCTAACCATCAGGGATATGAAGTTTCATCTTAGAGTCTTCTTAGGCATTGAAATTTTTAATAGCACGTGCCTTATTGAGTTATGAGCCTAATTTCGCACTCAGCTCATATCCACGATTTTATTAAAATGTAAAATTATAATAATAGCAGAGTGATGAGATAAACAGGCACAGTAAATTTAAGCAAAGTACACCACGGAAAAAACAAATTATGATCTCTATCAGGCAATTAGCTACTTAAAAAGCACTGATATATCCTACAAAATACTCAATGAACTAACTGATTCCCTATCTCCGTCTGACCTTGTGCTTAATGCGATGCTTTCTATACAATATGCTGTCATCAATAATGTCAATCACATCCTCATGTGAAATCAATTTTATCTCAAAGTATGACAATTACCCATACTTGAAACTATGTTAATAAATACTACAAAATTGGCATTGCAGTCATTAACTTCTTAACTAAATCTATAGCTACAGTTCAACATTGACTACAAAGTTAAAACCCAACTTCAAGCATTAGCTATGTACCAAAGACTTAAAATGTTTGATACTGGTTTATTGTTGTATATCTAACTATTACCTTGGCACTGTTGACTACTATAAAATTAGGCATCGAGCACAAAAATTTGCCAGGTTATCCCTACAAGAATACCACAAAAATATTAATCTGTCAACTCTCTGACCATAAAAGTCAGAAAGACATTAATGATAGTTGTGGCCTTGCCCTTCTTTGGTATCAAATACTCGTATGAAGTAATTGGAACTTGGAGCACGTTTCAGAGTTTATGCCTTAAAATAAGAACAAAATGTAACATTTCATGATTTCCATCTGATTATTTGAAGCCCGTGAAACAAACACAACACATGCTACTCTGCAACATCATTTTAAGCATTGAAATAAAAATAAATAAATAAACTGATGTGGATACATTTATAGGAAACGACAATTTATATCCTTGATCTAAACACTGAATTCATGCCAAAAACAGGTTAAGTGTGCAAGTTACCTAATTCGGCTCTTTAATTCCTAAAAATAGCTGATATATATAGGCTGGTGAAGCATTTTAATCAATGAAAATTCATGTGAGATTCAAAGACCTCAATAAGAGGATAATACAAGCAGTCTCAGTTTGAATAGTATTTTCTAGGGCCAGACGGTTCAGGGCAGGCATCAACTCCGGTGATGATTTGTATGAAGTAAGAAAACAAATAGCAAAAATGGATAAGAAAAGCAGGACACCATGAAGCTTACGGTGCCATCCAGCGATATGTGCCAGTTTCTGGAGTCATGCCCTCAGTCTGCACTTCAATTCTAGCCACCCCGAAATCTGCAATCTTAATAGACTTATCTGTAGCTATAAGAAGGTTGTCAGACTTTAGATCCCTGTGAATAAAGCCAAGACTCTGCAGATACTCCATGCCTCTTGCCACATCCAAAGCCTGCTTCAGTGCCAACTTGAGAGGTACCGCTCGGTTCTGTCTCCTTGCCAAAAACTGTCTTACAGAGCCCCCCTTGGCGTACTCTGTCACAATACACCAAACCATGTGTTTCCGACAAGCGCCTATGAATCTAACCACATTCTGGTGTTTTAGGGTGGCAAGCATCTTGACTTCCTGCGTGAATTGTTGTTCTAAGACTTGAGCTTTCTCTATATTATTCTCGGGCCTCTCAAGAATCTTGACTGCTACATCCTCGCCATTGTAGGCGCCCTTGTAAAGCTTACCAAATGCCCCCTGTGCAAATGGAGGGCCCATGTTGAGTTTTCTCAAATCAATGGTCCACTCATCATATTCAGCAAGGCCCTCTGTGGGATGCCTGTCATCCATGAGGGCCTGTGCAAGGGCATCTTCTCCCAGCGTGTGGGAGGCTATGTTGGGATGGGCTACACTGTGGCCATGGTGCGTTCTAGTCCTTGTTCTCAAATCAGGGTGCATCAATATTGTTGTCCTGGAATTGTTTGAGCCCACGCTGCTATCGATAATGGACATAGACACGGAACCCCCTCCATTGCTTGTCTGTAAACTACCCACGCTTTCCACAGACATGTCCGATGCTTCTCCAAGCCTATGGTAATCCGTAAATTCATATTCCATTGTTCTATATTGTGCTCCTTCTATCATTCTCAAAAACTTAATCTACGCCAAGATTGATCCCCTTTGGATTTCACCTCACAAATCTACAACAGCAGAGGTCTTGTAAATCTCATTTGATCACCATGGCAGTGCGCAAAACTATATCGCATGGACACGGTTTTGTTGCAATGAGCATGGATGGTTTCCATGAGGCGTTCCTAACACAAAATCTAGTGAAAAAACAATCAAACCTGGCTGTGTCGAGCTCCAAAAAGCCACCGATTCAGTGCGCGAGAAGGGGAAAATCGCAGATCCGGATACCCAAAGAAAGTGGTGTCCAAAGGATTCAGCTTTCACATCGAAAAGACTTGCTCCGCACTCCTCCACGCCCACCACCGCAGGACCAATCCACCCATTCTGCTCCTGCATTCCATCTTCATTTCATTTCATTTCATTTAACTTGCAATTTACTTCTTCATTACCTGTCGTTTCATTTCATTTCATTTCGTGTTTGTGAATTTTCGTTGTAATTTCATAGAATTCGTTGATATTTATTTTGCCCGGGCAATAACGGGGAACCAAGCTGGAGGAGAATACAGTATTATTATTATTTTTATTATTATTTTTATCATTAAAGACTAAGGAAGTCCGGGCGTCAACTTTTAAGGTTGTAGAAATTCAATTGTTGAGTCAAAGAGTATGGAGGCCCCCACACGCCCTTTTAACACCATAATTGCTCTATAAAATTGTCTTCATTGTTATTTTTCTCCTTTCCTTTGATGCATTTCTTACAAGACATATATTTATTTGAAACAACACTTATCAATATCACTTTTCAAGTCTTTATTTTATTACTTTCTTTATACATTCTTGGTTGATTGATAATTGATGCTCTTAATCTAATTCAAGTATTGTATTGGGGTAAAAGAAAATCATGATAAAAGGTTCTAAATTTTGTTGTTGTAGACACTGAAATTTGGTAACTTATCCATGTGCAATGTCAAGTTTGGCCTTGTATCCTTGCTAAAACAAATGCTTACATTTGGAATCCAATCTCATCATCTCTCTAGCCATTCTACAACTTGCTTATCTTTGCAACATCCTATGTCAACAAATCTAGGAATATTATTCAATCAAGGAAGCTTAAAACATCTGATATTCATTACACAATTTTCAATTTAGGAATTTCTCTCCTGTCTAAAACTATACAAAAGGGTCAGGATGTGGAGTTTGGCATTGGCCGACCTATACGGTTCTACTCCTTCTCAATTACCAACTCTACTCTCATTGTTAAATCATTCTTTGGGTCATTTCACCTTCCTAGGGTTGACCTTATCATAATATCTCGCCTACAAAAGGACTATATAAGTAAGTCATTATCACATTCTAACTCACCTGACATTCTTACAAGCTCATATTACAAACATCATTCCAAAAGCCCGCAAAGGGTTCATAAATCTGCATACATCAGTTGCACAACATCTAAGGAAATCCCTACTACAAGTATGACGCACTTAACCAAGTCAAGGAGTCTAGCTTCGCCCATCTACAAGCATGCAAAGATCACAAAGCCATGTCCTAAGCAAGAGCAAAGTCACTCCAAGCATTACACAAGGGTTTCAATCAACATAGGGGTTAGGTCACACAGCTAAGTCACACCACATCTCACTACTGACATGTTGGGAACATCATATACTACGTAGTTAACCCATACACAAGGGCAACCCTAAGGGGTTGGTTAACTTTACACACTTGCACGAGCACTTAAGAGAATTACATAAGGCTTGATTCTGCATCAAGGATATATAGTGTAGCACTAGGATTGCTTCAACAGTTGTGAATTTGATCGCCTAAGGTGGTCCAGCCTATAGAACACACATATGTTTTTTCTCCTTTGGTTTGTTAATGCTCTGATGAAGGGTTTTACAATTTATTATGAATTTTACTTTGTTGCAGATCATTACAGATCATCCTGAGGTTCTGCAAAGCAAAGAGACATATATCGAGCATCAATTCTAAATAAGTAGCATCCAAAAAGTTATAGAGCACAATTGTTTCTTGGTCCAAGACCGTATAGTCCTTATCCTAAACCGTACAATCCATATATGGACCATACAGATCATGTACTGTCTCGAACATATAAGTGCTCTAGCTCCATAAACTTTTGTGTAGGATCTAGGCTTCCAGTTGTGCATGTTCTATCATTTGGTACACTCGAAACACTCTAGAATCTTCCCAAACAAGCTAAGTTTCTCTCCCCTCTTGTATTTCAAACAAGTTACTTATTGTTTATCAATTGCATGGTTCATTACAAGTTGGAATACATTATTCTGGTCATGCATAATTGATGTTGAAAGTTGATAAGATCATATTAATCTACCTAACACAAACTCTTACATCCTTTTCATCAGGAAATCTTATTAGGGTGTAAATAGTTGTATGTCTATGATATTGTATTTTCCAATCGTCTTCTTCAAGCAAAAATAAAAATGTCCTATGACAGTCAAATAGATGTCAAATTTAAAGTTGGACATTTTTATTGACATCTCACAATACTACAATCCACCATGACCTGATGTGGATCAAATACCTGCAACACAGTATATAGTCCAATACCTACAACTTCAATATCGAATGCTTATAACACATATTCAACCTACAAAAACTATGTTAATCTAGTGTGAAAAACTATTATATATAGAGTATATTATGTCTACACAAGGTGATGTAGGAGCATCCAAGTTCACATAAAATCATGTATTAACTCAATTATGTTTATATTTTTTGGAGTATTTTATGGATCGCATATTGAGGAAATATGTTGTTGGCAAGCCGTGGAGTATTGTGTTGCATTTTGTTGAGTGTACAAGTTTTTGCATAATGTTTATAGAGTGTAGTTTCTTTGTGTAATGTTTGGCATGTTGTGCAATCATTTAGTGTGCAACATTGTATATGCAATCATATTCAAGCCACGAACTTGGAATCATTAAATTTTTGAAGGCATAAATTCCGAAGAAGGTAGATTAATTGTGTTTGGGTCTATTTTTTGGGCCCTTTGATCATTTCATTTGAGTTCCATAGATTAGGAGTCTTAAGAGATGGTTGTTTACACCTTGATTAGAATTCTATAAAGGTGTTATAAAATGTATAACAACTAAAAAGAGTATAAGGGTTACTAGTAGGTAGATTATTGTGATCTAATTAACTTCCAACATCAATTATACATAACTAAACAATTAATTCCAAAGTGAAATGAATTAAACGATTAATAAACGATAAACAATTAGTTCAAAACACAAGAGAAAAGATAGAATTAGTTGTCCAGGAAGATTATAAGATGATCTAGATGTGCATAGCAATGGAATAGGAAAATCTAGAGTTTTGGATTATACATAAAAGATTCTAAAACTGACAAACATGCAGGTGTAGGATTGTACAAAATGTGTACAATCTAGGTAGGAGTTGTACGGTCCAGGAAGATCAGGAGATGGTTGAGCTCTAAAACTTTATGTGTGCTTCTCTTATCTGAAAATGGTGTTCGTCATGTTTTTCTCTTGTTCACATAACCTTGAGAGGACCAGAAACAAAGTAGAGACCCTAATAATTAACAAAATCCTTCCTCAAATCATTAGCAAACCAAAGGAGAAAAACATGTGTGTGTGTGTGTGTGTGTGTTTAATGATGGACCACCTTGAGTGGTTAGACTCCCAACTGTTGAACCAATCCCAGTGTTGCACTACATATAATCGATGTAAAATCAAGCCTCTTATAGTTCTCATAAGTGTTTGTGCAAGTGTGTAAAACTAACCAACCCCTTAGGGGTGTCCTTATGTCTCTTAACACCAAGATAATAGACTAATTGTGTATTATATGATGTACCTATCATAGTATTAGTGAGATTTGGTATTACTAGGCTATGTGGCCTAACCCTTGTGTTGATTGAAACCATTATGCAATGTTTGGAGTGAATTTTCTCTTGTTTAGGACATGGCTCTAATGATCTTTGCATGTTTGTTGATGGATGAAGCTATACTCCTTTACCTAGTTGATTGCTTCACACTTTTAGTAGGGATTGCATTAAATGGTGTGTAGTTGATTTAACTAGATTTAGGAAACCTTTGAGTTCTTTTATAACGATGTTTGCAATAGGATCTTGTAATAATGTTAGGTGAGTTATAATGTGAACATGAATTGCTTGAATAGTCTTTTGTAGGTGATATATTATTATAAAGTCGACCATAAGAAGGTGAAATGACCCAAAGAATGATTTAGCTTTGAAAGATGAATTATTGATTGGGAAGGGGCAACATTGTACAAGTCGGTTAGGACCAAACCCCACATTTTTTACCCTTCCATACGGTTTTGGATAGGAGAGAGAAACACATAAACTGGAAGTTGTGTAAAGAATATCATATGTTATATGTTTCTTTGATTGAATAATAATTCCATAATTGTTGACAGATCATGGTGTAAAGATAAACAAGTTATATAATGGCTAAAGAGATGATGTATTAGATTCCAAATGTGAACATTTGTCTTAACAAGGATACAAGGTCAAACTTGGCATTACACAAAGGTAAGTTATCCAATTGTAGTGTCTACATTTTTCCCCTTTAAATGCATAATTAAATATTACATGCTTAAATGAAAAACATACCTAAGTGTGTACACACACTTTACCTTCACTCAAAGGGACTTCATGATGTGTTGGTGCTAACATGCTCCATGATGAAACCTGCAACACAAAGTGTAGTCAACGTCTATGATATAAACTAAAATTTAACTCAAAATATAGATAACGCTTTGTAACTTTGAACATTATAAAAAAATATGCAAAGGACATGCAAAACGTGGAAAGAATACATTTGTTTATTTTATGTAGGGAGGAACTCCCATTATTGTTTTTCCTTGGAGAGTTAGAATATGCTTTGGGAATGTCATAGTATTGGGGGTGATCAGTCTCCAATGTTGAGCCATAGGAGATAGTAAAGGAGTAAGGATTAGACTATGAAGAACCCATGTGTTTCAATTTCTTCCCCATTTAAAATGTGAATAGTGAGGAGGAAAAATCAATCTATGAAGCTCGTAGTTTTACTTTGATGTTTTCCACTAAACCCATGGACCACACCATTGTAGACTGATCTAGGACCAATTTTCTCTAACATACCTTAGATGAAATGTCCATTTTCATGTCCCCACAAGGTGCTACTATGCTTGAATAGATTATTTAGTATTCTAAAAAATGGGGAGAAGGAGGTCCATGCCCCCAAACCCATTTTATAATTGTATGAGAAATAATATTGTGAATAAGGAATGAAGTACTCATGCCCCAATAACCTTCCTTGAACTATGTCATCTATATTTTTACTTGTGTAAAAAATCCTATAAAATTCTATTAGAGTAGTAGAAACTGGAAATTTGAGCAAAACTGTCCTCTGTCTGGGAGCATATGGATAAGTCAAGATTGTACCACAGTTCTGATTATTCTGTAAAGTGTTGATCATGTTTGAATTCTACCACATTTTAGTATATGTGACATTTTTTTAGGATCCAATGACTATAATGATTTGTTATCATGTCCTATAATTTATCTGTATATATAGAAATACCATGTTGAATGCCCTCTCTTTTGAGGCACATATGATAAAACATTTGAGCATGCAACTCATGAAAATATATATTTGCCTATGTACAACATGTCTGATAATCTATAGAAGGATGGGGAAGGATGGAGTGGTGGGAATTGTTGAGAAACTAAATAAGTAGTGAATAAATCCACAAAAATAAGTAGTGAAAACACTATAGAAAGTAAGTGTAGAAACTAGTAATAGTAACAATAGAGATAGTAATGATAAGTTAGTATTGTAAAAGACATGTGTGTTAGCTCCATGAATCCAATAAAAAACAATAAACATTGTGCGTGTAAACAAGCATGACGACGAAGGTGTAAAGTAACATAGAATGAAATAAAAACACCTATAAAGTGTGGAGGTATGACCCTAAGAGAGTAGTGTAAGGAACCAAGCTAAATCATATAATAATGTAACAATATACGAGTGTTCTACATCAAGCTCAAGATACATCATGAATTCATGTGTGTAAAGAATATATATGTTATGTATCAAATCAATGGAACCAACATCATGGATAAAGTAGCATGCTAGTTAACCAAAGTAGAACAAGTCTTGATTTTGTATTTTTTTCTCATATTTGAATGCTTTTGTATCATGTGATTATTTGAATATTTTTAAAGCATTTTGAAAAATAACTATGTATAAAAGGGGGATAACACAAGAGCTATCTAGTGAGGGCCTCGTGAAGAGGCATGTCATGTGCAATAGGTGAAGGAGGTGCAAGTTCATCAAGTGGTAAAAGAGACAAATTATGCTCATGTATGTTTCACGCACAATCCATTGTACGTGTTGAAAGGGAAGTAGGGCAAGAAGACCCATGAGAAGTAATAGACATAGAATACGATCATTTCAAAGGTCAAATATAAGTAGTATGTGACTTGAATTATTGATGAATACTAGCATGAGGGGAGAACCTTAAATAGACAAAATGATTAGCCACATTTAGAATAAGTATACATTTATTAGCAAGAGAAAGATAAGGTTGTAAGCAATGTGTAATAGACTTAGTGCTATGAGGGTTACATGTATGAAAATCAAAGAGAGGGAGAGACACAAGGCTAACCATGAGCAAAAGAACTGATATAAAATTAATAGGTGTTGTAGAAGCATGTCTATATGTACACAATGTAACATTAACATGACTAGTATTGTGCATATAAGTTGTAATCAACATAGAATATCCAAGTGCATCATTTGTAATGAAATAAAGATCAAAAGAAATGATTGTAACCTATTTCATAGCAACAAATGAGTATTAAAGCATGATCATAATATTATGTGTTAAATCTAAAGAACATTACAACATTGTGAAGGGGGTATGGGTTGCCCCCAAATATGTAGGCACCATCAATGTATCATAAGTGGGAATAGTTGTGGGAGTGGAGTCACTAGGTATAGATGAAAGTATGTCATGAACGAGGGTTCTAACACCACTTGTCGAGACACCATCACTATTATCATGTAAATCATATTTAACAATAATAGAAGAAACAAGTACATTAGTTGAAATATGTTCTATCAAGATAAAAGAAAAATATTCAATGTTAGTAGTTTGTGCATCATCATGCACTAAAAAGGTATCATAACTAGGGTCATCATGTTGAATTGTAGATGCAATTGTAACATTATCCATAAAAAAGGATGTTTAAGTGTATCATCTATTATTGCACTAATTGCATCATGTTCGATTGAAGTAGAGGATATAAAATCATTATTAATACTTATAACATTATTATGTAAAATGGGAGAAGAAGTATCATTATGTTAAATATCATTAGGATCATTGTTAAGAGCATCATCACAATAATAACCTCCATAAGATATTATATCATGTAAAATGGGAGAATAAGTATCACTATGTTCAATATCATGAGGATTATTGTTAAGAGCATCATCACAATAGTAACCACCATTAAAGTGTATATCATGTGTCTATTGAGGACTAGGTACAATTTTTAGCTCACTAGTCAGAGGATCCTCATAAGGAGGAGGACCAAGGATTTCGGAAATAATGTATTCAATTGTATAACATATATCAATATTATGGTGGATCTATAATCATTCACAAGCCTGAATGAACGAAGGTTGTAGGATGGGATGCACGAGGAGGATGTCATGGAAATATATGGTATCTTTAATAGCATGGGCCATGGATCTGAATATACAATATAAAGATGAAACCGTAGGGTGTTGGGAGAAGGTGCAAGATTCAATCACATGTTGGGTTCACCAAATGTTTGCACGTTAATTAATTTATGTGAGTGTTATATAATGCATAACAACTAAGAATGGTATAAGGGTTAGCAACAGTTATATTACTCTAAGCCAACTAACTTTCAACATCAATTATACGTGACTAGAATAATGCATTCCAACGTGAAATTAACTAAACAATTGATAAATGATAGTAAAACAGTTCAAACATAAGAGAAGAGATATACTTAACTATTCAAAAAGATTATGAGATGATCTAGATTCATAGGGTAGTGGAATAGGATAATTTGGAGCTCTGGATTATGTATAAAATATTCTAAAACTCACAAATATGTAGGTACAGGACTGTACAAAATTTGTATAGTCTAGGTAGGATTTTTATGGTCTAGGACAAGGACTGTATAATTTTAGACTGGGACATAGTTGAGTTGTGAAAGATTTTAGGAGCTTCTCTTATTTGGAGATGGTGTTTATTATGTATCACTCTTGTTCACAAACCTCAAGATGGCTTGTGATGACTTATAACAATTCAGAACCCCTAACAACCTACATAACCCTTCATAAGAGCATTAATAAACCAAAGGAGAAAAACATGTGCTTGTGTGTTTGAGGTTGGACCACCCTAGGTGGTCAGACTCATAACTACTGAACTGATTCTAGTGTTGCACTACATATCCTCGACGTGGAATCAATCCTCATGTAGTTCCCCTAAGTGTTTTTTAAGTATGTAAAGATAACCAACCCCTTAATGGTTCCCTTATGTATCTTAACACTAAAATAACGGGCTAACTAAGTAGTATAGAATGTACCCAAACCATTATTAGTGAGATGTGTTATGACTCAACTATGTGACCTAAGCCTTATTTTGATTTAAAATCCCTATACAATGTTTGGAGTGATTTTGATCTTGTTTATGACATGACTCTTATGATATTTACATGCTTGTAGATAGATAAACCCAGAATCATTGACCTAGTTGAGTGCTTAAGACTTATAGTAGGGACTTCCCTAGATGATGTGCAACTTATTTGAGCATATTTAGAAACCCTTTGAGTGCTTTTGGAATGATGTTTGTAATAGGAGCTTGTAAGAATGCCAAGCGAGTTATAATGTGATAATGAATTTCCTATATAGTCTTACTTATGTGAGATATTATGATATGGCCAATCTTAGGAAGATGAAATGACCCAAAAAAATGATTTGGAATATTAGGGGTGATTAGTCCCCAATGTTGTGCCATATGAGATAGTAAAGGAAGAAGGGTTAGAATACAAAGAATCCATAACTTTGATGCCTTCCCATTTGAAAATGTGAAGAGAGGGGAGGAAATATTTGTCTATAAAGCTCACAATTTTACTTTAATACTTTCCTTACTTGAGAATCTAGTGAGAGAAGAGGAAATATCAGTTTAGAAATCTCACAATATCGATTTGACGCTTTCCCTAAACCCACGGACCACACCATTGCATACAAATCTAGGCCTAAGTTTATCCAATAGGCCTTACAATGACTCTTTTCATGCCCCTATAGGGTATTTCTATGTTTGAATTGATTATTTAGAATTTTGAAAAAAAATGGAGAGAAGGGGGCCCATGCCCCCAAACCTATTTTATAACCATATCAAAAAAATATTACAAATAAGGAATTAAGTACTCGTTCCCCCTATAACCGAATCTAAACTATGTCATTTGTATTTGTACTTATATAAAAATCTTGTAAAATTATGGTATAATCTATAGAAACTATAAATTTGAGTGAAACTTCCCTCTACTTGGGAACGTATGGAGAGGTTAAGACTGTACCATGGTCCTGACTATTATGTACGATTTTTACCATGTTTGAATTCTGCCACATTTTAGTATATGTGACCTTTTACAAGGATCAAATACCTGTAATGGTTATTTTCTGTGTCTTGTAATCTATCTGTATATGTAGTAATACCCTATTGAATGCCCTCTCTTTTAAGGTGCATGTGATAGAACATTTGAGTGTGTAATTCAAATTAATATGTGTACCCATGTAATATATGTCTATTAATTTGTATAAGGATGTGGAAGGCTAAAGTGGTGGCCACCATTGATAATATGTACCTACAAAAGGGGTTGCACACGTTTGCAACCATGACATGAAGAACAAGAAACACACAACAAGAAACAAGAAAGAATACACGTGTAAAACAACTAGTAACAATATATAATAGTGACAATCATAATATTATGAGATCATTTTAAAGTCTTCAAAATAATAATGGAGGACAGAGCAAGAGAGGGAGATTTTCAAAAACTTGATGGGCGGGAAACTACACAGGACACAAGAGATCCTCGAAATGGGGTTCTGTAGAATTGTAGACAGGGGCCCTAGGGAATCTACACAAAGGTAAGCATATTTTGTCACAATCTCCCTCTTGGGGTGACAAACTGGTGGATCAAAAATTGGATTTTGTTGACCCTTCTGAATCAAACTGTAAGACTATGGAAAAATATGGGTTTTTAAATCTATCTATTCTCGATGGATTAGTTGATAGAGCGAAGTTCAGAATGGAAAACGCTCTGGTTGGAAAATTCTATGGTTCGAGACCAAATGTAGAATGGGTTCGAGACCAAATGTAGAATGGTTTTTAGAATGGGTAGAAGGAAATAGAATTCTAAGGGTTATTTGGAAATAACATCATATGTTAATGGGATCTTCATTATTAATCTTTCCAATAGTGAAGATTGTACAAGGATTTTGTTGGGAGGTCTATGGTTTATGGGAAAATCTAGTTTGTTGGTTCAGAAGTGGTATCCAGATTTTGATCCATTCAATGAGAAACCAGATGAGCTACCAATTTGGGTTAAGTTGTCAGGTCTTCCTATGGATTTCTGGGAGGAGGAAAGCCTATCTGCAATATCCAATGTTATTGGCACTTTTATAGTGTATGACCCTGTTACTAAGGAAAGATCTAGACTTATGTATGCACATTTTTGTGTCAATATCCATATAGGGACTTTTCTCCAAAAGGAAATAAGATTTCAATCAAATTTTTGGAGTTTGGATTCAGAAGATAGAATAGGAGGCATCCCCTCTTTTCTTCATGAAATGTAATTGAATGGGGCATGAACAAAGACAATGCAAAGAATCAAAGAAAGGAAAACAAGTTTGGGATAAGAAAGATAAGAAATCTGAGAAAGATCAAGGATCAGGGAAGAATCTATCTCCTTCAATTAAGAAGTTGTTAACATTAGATTTTAATGTTTTGAACATTGAAGAGCCTCAGGTGGAGAATCTTCAGGAAGTTAAGGAAGATTTTTTTAAGTCAGATAAGAACCAAGATGAAGATAAAGAATCAAATCAGAACCAGGATAAGAACCATGATCAGGCTGGTAGGAAGGAGGATGTTAGTGTAACGAACCATTACACCAAAACCTTGAGGCATTAGTGAAATCTGCACATGAGGATCATAACATCCCACCACGCTTCCATAGCCCGGACCTTAGGTTATATTTGCGCCCGTATAGCAGGACCCCGCCTTGCCCTATACGAGCCCCCGATGAACAATGCAATGCCAACATAGCTACCCGTGCCAAGACTCGAACCTGGGTGGTCGCTCTAATATCAAATGTAACGAACCATTACACCAAAACCGCGAGGCGTTAGTGAAATCCGCACATGAGGATCATAACAGTTAGCAAACAAGAAACAAAGATCCTGAAGGATGAAGGACTCCATGAATTTGGAAACCTTGTTTATGAGGAGGTGTTGGCTCCTCAGGAGCATTCTCCCCAAAATGAAGGAGAATCATCTAGTTTGGCCAACAAGATGGAGGAAATTTTGATCATACAAGACTTTGTTCCATGCTCTTTAAACCTTAATTCAGGTAAGAAAGAAAGTATTAAAGGAAAGAAAATTATCACCAGGAGCTCTAATAAAAAAGATTAGGCTAAAGATGACTGTGGAAAACAAGCTCAAAAAAGGGGAAATATTTCAAATAAGGATAGAAGAGAGAGGGTAGATACCAGGGAGATTAATTTAGCTAAGCAACGCTCTTTAGATCAAATTCTTTCTCCCTTATTTCAAAAGAAAAGATGAAGATTATTTCCTGGAATATAAGGGGGTTAAATAATCCCAACAAACAAATAATTTTATGCACTTTTAGGAAATCTTATAGGCCTAACATTATTTTTATTCAAGAAACTAAAATGTCTAAAGAAATATTGATGGAAGTTAAGAGTAGAATTTGGTATAGATATGAAATGCAAAGTGTTTCCTTTGCTAGGGATTTAGGTGGCCTAATTACCTTATGGAATCCTGAGGAAATAGAGGGGGCTATGTTGAGTTCCTCTCCTAGTCATTTGGAAATTATTTTTAAGGAAAAAGAAAATGGTTTTTCATGGATAAGCTCTAACATTTATGCTCCCAATTCTACGGTGGAAAGAAGGAATTTGTAGAATGATATTTTGTAGTTTAGATCCTAGTTTAAGGAAGTGGATTGGCTGGTTGGAGGGGATTTTAATACCCCTTTAACTATTATTGATAAAAAAGGAGGATTGAATAGATTTAGTGAGAGTATGGGGGATTTTTCTTACTTTATCTCCAAAGGAAATTTAGTGGATATAGAGTTGAGGGGAGCAAAGTCTACTTGGTCTAACCATAGAGTGGGGGAAAACCTCATTCAAATTAACTTAGAAATATTTCTGATGAATCCTGTTTGGTTTTATTCTTTTGGGGGTTCTTTGAATGCGTTACTCAGAATTGGTTTATATCATAGTCCCATTTATTTGATTTTTGGTATTGATGGGGGGAATGAAGGAAGACCTTTCATATTCTTCAAAATGTGGTTACAACATCCATATATTAAAGATCTAATAAATACATGTTGGCAAATCAAAGTAAGAGGTGATGTTATGTTTCAACTAATGGCAAAACTTAAAAATTTTAAATTCAAAATTAAAATTTGGAATAAAGAGACTTTTAGCAATATTTTTGTTCAAAATATCATATTGTTGAAGATTTAAGGAAAATTGAAGAGAAGATTGAATTCTTTGGTATGAATCAGGTTTTAAAATATAAGGAGAAATCTCTTCTTTCATATTTTCATTCAATTAAAGCTAAGGAAGAATTTTATTGGAAACAAATTTCTAGAGTCGCTTGGTTGAAAGAAGGGATAGGAATTTGTTAGCATATGGATTTGCACGCATGAAAATGACATGCAACAATGTGGGAACGAAGTCCCTCCTCAATGAAGGTGAGGTTTCTGTTATTGAAAACCAAAACTGTATTTACATCTGTACATTCAAAATTGTATGTGGGAGGTGTTTTGGAACATTAATGGAAAGAAAAAGTGAATGAGGGAGATGGAATGGAATGAAGGAAAGGAATGGAATGGAATGAATTGAAAGAACATGCAAGAGTTAGGTAAAAATAGAGCCTAATATTGCATTAAGAGGAAATTTGAATAACCATCACAAATAAAATGGAGTTTGAGTTAGCCAAACAAGAATGTGTAAAAGGGAACACACATGATCAAGTAGATAATCAGAGCTTGATCACTGTGAACTAGAACAATAGATTAATAACGTTGACAATAAGATCAAAGATAATATTTGCATGCAAGATTCAAACACCTAACATCTAATGAACATAAGAACATCAAATGTTGCAAGAGACAATGAATGAGACACAAAGTTTGTATTTCATTAACTCCAAAATATCTTCACAAAAGAACACAAAGTTTCTTCCTGAAACAAAGCTTGCACACAAAAGTATTTTCTTCTCCTCTCTTAAAGTCCCCTTACAAATGAACCCCTCACTTCCTTTTATAACCCAAAAGTTGGTTACAAAGTAGTTAGGGTTTAACATGATCATTAAATAAGGCACTTAAGTGACCTTTGACTTTTTCTAACCAACTTTATTAAAGACAACCAAAAATAGAAATCACTTAAGTTATCCACAGTTTCTCGAAAGCAAACAAAAACATCCTTTTCTTAAAAATTCACTTTTTAAAATATACAATAATAACCAGTGCCTTATCTATTGAAATGGGGTCCACTTATCTCAAGCGTATGAGAAATGGATTCTCCCACTTTGTTAGATACCAAAAAAATTATCTCCCTGAACCGCCGGTTAAATTAGGATCTGCCGCTTTTGCCAGTTGAAAGGATCAACCTTCCCAAAGTTTCAAACATCTTTTCTTCTTCTGGAGGTTCATTTGGTCGAAGAATAGCCTCACAAAATACTTGCAATTCAAGAATCCTACTTGGTATACCATTTAAATTAATAATATTTGATTAAGCATTCTCAAATAAATTCTTTAATTTGATGCACTGCTCCATTAAAACTGATGAGAAATTGTTGGTGGGAGTGTACATGTCCTTAAAAAATTGTGATAATTGCTCTTCCACTTGTTCTGATGAACACCTTTGATTATGCTTATTTACGAGGTTACAAGGAATCTCAGTTATGAATTCTGGAATCAAGGTGAGTGAAGTGAAAGATTCATTGCATATTCTCTCATAATGGATCATAGAATCTTCGAGAAGCGTCTTCCTTGATTTGAGATGCAAACACCAAAGAAAATGTGTCCCTCGATGTTCAAATTCGAGAATTCCTTCAATGGCTAAAACTGAAGATTCCATACTCGTCATATTTTGCAAATTGGGAAATATCTCATCCAAATTTGATATATCAGAAACAAAAATTTATTTGAAAGAAAGAATTGGATCAAGATAAGCACTGACATCTTCATGAAGCTTAACCATGGTCTTGATCATCCCTTGGCCTACAACAAGAATATCTGAAAGCCAAGTTTTAGTGACATGGCCTAACGTGTTTATTTCATTTGATAAATTGAGAGTTTCTTCATCAGGGCAACCACTGTATCAGGTACTGGGAAAGTGGATGATATGGGATTTATCAAATGTTGAACATATTCCACCAATTGATTCTTTTCGGCCTTGAGATGAGAATTTTGAGACTTATATTTCTCAAGTCTCTTTAGCACGATATCAATTGAATCTTGAGCCATTTTCATGTCACTTTCTAATGTAGACCTCCCAAGTCTAAGTCTGGAAACTTCATAATCAGCAGGTGTCATGGCATCACGCTCCTTATCAACTTGTGGGATGGTGAGATCTGCAAATCTATTTCCGTCATTATCCACCACTATTTGAGAAAACACCTTAGGATTCTTTGGAATGACGTCATTTGAAAGTTTGAAAAGGGCATCAAAATCAATGTCAATTGCCTTGACAACCCTATTCCTTTTCTTAACCTTGGAATCAACCTAGGAAGGAGTATCATGCACTATTTCTGCATACAAAATCCTAGAGCTCAAATCAATATTCTCATTGTTCTCGACATCATGAGATCCTACAAGAATCCTATCTACAACCTTGATTTGGGGAGAAATAACCTCAGTATCCACCTCCTGATTATTTGGGAGATTTTGGGAAATCCCTTCATGAACTGCATGCTCCAAAGTGTTTGATATTTGGACTACCTGTACCTGAGTGGACGCTTGTTCAAAGCATGGCAGAGGATTGTTTGTCACAAGCTTTTGAGCACTATTAACAATGTGGGTAGAAGAATCTCTACTCGAGGTAGAAAATCCTGATACACACTCTCTTCATTCTTTGGGGTTAGGGTCTTTAGATTTTTCTCCTCGTGACACGTTGATTGACAAAGAGGATTTTAGCAACCACTCCTTTCTTGCTTATTGTGTATGATTAGATGGTACAGAGGTTGATTGAGAAGAGGCTTTGGTTGAATGAAGGCCTCCTCGTGTTGGAAATTTTTGTGATCCTGAACATGATCTTGAATTCATTGTAACTTGACAAGTTCTCTATCATACCAAGTTATGCTTCTTTCAAGAATCGGTTGATTCTTGCTATCAAGAGAAAATTCATCTCTTTTGGTCCAGTCAATTCGAGGCAACGGGGTAAAAGCAACTACATCATATGAGGGATCAATGACATCTTCATCATCATTTATGAATGAATTGGGAGGGTTATTGATGTAGAAGGCCTTGATCTGAGTAAGTATTAGGCGAGAAAACTCTCATCTTCTTACTTCATGTTCATCCGAACAGGCGGCCCAGAAATCTTCCATGGTAGGGTTATGTTGATACTTTTCTCTAAGAATCTTTTGCATATCCATTAATATCAAACTGGGCTCTCTTCACATATGGATGAATTGTGATGAGAGAGAACTCTTTTTCCATGAGTTGTGCACTAAAAATATTTGGACATTGGTATTCCCCGATTTGGACTGGGAAATGAATTCTTGAACGGTGCTTATCACTAAGAAGACATTGAACTTAGAATAGTTGTCGCACAAGTTCCATTAATGCCCATCTGTCACTAACATACTTAGGAAGTTTCCATGGAGTACCAACAAAACCACTCACGTGAATGTAGGAAAAGGATGAAAATTGAATAAACCAGGTTCCCCATTGGGAAATGACAGTCGTGGCTTCTTTAGAAAATCTATCCTTTGTATTCTAATTCAGGTTCTGAATCACGCGAAAGGTAAATGCATCGTCGACTCTTCTAAAATGGTGAGAGCTATTTTTGAAACTGAGTTGCGTGTAATAATGAAAAACACTGTTTGACGGCCCCGTGACTCCTCTTGTTTCAAGTCTCAAAAATAGCTTTCTTCTTGCTACTGCATAAGTTAGATACGATGTCATGTAGAAACATCCAGTCATCTTAACTTCTATCAATCGTCTGTGAAGGGTATTATTCATGATGGTGGCCCAATCCAAAAAATCTTTCTTGGCAAGGATGGTACAGATAAACTGATACATCCATGGGTAGAAAATCCTAGCAGAGGGTAAACCGAAAACTCAACTTAGGAGAGTAATCATGTCCCCGATTTCTTCCACGAACTCAATGCAGTACAATTCTTTAGGAAGCCGGTCAATTCGAGGCCTCTTGGTCACTAACAAGTTATTATTAATCATCTTGCTCCACCCGAGAGGTTCTTCATCCCAAAATTCTTGTGTTGACTGGAGAGTGATATTTGCATTCTCAGAAAGTCAGGTATGCCGAGAAATTCCGAGAAAGTCAGGTATGATAAGAGGAAAGGCTCATGATTATCTTCAAAAATTCCTTGTCTCTTAGGATTATAATGCTCTGCACAAGTGATAACCAACTCTGGACACTGCACCAAGATAGGAAATGCTGTTGCTTGGGTTAGACCACTATGGTAAAGCCTATTTGAGAATATGGTTCTACCTTCAGTTTTCACCCATTCGCAAAATTGTTGCACATTGATGTGACCCAGATTTGTATCAGTGATATTGTCATATGCTGAATTAATGGAACTGGGAGGGATGATTCCTTGGAATTCATACTTGAGCGCGGATTTGTTCGATTTCTCCATTGGCTTCCTCGATCTTCCTACAGATTTGTTAGATTTTTCGACCATTATGAATTTCACAGAAAAATAACTCAGGCATGCAAAACAACGCAAGCGAGGCCGGGTCTTAGTTTTTGAAACTCCCATCAATGCAAGAAAATATGACTCTCTTTAATATTATTATTATTATTTAAAATAATAATAATAATAATAATTAGTTTTGGTTATAATTGTTTTTTAATAATAATACATCTCACTGAGACTAGTCCCGGATTTTGACTCAGGTGACAATTTTTTTATTTTAAACAAACAAAATCACCTGATTTTTAATATCCCAATTTTTTATTTAATTTACCGGAGAAAATTCTCCTTGGTATGTGTGAAAATCACCTAATTTAAATGGCTGCGTACTTTGAGATTCATTCTTCCTTGCGATCTTTTGATCGATGCGTGACTGAATCTTCTTGTAAATGTGTTGATACACCCGAAGAACGCGTGATTTCTTATGTCGGAAATATAAATGATTTAATCTTTGCTCAGCTAGGAAAACATTTTCTTCTCTACAAAGTTTATTATTATTTACTTTATTTCCTTGACAACCTCAGCTATCCTTTGCACGTGGTATCTCTTATACATGCATTCAAAAAAACCGTTTTCTCCCTGCTGCGTGGTGATTGACCTGAATGAATATTTTTAATTACCTTTCTTTTTAAATCTACATTGGAAATGGATCAAACTGGTGCATGCGTGGCCTCCTTGTCTTCTTGTGACTGCTCCTGCATGCCCCATGGCTTATGACAAATGTAGTGAAGCTGTTTGGTTGAGCTTGTGCATGGAGCTTGGTTGTAATTTGTTGAAGACTCCTTTCCCGCTTCTTCCTCTGCATTGAAAAGCTTGGATCTTTGTAAACCTATGTAGTGTTTTTCTATTCCCTTTGGCTGAGTGTGGAATCTCCTTAGGCATGCACGTGGAAAGCTTGAACTATTTTGTCTTATCCTTGCGTGGTGATCTCCCTCTCTCCCCCACGTGGTCTGCTTGGTTTTGGCGTGAAACTTGCTTTAGTTCCTTTCCTTCAACTACATGTACTATGACCAAGGTAAATGCATAGGAATCTTGCAAAAATAAATGTGCGGACTTCTAATTCTTCTACATGTGTGGATTATTGAATGGCTTGTTTGTTTTATTCAAACAATATCTGAATCTGCAATCTTCTTTTTTTTATTCATCTGTTGTTTTCCATTGGGCTGTTTGCGGGAAATTTTTTGGTAAGACCTTTGCTTACTTGCTGATCTTCAGCTGTCCCTCTTGCTTTGTAGTCATGCACATGAAAGAGAATTGCATAGTAATTCATTAAGGGATGTGATAAAATATTACTTTGTTCCTTAGAAGAAGTGAGAAGAAATTTTAGAAATCTTCGTACGACTCTTTCCAACGAGTTCGATGGAGGAATTTATGAGGGTTAATCCGAATTCCCCTCTTCCCAGGTAGTGGAATTAATTGCCAGGGGAAATGGGGGAAGCAACAGCCAATTGCCAATGGGAATGGCAAAGTGGGCTGACAATCTCCATTTAATTTCCCCATGTGGGAAATTGGGAGAATTTTTGCTCGTTTGCCAATTTATTAATTTGGAAATTGGGGGAAGAAATCCCACGAGCGGGGATTTAAAGCAATTTTACCAGGAAAGGGGAAATCCGGGCCCGGGAAGCCAATTTGGGCATCCCCGAAAATGGGAAGTGGAATCTTATTTTTCCCCAGCAAAAAACTTGTCGAATGAATTTTAATTAACATTTATTTAATTAAATACTCCAAAGTTATTAAAAATTAATTTTATTAACCAAAGAGTAATCAGTTAATTAATATTTAACGTGACTTGAGACCTGGTGGGAGGAGTTCTCACCCAAAAAGGATGAAACGAATACCGAAACGATCACAAAAATGAGACGGTCGTGATGAAAGTGAAAAACCATGCAAAGTAACATTTAAAAAAAAATGCAAAATTTCCATTTTTATTTTATTTATATATATATTTTTAAAATTTGTGCTTGATCAAAATTGGCTAATAACAGAATTCAAAATTCTTTCACTTGAATATTACCATTTATTCTAGAAATTATGGCTAGGAATGGTATAAAAACAAACAAGGATGATGAGATAGTTTTTGAATTTATTAGTTTCTTTTATGATCTTTTCTCACAAGGGTTGGATACTGATATTGCTAATGAGAATTCCATGGCCAATCTTTTCTAACCTATCATTTCCAATCTTAAAAATGTAGCTCTTACCAAGATTCCATCTTCAGAAGAAATTAAAGCAACAATGTTTGAATTAGAAGGGGACAAGTCTCCTTGTCTGGATGGTTTTATAACCTTATTTTTTCAAGTATTTTGGGAAATTATTCATGTTGATGTGGAAAATGCTATTAAATATTTCTTTATTCATGGAAATATTTTGAAGGAAGTTAAAAATAGTTTTATAGCTCTCATTCCAAAGATTCCAGGGGCTGATAAAGTTTCTGATTTTAGACGAATCAGTTTGTCTAACAATGTTTATAAGATTATAACTAAAATTATATCCTTTAGAAGACAGAGTTTATTAGCTAGCTTTATCTCTCCTAATCAGGGAGCCTTTGTTGAAGGAAGAAAAATTCTAGACATTGTTATATCTATTCATGAAACAATTCATTTTGTGGATAATTGAAAAAGATAAGTTATGCTTTTAAAGATTGATATGAACAAGGCCTCTAATCGCGTGTCCTAGAGATTTTAACGTATCATTCTTGTTAGGTTGGGATTTGTGGAGAAATTCATTAACCTGGAGATGGAATGCATAACAACTCCTAAATACTTGATTTTGATGAATGGAAAACCTGAAAGTTTTTTCTCTATAGGTAGAGGGTTGAGGCAGGGTGACACTTTATCCCCATTTCTTTATATCATTGTTGTTGAAACTTTAAGCAGACTTTGTGTTGACCAAAGACATAAAGATATTTTTAAAGGATTAATTATTTATAATGGGTTGGATCCTATTTCCTTGCAACAATTTGTTGATGATACCTTTTTTTTAGGCAAGGCAACAATTTCAGAAGCTCAAACTTTTAAAGAAATCCTACAAGACTATGGGAATGTGATTGGTCAGTTAATAAACTTTCATATGAGCTCAATTTTTTTTATGAATGTGGATGAAGAAATTCAAAGAAGAATTTCTCACATTTTGAAGTGTCCTATCAAACACTTTCCTAGTGCTTATTTAGGAATGCCCCTTTTAAAAGGAAAGATGGTCATGGAAAGTTGGAACCCCCTTGTTAATAGGTTTCATAAAAAGTTGGCTTCTTGGAAAGGATACCTCTTATCTTAGGATGGAAAATTGTAACTTCTTCAAAGATCTCTTCAATTTTTGGTTGTTTATCTTATGTCTGCTTTCAAAATTCCTTCCAAAATCAGAGTTATCATAACTCAAATCCAATGAAAGTTTCTTTGGTTGGGTGTTAAAGTTAAGGATATAATCCCCTTGGTTGTTTGGGACAAGGTTACAAAGCCCAAGAATGTTGGAGGCTTAGGTCTAAAAGACATCAAAAGTATGAATCAAGATTTAATGGCTAAAGTTGGATTGAGGCTTATGAAAGAAGAGGGACTTTAGACTCAAATTCTTAAATCTAAATACCTTCATTGCCAAAGAGACTAGTTTGCTTTCCTGAAAGCTAATTTCCTTCTTGAAGGTTCTTGTTTTTGGAATGGTCTTTGTAAATGCATGGCTATCCTCTTAAAAGGGTCTAAATGGTAAGTGGGAGATGGATCTAAGATAAGGTTTTGGGAAGACTGGTGGATAAAGGGTTCTCCTCTTATTAATCAGAAACCATGGGTAGCTATTGCCCCCTTTTTAAAAGAAACTTTTGAAAGTCTCTTTAGAGACTATTGGACCAAGGAAATTTTTTGATGGTCTTGGAAGAATCTTTAGGTGCAGGAGGAAAATGTAGAAATTCAAGAAGCCATCTTTGTCTTAAATTCAGATATTGAAGGTTTCCATATACCTTCTTTTCCTAAGAATGATTCTATGGTGTGGGCTTGGTTTAATGACGGGCACTTCACAGTAAAAATTGGCTATACGGTAGCTTGAGATCTTCCTCCTATAAACCATATCTATAAAGGAATATGGGACAAAATTTTGATTCCTAAAGTCAACCTCTTCTTATGGCATGTGCTTTAAAACAAAAATTCTAACAATTAACAATCTTCGGGCTAGAGGTATGTTAGTCCCCAAAAAATGCACTCTTTATAAACAGAAAAATGAATCCATTTTCCATCTCTTAAAAGACTGTCCTTTCTCTAAAAAAAAATTAGATGCATTTTTAAAGCCTTCAATGTTGCTTGGATCTACCCAGAGTCCTTTTCTGACTTCTTTTCTCAATGAGAATCTCTTTTCTCCTCTCAATGCCTCTCGAAGGCGTGGAAGCTTGCCTTTCCTCATTTCTTGTGGGGTATATGGCTTCAAAGGAACAATATAATTTTTAAAGAGAAACAAAAGTCTGCTAACATAATTGGAAATGTAGTGATGTGGGATATTGGGAATAATATATCAATAGAAAAATTTAAAGAAACCAAGGAGTTTCCTTCTCATGAAAAATATATTATTGATTCTCTTGGCTTACTCCAAAATTTGAAGACTAAGAATATTATAACTTAGGCTGATTTTTATCAAACTATAAAATGGGAAAATCCACCTAACAGTTGGGCTAAATTAAATTTTGACGGAGCTTTGAAAGGGAATCTTGGACCTGTTGGGGTGGGAGGGATTATTAGAGATAGCTTGGGGTGTTTAATTACTACCTATGTTGAACCTATGGGTTCTAAAACCAATAATTTTACAAAATCCTACTTTGCTCTAAGGGGTTTAATGTTGGCTAACTCCCTTTATTTAAAGAAAATTCAAATAGAGGGTGATTCTCTTTACATAGTTCAAGCCATGAAGAGGGAAGTGAAGGTCAATATTAATATTTAAAATATTATGGGGGAAATTCTTAGACTTCTCCCTAAGCTTGGAAGCTTAAACATTAATCATGTGTTTAGGGAAGCCAATCAAAGCACATATAGGCTTACCAACCTTGGGGTCTGAACACATACAAAGTTATCATGGAGATCTGAGGAAACACTACTAGCTAGCACACTAAGTATAGTAAAACCTGAAAGATAATTGTGATTTGGTGTGTGTGGCGGTGATTTGGAATTTTTCTTCCATCACATTAGCCACTGAGAAGTTATTGTATTCCTTTGTTAAAACATGGTACTTCATTTTCAAAATTTGTATTACTTTGTTGTGTAACTCGTAGGTTCAATTTCATCGGTTGATTATGGGAGGTGATAGGGTTAGAGTGGAGCTTCCCTCATGTATTGGTTTACAAAGAGATATTGTTATTTGGGAAATCTTCAGAAAAGGGGGTCTTACAATTTTTTTGGTTAAGCTGAAAGGGTACGATTCGATGCTCTCATCTGATTTTGCTTGGGATAATGACATGGTAATGGTTCAAGGGGTTAGCATGCATGTGACTAAGGACTTCATCACAAAATTTATAGGTATGGAAACTATTGGATTAAAGGTTCTTAAGGATAGCTCTAGGAGAAATGAGGAACTTGATGCCTTTTTTAATGTCGATGAGAAGATACATTACATGGAAGATGGAATTTCAAGATTGGATTTACCTAGTCATTGGCCTAAAATATTCTTCTATATCATGAAGTATATTACTTGAGATGGGAAGTATAGGAAGTTGCATACCCACCATTTTACTTTGCTCAAGCACTTCCGTCACAATAGGAAGATTAGCATTTATTTTTTCTGTTTATCTCTTTACAAGATTTGATTCATGAATTTCAAGTGGAAAAGATGGTGGATCCTCTCCCCCAGGGCCTTATTATACTGTTGGTAAAAGAGAGATCCCCTGTTCTAAGTACTAGGGTCCTGGGTATGAATTTAGGGGAAGACTGGGAAGACCATCTTTCTTTGGTGGATCACAAGAAGCTTCTGATGATGAAGACCAAAGCTCAGAAGGACTACAATGCAACAACAACCCTTCAAAGTCTTGCTAGGGGTTCTTCTTCTAGCTCTCTAGAAGGGAATAACCTTATTAAGTTTTTCTCTCACAAGATGGAAGCTTTAGAGGTCATGGTGACACAACTTAAGGTTGAGAATAGTAATTTGATTAAAAATGTTAAGAGAATGAATGCAGAGTTGATCATATGTGGATAGAGGCTTGATAGTTTGTAGGATAAAGATGATATGGACAAGGGTAAGAGAATGAGATTGGTATTGAGAAATTCTAAAGACAAAGAAATTCCAATGTAGAGGCAGTTAAAGAATGAAGGTCCAAGTTTGATAACTAGAAAGAATTCTTCCTAAGTATATTTTTTACAGACTTTTTGCCAACCAATTTTTCTATAACTATATAACCTTTGCTATGTCTGGTTCTATCTGTGTAATGGTTTTTTTTGTTCTGTGATGGGATTTTTTTGAGTTAATCTCTTCTTGACTCTTTCCCTTGGATGGTGTTTTTTTGTACTTTGTGATCTTTCATGATATATATTTTGTAATGGACCTTAGAGTCTATCCAACAATTATCAATAAAAAACAATCATGTCCTACTTCATAGTAGAATAAGTGTATATAATTAACATAGTAATCGTGTCAAAAGCCATAGAAAAATTAGAAGTGTAAGGTAGAAAAAAATAGTAATAGAAACAACAATGTGTAATCAAGTAACGAAAATCATGTAGAAATATAGTCAAATTTAAGCATGGAGCCACAAAAATGGGACACCCATGGTGTCAAAATATAATCATAATAGAAGGCACAATGTGCTATAATTAGAGAAGCAAGTGCATATGTGTAAAGTAGGCATGAAACTACAAACATGGGACACCCACGTTGTCAGAAGACAAGCAAGGCCCTTGGGTCTTATAAAGAAAATAGTCAAAGCATTAGTAAACAATCAAGAAATGAATATGCATAAATAATTAGTGACAATATTATTAAAAAAAGTATAAAAAATAGTAATAGTAATGATATAGATAATAATGATAAGTTATCACTACACAAGAAACGTGTTAGTTCCATGGATCTACAAGATAACAATAAACACCATATATGTAAAAAAACATGATGAGGAAGGTGTAGTAACATATAATGAAATAAAATCACCTGTAAATTGTGGAGGGATTCCCCTAAGATAGTAGTGTATGGAACCAAGCCAAATCCTATCATCGTGTAAAAATTTGTGAGTTTCCTACATCAAGTTCAAGATACCTCATGAATGCATATGTGTAAAGAATATATATGTTATGTACTAAATCAATGTAACTGTTACTGCTAAAATTCATACCCTTGCTGAATCCAAGATTTAGCCTTTCAGTGAAACATGGGATGATCTCTCAATGTGGGACTTGACTATATGAGATCATCCTCCAGAGAAGTCTAACTTCCTCTTCCTATCTAAACTAGCACTAAAACTACCTCTAGACTAAGTCTACTTTAACACATCCAAGTCATCAGGGTTAAGTGAGAAGGGGAGGGAGGACAACATACAAAAACTAAGATAAAATAGAGGCGATAATGCTAGAAAAGAAGGGGTAATCAATCTCCATGAGGGGAATAATAGAAGGTAACATATAAAGGATAATGAAGATATGTTCCATAGACCAATCCATGCATCAACCCTTTCATTCCATGCATTATATACACTAAAAAATGGATAATTCATGGGTAGAATCCATACACAACATAAAATGCATGAAATGAGAGGCAAAGAGACAACAATGCAAAGTGAAGGGTAAAAATAAGCCACAATCTTCATTAAATTATTGCTGGGAGATGCACAAACCAATACAAACATCTAGAAGGTGTTGTATGCACCACAGACACTCAAATATGAGGTCTGAAACTTGTGGGAAGTCGGCCACCATTTTGACATGGTGTCATTACAATCAAAAGCGGGATCCTTTATAGTGAGTTTTTGAGTTGCATTTATAGAAAAAAAGAGAGAGAAGAAGAGGGGAGGAGAGAAGAGGCTCCTGAAATTTTCCAAACTACACACCGCCATATCACTAGTGCAAGAGGATGATACCCATACTTTATTAAATTATGATTGTTGAGGTGGTTGAGCGTCTGGTTCAAGTTAGGTGTGGCTTTTCATGCTTCGTGGATTTTAGATGATTCTACTTTGAGTTGCGACTTTCTTTCTTTATTGGTAGTTTTTAATACTCTGTGGCCTCTGTCATGTCCTCCATAGATTTCCTTATTGCACAACATTTAAAAACTCTCACACTTAGTCATTTAACGCTCCCGCTATTCTATGAGGTTTTCATCCTTCATATGGGGTGTTCACTATGCTTTACAGGCTCAATCCAATTTTTAAGCTTTTTGTGGTCATTACTCTGCACTTACTTTTCTTCTCGACATGATGCAGTTCTCCATTTCTTCACCTCACAGATTTCAACCTTAGTGGATTATAACCTTTGTCTCACATAATTGACCAAGTCCACAAAATCTCATATTTTCAAAGTCTATGTAACATTGTATGTTTCATGCCACGAAGCAATAAGCTTTCCCACTTCTTCACTCTCCCGATAATTTCTTTAGCCTATTTTCTAACTTTTCATAGGTGTGTAAACTATGTGGTGATATGACCTTTCCTTAAACCCACAAAAGACTAATTTTTATGTCCATATAAGATTGAATTCTTTAATGCCACAAAGGTCTAACACTTGACTTTAAACTCTGTGAAACACTAACTCTATAAAAAACATTCATAATTCTTGAGCTCCAATTCCTTTGTTTCACGGGTTAGGAGAACCTGAGGAACACTACATTCACACATGTTAGAAAATATTAACTTAGTGTTCAACAAATTTCATGAGTAAAAAGTATCTAAGTCCTAACTTGGATGGTTCAAAATTGCATGGGGGTGTAATTTTGAACAATAGTTTGGCAATCTCTAAGGGACATATGCCTACTAGATGATGAAGACGAGTAACCTTAAATCATCCATTGGGCATGAGTCAAACAAATACCTTGAAAATTGATCTTAGTCATTTAAAATTGACCCCTGAATCCACATGAACTTAACACTAATTTAAAGCTACCCTTTGAAGCTGATCCTTGGAGCTTTGAAAAAACTTGGAAACTACCCCAAAATCTTTTGATTTTCACACAAATGAAGGATATAGGCCATGCACAACAACAAAATTCCCACAAAAAATATACACAAAATGTGAAAATCCTACATGTTCCAAGTGGAAACATGCAAAGTGTGCACAAACACTTGTTTTGTAATAAACAACCTACACTACTACTCTAACCAAAAGGAAAGGAATCTAAAAAAACTTGATGCAGACTGGGAAAAGTAACTTCCCTTTCTTACAAAATACGGGCATGTGATAATTTTAATAACTAAATCACATGATGGATGTGAAATTGTGGGCCACACTTATTTGTTTCTCAAAGCATCGGATGGGAAATAAAAATGCACCTCCTTTGATTTCTCTACATTTGGTTTGGATGGATGCACGTGCCAACATTTAATGCTTTAGAGCTCTTCCTCATGCTCTGAATTGAACATGACCATGGTGTTGGAAGCACAAAAAATGAGGGGGGTGATGACTCAGTGTGCAATAAATTTTATCATCCACTTATATAATTTTAACCATTAACCATTTAATTAACCATTAAGCATTCATGCTTAAGAACATAAGAAAAAATGAGATTGAAACAACACTAAAACGCTAGATATAAGTGGGAAACCATGAAGGGGAAGGAAACCCACTGAAAAAAATATTTATTAGAGCTATGAATCAAATTTAGTTGAGCAATAACTCAATAAGGAGCACCAACCCCTACGTTTAGTGAGGCATTAACCCCACAAGGAGCACTAACCCTTGATTTTAATAGACCACCAACCCTGCAAGGAGGAACCAACCCCCAAGATGAATAAAAAAACCAAATACAAATAATATGTTTGTCACCACTAATTTATTGCTGCAAAAACTTAAGATGACACTATGAATCTCACTCTCATTCCTCCTTCAAATTTTCTCACTAGGTCAACTCGCTCTATATCTTCTTTACCTAGTTGAATTAGGTCCAATGACATATCTTTATAACACTTGAAAAAACTCTAGAGCATCATAGAATACTCTCAAACCTCTCTTATAGATTACAAATACCTCTTACACATTTTTTTCTCTTCCCTCTTGCTCACACTTTTCCCTCTCTTGCACAACTAGCTCAAATGAGATTTCTAATTTGATTTTATACATGTTTCTTCATTATGATTCATTTGGGTTGGCCATAATAGAGTAAAATCAATTCCTAGATCATAAGAACATGATAAAAATATCATTCAAAGGACCATATAGGTTGCCACCAACACCTAAAACCATTTAGACCTCTATTAGGACTCAAGAAGCCCTAAAACACCAAAACAAGCAAATCACCACAAAGGGAATGTTATAGAGTAAAACCACCTTCACCAAAACATGGAGGAAACTTAGATATGTTTTATAATCCTTCAGAAACCTCAAGGAACCATGAAAAACTTAGAAAAAACTTCTCATGCCATGAAACCTACTTGAGACCATGCACAATCAAGCACCCTCAAAACTAGTCTTCAGAGAACAAGCCAATAAAACAGTCATGAAAGGTGAGGGATCAGGAGCGTGAGTTTTAAAATTTGGTTTTGGGAGGGAATCCAAGAGGGATCCTTGAGCAGAGGATCATGGGGAGAATCTACAAGAGGGTAGGAAGGATGCTCAATTCACTACGGAAAGGGATAAGGTGGAGCCGGTCAAGGGCCCCTCTGTCACATGGGTGAGGCATGTGGTAGGTTAACCAGTCAAATAGGTAAATTCCATTGATCTCTCCTCTATTTGTAATGAAAAATGTGTTTTCTTGGAAATACTAGATTCTCCACCCAATCGTGTTTGGTCTTCTATGGGTAATACCATTTTGGCCAAGATTCCCTGTAGCAGACCCAATATTGAAGACTTTAGGAAATGGGAAAATAGGAAATGGATGCCTAAGGGGGAGATGGACATTGTGGCTTACGCTAATGCCTTTTTTTTTATTCATCTATCTCTGGAGGAGGATTTCTTAAGGATTCTTGTAGGGGGCCTTGGTTCATGGGTCATGCTATGGTTTTGGTTCAAAAGTGGGTGCTAGGTTTCAATCCTTTGGAGGATGTCATTAAATAATATCCTGTATGGGTCCAGTTACCTGGCCTTTTGTTGGAATATTGGGACTTGGATATCCTTCATGGGATAGCTAAGGCCATTGGTGCCTTGGTCATTATTGATCTGGTTACCTGTGCTGGAACAAGGCTTTTTTGCACATTTTTGTGTAAATGTCACTCTTGAAACACCTTTACCAAGAAGCATTGAGATCAAAGCACCATGGGGTAGTTCATACCCAAAATATTGACTATGAGTTTTCTCCTTTTATGTGTTTTTCTTGCTTTAAAACAAGACACAATATCAAATCTTGTCCCAAAGCTAAAGAGGAGGCTATTATTAAAGCTCAACATAAGAAGATAAGAGCAAGAATGATCTAAAGGGAAAGGGACCAATGTAGTTAAATGGTAGTGGACCGTCAAAGGTCAATCTTGAATGGTGTCAGATAGAAAATCCCAAGGAACTTGCTCCAGAAGTTTAGGACAAGACAATTGATGAGAAAGGGCAACAATAGTGAGGCAACCCAAGAATCTGGGAATAATGAGGATACAATGTTTTTGAGGATTGTTAGGAGGATAGTATAGTGGGTTCAATAGTCCAAGACTCTTTAGATGTAATTTTATTTACTCATAGACCAGATGAAGCTCTACTGGTGAGAAATATGTATCAAATGTTAGATGTAAATCTGGAGGACATCTCTACCATAGTGGAGGATGCACAACAGGGACAAAATCTTGATGAAGAAATGGAAAAAGAAGATACAAATGTAAGTAAGAAGGTGGATGATGTGGTCAAAGAGAGTGCATTTATGGTGAGCTCAAATTTTCTCGTCCCTGACTCTAGCCATCCCTTAACCAGATTTCAACACCAAGAACTAGATCTAAGGCAGATGTAGGAGAAAACAAGGCATCCCAAGGACGGCCTTTAGAGAAGGAAAAAAGGGATAAAGCGATAAAGAAAGATATCATGGAGGGTTGCCAAAAACCATTAGTGTTGGGTAAGAAATACTCTTATCATAAATGATTTTCATCTCCTGGAACATTAGGGGCCTAAATCAGCCCAGTAAGCATAGGATTTTGAGGGATTTAAAAGAGAAAGAGAAACCAAATGTGTTAATGTTACAAGAAACTAATATGAATGACGTGAGGATGAAGTATTTTCAGGCTTATTTTTGGAAAGATTCAGGATTTCACTATCAACCTTCTGTTTGTGCCTTAGGAGGTTTGTTGTGCCTGTGGCAAAAGGATAAACTGGAAGGATATCCTCTTATTAATAGTCAACACCATTTAGCTATTTGTTTTACTAAAGTCAGATCTAGAAATTAGTTTATCCTATCAAATGTCTATGCTCCCAATACCTCTGTGGGAAGAAGGGAGCTATGGGAGTAAATGACCACTTTTAGAAGAATGTTTAATGATTTAAATTAGATTATTGGTGGATACTTTAATACACCCTCATCCCTTCTGAGAATAAAGGGGGTATTAATGTCTTCACGTAAAGTATGGAGGACTTGGGTAATTTCATGGGTTGGAATGCCTTAATTGATCTGAATCTCAGTGGTTCCAAATTCACTTGGTCCAATAGGAGAGAGGGGGATAATCTTATTCAAATAAGATTGGATCAGTTTTTTGTCAATACTCAGTGGATTCAGCAACAACATTACACTCTCTCCACCCTTCCTAGGATTGGGTCAGATCATAATCCATTAATCCTCAAAATTGATGTCAGAGCTCACATGGTTGGTCATCCCTTTAGGTTTGAAAAGATGTGGACTACTCACCTTGATTTGGAACAAAGACTTCAGGACTAGTGGAACATTGAAGTGAGAGGTAACAGTATGTTCAGGGTGACCACCAAGCTCAAAAATATCAAAGTTAATCTGAAATTCTGGAATAAGGAAATTTTTGGAAACATTTTCCTTCAAAAAAGTAGAATAGCGGAGGATCTCAGGATTCTTGAAGAAAACATGGAACATGGAGGGTGGAGCCCCGAGAAAAAATCCAAACAAAATACCCTTCTTTCAGACTACCACAATATCTTGCATCGGGAAGAGGTTTACTGGAAGCAACAATCGAGAATCATGTGGCTTAAGGAGGGGGATCAAAACACCAAATGTTTTCATATCTCTGCTACTATTAAAGCTAATAAAATGCATATTCAAGAGATCAAGAAAGGTAATGGGGATATTACCAATGATGATAGTGATATTGCTTCTACCATTGTTTCCTTCTTCAAAAACCTTTTTGCTGAGGATCTTCTTAGTGATGAAGTTACTAAGGAAGAAATCCTTAACCTCTTTGAACCTGCTATTAGTCCTGATGAAAATCAGGAGCTCATTGCTATCCCTGATGAAGAGGAGATCAAAGCTATTTTGGATGCTATAGAAGGTGATAAAAGTCCTGGCCTAGATGGATTTCTGGATTTTTTCTTCCAACTCTATTGGGATATTGTTAAGATTGATGTGGTTTTTGTTGTTCAAGAATTTTTCCGATCAACCTGCTTACTTAAATAGATTAATCATACTTTTATTTCCCTCTTACCCAAAAAACCTGGGGCTAAGGATCTAGGGGACTTTAGACCAATTAGTCTGTGCAATACCATGTACAAGCTCATCTCTAAAATTCTGGCCTTTAGACTTAGGGAGACCCTTGGTAGCTTCATTTCTCCCAACCAAGGGGCTTTTGTGCCTGGTAGACAAATTCTGGATAGTATTATTACAATTCATGAAACTATTCATTCTGTGGAACTTTCTGGAAGGGAAGCCATGATTCTGAAGTTAGACATGCAAAAATCCTATGATAGAATTTCTTGGGATTTTTTGTACTCTCTTCTCTCTAAGCTGGGCTATAATCCTCATTTCATTAAAATGATTCAGGCTTGTACTAAGGATCCAAGATTTTTAGTTATCATAAATGGTAAACCCAATGGTTTTTTCAAAGCTGAAAGGGGGCTAAGACAAGGAGACCCTTTATCCCCCTTCCTGTATATAATTGTTGCTGAAACTTTGTGCAGATTATGCCTTAAATCCTAGAGAGAAGGTCACATGGAGGGGATTAAGGTGGCTAGTGGTATAGAAAATCAATGTCTACAGCAGTTTGTCGATGATATGGTCCTTCTGGGTCAAGCTGTTGTTCAAGAAGCTAGGACTATCAAAGGCATTACTAAGAAGTATGAGAGGGCTACATGGCAGAAAATCAACTTTAGGAAAAGCTCTTGTTTCTTCATAAATGTGGGAAAGGAACAACAGATCAGATTGGCTACCATCCTAGATTGTAATATCAAAAGCCTTCCTGATTCCTATTTGGGAATGCCTCTCTATGGGAGTAAAATTGATGGAGTGTGGAATCTTCTCTTAGAGAGATTTCATAAGAAGTTGGCCTCTTGGAAAGGCTCCCTTCTCTCTCAAGTTGGGAAGGCTCAGCTTCTTCAGAGTAGTCTGCAAGGTATTCCTTTGTTTATAATGTCCATCTTTATTCTTCCAAGCAGAGTCAAGAAGGCCATTGAAGGGATTCAGAAAAGGTTCTTATGGACTGGATCTGAGGATAAAAATAGACTCCCTCTGGTTGCTTGGGACAAGGTTACCCAACCCAAGGATAAGGGTGGTTTGGGTCTTAAGAATATTCAGTTTATGAACCATGCCCTCATTGCTAAGGTTGGGTGGAGGCTTCATAAAGAAACTGGTATCTGGGTGACTATTCTGAAAGTGAAATATTTTCTGCCCTTTGGCAGAATGTTGAATTTTTTTTCATTGATTTAGTGCTTCTGAGAGTTTCTATTTTCTTGAATAACCTATGCCAAACTAGGAAATTGCTTATCAAAGGGTGCAAATGGAACCTTGGAGATGGATCTAAAATCAAATTCTGGGAGGACCCTTGGGTGGAGGATGTTTCCCTAAATTTGAGAAATCCTTGGAGGGAACTTTGGCATTTCTACTCTGATGAGAAAGGAGATCTTGTGTGTAATTATTGGGATGATGAACGTAGATGGTCCCCTATCCTTCCCCCTCCTTTCTTTCATGGGGATATCCAACCTTTTCATGAGTTGAATAGGAAACTAAGGGATCTTCATATCCCTCTTGATAGTGTTAAGGATGATCTTGTTTGGAGACTCACTAATACTGGAGATTATGAGGTTAAATCTGGATATTTGACAAACTTTGACCATATGGATTCAAATGTTGTTTGGAGGAAGGTTTGGAACAAACATCTTATCCCTAAGATCAATTTTTTTTCTGGGAAGTCATCAAAGGTAAGATCCTTACTGTTGACCATCTAAGAAGGAAGGGAATGATCATTATTAATAGATGTGGGTTGTGTAAGGACAATGAAGAAACTATCAGGCACTTATTTCTGGAATTCCCTTTCTCTTTTCAAGTTTTTGCAGTGATCCTGGGTATCTTCAATGTGTAGTGGGTCCTCCCTGGTGATGTGGCTCTCTTACCTGAGTAGTGGAACTTCAATTTTCAGAATGACATGGTTAAAAAAATGTGGAAGATGGCCTTGCCTCACATCTTTTGGGGAATCTAGATTGAACGTAATAACAGGATTTTCAAGAACAAATCGGTTAGCTCGAGCAGGGTTTCCAAAAAAGTGTTATAGGATCTTAAGGATAACTCTAGGATCCTTAAATCCAAATAGGTCAGAGTGTTCTTGAAGTGGGAGATGGATGTGCTTAGGAACTTAGAGGCTGAATCCTCCTTCACCATTAAGGAAAATTTGAAATGCATTGTCAAATGGATCAAACCGCTGGATGATAGCTTCAAGCTAAAATTTGACGGGTCGGCTAATGCGATTGATAAAGTGGCTGGAGGAGGGGGTCTTGTTTGTGACCATAAAGGTATTTGCATTGATGCCTATGTGGGGCCTATAGGAAATCAATCAAACAACATAGTGGAGGCCAGAGCTATATTTTGGGGAGTTAGGCTTTGTCGCAACATAGGATTAAAAATATGATTATTGAGGGTGACTCAGCATGTGTCATTAATGCTCTCAAGGATAGCAAAAAGTGTGGCTGGAAACTTAATAATTTTATTATGGAGGCATGTGTCATCCTTGCTTCATTTGATCAAGTGGTCATTCAACACTCTTATCATGCGGGGAACAAACCGACAGATGCGTTGGAAGATAAAGGTACAACCATGGTGGATTTGGAGACGTGGATTGGGACACGTACTCCTTGGAGTCAGGTGAATAAGCTCATTAATGATGATGTAATGTAGGAAGAAAGGTTTTGATGAAAACCCTGGCTCACAAGCTCAGGATTACAAAATGACTTTCCTTTTTTGGAAAACCAACCTTGTCAATTTCACTTGTTTCTCTGATCAGTGTATCTCTCGACTCTGCGAAGGTGTTTTTTTGTAGGTTTCATGGGGGGTGATAGGGTGAGAATGGAGCCCACCACTTTTCTCCATCTCAAAAATGACACGGGTCTGTGGAAAGTGCTGCATAAAGGGGGTTTTACTAAATTCATTTGAAGGCTCAAAGGTAATGACCCTATCCTGTCTGTTGAATTTTCTACTGCCTGGAAGGATGGTAGTTTTGATTTTCATGGGGTTCATATTGATGTCTCAGAGGAAGTAATTTATGAAGTTACTGGGTTAAAAATGGAGGGCCTCAAAAATTTTAAAGACAAAACTAGGAAGAAGCACGAAATTGTGATTTTCTTTGAGGCTGGGGAAAAAATCATTACTTACGATGATGGGATTGCCCGCACTTGCTTGTTGGATATGTGGGCTGATGTTTGCATGGTTATCATGAAGTATTTGACCCTTGAAGGGAAATTTTGAAATTTTTCAACCTATCATCTGTCTATTCTCAATCTTTTCTATCGGGATCAGTCTATGAGCCTCACTTATTTTCTTTATCGATTGTTGCTCTCGACCATCAAGGATTTTAAGAAGGAAAAGATGGATATCCCCCTCCACCAAGGTCTCATCCTCCTCATGGTTCAAAGAGGTAAAATGGCCATCCATTTCCCTATTAATGACCACAATTCAGATCAAGAAACCCTATCCTCCCGCATTAACAAAATTAAGATACAAAAAGTGATTGAAACAGATAAGGGCATTGTTGATGCCTTGTGTAATCTCAAAAAAGGTATCAAGAATTTGGATGATAATTCCACCAAAAGGGCCTAAGAACTTATTGATTGGGAGGCTAGGATTATGAGGGTTGAGACCACCAATGACACCATTCTCACTATCAACAAAAACCTCATTCAAGAGATAAAATATTGCCATCAGAGTATTGATTCCCAGAACAAAACCATTAAAGGTATCCAAGCTGATTTCATTATGCAAGAGCAGTGGATTTCTATTTTGTAGGATCAGGTTGCTACTAAGGAGGGAAAAAGTAAGATGAAGTTGATGTTGAGCTCGTCTGATAGTGAGGAATCAAACACTGGAGATAGCTCGGGTATGGTTGCTGACTCTAATCAAAGAAAGGAATAGAGGGACAAGTAGGTTGAGACCCAGAGGGGGAACGTGGTTGTCAACTAACTGAAAAGGGTCATTATCAAGGTGGCTGGTAGGAGGGATGGAGGTCCAAACACTAGATCCCGTATCAGGGCCACGGTGAACTAATTACGTACCTTTTACTGCCCTTTTTTGTTTGGTTTGTTTTTTATTTCTGCCCCTTTGGTGTCCAAAAAAATATGTTTAATTTGTAAACTCTTGTAGGTTGGTCCATCTATGTGAGAGGATGTTGATAAGTACTTTTGACTCTGTCTTTATGCTCTTGTTTAAGTTTTTGTCTTTGAAAACTTGTTCCTTTATGTATGGGGTTTTTTTGGTCCCTGTTTAAAACAAAACTATTTTATGTTATGTAAAAAAATAAATTCCTCAAAGCTCATCAAAAATACAAGTGTGATATACCAATGGAAATATCATGAACTCAATGGAAATATTGTGACCTCAAGTTCATCACCAGACTCAAACTATGCCACGAATCAGACTTTAGGACCTCCAAAATACTTTTGTAACCAGACTACTTCAAACTGTTCAAAACTACCCAAAAACCAGTCTTGCAAGATAGGGCACACTTTACCTCCTAAGAGCTCAACCATGATATGAAACCATCATGTAAATGAATAACTCCAATACTTCCATAAATGATAAATTAGTCATCAGGTCCAATGGAAAACTTTGGCATAAATTGAAAATATTCAAAAACTTACAATTTTGAGTGGGGTATGCACATAACTAATAGCTCCAAATCACACATGGAGAAATATGGAGGAGTCCTCTACAACCTATAATCATAAATTTTGAGAAAAAAATAAATTATGGGTTACTTTGTGCAATATCTCTCAAGTCGCTACACATCTCGGGTTTTGAGAGGGTTTAAAAGTTGTTTACCTTATTAATGATTGTTCATAAAAATATGATGATCAAATGACCTCATTATAATTGTAAAATCTCCATAATATACCTATTAAACTTTACCCAAGATCTTGGGTCCCCATGTCAAAGCACAAACTATCCAATGAGCATCAGAAATTCAACTTTCTACTTAAATTCTCACCTTCAGGAACCCAGTTTTGGTAAAAATGACATAACTTGTAAAATATTCAACAAAAATACCTAAAGCTTGGACCACACCATCATATCAAACTTCCAAAAAATCTCCAATGATCACCTTTTCCCAAATATTCCTAGAAGCACCAACTCCACCATATGAGGGCATGCTTTCTTAAGGGTTAGGTCTAGGAACAAACCCAAAACCACTATATAACACCTAAACTAACACTCTAAGACACTTGTGAGTGTCCCAAAAAATATTCTACATGATTTACATGCTCTTACCATGCTCACATAGCTGTTACATACCTTACTTCATCATGTCATACCTCATTCTACTCTATGTGCCTCAAGAAGAAACACCTTGAACATGCTTGCTTCACTAAATTTGACCTCAACATCACTTAGCCAACCTTTTACACCTATTAGGAGCTTTAACACATTGCATGAAATTAACACAACATCCTACATACCTTTTCAAGTCACTAACATACTCCTACAAGCCACTATACTACTCAAGAACTCATGAACCATCATGCAATCTCAACAAAATACTCACCTTGTCTTGACACTAGCAATCAACCTTCATGATTTTTAACTCTTTTGAAATCAATCACATCAATGAAAACTCCTACAACATGATACTTTGAAATCAATAACAACATAATGCCAACAATCTCCCCCTTTGTTATTGATTGCAAACCTATTGATGAAAAATCACACAAGACTCATTCTCCTCTTAAGGAACATCATGCCATCAACTCATTCTCCCCCTTTTGACATTAATGAAAAAGAAAACATACCTGTAACATCATGGTCCTCTTTATTTGAAAACAAAAAATTCTCATCTTTTGGTTAGAAACATCAACCAAACCTTTCAAGATCCATTAGACCTTCTTCATATTTGATTTTGACTCCTTAAGCAATACAAGAGAAATATGACTCCCCTTAAGCAAATGCATACTTTTCAATTATGTTTCAAACATTGATCATGCATATAAATGATGTAAAACAACTACCAATTGTAAGAAACAAACAACTAACCTCATCAACAATAGATTATGTAACACCCAATCTTTTCTTCATAACTTTTTGTGCCTTCTTGGCACTATAACCCTGCTTAAACATTTGTTCTTACTATGCTCTATGGCCTTCATTCTACTTATAGTCCTTAAAAATATTCCTTGATGACTATACTATTCTTTCCTGACTCTTGACACCTTTATTGTAGTAATTATTTTACCCTCAATACCTCTTTCTAACCCCAAACGCGTCGGCCTATCACCCAACATATGCTGGGTGCTCACTCAAGGTGTGCGTGGGTGTCGAGCCCCTCCTTTATGTGAGATTTGCAAGAGAGTTCTGCCATTAATGAAGGATTATTTGCATAAATAGAAGTACATGCATCTACTTAAAAGGTAAAAGATATAACTAAATAATCTACACATCAATGCATCACAAAAGGTAAATAAACATTGTATGAAGCACAAGGAACCAGATTTGAGTCATGACAAGCCAAATAACATGAGGGTTTACACCCATAAACAAGATGTACAAAATAGATCCATGTATATTGATTTAAAAGAGTTTCTAGTAGCCACACTACATTCAAAAGGGTCATCTTAGACCATATACATCAAATGATAGATATCCAACCCCTGCAAACTAATTTGATTAGAGATCCTAACTATGCTTTCCCCATTATAACCCTTGTTACAGACCCCAGTACCCATACATATGCTTAATGATATCCCTTACAACCCTCTAGCATCAAGAACTCTAAACCCTAACATCATGAGCTCCAAACCCTTAGCATTTCCTAACATTTCTATAGCACCTCGTTACCCTCCTTATCTTAGCACTCATGTACCTTCTAGTGCCTTTGCACTACCTTCTCCCCTCCTTCCTCCTTGTTTTTGTCCCAAGAACTTATTTAAATAGGATCAACGTCCACCACCATGATTTCTCTCTTGAGTAGATCATGTGCCAAGTGTCAATGTGGTTCTCCATTAGTGAATGCTTATCCTCTTTGCAAAACCTTCCACTAACTATAATGATGCCTCTGGGAATATTCCCTGCATGGAATATCCTTTTCTTGGCCTCTAAAGTTCTAGGTTGGCACCTTATCCAATTATCACACCTAGTTGGGTCCTCACATTTTTCCTCAAGGGACTCCATGATGCCAAATATGGATAAGTCCTTTAAAACCTTGTTCTACCTCCTACATGTACCTTGGTTTCACTTAAACCCTTCTCAAACCCTTTTCCTGTGCATTTTTCCCTAAGCGCTCTTCTATTTACTAATCCTGTGTGCATGCCTCTTGGTATTTAGCCAATATTTAGGGTCCAACATCACCCCACACTATGTTTGTTCTCCATCCTCAGAAACATTCTGCTCCTTCAAAGAATAAATAATAGTGGAATTGAAATAATCTAAATAAAGAATGGAAGAATATGCTACTGCTACATGAGGAGTGGGAACTCCTTCTTCACGGATGCCTCAATCTTCTCCCAAACATCTACTTCTCCTTGCGCCTGCTGAAGTAGGTCACCCACTAATGTTCTTACTTCATCAAAAATTAGTTCATCACTCTTACATTTTAATGTATCTACAATGCTTCCCAGCTGCTTACTAAGACTGCCTAGTGCATCCATCTTGTGATTGACTTAGGGGTATAGTTCCTTTAGCCTATTCTTAATTGAACCCCGCAAGGTTTTGACTACTTCCAACTTCTTCTCAACCTTAGCTAAGATCTTATCATGCTCTGCCCTATTGCCTTTGTTCTTTTCTTGAAATTATTTCAGATCTGCCTCATGTGTAGCAACCAATATGCTTGTTACATTGTCTCCGTTGGCATAGTTTTCATACACGACTTTGGCCATCTACGCGGTAGTCTTTACTATGGCAAGGAGCTTGCAATACTGAGTCACTATCTCCCCAATCTTTAGATTTTCTTCCTCCTTTTGGCATTCCATCACCTCTTTTTCAAATTCTAATACAAGTGGCCACATCTCCATGGTGAGGATGTGCGTTAAGTCTTCCAAGCAATGCAAGGTTGACTCGTGTTTCTGCTCAGGCGGGGCCAGGTATGGGTGTTTTAAGATAATGGCATCTAAAATGGCCTCTATCTTCTTGTGGAATTTGCGCACCTTCACCTTTTCATCCCTCAGTTCACACCTTAACTACGCAATGATAAATTCCTTCTATTTTATCTCCTTGTCCCGCTCAATGATATCCTCATTCTTTTTCTCAAGATCTTCCTCTAAGACCCTTATTCTATCATTTCTGCTGAAGAGTATTACTTCCAAATCCACCGATACTTTATTGAGCGTGTTGCAAATTTTTTCATATGACAATTGTTGGGCATTTACAAGAAGGTTTACTCCCTTGACATTTGGTATCTTCATCATTGCATCATGATTTACCTCAAACTTGGGTTCATCAACATGGGAATCAAAAGCCCATGATAACATTTTCCTCGTGTGGGGGTATACACTCTCTTCATCAAAATAAGACCAAGTGAGGAGTTAGTTTGTGGGAACTGTACTTTAGAAGTGTGTGCACAGTACCTTACTTGGATCATTAATATAAGTCATATTGTGTTCCTGCACTGTTACTGTGCCCTTCCCGCCTGTGCACACTACCATTAGGAAGCTTACTGCTAAGCTGGGGTATCCACCCATGCTCCCATACTCCTTTCCTACACTTACACTCTCTTTAGTTTTCTTCAGCACTTTTTCGGTGCTTTGCTCTACTTCTTGCTCCACTAACTGTTCGATAATACCTACCACCTCCCTATTTATAGTGTTATCCATCTGCTCCTCATTTGGGATCGGGGTCTTCTGATCTTTCATGTTTACTTCCTCACTCCCCCTTGTCATGAGCACCTTCCTCATTCTCATCCCTCTCTTCATTTCCTTCTTCATCTGACTCATGTACATCATACACATGATGATTCTGAGCCTCACCGCGCTCTTCATCATCTTCATCACCCTTGTCGACTTCCATGCTTTCTATTTCTCCTGAGTCCGACCCTTTTGTCACCCTTTAATTCTTCCTTACTAGTGACTCCAATACAAGGGACTTATCTTTTTCTTCTCTCTCAGGTGACTCTTCCCTTACCAGTGACTCTTCCTTCTGCAGCGACTCTTTTCTAATGGGAGACCTCTTCCGGTGGACATAAGTACTTATGCCCACACCTGACTCCTATGCCCCTAGTGTTTGTACTATCTGCATCCTCAACACCTTTTTCTCAGGAGCCTCCCCTATTTCTCTTTTCCTTGGCACAACCTTTTTCCTGGTGGTGGGGTCGTCAGGAATGGAGACATCATCTTCAACATAAGGGAATTTTTCATACTTAGGCCTTCGGTGCAAATACATCCTCACTATTGTCCTCCCTATAACAAGCAATGTAATTGGTTTCAACATGTGCACGTCATGAGAGACATACTTCTCCACATAGGTGCACTTCTTTGGGTATAATAAATTGCTGTGATCACTTGTGATAATCTTGATCTACTACATTTAGATTAAACCTTAATTTTTTTGCCTCTTTGAATCGATTGACCCCGACTTGGAAGTACTGCACCATGAAGGAGAAAGGAAAATTACACCAAGGACTCTTGGTGCCATCTATCAAAGTAAATATACTGATACAAAAATGCTGGTATACAAAAAACTCAACCTCTCCTTGTACTAATGAAGGTAATTGCTCAAGTATTCTCCATTCATCCCTGAATGCATCATGCATCCGCTTATACCACTTTTCTAGGCATGCCTTATGAGTGGCCGTCATGGTGTCACAAGTATATTGTTCAAACCTCTTGGTGGGGGAGGGGTTCTCATCTAGGTATTCCCAAACAAACTTATCCAGCCCATCGGGCACTCCAATCTCTGAAAAGAAAATGGTGAGGAGGACATTACCAAACATGATCTTCTCTCCATCATGCATGACATTTATAATCTCCTCTACAGTAAAAGTTGAGAGGTTATAGATGGTCCCCTTCGAGATCTTGAGGCATACATTAAACTAGGACTTTGTGATCTATGTCCATCTCTTTTTCCCATTTTACTTTGTGACCAAGTGCACAACCATCCTCATCACAAGGTCGGTGATTATAGAAATGTTGAAGTGACGTGAACCCTTCTTGTAGTCATAAGCTTCAATGGTCTTCTTAATGGCTTCTTTGTCTCCCAAATCATCATCCAATGATTCTCCTTTGTAGATAAGGCTGGTGAACTTAGAAATCAGTTGGGGGGTTATGTACATCCACTGACCTATGAAATAGAAGTGGTTTTTATGCATGCGTGACATCGACTATTGGTATAGTCACTCAGGATTGCTAAAATAGGGAAACTCGTAGAGTTTCAACAACCCAACCTTCTCCATTTTCACCTTCACTTCATTGTCATAGATAGGTATTCCATCTAGTGTCCTCTTCTCTATAGGGTGAACCAGTTCTAGTGTCATCTCATTTTCTGTGGTGCTTGTTTGATGGTTGTAATCACTTATGGCCATCTTTCTGACATGAGACACCCATTCCTTACTAAGTAATATGTTTTCTAGGTATTGCATTTCCACGTAGCATTCTTCATTGAAAATGGTATAAATGACTTATTTTCCCTTGCCCTTTCCCTTCTTCGGTGAAATTTTTGCTACTTTCCTTGGTTCCATTCCTTCGTCGGGTCCTTAAAATTTCTTCCTCTCTCCTGGTCTTGGCTCTACTCAGCTTTGTGGCTCAAATCCTTAGCGAAAATCCCTCCAAATCCCATGCCCTAGCTATGCAACCTTAACTTGGAAAACCCTTTTTCTACAAGATGGCATAACACCTGTGGGATCCTTCCACACAACCTTCTCCACTTACGCTTGTGTACTCCTTTCCACTTTGGTTCGTTGAGCAAACTAGATATGCATGCAAATCTTCACCAATATTCTCATACCTTCTTCGTAAGGATGCCCTAGTTTACGATATTTCTTTGATAACTTAAAACACAAGGTAAAAAATAACACACCCCTAATCTTCTATTTATAACTTTTTCTTTTCTTCGCAATAAATGTCATTCCACCTACAAACATGCTTTCACAATAAAGGCATATTTTTCCAATGTCAACCTTCAATGTTTTTCCTCCATGCTCAATCCTACCTGAAAAACTTTGGCAACCTTCAGGTGTGTAAAAACCCCTTACTTACCTCAGATCATTATGCACGCGCTTATAACACCAAAGGAATTATTCCTCTATGTCTTAATCTTGGTTCTTGACTTCCCCTACCTCATTTTTTTCCTTCTGTAGACACCAAAATTAGGTCATACTACCCTTATAACCCCGTTAATTAAATTAATCATACCTTACCTATTCATATCCCATAGTGCACACGATTAATTGAATTAATTACCTTAATTAATTTAATTAACATCCTCACTTGACCACCTCACCTAGCCACCTCACTCCATGACCCACTTAAACCCCATTGATGACCTAAGACCAAGTCTAAGCCTATCGTAACCAACTAGAACTTAGTCTAAAACTACACTTAACTCTCATTAACAAACCTGAGAGGACTCTTACTCATCCTTCCATGATCTATCACTCAAGACTCGGATGAAGATTGAAGACCATGCCAAAAATAGCAACAATCAGGCTATTTTGGGCCAACTTAGATATTCTTGCCTTAACCGATACTGATTATATCTCAACTGATGTTGGTCCCCTAACTGTCATCGGTTAGGTTAAATACATTTCCAAAAGCCTTTTTTAAGGTTGGTCATTTGATTCAGGATATCATACGAATAAAGACTTGGAGCACTCAAATTTCTGAATCACTCAGGTAAAGGAAAGCACTCGGGAGCACTACCAACAACCATCGACATCCATCACCTTCTCCATGGTCATGGATTCACATAGAGAAACATGGAGGCTCAAACTTCTGTGACATGTACATGACATCCTTTCTCTTCGGATCTATGCCACCATTGTTTTCATCACTTGCACTCTCCAGATCCATTCTTCAGTAAGTACCTAACATCTCATCAGTTATCACTATTTTCTTTCAGTAAGATCTTCATTCCTCTCAGTAATTTATTTTTCTGTACATCCGTATACCTCCTCCCTCCCACCAACATATTACCTTACCATATCTATCCCTTTCACCTATCTTCACCATCTCCTATTTATCCCTGAGTCACTAAGGCCATTTTATGACCTCACCTCCACCATTTCCAACCCCTAAGCAATCACATAGAGCTTGGAAACTGTTATCCAAAATTCACCCCTAGGGTAAATTTGATAACATGCATTGAATGCTCAAGTCCCAGGCAAATAGATTGATTTAAGGAAAAAAATCATGTTTCTAGGGTCCCCTCGGATCTTTTCTAACTCTCCTGTCTAAGAAGAAAGGAGCAAGTTCCAAAAAAGGGTGAAAAAGTTACAAAAAACAAGCTTGGGCCAGAAAAAATCATGAAAATTGGCTAAGTCCTAGTCCTCGCAGCAGTCGGGACAGTTGGGACGTCGGGGCGCGAATCGGCCGAAAAACCTCCAGGCCGTCCAACGGGCAAAGGGATATCTGGGCCATAGGGACGCGCAGGACACGAAAGGGTGAACCGGCCGAAGGTAAAAGCAAAATCAACTAACTGTTGCGCAGATAAGGTTGGGACATCTGGGCCGAAAAGACATGAAGGACGTGAAAAGGAGAAGCAGCCGCAAAGAGGGACAAGGAAGCCCATTTCGGGTGGTTTAGAAGAATCTGTCCCAGACAGTCTGAGACACTCAGGCCAGAAGTACGCGGCAAACGTGGGGAGCCGAAAGAGTCGAGAGCCAATCAAATCACGACACGTGTCTTCGGCCGAAAGAGGGACAAGGAAGCCCGAATCGGGCGGATCAGAAGTTTTTGTCCCAGACAGTTTGGGACACCCAAGCCAAAAGGACGTGAGGGACGCAAAAAGCTAGTAGGCCCGCAGATGAATCAGGAAACGCCACGTGTCACAAGGGAAGGCGTCCAAAATTTCAAAGGGCAAGGTTTGAAGCGTTGGCCTGAGCCAATCAGAAGAGGATGTGTGTCCAATGGAGCAGGGAAGCACAAAGCTCGGGGGAATTGGAAAATTTGGCAAAAGTTTTGGCCAAAAGCTAAATAGCAAAGGTCTTCCCTGCGCCCATGTCGACCAATCAATGCATGCCACGTGTCCCAAGTGGCGGGGGCGCGGGGGAAAAGTGGAAAATTTTCCAAAAAATTAAAAACATCAAACTTTCAAGGAAAACCCACGGGTAGAAGGAAGGAGAGAGAAGTGCTCATCCAATCAGCGCCCGACACGTGTCGTCCAGGTGGCAGAGCGTGGAAAAAATTTCAAAACCCATTTTTGCCTGTTCTGTGCCCTAAATCTTCAGATCGCCATATCTTTTGATCCAGAGCTCGGATTTACACATTCTTTATATCATTGGAAAGCTTATAAAATTCTCTACATGATTAAGGGGTCAATCTTGAATTTTAGTGCAGTTTGGAGAGAGAAAGTTAAGAAATGGCTCTGACGTGTGTCCATGGCCTGAAATGACATTTCAGCGACCAAATTTAATGCAGAATGGGTCACACTCTCCTCCATTTCGGTAAAAAATGATAGGGTATGGGTTTGTAAGGTCCCCCATGCCATTTTAATGCATTTTCAGTTAAGGAGGAATGGGTTCCCACGTTTTTGTATGTTTTCTCTCTCCTAGGCTCGACCCATGTAATGTAAAAGCCAGATTTGGCTCATTTCAAGAGTGTGGAACACTTTTGGCATAACAATCTTCTTCTTTCACCTCCAGCAAGTGATTGTTGCAAGAATCAGACCTCTTCAAAGATTGTAACAGTTTTTTACCTCTCTGAGGTTGTAATGCAGTGGTTTTGACATTGGAAATGATAATGCAAGCTTTGTGAATGAGTTTCAGTCCTTTGTTTGTATTATTTGCTTCACTTCAGATCCTAAATTATATCTTATCAGCCTGTATATGTTTTATGTTGCAATATTTGGTTTGTGTCTATTTGCATGACAAAAATATCCACCACTCCTTTTGGTGCATCACCATCTTTAGTTAGTTTCAATTTTTTTACACTTCTATCCCTATCTCCTTGCAATTTAGAATAGGATTAGGATCTGAACCTCTGTAGTTGTGCAAATATAGAGCTATATCAGAGGAGTTTGAGGAACCAGCCTCTAATCTGGAGATTCCTCTCTCAGTTCAACAAGTCCCACACTTGGAGAGAGGTTTCTATGTTGTGCAATCACACTGGATGCCTAAGAGATCATTTAGAACCTTGATCTGCATCCAGGGTTGTTGTGAGCCTGCAACAACAGAAACCATTTTCTAAGAGCCTTTTACTAACTACCCCCACTGATGCCGGTTAGCCAACCAACGTCAGTTATCCTACTAAACTAGAATCAGTCACACAAATGACATCAATTACTGTGTCTGGCAACATACCTTAGACCAACGAGCTCATACCCATTCCCTAATACCACAGAATCACTCATAATATTTAGCAGATCTTGCCTAGATCTTGTACCAGACTTGTAACCCAATATCGGCCCATCACCTGACCTATTTTGACCTCAATCACCTTTTATTTGATCTTTCTAATTTGTTTTACACAAGATACCTAAATCGTTTCATTTCCAATAATATTATTATTTCATGTTTATTTTGGGTAGCATTAATACTGTTATATAAAAGTGGATTGATAGCCTGTTTAGGAAGTATCAGGCTTTCTGAATCTAGCTTCTGCTAGGCATTCCACTTGTTATTTTATTTAACTCTCTCTGATGGTATTGTTTTGCATTTTACAAGTAGTTCCTCCTATCCAAAAGGGAGCTCTCGTAATCATCATTGGATCAGGAAATTAGAATGCGTGCACAGCCTTCAACAGAAATCACAAACATGTATTCCTCCTTGGCTTATCACCCTCTATCTATTTCATTAATTTGTTAAGAATATAATGAAACACCTGCACTTTTCATTCTTGTATGTGGTTTCTATAAATCCTTTTGACACCATCCTTCCCTCATGTTCACATCTTCTACGTGTGATCTTCCAATCCACATGTTTTTGATTTTTCAACTTGGGCCATCAACAACCATATCTTCCAGCACTTGTCACATCACTCCACCCCACACAAAAATGGATGTGCGGTCCTCTGTGCATAGAATGTCTTTGAAGTAATAAGTGCTAGTAATGCACAAATGTGCAAAAAATAAGACAAAAAGAAAGGGAAACACAAAGAAAGGAAATTGCATCAAAGAAAATCCTAGGCTAACTGACAATACTACCTTATTTAAAAACACAAAGAAGACTTATTAATAGTAGGGCTTTAGCCTACTCCCATTGAAATGGCCTAAAAATCATGTCCCATCCAACGCTTGTAACTGACAAGCTCCTGAATCAAGTATATTAGATCTAATGTATGGGCCCAAGCAATGGAATTTGAATTTCCTAGGATGGTGCAAAAACTTGGAATCATACAAGAGAACCATTTACCCAACCTCAAACTAGTTGTTCTTGATGTGTCTATCATGCCATGCCTTCTTCCTGGATTTTTCTATTTTCTGACTCCAGTGAGCAATAGCCCGCCTGTCATCAAATTGCATCAACTTGTTAATCCTCTCCTCAAGCACTTATTCAACATCTAACCCTCTTGCGTGTGCTATACAAAATGATGGTAACATGAATTCAACAGGTAACACAAATTTCATGTCAAACACCAATTGAAAAGGTTTGGCCATGTTCAGTCTCTTATAAGTAGTTCGATATGACCATAACGCGGCATAAACTTTGTCATCCCAATCCTTTCTTCCCACATCACAAATCTTTGTCAACATGTGATTCAAAATTTTGTTAAACACCTCATCAATCCCATTAGCTTGTGGGTGATAAGGGTTAGTTTTGTGATGGGCCACCATGAATTATGCCAATTAAATTCTAACCATCTCTTTTAAGAAATGAGTACCCCTATCACTTGTTAAGCTCAACGGGCATTTATACATGCTGATTATATTTTCCCACAAGAAACTAGCTAGTGTTGCCTTTGTGTAATTCCTTGTAGGCACCACTTCTGTCTACCTTGTAAGGTAATCTATGCATGTAATGATATAACACAAATAGGTCCTTCGTGCAGATGGAGAAATAGGGTCGATGAAATCAATTTCCCATTTCTCAAATGGCTCTACATTGGTAATCGGTCTTAATGGCATTTCATCTCTTTTCCCTGGTTTACCAAGGTGCTAGAAGTGGTCACAAGCCTTGCAATACTCGATACAATCTTTGTAAACCGTTTCCCAGAAAAATCCTTCTAGAAGGATCTTGCATGTGGTTGCATTCCTTGCATAATGTCCCCATGCAATTCCACCATGAGCCTCTTCCATGATTGTAGTACGTTTATACTCAAGTACGCACAAACAAAAAACCTCATCGTAGCCTAGATTTTATAAGTCTCCACTAATTAACACATAGGGTGTGACATATATGGCTAACTGCTTCCTTTCCAAAGTCTTCATTCCCTTCGACACCACACCCATTTTGAGAAACACAACAATATCTTCCAAGTCAAAGGGCACTCACTGTAATCTGAACACTTATGCATATGAGATTGTATCCTCAATGCTTTGCGCATCCTCTCTTGAGTCAATTCTTGATAAATAGTCAGGCCCCAAATTACTCTTACCTGGTTTATAAACAACTGTAAACTCAAACTCCTGGAATAATAGGACCCACATATTTATGCAACCTTGCAAGACATGCTTATTCACTAAGTACTTTAATGCCATGTGGTCCATGTAAAAGATAAAAGGTGTCTTTGGAAAATATTTCTTGAATTTGTGCAACACGTAGATCATCGATAATGCCTCGTGATCCATGGTAGTAGAATTCTATTATGCTAGGGTTAGCTTCCTACTAACAAAGCATTGGTCAAAAATTCCCTCTCCAGGTTGTGCTAAGATTACTGTAATCACCATCCCCAAAGCATCAACATGTACATAGAATGGCTTATCCCAAGAGGGAAAGCGTAATATGGGCACAATGATAAGTCTATTCTTCAATGTGTCAAATTCCCTCTGTTGTGCCTCTCCCCAATGAAATGTACTATTTTAATTTAGCAACTCCAACAATGTGGCAATCTTGGAACACCCTTTAGTAAATTTTTGGTAATACCCCATATGCCCAAGGAATCCATGCACCACACTCTAGCTAGTAGGCTCCCCCAATCCCACAATAATGACAACTTTGGCAGGATCCACCAACAAGCTTTCTTTACATATGATGTGTCCTAACAGGGTGCCAAATGGAGTAGTGAAAACACATTTCTTAATGTTGAGAGATATACTCAACTACCAACATCTCTCAAACATCAACCTCAAATTGTCATAATGGTCCCTCACTAATTAATATACTGTCTAATCATCTAGGTAGACTTGTAGAAACTTTTCATCTAGAAATGCCTGAACCACAATACACAAAAACACAACAGGAACGTTCTTCAATCCAAAAGACATGACCATATAGGAAAAAATTCCCCATTAAGTGATGAAGGTTGTATTTTCTTGGTCCTCCTTTGCAATTATAACCTGATGATATCCTGAGAATCCATCTGTGAAAGAATAGATCTCACTCATGGCTACTCCTTCCAGGATCTCTTCAGTGAAGAGGGTTGGAAAAGGATCAATGACACACACCACATTAAAATCCCTGTAATCAAAGAAAATCCTTATCCTCCCATCCTTATTAATACTAATTACCATTAGACTTATCTAATCAACCTTAACAATGCCTGATGCGATCATCTTGTCAATATCCTCCTTGATTTTGACACATAAATTCATATTAATTTGATAAGGTCTCTTCTGAATTAGGCACACACCTTCTTTTAACTCTATCTTCATTTCTCCAAAGGAGTGGTGAACTCCTTTAAGATCATGGTACCCACGTGGAAAAAAATCCTGAATTTTATGCAATAGATCAATAATCTTTGAAACCTCCCTTCCTGTCTAGTATTCTCTAGAATTATCTTCCTTAAGTTCCGCCTCCAAACCAATGTTAACCTTCTTGGTTTTTAGGGGTTCATGGTAGGTGCATGTTTTCTCATCAGCATAATCCATAACCTTACACGTACTGAAAATATGTTTAACATCTAAGCTTTCTACCTCATCACCATCTATCACATAGACCAACTTTCCTTTCTCTTTTTCCATGCATGTGTGCTCAAGATGTACCTCCTTTGATTCTTCCTCATCGCGCTTCCAAGCCATGTTCACCAAACAACTCCAGTACCTTGTCCTCAACCATGGCACTATTTCCCATAGTTAGGTGCTTGACAACCTACACCACCTCATTCATAGATGGTTTAGTACTCCGATACTTGAAATATTGAAGGAGATCATTCGTCAACTCCTGTTATTTTCTTGTCTGATGATGAAGCTCTCAGTGAATGTACCATGTGCCTGCGTAACCTTGTAAGGTGGAGTAAAGATTATGTACCCATAAATATGGAGGCAATGCTTCCGCGCCTTCCATTTAGGCATTCTTACATGCCTAGATGTGAAACAAGGTGGGTTCCTTCCCATGATAATCATGTATAACAGTAGGTGTATTGCTTTGGAGTAACCTAACAGAGAACGTGATTCTCACCTCGTGCCACTCTAGAAGGTTATTACAATGGGTCACTCACCAATGTGTTGTGGTCATGAGCAAGGTATAGCTAAACATACTTATCCTTTTGACCTCACATCTCCACTAGGTCTCTATTACTTGCATGAAAACATTAGGTTTATCTCCCCTAGTGTAACTTGGCAAATATTTTCCTCCCAAATGACTGATTGAAAGCACCTTTGTTACTCTCATCATAGAGCCTCTTAAGTGCCTTCTAACTAACTCATATGTCCCATGTGCCCAATTGTCACATGCCACACTAGTTGTATCACTTATAGATTGAGTGTCTTTCCACTGAATAATGCCTTATTTTATTGGTTACACATCCTTAGGGTACCTGATAGTGCACACATAGATTTTTTCTAGGTCTTCTTCTCCTAAGGGCTCAGTATAGGGTGTTGAATTTCCATCTGTCAAAGGAATGATAACATGTTCCTCCTTGTCTTAAAACTTATATACCCCTTATTGAAACATGTAAATCAACATTATTCTTTTAACACTAGGGGCACCTAAGTAATGCTGGAAATTTGTCCACCTCAGCAAGCACCAAGACTTCGAAGTCTCCAGTGAATTTTTCCCCTTGGATAGTGATAGCAACATTCCTTTAAAAAACCAATGGGCATTGACTTTTGTCTTATTAGCCATATACAACACATTTGAAGATGGTTGTAATGGAGGTATTCCCATTTGGTTCCATGCATCTAGGGTGAGAATATTAACTTCTGTTCCCGTGTCAATCAGAATGTTACTTACGAGCCATCCATCAACAACTACATTCAAGGTAATCTTCTCATCATAGTCAAGGCTATGAGGAGGTAGATTAACATGCATAACCCTCCCTCTCCCACTCTCCTCCAACATTTGGTACTTTATCTCTCAACCACTATCCTAATAGAGGTATGATATTCTCTTGGCACAACATATTACACACCTTTCTGACATCATCTATATCTTCTTGAGGGACGTCAACACTTTTCGTCTACTCCAATTTCCTAGATTACTCTTTTAGAAATTGAATTTCCCCTTGAAGAATTCTGATTACTTCCATGGTTTGTTGATAGAATTCCTTTTGACGGTTAGAGTCTGAATACTTCCCATATAATACTTTTTCTCTTGTAATCAGTGGTCTCTACTTTGGTATATCCCTGGCATGCACAACCTCAATTTGCGTCATCACCAGTATATGTTCTAACTCTGATTCATACATGTCACTCCTTGGCATCCAATGTTGATCAACACACATTAGACTCTCCATCCCAGTGCACACTTATACTTCCATAACTTCTAGCTCATGTGTTCAAAAAATTCTAGACATTCCTCATACTTGTGCTTTTTCCCAAACCAAGATAACTGTAAGAAATTAGAACATTCATACTTGTAGTGTTCTATAGATCCACGGTTATAGCAGGTTCCACGAGGGAATTGACTCCTTCCACCCCCGTGCAATCGCCATAGACCTCTAAATCCTCCTTTAAAGCCTCTACCTCAACCTCCTCCATCCATGCACCCTTCATAATGATGAACATCATCCTTGGAGCTTTTTGTAAAACTGGTATGGTGCACACTAGTATCAATGGACATCATGTATTTGGTCAATCAATCTACAATCCTTCGTGTCATGAACAATAGAGGTGCATAATTTGGCAATAGGAAGACACATTATTACAGATTGAGTGCTGCATTAGTGAACACCTACTTGCATGATGATCTCTGTGGAAAATATCATAGTATACCATCATTAGACATGTACCAATTTATGAGGAAAGACTATCCTTCGTATGCCCTTCTACCTCACAATTTGTACACCATAATACGCTGTGAATCTCATGAGCCGAGTTACGTAGATAATTTCTCCAACTGCTTTTCTATAGAAAAAATTTGGGCTTCTAGGAATGGACTAACTCCTATATCAATGCTTCCTACTACCTCATCACATAAGGAAACCTCCAAGGCCTCGCATGAATATGTGAAAGTCTTCTATGAAAGCACCCTCCTGAATGGTGTGATAAATCCTCCGATGAACCACTAAGCATGTTGTGAAGGGTGAATGTCATAAGATAACTTGGATAAGAGAGTCTTGAAATGCATGTCATACTCCCACACACTCTCCTCCATTCCTTTCTAAATCTCCTTTAATGCATTAATGATTTTCTATTCAAACTCAGGTATGTGGAACTCCACCAAAAAAAGGCATTACACAATCACAATGTAATCCACCACTATCTGGTATGGGTCATACTTCCTGTACCAGCTATGAACACGTCCTTGCAACATGGTTACAAACTGACTTTCATTTCCCCTCTGAGGTAGTGATTCCCTTCATGTGCCATAGTAACTCGCACTTGTATACATGTTTAGTGACATCCTCAATGCCCTTATAATTAGGTAAGTGGAGTGACATCTCATAAAACACTTGTTGATGGTGTTGTGGACCTTGTCTGCCAGATCCAAGACCTTGATTCCCTCTGGTGTTGCCTCCCACCAGTCCCCACTAGATCCATTAGTGCCAACTCCTCCAGAATCCACCAAATCCTCCTCCTATTGTAGGTAAGGGGCCTAGCACAGTTCTGCCTTATGATCCCACCGTCATGCTAAAATACGCACCGACAGTTTGTGATACCGAACCACTCCCTGATGTGTTTCCCGCACTGATCCTAGATGAGATACTAAAACCTTGTGATCCCACACCTTGCCCAAATATTGTGCCAACAAAAATACCCCCAAATACATGAAATGACTGTACAACCATAAATGTACCAAATGAAAAATTAAACCTCCTAGGTTTCACTTGACTACCAATACTGATACCAACTTGGATTATCAATACTTATCTCTAGGAACTAGAAAAATAAGCACAAGGGTCTGGTCTCCATGTGGGTTAAGATGTGTGCCTACAACTCTCCTCCTTTCATCATATAACAAGATATATCTATAAGACGAGGGTATTTCTCTTCTGCATGCTTTCCAAGATGAAGTAGCTCAGACTGCTCAGGTTCCACATCCTCCGCACATGAACCTCAAATCCTTCCAACAATATCTACTTCCATAAACCCATCACTCCTACATCTTCATGTTGTCTTTCCTACTCCCTCTCCCAAGCTTCATTATACTTGAGCTACCTATCCTCTCTCTCTATTTCCACCGCAAGGTCCGCCATCCTCTACCACAACAGCTTCCACGCCCTGCTCCTAATAGGAGTTTATCCGGCCATGGGAAAGGTTTCCAAACTCAAAGTAATGGCCAAGGTTTTGATAGCTAGTGGAATAGAATGAAAGAATGATCATCTAGGCTCCCTCAAGAACTCAAACTTAGTAATCTCCAAGCATGAATACATAGAAATAGTGTATTCCAAAGTATAACTAGTCAGCACTCTTCTCCACCAGAGATCAAAAACATGGGTCCATGTTAGATCAACATCATGTAACATCTGATATTCCTCCTGGGTCCAAATAGGAGGTCTATAGTACCAACTTGACCTTGATGCATATGCTGATAGCCATTCATATAACTCTAATGGGAAACAACAGAAAAAGGTCTCATATAAATCATGATATAGGTGATCCTCTACCCATTTATGTGCATCAAACTTAGGTCCAATGTTAAATATTTGAAAAAACTCATCCTCTTTGTTTTTGAGCCACACTTTGACACTATCCAAGGTTAAGTGCTCTGTCATTACACATTTCTCTCGCAATAGCTTCAAAAGAGGTCCCGGAAATGGAACGAAGATGTAGTCAATATTTTACCCTCAATACCTCTTTATAACCCTAAGTGTGCCAGTCTATCACCCAACATATGCTGGGCGCTCACCCAAGGCATGCGTGGGTACCGGCCCCTCCTTTATGTGAGATTTGTAAGAGATTTCTTCCATTAATGGAGGTTTATTTGTAGAAATAGAATTACATGTATCTACTTAAAAGGTAGAAGATATATCTAACAGATCTACACATCAATGCATCACAAAAGGTAAATAAACATTCTATAAAGCACAAGAAACCATATTTGAGTCATGACGAGCCAAATAACATGAGGGTTTACACCCATAAACAAGATGTACAAATTAGATCCATGTATATTGATTTAAAAGAGTTTCTAGTAGCCACACTTCATTGAAAAGGGTCATCTCAGACCATATACATCAAATGATAGATATCCAACCCATGCAAACTAATTTGATCAGAGATCCTAACTATGCTATCCCTATTATAACCCTTGTTACAGACCCCAGTACCCATACATATGCTTAATGATATCCCTTAAAACTCTCTAGCATCAAAAAATATAAACCCTAACATCATGAGCTCCAAACCCTTAGCATTTCCTAACATTTTTGCAACACCTAGTTACCCTCATTCTCTTAGCACTCCCATACCTTCTAGCACCTTCACACTACCTTCTCCCTTCCTTCCTCCTTGTTTTTTTCCCAAGCACTTATTTAAATAGGATCAAAGTCTACCGCCATGACTTCTCTCATGAGCAGATCGTGTGCCAACTGTTAATGTGGTCCTCCATTGGAAAATGCTTATCCTCTTTGAAAAACCTTCCACTAACTGTAAGGATGCCTTTGGGAATATTTGCTACATGGAATATCATTTTCTTGCCCTCCAAGGTTCTCAGATGGCACCTTATCCACTTATCATGCCTATTCGGGTCCTCACATTTTTCCTCAAGTGAATCCATAACGCCAAATATGGCTAAGTCTTTTAAACCCTTGTTTTACCTCCCCCATGTGCCCTGGTTTCACTTAAGACCTTCTCATACCCTTTTCCCACATGCTTTTCCTTGAGCACCCTTCTATTTACTGATCCTGTGTGCACACCTCTTAGTATTTAGCCAATATTTAGGGTCTAACATTTATCATGACTATTCCTATGTGCAAACTCAAGAACCAACATACTTGAAACTAATATGTCACCCTTCTAGATACACAAGAAACACTTGAAACTCCTTTTCTTGAACTGAAAAACATATACCTATTGTATGTAGAGAAAAATCACTGTAATAGAAAGCTAAACAAACCAATAATGCAAAAATTCTAGCAACCTTCTGTGCAAACCTCAAATAATGGTCTCCTATAAGACCTTTCAAAATGGATATCAGAAATGATTGTGGATGCTCTTTAGTGCTCTCCAAGATTTGAATGCAAATGCTACAGACACAGTTGAATAGATTTTTTGTATGTCAGATTTAAGAGGATTTGAAAGGAAAGTAAGCCTGTAATTTGTAGAAGTATAAGGTAGTTGAAATCGGTTGCACATAGATAAATGAGTATGCTAAAAATAACATTTTGGGGATTTACAATAGTGCTAGGGGTAGTAAATAGATTAATTATAAAAAGATGCATCTAGAAAGGTGGTTGTATGTGCATTTTAATTGTCCCCACCTTTCTAGGATTCTAGAAGTGCAGTTAACTAGGGTAAGGATAGGGAGTCCAAGTGGAGTCTAAGTGGAGTTAGATAAAGTGGCAGATGACTAGGATGTGTACACACTTAATTAATTAATTATTTAATTAATAAATAACAATTAATTTAGCCAAAGGGGTAAAAAGGGTACATGGGATTAATTTAATTAATCCAAAGGGTACAATGTGAATTAATTAATTAATTGCAAATGGGTGAATAACAAGGTGTATTAGAATAATACTGGGAACAAGTAGAAACAAAAGTGTAATTTTGGGGTGTCTACAGATACTGAACATGCTTATTTAGATTCTCTATCCTTCATCTATTCATCATACATCTTTTGAAAAAATCTCAAATCCATATAGGTCACCAAACATAATTTTAGACACAAAGAATCTCCATACTATTTAGTAAGCATCTTCAAGAGTCTTCATGTCATCCTACCTTATCATAATTGTTAATACTGATAGCTCTATCAACATTCTTAATCAACAAACCCGATCCTAATTTACTCCCCTTGAGTCATTCACACTATGCAAAAACATACTCTCATATACTTGGCAGACGAGCTGTTAAAGCACATGTACTTAGCTTATCAGACTCATCAATAGACACCATGTCATCTTGACACTACACACCTTCAAGAGCACACTTGTTAACTTATAGTCAATTCTTGTAATTTTTTTTTATTGTCAACTGTATACACCAATGTCACTTGAACTAACAATTCAAAATACCCTGTAATTTTGCTACATGACAATACAAACTCAACCAAATCACCTATACTATCAACAAAAACATGATGATCTCTTCCTACCTCATGAATCATCAATTATGAACCAAAAATTCATACACAACTATAAAAAATCTTGTTATTTTCTCTCAAATCTTCAAATCATCACTCATGCCCAAATTGGAGTCCTTCAAACTCAAAATATTATGATATTCTGCCTACTAGAGCTGTCAATTAGTACAATCTTGGTATTCAAACAAGATGAAAATAATGCACATACCTTGAATCACATATGGAACACATTCCTTTATCATGATCCACATCATGCAACATCTCTCCATGCATTTGATGGTATGATCAATTCATCATACAAAATGAATGAAATTTTTCTTCACTTGTCCTTCACAACTGTCTTCTTGAGGTTTTCATACGCAAATGTCCTTAAGAGACCCTTCCATGCTTCAAATCATGCTTATTTAACTTCTACCTATATATCTTCTAGTTGAGCCTTCAACCTGACTTACTACTTACAAGGGATACACCATAACTCTATTCACCTTCAAAGGATTATACAAACCTTGAGAAACACCTTATCAACAACATATATAATACTTGGAGCAACTTTGAGTCCAATATGACTTGCTAAGCCATCAAATTTTCTTAGGAACTCAATAACATGTAATCTAAGACAAAAAAAGGTCTTCAACATACCTTAATCATGACATTCATATAGCCAGATCTCTATGATTATATCTCTATGCATTATTAGCAAGAACTTGAGAAAGCACATTGATTTTACCATTTTGATCTTCTTATGCAACAAACATAGCAACTTCTAGGTCTAACTTTGATTCTTGTCTCTATTTATGTATTGTTACATCATGATATGCTAAAATATACTATGTATTACATACCTTTAGTCCAAATATATCTCTTTTAAGGATCTTAAATAGTATCATGACCAGGTCTTCATCATTGTTCCAAACTTTGCACAATATACTAACTTATGGAGCTTGTAGCACCATCATACCTTACCACCTCAACTTACTAACAACATTTTCACCTTAACACAATCAATCTCAGTCCCTTCCATCTCATACTTGTACTTGTTACATACATAAGTTTTAAAAAACCTATTTAACTCTTTTTTCCTAGATTCATGCTTCTTAAGCCTATCACATACCTAAGCGAGGTCTCACAGTACTACTCTAAGCTAAAGTATGTATTTCTCATTCTTCAAGGCTTTTGAACACTTCTTGCAAGATCCTAATACACTATCCTTGATAACATGACTTAAAACATCTCATAACTATACCATCTAACTACTTACAAGCCCAAATTTCTTGCTATTTCACTTTCTTCAAGGTATACAACTGTCAAAACATATTTTTCAAAACAACTTCATGAATATAACTTGAACATACCTTACAAATTTCTTAATATTCTCTTGAAACTCTTGCAACACATATCCATAAGCTTTAATTTCTTACATACTATATGTAGACTGTACTTGTATATTACATACCCAAATTATCTATCCTCTTGTAACTCAACCTTGTTTTGAATGAAAATAGATCTCATGACTGGAACTAACTGCTATCAACATGTTTGTAAAAACTTGTGACAACAAATACCTCATGTCATGCCACCATGACACAAGCCTAAAGCTCACTTTGATGCTGCAAAAGAATGAATCTTTACACTAAGACTAGAGACCATGCTTTCTAGCTTTGACTCTTGCATCCTAAGATAGTCACAAACCCAAATAAGGTCATACACCATTTCTTCATGATAACTCATGCATCACTCATCACTTTAAGATTTGTTAAGCTCCTTGCAACCTTTCAAACTCTACTAAAAACAAAATAACACTAAAAACATACATCTGACCATTTATTAAAGCTATCAACACATATAACCATCTTTTATCTTCAAATTACTCATATTACACAAGAACATATTGGTCTTATCAGACCAATTCAAATGATATAGGATTATATAGATCTCTAGACACAAATGTGGCTCAACAATGCATATCTACATATCTACACTGACTTCCATACCTTGAGAATAAGAACAAACCTTTAAAGATGACATGCATACCTCACAACATCATGATCAAATCTCCAACATGATTCTAATAAACGAACAATATTCAAACCACTTAAAGAACTTGCATCACCTCCTAAGATCCTTTCAATACTCACTATATGATAACAAATTCAAAATAAATCAATCATACCTTTAATAGTACACCAAACAATGTTACTAGTCCTATAATACCTATCAACATATTTCAAGATGCTCATAGTGCCTTGATTTTCTTGCTTGTTGGGTCAACTCAGGATTATTACACACCTTCATGGATTAGTAATGTCTATAACAATTCAAATCTTCCATCAACAATATACTTTGACTATCATAAGGCTAATTAGTTCTTATCATAGCTCACATAGTCCATCATAAACAACACAGACTTGAATAAGGTATTAAGACACTTCAATCATACATGTTTAACTGTGTTGGACTGACACAAACCTAAATAAGGTCTTAAAAATCACTCTTAAGCTTCAATGTACATGTCACAAACCTTCAAACATCCTACATACAATTGATTCATCCTTTAAAGAAATATAAACTTATGAAAAAGACTGAATACCATGCAACATACCTCATGACTGCAACACCACATATTCATTTACTCCACTCAGGACCCCCCTATCTTCATGCTTCCTCCTAGTGATAAATGTGTCTAAGAATCTTAGTAGAGACACTATAAGTCATAGGGGTATATAACAACAAATTTAGGATATTCCAAGATCTCCTTGACACGCATGGCTCTAATTTTTTATCGTTCTATATATCAGCAACTTGTGTACATCCTTGGTTTCTCCAACAACTAACTTGGCTAGATAATCTTGGTTCACTCTTGATTCCCATGCCTTGTCTTACCTCTTCTCCTATACTCTAGGATCCTGAAACATCTTGTTTTGTCTAGAAGAACCATGGAATTTTTTTTGCAATGTGACCAGTATGATTACAATTGTATCACACAATTTCATTCATACCTCTTGATTGATATGAGTTGAAACTTCTTCTATAATTCCATGAACCCTCATACTTGGATGAACTTATAACTTCTTTAGCCCTGTCCCCAATAACATTGTAACTATAGAAATAACCACTAAAATACTTATCATACCTTGAAGCATTTGGTTGTATCACATACCTTGTCTTCTCACAAATCTTGAATCTGTTCTCCATATGAACTATCTTAGAACTTTGGTGAGCAACCTATTTATTATGAGTAGTATCCTCTTGAATCACCTCTTTACCATTTAGACCTTCCTTGAACCCTAGACCAGTCCTATCACATGTGGTATTTTGACTTTCTAAGAGTTTATCTAGATCCTTGAATCACTTTTCAAATGTCTGAAATTATCTTGCATTATTGGTAGCTTCAGTTACTTCTCCCCTTAGAGACACCACTTCCTATTCAAACATGACACATTCTTAATCCTTGGCTTTTAAGCTTGTAGCTATAGTATCTATTTGAGTCTCTAACTGTTTGATGATATTATAATATTAATTTTTTTCATTCTGATGCTTCTCATCAAGAACATGGATATTTAACTTATACTCTTTGATTTTTTCCTCGAGTTTCTTATTCTTCTTAATTCTTCTTGAATACACACCAGCCCCGTTTCAAGACCAGATCTTATTTTGAATACATACATGAGCCACCATAGATGTAAACTTAATTTTTTAGTTCTCCCAACACCCTTGACCATGAAAAAAATTCATTACCAACATCTTCATGATGAGATTCAGATTTAGATTCAGAATCAGAAACACCAGCACTAACTTACCTCAGATGAGCTACAATCTTCTTTAGATTAGAAGCTCTTTTTGGACTTCTTCTTGTTTTCAAAATTTGTAAAATTATTCTTAATCTTATCTGACCTATGGGACTTCTTGTCATCATCATGTTCCTTTCCCTTATGCTTATCAAGACACTTGTTTGTAAAATGTCCAATCTCTCCATAGGTGAAACACTTAAAGGGAAACCTACCCTTGTACTTGACTGAACCTATTTTAAACTTCATAGAAAACATGTTAATCAAATCATCATCATAAACATTAGAAATGTAGTCATCTAATACCTTCTTACCTTTTATATATTTTTTCAACTTTAAAGGTTGCTTCCTTCTAGGGGGTTTATCCACACATACCCTCATCTCATAGGCATTCAAGATACCATGAAGTTCATCCTTCAACATAGTACTCAAATCCTTGACTTCTTCTATAGTCGAGAATTTAGGATCAAATTTAGGAATGAGAGATCTCAACACATTTTACACCACAAAAAATTCTTTCACATCTTCACCTAATCCTATCATGGTATTAACAACTTGATAAACTATGAGAAGATAAACACCAATGGTTTCTTCTTCTTTCATATTCAAAATTTCAAAATAATTTTTATAGGTTTGTAGATTTGAAAAATTTACTTTGGAAACACCTTCATAAATCACTTGTAGCTTGTCCCACATAGCCTTGGTTGTAGTACATTACACCGTGTTGATAAAATATGACTCTGTCAAACCATATAAGATAACATTCATATCTTTAGAATTGCCATTACTAGATTTATTACCTGCTACATCAGTTGGAGGGTTTTGAGGAATAGTATTGAAATATAAAATTGACTTCCGTATATCACATCCCAAAGACATGATGCGAGTTATCACCCTGATACTCCAGAAGCATAATTTTTCCCATAAAACATAAGAGCTTTATTAGTAGAGGAACCACTTTGCTGACTCGTCATTTATGTACTTTAAAGGATCACCTCAAGCTTGTTAAGCTTGTTTCAAAGGTCCTGCTCTGATACAAATTAATGGAAGAAAAAAAACTAAGAGGGGGGGTGAATAAGTGTGTAGTAAAATTTTTCATCCACTTATATAATTTTAACCATTAACTATTCAATCAACCATTAAGAATGCATCGACAAGAACATAAGTATAGAAGAGAAAATGAGAGTGAAACAACACAAGAACAAAAAATATAAGTGGGAAACCCTCAAGGATAAGAAAACCCATTGAAAAAAAACTTTATTATAGCTCTTAATCATATTTAGTTGAGCAATAACTCAACAAGGAGCACCAACCCCTGATTTTAGTAGATCACCAACCCTACAAGGAGGAACCAACACCCAAGATGACTCAACACCAACCAAAGCCACCTAATTTTTTTTTCACCATTGATTTTTTCTGCAACAACTGAATATGACTCAATGAATCTCACTTTCCTTCCCCCTTATTCAAATTTTCTCACTAGGTCAACTTGCTCTATATCTTCTTCACCAAGTTGAATTAGGTCTAATGACATATCTCTATAACACCTAAAAACACTATAGAACATTATATAATAATCTCAAACCTCTATTATAGGTCAAAAATACCTCTTACACCTTCAATTCTCTTACCTCTAACTCACACTTTTCCCTCTCTTGCACAACTAGCTAAAACGAGCTTTCTAATTTGATTTTATACCTATTTATTCATTATAATTCATATGGGTTGGCCATCACATACTAAAATAACTCCTAAAACCATAAGAACATGATAAAATATCATTCATAGGACCATATAGGTCTCCATCAACGCCTAGAACCATTTATACCTCTATAGAACTCGGTTTTGGTAAAAATGGCATAACTTGCAAAATATTCAACAAAAGACCTAAAAATTGGACCACACAATCCTATAAAACTTCAAAAAAAATCTCCAATGATAAAATTTTCCCAAAATTATTGACTCCACCACACCAGGGCATGCTTTCTTATGGGTTAGGTCTAGGAAAAAACCTAAAACCACTATCTAACACCTAAACAAGCACTCTAAGACACTTGTGAGTGTCAAAACAACTCATATACATGATTACTATGCTATTACCATGCTCACATAGCTTCTACATACCTTACTTCATATTTCCATACCTCATTCTGTTCTCTAGGCCTTAAGAACAAGCACCTTGAACATGTTTTCTTCACCAAATATGACCTCAACATCAATTAGCCAACCTTGTATACCTACTAGGAGCTTCAACACACTGCATGACATCACCAAAACATCCTACATGAATTTTCAAGTCACTAACATACTCCTACAACCCACTATACTACTCAAGAACTCATTAACCATCATGCAATCTCAAAAAAATACTCACCTTGTCTTGACACTACCAATTATCCTTCATGCTTTTTACCTTTTTTTGACATCAATCACATTAATGAGAACTCCTACAACATCATAATTTGACATCAATGACAACACAATGCCAACATATGGAAAATTTATTTATTTCTCTAGACTAGCTAGATACCTAATAGGGCATACAATTTTTTGAGTTGATGGATTGATCCTTTAAATTTATCCATCTTATTTACATTCAACTTCATAAATGGATCTACTAGAGATGCTTTCCTCTTCATGATGGATGTTTGTAAGATGATTTGAACCTTGTTCCAATTCTTCTGGTGTAAACGCTTTGTTTTCACTCTTTGATTCTTGTTCTCTTCTTCTTCCTCATTTCCATTTAGCTCCATTTGATTAATTGCATCAACTAAAGATGTTCTTGGCATGTCACTGTAATTTTCCAAAAGTGCTACAAGTTCTAAAAATATAGAGCAATTAGGATCATTACATTCAATTGTAACATCCCACTCACTTTAAAAACCTTCTTCCTCAAACCCACGGATGCCATTAGTGTTGAAAAACACTTTCTCTTCACCCCCAAGTCCTAACTCATCTTCCTCTAGAAATTTTTTTTCTCCCTCCAATTCCCCCTCTTCATAAAATTAGCAATAATCCCACTCTACTAACATTGTAGGATAACTTGGTTTATTGAAGGTTAGATAGAGGCTTGGGACAACATGTGAAACATCATTTTTCTCACAAATTGATGACAAGACTTTGGGGGGATGTATAATGCCTTGGGTGGATATGTGAGGGAATATTGCAAAACATAAGAGATATTTTAGGCATGATACTATTTTTCAGAAAATATGGAGTATTAGGAAACAAAGAGGTTCCCTCGATCTGAAATGAAGCTTTATGATTTTCTATAGTTGCATGAGGGGTTTTGAGAACTTGATAAGGTGAGGGAAGAATGGAAGCAATGGGGAAGAGTTTTAGCTATCTAGTCTAAGTGATACACTTATCATCTTACATAGCAATGCCAAAATCCTAAGGAAGTGAGTTACCTCCCATTTTTTGGATTAATATAGCCAAATCAGAATCAAAGGTCCTCAAATAACACAAGAAAGCCATATGTGGTTGAGATCTGAATTCTTAAGGAATTATGTGCCAAGACTTTGTAAATATGATGTTGAAGTATAAGATATAATCCATTGAATCTTGATGTATTGTGCTGAGATGTTTAGTTGGGCAACAAAAATGGCTAAGTACTATCCATGCGTGGAGAATCAATGCCATGTGTAGGAGGATGTTTATAGGTAACTGAGAGAAAAGATAGGTCCGTGTGCAAAGGTTCACATGAGGGAAAAATAGACCAACATGTAAAGGTCCACGGATATGCACACATGTTTTAAGAGTTATTGATTTCTAGTAAAGGCTATAAATAGGAAAAAACAAACATGGCATAGCCTACAAGAAAGGTCTAGAGCTAGGAAATGAAAAGTTAAAACACATGCAAGGAAGAAATCTAATTATAAGATTAAAGCATGGTTGGGGCCAAACTATTTATATCTTGATTTAGAAGTAAAGCATAAGTGTAAAAAACATGTAACTTATATTTAGGATATCTATTCTTAGGATTAAATCATATAAGTAATGAAGTGAAAGTACCCACCATATATAAATAGGTGTCACACTCCATGTAATGAGAGAGGTGTGAATGTGTAAGTGTTAGGAGAGTTTGCGAGGTATGTGATAGAGATACATAGTGATGGAGATGAACAATATATGCTTGCATGGATGCAATCAACTTATGGATAGTTTGTTTAATAGAATGGATTATGATTATGGTGGAAAAATTATGTATGGATCATAAAGGTAATAGAGATGTGCATGATGTAACAAGAATCTAAATGCTATTTTTAATTTTCTATATTGCTTAGTTTCCTTATTATATGTGTTTTCCCTACTATACTCTGTTGATATCTTCACTCATGCTATAATGGTTAAGTATACACACCACATTTTAACAAGTGAACAAAGGGGGAACTCAGTAGGTTACACACACTTTAGGTGAGTGCCTATACATATGTCTAGGTGAAGTGACAGGGTGCCTAACTAAGCATTGGTAAATAAAAGGCTACATTTTGGTTATGTTTTTGGGACCTCTTTTCATTCTTCTCATCAGGATGTGGCATGTATATGGCATTCTGGCTATCACTGGAGAATATTGAGCAATGAGTGAATTATGACCATGATGAATTTTCTCTAAGATACAAAACTGGGAAAGATTTTAATGTGTGCAAATGGGTTGAAGAAAACTTATATGATTCACTATATGAGACATTCTTCAATTTCTTACCTATAGAGTTGTACGAGTGGCTATCATCTTATGCACAGAACATGGGTATTTAGCTAGGAAAGAAGCAAGTGTGGAGCCATGATAGGTATGAAGAACTATTTGATTTGGATGAACTATGGACAAGAGATATAGATCACTGGTGGGAAGGTGTGCTACGTAATTATACCTTAGAGTACAAAATTTCAACATACTAAGAAAACAGAGTTCTGGTTTTGGCGTGAACCTAGAGGATCTTATCTATGCGTGCTACAGCTAGCTAAAAATATTGTGATGATTGAGCCAGGGATGGAAAATTTACCTATGGTAGGCTAAAGCTCCACCATGCATAGGGAAAGGAAGCAAGTTTGAGAAGGATGACGCTAGTCCAAGTGGAGGAAAGAGATAGGGAAGAAATAATACACATGTATAATGATGCAAGAGAAAGGGTAGTTGAAGAGGCACTAATACTAAGAGGAATGATGTCGAACGGAAGTGATGAGAATCCTATAGAAGGAAAGGGGCCATAGGATCATGTCCATCCAGTATTGGGGATGTGTAGTAGAAGGACCCCTTCAGCATATGATGAAAGTGAGTCTGAGGAAAGAATGAGAACCGTTGGCGAGTATATGACCTGACTTGTACACTTATCCCTTACACATGGTGCTTGGAATTCAAAAGTTTTTATAGAGGGTCATCATAGCAATGATGAGAAATAAGGAAATCAATGATCACCATGTTGGGTTGGAGATACATGTAGGCATGTTTTATTATGAATATAAGAGGCACAACAGATTCAGGTAGTGCATATGGCAGTACAAAAGGCTCTTGTGTTTGGAAGTAATCTTAGGAAAGACTTCAAGACAGAGCAACATTGTGCTACCCGTTGGAGGTAATAGTATAGGTGGAGTAGCAAGAAAAACGGTTGGTGTGTAGTTTAGCACTACTAAGGGGATGCAAGGTAGTACTTCTACAAGTCCCCAGGTCATGGCAAGAGGCTTAGGTCCTCAACCACATGGAGGAAATCCTAGTGGAGGCTTAGGTTCATGATCTAGCCCCACCCTAGGACAAGGACTACACCAACTAACACAATAACCTCAGAAACCATAATAACAAACCCCTCAGATATTCTTTGATATGTCCCTTCATTTTATATAATATATAGGTGTGAAATATGTAACTAAACATGTGCATAAGTGTGAACTCTTTTAGAGGGCCAAGAGGATAATAACTTCAGATCAAAAGGCTAGTAAGTTTACAACCACACTTTAGGGATGCACACATAGTTGATATATGAAGTATAATCTACACTAGACAATAACAAACTATGATGCATTACACGCCACCTTCTTAGTTGAATACCACATACCCAAGATTGAGTAGTAGAGCATTACCACACTGAAGGACATTAAGAAGGGATTTTCTAAGAGTGTTAGAGAGTATGAAGTGCATTTAAAAATATTACTGTCCAAGCTTTCCTATTAAATTCATCAGAACTAACATGTGTAATGGTTTATAGTAGGCTTACTAACACCTTTTGAAGGGCATTGTCACATAATACATTCACCAACCCGCACAAGGATTTGGAAGAAACATTACACATAGAAACACTTAAGAGTGTACATACATGGGTAAGCCCTGTTCTTAAGGGACATATTGTAGTAATGGCTAATCAATTGGAAAATTTATTTTCCAACTCAACTCATGAGACACGCAGTGGACTATGGTGTACCAATTGTAAAGTAGAGGGGCATTCAAAGGATAGATGTGTGCAATTGTCCACTTTTTCAATGTGATACATAGAAGAATGTTTCTTTGTATTGTAAAATATGTGACACATATATTCATGACACGACCAATTGTTGTCTGATAAATCACATTTAAGAGGCTTGTGAAATAAGGTTGTGCCAAACTAGTGTAGAGTGTAGCTCACAGGCACAAGAGGGACAAAATAATGAGGGGAAAAACAATGGTAATGTAGGCTTTAGAGGTGGATGAGGAAGGTTTACACGAGGAACATGTTACACTTGTGGGTCACCTAATCATTATCAACGCGAGTACCCAAAGAATTAGACGTGCACATACTATGGCAAGGCACATAAGGTTAAATATTGTTCAAATTTGTATGCCTACATGTGTAGAAATAATAAGAATTATAAGGGAGCAACCATGATTAAGGTTGAATGTGCTAAGAAAGGGAAATTGATGCCTAAGAAATTAGTTGTAGAAAAACCTCAGTCATTACTGGGCACTATGTGTGTAGAAGAAACATGTGCATACGAGTAAGGGAAATCAATCCCACTCATTAGAAAAGAGGAGGTTATTCATATGAAGTATCTATATGTGGGCCAATAGAAGGAGGTATCACATGATTCTATGAGCATCATTAGGGAGCTCCAAGGGGAGATAAAATTCTTAAAGGAGAAAGCGCATGAGAGGGAACATGTGAGAAATACTAAATTACCACAGAAAGTTATGGATGACCTCAGAGAGGTATGCAAAATGCTTAGGAAGGAGAATATCATACTGCTATTTGGAGGTATCAAAGGATTCTATGAGCATCATTAGGGAGCTCATGAGCTCATGATCATGAGAATATCATGCAAAATGCTAGATGTTGGCCAATAGAAGGAGGTTTCACAGGATTCTATGAGCATCATTAGGGAGATCCAAGGGGAGATACAATTATTAAATGAGCAAGCACATGAGAGGGAACATGTGAGGAATACTAAATTACTATAAAAAGTTGTGGATGACCTCAGAGAGGTATGCCAAATTCTCAAAAAGGAGAATATCATACCGATATTTGGAGAATGGTTACATGGCAAGATACCACAAAAAGGTTTAGAAAGGGAACACTAAATCCTCCATGCCAATTTACCACCACAAGACCATGAGTATGAAAAATAAATTACATTAGATGTAATGATTAATGGATGGATGGTGAGCAATATCCTCATTGATATAGAAAAAAGTTAATTTCCTCACACTTGATACTTGGAACCAAATGGGAAGGCCACCATTCCATCCATCCTAAAATGTGATATACATGGTTAACAAGAAAAGAACTATTCCCATCAGGTTCTGAAGGATGTTTCTATCACCATTCAATGATCCAAGTTCAAGAGCGATTTTGAGGTCTTAGAGCTAGTTGAAGAAGACAATTTCCTACATTACTAGGTCATCCTTAGTGTCATCCCAACAACATAGAATTATGCTTTGACAAGTGTTACGTGAATTTTGAGAAAAAAGATGAGCACGTTGTGATACCAATGGATGACATGAAGATTATGCCTTATATAAATCCCATCAGTGAAGAATATCTTAATAGAATCTATGCACATATGGTGTGTGACCCAAAACATGTGGAGCCATTAAAGGAGGGTGCACTTTGGTGGGAAGATGTGTAGTCCATAAATGATACTACCAGTGTGGCTTATGATAATTGGATTTTGGTAATTATGAGATGGTTGTTTGTGAGGTTTGAGGAAGAGTGATAAGGGTGATTAGACTGCGACCAATTAGGAGGTTGGTAAAGGTTAGTTTACTAAAGTACACTGGAGAAGAAAAACCTGAATCATTTTTGTGTGCGATGGTAGTGGCACAATGAAGGGGATGAAATACATATAATGGTGTACTCATTGAGAGGGATAATAATTTATTTGTGGGCTATGCATAGGGATAACCTTCTTGGTTAGCGAAAGATCAGAGTTGATTTCTTGACAATGTTTTCCAAGAGAAATCTCCATTCACCACTACATGATTATTATGGAAATAATTCTCCCATGGTACATGTACACAATTGTGAGAGAGATTAGATGATAGGACAAGATGCTTTGCCACCATAACTATGGGTACATAAGTTCTATTTTACTTTTTGTGGTTATGCATGTACTTGGCATGTGCATGCTGAGCTGAAGCAAGAAACAAAAAATTGGCATGAGATAACTTCAGGTATCCCCCATACTTTTGATTAATTTTCTACTTAGCCACCGATTCTTGAAGATCTATAGATTATGAAGCACATTACATTGGGGGATAATGTGAAGGTGAGGAATTGGTGACTCAATTATTTGGAGAGGCCAGTATTGAAGCACATAATGACATGGTGGAATTTGAGGAGACCTTATTAGGCATGCTTGGAAAGAAAAGGAGAATGGAAAGCTTGTCTACCTCATAGATGATGAAGAGGTCAAATATCTGGATATTACGCAAGCAATAAGGTACATGTGAGGTACTAGACTCAGTAGATGAGAAAGCACAATCCTACCATGTACCATTGAAGATGATGAAAGTAAATATTGAGATAGGAGACGTGCCAAAAGAGATGATAATTGGTGACCATTGGTCTAAACTAGAGGTTTGAAAAATCATTGAACTACTGCGTGAATTTTAGGATATGTTTCCTAAAGGATACCATGAGTTAAATGGTGTGCATATATCATTAGGAGAAATTAAAATCAAGCTCAAGGAGGGCACACGATCGGTTTGAAAGAGGCCTTACCAAATGAATCCTAATTTGCATGTCAAGGTGAAAGATGAAATTGATAAAATGTTGAAGTCATGAATTGTTGAGCCCATTGAAGAGTCAAAATGGATAAGCCCTATGATTATCAACATTAAAAGGATGACATGATAAAAATTTGTGTTGACTATAGAGTTCTAAATGATTCATGTGTAATTGATCCTTTCCTGTGTCGTTTATTGAGGATATCCTAGAAGGTGTTTTAAGGCGTGAGATATATTATTTTATAGATGGATTTTTATGCTATCATTAGGTAAGGATCATGCACAAATACTAGGAGAAGACAAAATTCACAACTGAATGGGGGTGTTTTTCATATACAGTTATGTCCTTTAGACTAAAGAATGCGCTAGAAATGTTATCATAGATTGTTTAAACAATTCACAACTTCATTCACAAGTTTCTTTAGGTATATTTAGATGATTGGACTATTTATGGACTGATTAAGGACTACTATGACTGCTTGAGGTTGATGCTTGAAAGATGTAGGTAGCTTAAAATCTCCTAAAACATTAGGAAGTGTATCTTTGCGACAACATTTGGTACTTTTCTCATATATATTATATGTAAGCAAGGATTCGTGGTAGACCCAACCAAGATTGCAGTCATTTTGGGATTAGATGAGCCAACCAATTAGAGTGAAGTATGTAGATTCCGTAGAAATACTTGTTATTACCCTAAATTTATTAAGGGGTACATAAAGATTGCCACACCACTCAAAGAATTGCTGAAGAAAAAGGGAAAATTCTATTGGGGTGATGCACAACAATTAGCTTTTGAGACTTTAAAAGAGAAGCTGACCATCGTGCCCATTTTACATTTCCCTTCTTGGAATAAGCCATTCCATGTTCATGTAGATGCCTCTAGTATGACTATTGGAGTAATGCTAGCGTAGACATGGGAAGGTAATGTAGACCATCCTATTTGATTTGCAAGCAGGAAGCTGACACCGATCAAACAAAATTATACCATTACAAAACGTGAAGCATTGTCAATGGTGTACACGCTTCACAAGTTTAGATAGTATTTTATAGACACACCATTTATCTTCTATACTGATCATATGACACTTAAATATCTGGTTAACAATATAGTTGTGCAAGGGCCCATTTTCCATTAGATCCTTTTATTTCAAGAGTTCAATTTCTTAGTTATAGTGAAGCCTGAAAAGAGAAATTTAGGACCACACCACTTATCCCAAATTAATTTTTGTGAGGACGCGTAAAGCATAAAATACACTATGCTAGATTCCCAATTAATCAGATTACAACGCATGCTAGCTAACCTGGAAGTGATTAAGAAAACATAGATGCCTAAATTTAATGCAATGTAGCAGTAAATGAATAAGAAATGAAGTAAAAAATAGACCTAAGCAAATAAGCAATTAAGATTAAAAATCTAAGTGCAAATGAGGAGATAAAATCACTTAGTTGACTCACAAATAATAATGGACTGTTTCGAAGTGACAAACTAATGAAAAAAGAAGGAAAATTATCACACCGAGCCTCAAAAAATTACAAGAGCATCGTGAATGCTAGAACCATGGCTCCTACGGAGGGTCAGGGGCACATAGGGTGCTATAGACCTATTTTGGGTGACCGCGTCTACATATATGGTTCAAAACCCCATTTCACAGGGTTACAAGATGTTTGGTTCTCTTTGCTCCTTATCTCTAGTATGTCACACCAAGCCCGTAGATGTCGTCTGTAACCTACAATGAAGAAATGACCTACAAAATCTTCAAGAGCGCATCAAATACCAAAAAGAAAATAATGCAAATGAGGGGTCAGGATATCCTCAACTGTGAAATGAGTGAACTTATGAGTGAGCACTGCACTAAACCCAATGTATTTCTAAGTGTGTGTGTGGAATTGTGCCCTAGGTGGCTCTTGTGTGTGTCACACTTGATAGCGAGAACATAACTAGATGTAGAAGATGTGTGTATGGAATAGAATGAATTTCCCCTCCTATGAAGTGTATGCAAAAAAATGCAGTAACTTTCCCTTTAATGGATGCTAGAATCGATGCTTAAATGCTCTTGAATAACCTTTGGATGCAACCTTAGGTGGTGATAGCTAATGCTTAGTTCTTGGTCCCTTATTATAATCACATAACTTTATATTTATATAATTCCCTTGCTTGAATTTTGTAATTAAACCTAAAAAGGATGACTTCCAAAAAGATAATAAGCTCAAATGGATAGAAAGGACCCAAAAGATGTGAGTTAAGTATAAAGAGGTCAAGCGCCCCTAGAGGGGATGGGGAAACTTGGTGCTGGCGTCCTCGTTGGGCGCTGGTGTCTAGGATGAGAAATGTTAAGGTATGAAAATGTAGACTGAGTTAGAAAGAGTGTAATACCAATAAAGGAAACATAAAGAAAGCAAACATGGCTAAGGACATGGGTTAATTAGTACTTTTCTTACTTATGAATCATATGAATAGTAGTATACAATCAAGACTAGATAATTACCCAAAGTGCATGATTTTGTGTCTACATTTTCCCCTACTTTATGTTGTTGAGTGAAAGCTCAATAACATAAAGTAGATAAGAGATGTGTACCTGATAACCATGTAGATTAATGGTAAAATCATGTTGAGAGACAAGGAAAAAGAGTGGAGTGAAAAAAATGTGAAGTGTGGAAACTAGAGAGGAGAAAGTGCAAGAAGTGATGATCATAATGACCCTAGGGTGGAAACACATTTGTAGATGTTGCAATTATACCTATTTTTGATGTCAATTGTTGTTGTGATTGATGTTGTTGGTGTTGTTGATCTATGATGATGTTGAAAACTGCTTCCCATAAAGATGTGCCTACAAAAGAGAAGAATGAAAAAGTAGTCAAATACCCATGTATATGATCAAAATGTGTAAAAAATATGTAAGAAAGCATATACAAATGAAAAAATGTGAAAAAGGAACACGTGCACCTGATTCATAATGAGGAAAAGAGTGTAAAAGGATCCTGTAGATGATGTAGAGGATCAAGTTTTTCAGGAAAAATCACTCCAGTTATGCCAACTATGAGTTTTTCAGGTGATCTCATGCACGGACATGGAAGAAGTGTAGGGAGGAAATATGGTGTCATCCTCCATCCTTTAACTACTTCCCACAATGTAGAACATCACTGCAGATGGTGTGTAAAAATATGATCTGATTCAACCAATTTTGATCTAATGTGAAAGTGCTAAGGATTGTATGCCATGTAAAAGTCGTTGTATGAAGTGTTGTAGATTGTGCTATACTGAAAGATGTTGTATAATTTCCCCTTTGTCATAGGAATCTAGGAAGGGTCAGTGGAACCTAGGTACTATTGTCATGGTCTGGGCACCGGTGTCTATGTTGTAGTAAGGGCCCAAGTCATATTCTAAGCCATGTCTGATGTTGATGACTATGCTGTACCGGTACTAAAATGTGTTGAATTGTGACTGTAAGGTGTTTTATGGGGTGAATGATTCACCCAAATGATGGCCCCCTCATTTGGGGTACATGTAATGTCACTGAGGAGTATGTGGCCCAAAGGAGGACCGACTGCTGTGCTAAAACTGTGCCTTATTAGGGGAGGGAGTGTGCTTGGTAGAAACCAAGGCACACACAAACAAAGTGGCTAGGAGACAAGTTTTATTACAAGCAAAGAAAAACATGCACGTAGAAGATGAAGTGTAAGAAAACAAGAAAGAAAATAATGTGTAAGCTGAGAGACAAGAATACGATATGTAAGAAGACAATGTGGACCATGAAAAATGAGTTTCAAATCTGGGACACCACTCACGAGGACGCAAGACAATCAAGGTTGAGGTGGCCGAAAGCAGACAATGTGCACATAAGACAAAGGGAAAAGCCCAAAAATAATGACATACAATGGAAGAAAAGAGAAAACAATGTCAAACAATGTAATAGGCAACCATGGAAGAAAATATATTTGCAACGCAAATGCTGCACATGAAGCACCCATTAACATGTTAGAAAGATAGATAGTATGTCAAAATGTGTACGATCTAATATAGTAACATGCTATGAAAAATGAAACAATAACACCTGTAGTGTATGAAAGTGGATGCCCCTAGGAGCCACTATGGGACTGGTAATAGGTACTGTGCCAAGCATCTGTGCTGCGTGTATAGATATGTAGAATCTATGAGCATAACTAGAAAGTGATTAACTAAAAATTAACTAATTATGTAGTGTGGGAATAATTCATCTAAGCTATGAACAACTATAATAAAGTAAATAAATGTAGTAAAATGATCTAAGTAATTATGTAAAAGTAAATGCTAACCTTAATATGTAAGAAGGAAGAGGAAAGAACTCAGCTGAATAACAGATGGCTTTCAGAGAGTGTTGCAAAGGTAACTAGAAAAATCAGGAGCAAGAAAGACTGTGCATAAGTCCCGAAAAGGTTGTATTTGGAGGATTTAGTTGGACTGAAGTGCCTAGAGGAGGACTGGGGTGCTTGCAGGTGCTCTGGTCTGTAATATGGGAACCATGGTTTGTGCAAAATCTCCGAAACTAATCTTCACTAGTTTGGCATATGGTTCGAAACCCTCGCTATTTTTTGCATCAACTTTGTTGTCCTGCTTCAGATGTGGCCAATAATCCAAGATAAAGAAATACCTGTAAGACCCCAAAACAAACATCAAACCCTAAAAAATAATAATGCATATGAAGTGATCAGACTGACCTCAACTACCACAATGGTGGTCTTACTAACTGAGCACTGCACTACATCTCAAACTTGATGTAGTTCTATGTGTAAGTGTGTGTGAACATGCCCTATATTACTTTTGTGCCAATTATACTTTGTGAAGTAGCAAATAATAACTACATGTAGAAAATGTAATAGAATGTGTGCTGAAATATAATAGAATCCCCCCCTTATGAAATGTGATGCAAATTTCCTAACCTTGTGCCTTGATGACGGAGCTATGTGGATGCAAGTGATCTCTAATGCAATAGATGGATGCAACTTTAGATGGAGTGATAGTAGTAAGTGATGCTAGGTACCTCATTATGGTCTCATAACTTTATATTTATAGGGTTCTCTTGATCGAATTTCGTAATTAACCCCAAAAAGGTTGACCACAAGAAAGATAAAGATGTAAAATAGCTAGAAAGAGCCCAAAAAGTGGCAGGAAAGTGCAAAAGGGACCAGGGTGTCCCTGGTCGGACTTGGGCACCCACGGGAACCCCACTACTAGCATGGGTGTCCCAGTTGAGGCTAAAATTATGGGAAATGACTGAAATAGACTGTGCATGTAGATGAAAAGCACTAGTAATGATGAAATAAAATAAAACAAGATGGCTAAAAGACATGGGTTGATTAGTACTTTATTCACTCAAGAACCTTCTAAATTGTAGTATGCAATTGAGATAAATAATGTCTAAAGTGTATGATTTTGTGACTACATTTTTCCCCCACTTTATGTTAGTGAGAGGAAATCTAAGTAACATAAAGTAGATAAAGATGCATACCTGATGTCCATGAAGAGTGTAGTATAAATGCATCGAAGGACTAGATAAGGTGTTGAATGAAAAAAAAGATGGAGGAGCATGGGAACTAAAGATGAAAAATGTGCAAAGAAAAAGTGATGAGAGTGAACCTAGGGCGGAACACATGTGTAGCTATTACGGTGTGTAATGTACCTGTATGGTTAGTAAAGTATGTACTGTTCCATTTGACTACTTGTTTCTCATACAACTAGACCTACAAGGAGAAATAAATCAAGTAGTCAAATATGTATGTATGTAATTGTAAAAATACAATGTTAAAAGATGCATGTATATGAAAGCATGTAAATGTAAAATACACAAATAAAAGAGTGTAAATGGAACATGTGTACATAATCTATGTCGAGAAAGAGAGTGTAGAAGGATATCCTATATTGTGAGTTTTTTGGGTGATATCATGCCACCCTGATCAAAGAAGTGTAGGGAGGAAATGCTCTGTGTCCTCCAAGCTCTTATTGCTTCCCTGAATGTGTGTGAAGAGATCTCTGTATCATCCTAGTTTTTTGGGTGATCTGATGCCACTGGCCAAAGTAGTGTAGACAGGCACACCCACTATAACCTCTAAGCCCGTAACTGCTTCTTAGAATGCTAAGGACACCATGTCTTGTAAAATCTTCTGTGTATGGGGTTTGTAGACTAGTCTGAACCCACTCACTGTATATAACTGAACTGAACCAGTGCAAAATCTCTATGTTAGTATGTGAAAACCCCCAAATAATGCCCCCCTCTTTGGGGGTGCATACAATATTGATGATAGGAGAATGTGGCCCCAAAAGAGGACCAACAACATGAACTCTATACCCTATAGGTAGAAGGGAACACACTTAGTAAAAACCAAGGCGTGCACGAAAAAGGATGGCTAGCCAAAGATAAGTGTTAGTACAAAAACACATGCATGTAGAAAACAAGTGCAAAGTACATAAACATTGTGTAAACTACGAAGCAAAGTAATGTAAACACATAAGAAGACAAGTAAGTCGCACAAAGTGGGTTGCAAATATGGGACATCACTCACAATGTTGCAAGACATGTAAGGCCATAATGGCCGCAAATAGCAAACAAGTGTGAACACCAAACATAGGGCAAGGCCCACATCTAAAAAATAAACAATGGAAGACAAGTATAAACAAGAAAAACAAGTAGTCATGGAAACATGTATTCCTGCAAAACAAGTGCTACACATGGAACACCCATTAGCATGTTAGAGAAAAACCAAGTAATGTAAAGTGATAAGTACAAAATGAAATAATAACACCTATGAGAGACAAATGTGGATGCCCCCAATGACCAATTTAGGAAGGGTAGAAGGTGAGCATCTATGCTACGTGTAAAATATCTGTATCTGTGATCACAACTAGACAAAGGTATGAACGTGCATGCATGGATGGTATAAATAATGACATATAAGAAATCAATCTAACAAATGTAGTAAAATGATCATGTAAAACACTAGTAAACAAGAGTAAATACCCCCAAGACAATGTAATATGTTGTGAATGGATGAAATGGAATGTAAGATGGAATGATAGGATCCGCGTGCCCCTCAAGTGAATGGGAATGTATGTAATGAGGTTTATTTTCTTTATCCCCTCAATAGTCAAGAATGAACTGTAAATGAGAGTGCGTCATCAGGAAATGGTCGAAGTGTGTGTTGTGTGTCTAACGAGCTGTGATCAATGTTTAGGTGTAGTGATGAGATGTGACCTAGCGATGATGTGTGTGTGAACCCTATATCTAAAGTGTATATCATGACCAGATGAACGTATAAGTGATAATTTAGCCTAAGCATATATCACTGTGAGATGAATGGATGAGTGATGATTTATCCCTAAGCGTATATCACTACAAGATGAAAAGAGTGAGTGGTGATGTAACCTAAGGTGTATACCACTATAAAATGATAGAATAGGTGATGATTTAGCCTAAAGTGTATGTCACTACAAGGTGAAAGGAAGGAGTGGTGATATAACCTATGGTGTATACCACTACAAAATGATATAATAGGTGACAATTTAGCCTAAAGAGTATGTCACTAGGCTAGGATTGTCACATGCGTGATTAGTGTAAGGTCCATTTGATTTATAAACCCTAGGTAGTTGAGTATGGACTGAGGAACTAAAGTGTGTCATAGGGTAGTGAGTGCAGCATGTAGAAGATGATATAGTATAAGTGATGACCATGTGATTAGTAGAGTGTGTAAACATGTGATGTGTAAAATGCAATGCAAGATCTAATGTATACAGTGGCATATAATGTATATAGATAGACTAGTAGTGTTGTATGTAGAATGAGGAGTGTATGATGCTAAATGCATAGTATGATATATTACGATTGACAACTAGTATGATGTATGATGTATGACATGTGATATGTGAATAGATGTAATGTATATATCCTATAGTGCAGCGTGGGGGGTTAAATGTAGTAGTAATCCCTCAACAGTCAAGTGTGAACTGAAGCACAAGAGTGTGTCATCAGGTAACGATGATGTTATAACATATGTATGACTATGCAAGATGAAATGATGCTAATATTGGGCATATGATGTAGTAATATGAAAGATGTAAAATGAATGATAACGTAAATATGAGAAATATGCCTATGAAGATATGCTGATGAGAGGGGGGAATGTGTTGGATGTTATGCCCCCAAGTATGTAAGCAATGGAATTCTAATCAAAATACACTAAGTGGGTTAATGTAGGGATTAGTTGCCTTAATAAAAGTGATGGGACATGATAGTGGAGTGTGACCATCAGATGGTTCATCATCACAGTAAGCTTGATTTGGGTCCCAATCATCAACATATTTAGGGTCATAGTGGATGTTGGAATTATAAGCTTAACTTTAAGTGGTGAGATCTGTGTATGACTTGGTGATGTGGCAGATAATTTTAATGGAGGAGTAGTGAGATCTTCCTTAAGAGGAGGTTGCTTAGCTTGACTTGGTAATACAACTGATGACTTAGTAAGAGGTCGTAATTTAGAGAAAACCGTGAGAAGTGATGGTTTTCTTTGATTTTGTATTTTTATGCTAACTCCTTGACAAATCTATCATAAAAGGGGACCTGGTACCCTTGTGTACTTTAGGTGAGTGCTAAGATCTGTCTGAGTGATGAGCTAGCATGCCTTAGATTGTTCTTGGTAAAATAAAAGACTACATTTTGGTTCTGTTTCTGGGACCTATTTTCAAAGCAGTTATAAGGATGTTGCATGATAATGGCTTATTAGTTGACTCTTGTGACCATTGAAGATTGGGTTATTGATGGAAAAAATCAATTTTCTTGAAGATATAGTTATGGACCTGATTTTAATGCTCTCAAGTGGGTTGAGGAACACCTTTAGCATGAAATTGATGAGTCATTCTTTAGATGATTTCCTATAGAATTGTATAAGTGGTTGTTTGCATATGCATCAATGAGGAGCTCATATTATAGATCAAGGGTTTTGATGTAGGAAGAATACCAGACCTTGTTTGATGCATATGAGCCATGGACATGTGCTGTAGATCACTGGTGGGCTGGTGTTTTAAACAATTATACTATGGAATAAACTGTTTCCATGTATTCTTTCCTGGAAGTTGTAGAGTTTGAGTGTTTGCGTGAGCCTAGAGGATCTTACCTTCACGTTATTCATTTAATAAATCAAGATCTTGATAGTAATATTGAATTTAGAGCATCTCCCAATGGCTAGTTAAAATCACCACCACATGCGGGGACATGAGTAGGTGTGGTGAAGGATGGCAGACCTCGCGGTAGAGCGATAGTGAGAAGAAAGGTGGCTCAAGTATAATGAAGTGTGAGAGAGGGAATAAGCGAAGTGGCGTGATATTGAGGAGTTTGTGGAGTTGCAAAGGATGATGGCTTGTGAAATATTTGAGGCTCACGTAGAAGACATAGAGCCAGAGAATCACACCATCCCTCACTTAGGTAAGTGTAGTAGAGAACCCCTCTCGGATTTAGATGAGAGTGTGTCAAAAGAAAGTGTAAGGACCTTGGGAACACATTTGATCACACTTGGAGACCTTGCCCTTCCACTTGGTGTTCAGGTTCCTAAAAAAATTATCGATAAATGAGCTGGTGTTGGTGATAGAGTAACGACATGTAGATTTCAATTTCCATTGTGTACATGAGTTAATCAGATAACACATTCATATATGGTAGTGTAGATGTCATATTTGTTATTTGGAGGTCCAGTTGGAGGAATATTATTTGGTGCATCATCTGTATAGAGTTTGGGTGTGCACAACATTGGTAATACATCTAGAAGTGGTAAAACTTCGTAGAATGTGGGTGTTCAATTTAGCAGAATAGTTGGAATGAAAATTAACTCATCCTCTAGTCCAATGCCTGCTATAGGAGGTGGATCAAGAGGATTTGGAGGCTCAGGATCTAGTGGATATGGTGGTTCTATAGGTGGAGGAAATATTGGAGGTAATACAGGTTTTGGGCTTGGTGGGCATGGTACACACCAACCAAAACAAGTCATTTACGAGATGTCCCTTTGACTTCTAGAGTATAGAGGCATTGATAATTCATTAGAAAACATTCACATGTGCTAAATCCTATGGCATGCTAAAGGGATCACATCTCATGAATGCAAGGAAAGCCGGTTTGCTACTATCTTGCAAGGGCATGCACATAGTTGGTATAGGAAGTATGACTAGAACTAGACTTGTGTAGATTACAACGCATTGCATGATGCTTTCTTGGTTGAGTTCCATATACCTAAGTTTGAATAGAAAAACATCAATGCGTTGAAGGACATTAAGTAGGGCATGGCTGAGAGTGTAAGGGAGTATGATGCCCATTTGTTATCAAAGTTGTCTTATGACATACACCCTATCCAACATGCTTAATGTTTTGTTGGAGGTTTAATCACACCTTTCAGAAGGGTACTCTCACATAAGACATTTACAGATCCACATGAGGATTTGGAGGTAGCTCTGCACGCTGAGGTAGTTGGAAGCATATACACTGGAGTTAGCCCATTCTTGGAGGTGCAGATTGCATCCATGAAAAAATAATTAGAAAAATTATCATGAAATTCAACTTATGAGATGTGCAGTGGTATTTGGTGTATAAATTACAAAGTAGAAAGACATACAAAGGAAAAATTCCCTTGCAAGTCAAAGCATGCCATGTTGTTGGATTGTGAGATATGTAATTTGGACCATGATGCAAGTAGATGTCCCCTCTTACAATGTGCAGTCCATAAGAATGTATCCATGTATTGCAAGATTTGCAAGTCACATACTCATGACACTGCTAACTGTAGAATAATTGATCATATTCATGAGGCTATTGAAATTAGTGTATGCTAGATCAGTGTAGCAAGTGGATCTAAGGATCAGGGAGACTAACATAATGAAGGGCACAATAATGGTGATAACCGAAATAGGGCATTTTGTGGAGGATACAGAGGTCAGGGTCGTGGCAGTGGAAGAGGATGATTTCCTTAGAGGTACTTTCTTTACATGCAGATCACCTAATCATTATCAGCGTGAATTCCCTCAGAATATAATTTTCTCATGGTGCAAAAACAACACAAGTTTGAAGAATGTCCTGATTTGTATGAGCACATGAGTAAAAAACATAAGCAAGACAAGGAAACAACTATAATTAAAATAAAACACGCATATGGAATTCAATGGATGCCAAAGGTTGGACTAGATTCTGAACAACATCCTTTGCTATTCACTACCCACACTGAGGCAACAGTGCGCACGTGGCACTGAGGAGAAATCCTATTATAACAAAACAAGAAGTGATCAATGCCAAGTACCCTAATGTTAAACATCAAAAAGAAGTCTATCTAGAGAGCATGGATGTTATCAGAATCTACAAGGGGAGATTTAGGGATTGAAGGAACATGCAGTGTGTTGGATAGAGAAAAGAATGTTGACCTTCTATAGAAAGACATGGATGATTTTAAAGAAGTATGTTGAATTTTGTGATAGGAGAACATCATCCCCTTACTAGGTGAATGGTTAAGAGAGAAGGTTTTGTGCACAGACATGAGCACGAGAGGCAGATCCTCCATGTAAATCTGCCTCCCCATAACCATGAATATGATAAAGAAATTACAGTGAATTTTTTCATAGATGGATGTCTTTTGAGTAATATCTTGATGGATACAGGTACAAAAGTTAATGTGCTCATGTTGGAATCTTGGGATTAGATGGGAAGACCACCATTATAGCCTTCCACAAATGTGATGTACATGGCGAAAAGAACTAGGGCCAACCCTATTGGGGGTGTTAAAGGATGCTACTATCATGATCTAGGGAGCCAAGTTTATTTGGGAATTTGAGGTATTGGAGCTTACGGAGGAAGATAGTTTCTCAACACTTCTTGGGATACCTTGGTGTTATAAAAATAATGCAGATATGCATTTCAACAAGGGATATATTAGCTTTGAGAATAAATAAGAGTGTGTCATTATACCATTGACAGATGCAAAGGCTGTGCCCTATGTTGAGCCCTTGAGTGAGGAATAATTGAACAAAATTTATGTGTGCACAATTAGAGATCCTAATGCCAATGAGCCATCTAAGGAAGGAGTGATATAATGGGATGACACTCATTCAGTTAGTGACACCACTAGTGTTGCTTGTGACAATTGGGTGCATGGAAAATATAAAATAGTAGGATGGGAAATAAAGACTACTGTTACTCACATAGTTAGGCCGCGTGTTGTTTGGTGCTTGGGTCATAGCCAGGTACCTTATTATACTGGTGAGGGGAATCCTGATGTATTCTTATGTGCCATGGTGGACTAGTAGATGAATGAAGGAGATAGGAGGAATATGCTTGTATATACTCTATGTGGAAACTGTAACACTGGTGGATTACACACAAAGATAACCTTGTGGATTGGTGGGAAGTGAGAATCACTTTCTCTACTAGGTTTCTTGGGAGAAATGTACCTTCACAAATGTGTAAATTTCATGGGAAGGACCTTTCTTCACACCACATTCAGAAGTGTGAGAGACTCTAGACTGAGGGGTAGGAGTCTTGACCACCATCACTCTGGGTACACAAGTTCTACACTACCTTAGGCAGCTGTGTTCACACATGGTATGTGCATGAAGAGTTAACAAGAGTAACAAAAAATTGGTAGGAGATGGCCTCATGTATGATTCATAATTTTGACTATTTTTCAACTAAGTCTCTGGTCAATGAAGCATTGCATATTTTGAAGTGTATTACTTTGGGAGATAGCACAAAGGCTGAAGAGATTTTTTTGGATATATTTGGAAAATTGGATTTGGAGGTGTGCCTTGACCACAAAGAAGAGACTGAAGAGGAAGAGATGGTCCGCACCTGAGAAGAAAAGGAAAAGGGTAAGCTGGTCTACCTGATAGATGGAGAAGAAGATGAGGAAAACAACCTAGAGGTTAACCATACTGAAGGTATGTAAAAGGTAATGAACACAAAAGATGAAAAGGAATACGTATGTCATTAAACTATGAAGACAAAGAAGGTTAATATTGGGACAGATGCAGAACATAAAGAGGCCATTATTCATTATTATTGGTCTAAACAGGAGGTAGATAAGATTATAGAGCTTCTACATAATTTTCAAGATTTGTTTCTATGAGGATATCATGAATTGAAAGGGGTACATCCTTCTTTAGGAGAGATGCGAATCAAACTTAAAGAAGGTGCACACCCAATTAGGAAGAGGCCTTACATGATGAATCCTAATTTGCATGTGAAGGTAAAAGAGGAAATTGATAAAATGTTGAATTCCAATATTATTGAACCTGTTGATGAATCAAAGTGGGTAAGTCCCATGGTCATCAACATAGATAAAGATGGGAAGATAAGGCTCTGTTTCAATTAAGGGAATTAAATGTTTCATGTGTAATTGATCCTTTCCCCACACCTTTTACAAAAGAGATACCTAAAGGAGTTGTTGGGCAAAAAGATTTACTCTTTTACAGATGGATTCTTTAGTTATCATCAGGTGCACATAGCAAAGAAAGACCAAGAAAATAAAAATTTCACCACTAAATGGGGAAGTTTTGCATACACCATGTGATGCCTTTTGGATTGAAAAATATACATGTAGTGTTCTCGCGCATTATGGTACAAGCCTTTCAGGAATTTATTCATAAGTTTTTACAGGTTTACTTGGATGATATATAGTTTAGTAAAGGATCACTGTGACAATTTGGGACTTATGTTAGAGAGATGTAGGCAGTTGAGCATCTCTTTTAATATTAATAAGTGTATCTTTGATACACCCTTTAGCACTTTTTTGGGACATATCATTTGCAAGGAACTATTATTTGTAGATCCTGCTAAGGTCATAGTTATGTTCAACTTAAATGAGCCTACTAATCAGAGTGAAGTGTGTAGGTTTTTAGGGCATACAGGTTCTTATAGAAATTTCATTAAAGGATATGATAAGATTACTGTGCCTTTGGAGGAATTGTTGAAGAGTAAAGGTAAGTTTCATTAGGATGAGGTGCAATAGATAACATCTGAGGCATTGAAGGAAAAAATTACTTCTGTGCCCATTCTGCGCTTTCCTTCTTGGGATAAAATATATTATGTACATGTTGATGCCTCTAGCATTACCATTATTGCAATGTTAGCACAACCTGGTGAGGGAATAGTGGACCACTCCATTTATTTTGCAAGTAGGAAATTGACCCCACTGAATAAAATTATATAATTACTAAGTGCGAGGTAGTATCAATGATTTACACATGACACAAGTTCAGACGATACTTGTTGGCTATAAATTTCATATTCTTTATATATCACATGGCTCTTAAGTATATGGTCAACAAGCTTGTTTTACAGGGGCACATATGCAGGTGGATCCTTCTATTTCAAGAATTTCATTTTACAGTTGTGGTAAAACTAGGAAAAAGAAACTCATGACCTAACCATTTGTCAAGGATAAAATCTGGTGAGGATGCACAAAGTATTGAGGACACAATTCTAGATGCACAGTTGTTTAGATTGAATTACATGACCAATGAAATTGAGGACATTACAATATTCTTGCACATTAGTCTAGCCAAGCCTTGAGGGGATGAAGAACTTTGGAGAAGAAGTAACTTGCAATACATACGTCCATGCCCTATCAGTTGATAGGTGAAGACTTGTATAAACATTGGTCATGATGAGGTTTACGCCACTGGTGTGTTCTAGAACATGAGTACATGAGGGATAATAATGGTAGAATCTCATCGTGGGATTTTCAGTGGGCCTTATGCTGGAGATGCCACTGCGAGCAAGATTTTAATTTCTAGATTATCGTGGGAGAATTTCTATAAAGATGTCAAGGTGTGTGACCATTGTCAGTTCCTTGGGAAGCCAGGAATAAGTAATGAGATGCCTTTGAGGCCTATTGCAAGTGCTGAACCATTTGAAAAATGGGCAATTGACTTTTTAGGTCCTATTTCCCCACCCGCGCGTAGGATTAGTGTGCGATACATCATAACTTGTATAGATTATTTGAAAAGGTGGGCTAAAGCAACACTTATAAAGGATTGCACTACAGCTACATCAATGAGGTTCTTATGGGAGAACATTATCATTCGGTATGGATCTTCATTGAGTCTTACCATTGATAGGGTCACATACTTTTTAAATGAGAGCATTAAGATTTTGTTGGCAAAATTCATGGTGGCGCACCACAAGAAAAACTCTTATCACCCATAAGTCAATGAGACTGTTGAAGTGCTCAACAATATATTGGGTCATACATTAAAAAATATTTGTAATGTTAGATGAAAGGACTGGGATGATATACTCTCTACTGTACTTTAGGCATATAGAACTACCTATAAGAGGTTAAATAAGGCCACACCCTTTCAGCTGGTGTTTGGCAATAAGGCTGTGTTTCTTGTTGAGTTTATTCTTCCCTCTCTATGTATTACACACACATGAGGCCTAGATGATAGAAAAGTGGTGGAAGAGTGCATATGTAAGTTGATGCAGTTAGAAGAACGGTGTGCCATTACTCGATGGAGTCAAAAGATAAAGAAAAAAATTTGAAAGCATGACATGATATGGATATCAAAAATAAATAATTTGAGGTGGGAAATATGGTACTTATATACGATTCAAAGTTTACACGCCGCCATGGGAAGCTGAAAGTGCATTGGTTGGGACCATTTATAGTAACAAAGATATTGGAATCAGGAGCTTGCCAATTACATGCACTGGATGGCACTTTATTGACATATTGCTTCGATGGGACCAAGATGAAGCCCAACTATGGAAAAGTCTTCTTATTTTTTGTAATAAGGTACTATTATCAGCTAGATTAGATTTCCCTTTAATGTATTTCCTTTATATGTGTTTCCTTTCATCATTGTTATGTTTTGTCAAATTAGTTCAATGTTTTAGTAGGCGTACTTGCTCGCTTGTAGCTGATTACTATATGTATGAGTTCATGCGCAGAGGACCGTGTATAGATTTAGTGTGGGGTAGAAGGAAAGCAAGAGCATGTGGGAGAAGTTATAGATTTATAAGGCCTAAGTACCATAAGAGAGCACATGTTGTTGGTGATAATGGTTATAGAATAATGGTGGTAAGGTGTCATAAGAAGAATGGTGATAATAAGGATGATGAAAAAGGAAAATACATTTATAGTGAGCGAGCACGCATGGTAATGTGAGGTAGGCATCGACATGAATAACTACTTGGTATAAGGCACAAAGGTTGATGTAATTTGGCACATGGAGCATGTAAAGGGAGGTCTGCGGTCATAGTAGTTTACATGCTAGAAGGTTGCAGCTGGAGTGCATGATGAATGTGTAAATTAAGTGCGATGAGAACTATAGAAAAGGGGGGAAAAGTGGAAAAGCAAAATTTAATGCAGTTGTACGATGGTAGTTGGAAAGAAATTAATGTGGGTAAAATTTAAAACACTATAAATTGGGTGTTGGGGTAAAATCATTTTTACCTTACCTTGCGTGAAATTTGTGAAGAGCTATTGCGTGATCCAAGGAAAATTTTATGATCAAGTAAGAAATCAAGTGTAAATTTGAAGGGTTTCAAACCAAAAGGTGAAAGATAACATAAATAAGAAGAGTGTGAGTTTCAGTGGGTAGAATCTTGTAGGTTGAGACAATGTGGTGAGATTTTGAAGGAATCATGACTTATGTGACAAGGTTTTCAAAAATTAGGGCATAGATTATAGATTTTAATTGGGGAAGTGTATCAGTGTTGCATCTAAGGCCTATAATGAGGAGAATAGAGAAAGGGAGAGGTAAAATTTTGGATGCTGCAAAACTAAAATGACACCAAATAAAGTAGTAACCACATCACCAAAAAAGAGAGGCAAGGGAAAAGAAAAACCAACCCCTAAAGGAGACGTTCAAGAGGAGTGGTACTAAAAAATGTAGTACTCTGATGGGGTGTTAATGGGAAAAGAGTGGGAATCCCACATTAAGAGTATGAAAATTAATTACTATAACCATCAAACAGACCTAATCATGCACAACATGACAACATAGCTTGTCTAGATGATAAAGGAAAGAACCCCATATGATAAGCCAATATACTAGACTAATCAATACTAATAAATCCTTTAATGATGAATTACCTAATGATGTTGAGGTGAAGAAAGTGAAAATGGATTTTGAGTACAAGAAAGGTGGGTAGGCATTCGATATTGTAAAGTTGAATGATCCTGTCATGAAGATGGCTGCACATTTGCTTACAAAGCTAAGTGGGTAGGAGAGATAACATAGGTAAATAAAAGATGGTTTTATATATGCAAGAAAATATATGAAGGAACTCTATACAATATCTCTTCCTTTATAGCATAAGATATTATTGATGCTACGCGTGATGGTGATAAGATTATGTTTGGGAATATTTTAATGGTAATAGTGTTTTTAGAGATTGGGGTGCCCAATGGGCCTAAAGACAAGATATGGGAGTATCCTACAGAAGATCCCTCCCATGCAAAATGATTTTTTAAGTATACATGTGACACAGTGACACCAACATACATGACGCATGTGAAAAAATGGTATAAATGGATGTGTGATGCGTTTGGCACTGAGTGGAGGATTCCAAACGAGTTTCTCGATATTGTAGATGGAGTTGTTGAATTTTCTATTTATCAACAATATTATATTGGGAGGTTTGAAGCCGAGTAATATGAACAAGTAGAACAAGATGCTTAGTGACAAATAGATAAGAATTTGAGTCGTTTTGTAGCTAGGGATGGATTTAACTAACTCTTTGTCACTTGAGCTTGGAACAGTTGGATATCACTGTGTTGAGGGTATGACCTATCCTCCTACTTTAGGTTGTGCCTTCAACCAAGGTGAGAGGACCCTTTTTTTAACCTATATTTTTAAGGAATATAAATGGATCAACAATATTTGACTGTGCTTCTATGATATTAAAAGAAAACCTTGACAAGACATGGTAAATGCAACATAATCTAACTCTTACGAGTTGTCACCCTAGAGAATGAAGATCTCTCCTAAACAAGGTTTAGATTACTAAAGACAACAATAAAACCTGATTACTCTTGTATATTTTGAGTAAAGGATGGTTAAATTCAACAAATATCCTTAGCATTTATGGACAAACAGTGTAAGCAGGGGTAGTTCTTGTAGGATTTATCATTTATAGATGGAGTTTGTTGGGGAATTAAGTAGGATAAAGTTGATTATACCAGATTCTTAGGAACTTTTAACACATGTTGGAAATTCTACCGAGAAAGATGATTAAACACTTTCAAATATTTGACAATGAACCTTTAACTAGAAGATACACACCCATGAAAGCCCAAAGATGCACGGTTTTACACATTATTTGAGAATTTAACATAAAATCTCATGTCAAAGACTCAAGTAAACATCAGAAATATCTGGTCCATCATGCCTTAGATACACTCATAGACTAACAAAAAATCTGTATCAGAAAAATGGAAGTAAAGTGAATTTTAATTATTTACTGCGCGGTGAATTGAAAGCTATTCTCATAACACTATTGAAAATTCCACAATACTACCACACGGATAAGATCTTGTGTGATTAAGAGGAATTCCTAATATAAGATTGCGACAGGAACATTAATAACTACTTGAAACATATTCAAATTGAAATCATACACAAAAATGATCATGATTAACACAATTGACTCAGGGCTCGTCAAATTTATCAACAAGGGAAAGTTTCATTTACAGTCTCAAAGCTTGTCAATGGTTGTACACTTGTGATGCAGCCTAGAATTTACCAAGAATAACCTAGGCACGCTGGTACATCACTCAACCTAGACTGAGTGCTCACCAGAAGCATGCAAAGGTACCAAGCCCCTCCTTAGAGTTTCTTGTGCAGGATGTGAACACGATGAAGGGTTAATGCATTCAAATCCATAAACAATATATACTTTCCACAGAGCATATTCTAGATCTAGATCTTAAAGAATAATGGATCAAATGATAAACATAATGAAATCATCCATGCAATAACTAGTTACAGTCACGTTTGAATCCATTATTCATCTAATAGACTCCATTATATTAAAATACAATGAACACAAAATATTCTTACAATAATCAGTACCATAAGTTCATGCACTCATCATATTTGTCAGCATAACTTCACAATAGCTCATACATAGTCCTCTCCTAACCTACACAGATTACTACGTATTTATAAGGGTGGGGACTTTCCCTTTACCACTTACATAATTCCCAAAATAGGTCACATGCAAAAAATAGCCATGCACCTTTACAATAATAGACACACATGCAAGTGCGCTAGTAATAGATCTCTTCTAGTTAATTGACAGTGGTAATCCTATTATTAACTCAAACTCACACAAAGTGCTTAGTAGATGTTCTTCCAATAGAATTTGTGTACCGTAAAAGTTTTCATCTGGTTGTGTACCCTGCACGCTATCTCCAAAAATAGCCCATAACCATGAAAATGGCTAAGTCTAGATTCATTATCTTCCACACGTGCTTCCTTCCCTATTCTTCTGTGCCTTCAAATCTGTCTTTCTATCGCATGCTAATCTTCTATGCACCTTTTTCTTAGTGTCATATTTTCTCTGCTCAATAACTTGTAACCATCTTGACATGATTTATTTTGAAGGCTCAGAAAATTAATAGGTTTCTTAAATAAGTATTTTGGAAAATGGATTTTTTCAGTATCTTCTCTCTTTTCTCTTTTTATTTCTTAGAAATATTAACCCCCCTTTTGCAAGAGTATTCTCATTTCCTTTATATAATTATATCCCTATTTTCTTTTCAATTTCCCCCCCAAAAATATTGATATTTCAAGAGTATATTCTTCTTTTACAAAATGCCAGGTGTATTAATGATAATTTTATGAAAATATTTTATTTGGCCTTGTCAAGTTTAAAGAGTACGGGACTTCTTCATTTTTCTCTTATCATATAGGATTAGAATACCATGTGATTGCTTGTGACTAATGTTTTCATGATTCCTTCCCCCTGGTGACTGGATGGGTGCTTCTAATATCATTTGAGCACTATGAGGTGTCCTGAAGTGACATACACCTTTCATCTACTATCTGAAGATACATCTTGGATGCTGTGCATTCCTTCTCACATCTGCTTGGTATAACTATCCTACATGGTTCTTGTCAAATCCAATTAATTCATCAATCATGCTTGTTATAGATTCATTCCAACCTTTAAAGTTTCCTCTTTTGAGCTCAAAAATATGTTCCTTTATTAGGTGTAAACGATTCCTTTCAATTCAATCAATCTATGCCACCTCTACTATAAAACCTAGTTTTATCCCATTACCAGGATGCATTTCTCTTCTTATCCTGTAAGTGAGGAATTTTTTTACAACTTTCTACTAGTGACATGGTGAAAGTACCTGTGGAAAATAGTTTGAAGGAAATTTCGTCAGAATATTTGAATCAAATCTTTGACCTGTGTGTTCCTGATGAGGCTTTCGTTAGGTCCTTATTTGACATAGAATGTACAGGAAACACCAAAGGACCTTTGACTTATTAGCAGGCCCAACTCGCACTTCTCATAAGGATAATTAGGATCAATCCTATCTTTGTAGATTTTCAATTCATGTATTTTCATCTCTTTCGATGGGAACATCCTAAGGATCTCAAAGACTTGAAGAAATTCTAGATTGAAAGGAGGCCTCAAGTGTCTGGGAAAGCTGACTTTCAATGTATACTCCTATGTGATGAAGAAATTGTATTAAAGGAGATTCCCAAGGAATCTTATGTGTTATACGAAAAATCTTCTATTAACACCGTGATTTCCATTTCTCACAAGGTGGATGAATTAGAACAAAGGATTGCCTCTCTGGAGAAGGGGAAAACATGACATGTACCCTCACAACCAAGTATAATGCTAGCACTGTCTTTGGGAAAGAGAAGGGGTGAATCAAGATCTCATCCCCCAATCATTATCTCTGATGAAGAAGAGGATCTATCCATATCTTCTTGTCATTCAAGAGAAATAATATCCTCTACTTGGGACAATAGGGGTAGGTTTACAATTTGGTCATCCACTTGCTCAGGGCATTATGTTTCTTTATTAGGGCATAACTTCTCATGTCCTCAGCCAATCCCTTCCCCAAGAGAGCATCTGCCCTTTGCAAGGAGATGGAAAGCTGAATCTAGCTCAAAGTATCTCATTCCTCCTGGCCCCCGTGATGTAGTCCTTGGAATTTCAACCAATCCAACCATTCCCTCTCAATTTTTTCTTAACAAGTCTATCCTTCACAAGGGGAAGGGGAAGATGACATTATTCACAGGTGGCATAGATCTTCTAGACGGGGTATCTTCTTACCAGAAGAATATTGAGCCAGAGACAATCATGTATGAACCAATAATGAATCTTGAGTCATTAATGGATATGGGGATGTCACGGGATTTAGTAGGGTCCATTGTGTTTATCCAGACAACACAGGGTTCAGATGAATTCATGCTGAGGAAGAATAAGATGCTGAACAAATTACTTCCACTGGGGGGAACTTACAAAGGAATGAATGGTCTCTGAGCATTATGTTTGTATTTTATGCCTTTATTTTCAATTATGCAAATGGACCCTTTTACCATGGGCTGGGGCCCCTATAGAATATCCATTTTGAATTATATATGAGACTACTTTCAAATGATGTCACATCTAAATTTTCACCTTTTGACATGTAATTTTTTTCTATTCCTGTATTACAGAATCTTTAGCTTAGTACTGGCACCAGTAATGAAAATAAACCATTACTGTGATTTCAATGGTTTACAATAATGTGTTTTTACTCATCCTCTTATCATATCACATTATTTCAAACCTTCTGCAAATCATCTAGAAGAGATAACCTATCTCATGATGATTCACAACCCTCCTCACACTGTCTTCTTGGTTCAAAATACTATCCCTGAGTTGCGAGGCTCTAAACATCAATTCTCAAGGATTCTTTCTCGCTTCATGGGGATTTTATTCCTTCTGTGGGCCCTTCCCTTTTCAAAACATGCACGTGAGTGACACATGGAAACATCCGTAATCTCCCCCTTTTTTTAAATTTTCAGCTTATTGGGATTACCTTGTTGCGCATAGGCCATGTGGTGAATGCTTGCAACTTTGGGGGACCTGAATTTTTAATTTTTCAAAGGTGTGTCGAGAAGACACATGGACACCCTTCATTTCTTTTGTAGGGAATTTCCTCTTAGCGGTTTCTAAATTTTGTCTTTGACCATCCGCCAAGTTCATGGAAATTTTCTACAACTTGTAATTCATACTTTGGACAAGTGAGGTAACATTTGAAAAGGAAAAGAGTTAGAGGGATATTCCAATGATGGCATACCTTTACGATCCTCAACCATAAAAGGATACTTTTACAAAACAAAGACCGGGTTACACATGATCCAATTCATGAATTTTCCCCTCGACATATACACCTTTTAAAACATATCAATTAGACACGAGGACTTCAACGGGAAAATTTCAAAGAAAAAGGGGCAAGATTATTTAAGCTCTAACACTTTCATAGTGTAGTACTTTCAGAGTGCTATGAATAGGTTCAAGAAGGAAAAAAATTTAAGATACGATCTAAGTGAAGTGGATAAGAAGCACCATGAGATGATTTAAACACTTGTTTACCCTAAGAAGTGTGCTTATGTAGAGAAGTATGTTTCAAAAAGCATACGTTTGTTAAAACTAGTGACATTACCAGTAGGTTCAGTTGATGTTGCTAGAATATATATTTATCTATGGCCCCAATTTGTTGATAGAGTGTTCATGGAGGATGATGTAATTATTCTCGAGGATCTCTCCATAGGGAATAAGGTCAAACCAAAGAAGTGAGGGCACAAAGAGACTCCTTCTATTAGTGTAATTGAAGCAGTAAGCAAGGATGAAACTCCAGTTTCAAGTTTGACTGTAGGGAAAAATTTAGAATGGAAGGAGATAGGGACAAGAACCTATGTTAGGAGGAAACCTATTAGAAGAAGGTATCCAATGTAGAAGATAACCCCTATCTTAGACTCTAAGGAGAAAAATATCCAGGAGGAAGAAGAAGGACCTGAAAGTGAGGAAGAGCCAGTTAGGAAGTTGAGTCCACAAGTACATAATGTTAAAGAATCAGGGGAAGAAGGTTAGGATGAGTACTTCGAGGATGCACATGCAATGGATGTGGATGAAGAGGGTATCAATGTGATCAACACATATGTTATAAAGGAAAACTTCAACCCTACTGAAGAACATGAGGATAGGCACACTTCTGATCTTGAACTAGAGTGTAAAGTAGAGAAAGAGGTCACAGAGATTATAGAACACTTGGTAGAGCATGAGGTTACACACACCACATAAGAAGAAAAGAGTGAAGGAAAGGAAGGGATAATGGGTGGAAAATCACGCCTTGCTATAGGTATCCCCAAGGGCACTCACGGAAAGAGATGAACATACATCCCCCAAAGACCTATCATGCAATATGTAGAGGATCCCAATAAGGTTCTACGCGTAAGGTACCAGAACATGATACATATGGATAAACTATTTTGTTGGTAATTGTTTGATAAGAAGGGTGCACTACTGCACACAAGAAAGATGTTGTCTTAGGATTTTGAGTCACACATTGAGGAGCCAAAATTTGAAGTAAGCACCCATTTATTACTAGATACCCATGAATCAACAATTTCATGAGAAATGTATCCAATAGTAGATTCTCAACAATTAACAAACATGTAATGTTCTTAATAAGCTATCGGTGGAAGTGGGTTCTATAATTTTTGATAAGAACAACAATATAAGGTTTATGTAGAGGGACCTAGAGGAGAAAAATAAAGAGATAATAAAAAGGAACAAAGAGATAAAAGAGAAGAGAAAATTATTGCGTAGTTGAAACATAAGCTAAGGGATGAGAAAGGGTGGATGCATGTGACTTATAAAAAAGCTGAACACATAGCTGATGTAATCTTACTAGCGTGCCTAGATATGACCCCTCCTCCTGATATAACCAAGTATGATACTACCTTCCATTTCTTGGAAGATTTAACACATGTAATCACAACTCAACAACCACCTATTGCATTATAATCTGTAGCAGAGGTTATGGTGTGGAAAAAGCAACAAGAAAAAGAACAGATTGAATCCACCATAACAAAATATAGTGAGTTGATGGAATCAGTGAAGGCAACGACTCACACGGTGGAGGTTGTATATGAAAATTGTGAGGATAATTGAAAAATATGAAGCAGATCTCAGGGAATTCTAGGACAAGAACAAGGGAAACATGGTGGAATGAGAGAAATTTTTGGTCAAAGTTAAACAAAAGAGGGAAGCAATCGATTAATTAAGAGCCTAAATTAAAAATAAGTTGAAGGAACTCTATCCACAGGTCACGCACAAGATGGATGTGCTAACAGACATGGGAAAACAATTAGAGACTCTGGTGGACATAATGAAAGCTAAGGGTGATGAACTAAGTTTTTAAGAAGTCATTGCTATGATAGGGGATTCCTTTACTCAAGCACATAGTGAATTAGAAGCATTAGTTAGTAAGGAGTTCCCCCTCCTTTTTGCACAGTAGCACTTGGATTCTTTCATTCATTGGTGTAAGTTGAACAGATATTATTCATTTTTTAATTCTTGGAGGTTTCTTTATCATTATTTGGGTGATCAGATAGAGTGTTGCCGAGGATGGACAACATGCCTAGTGTGGTGTAATGTTGGGCTCTGGAAAATGGATAAGTGTTGGAACATACGCGTGCACAATACGTGTAAAGGAAACACACGTAGGAGAGAACAAGGTGAGTGTGATGAATGTTAGTGTTTCACACATGGGAGATAGAAAAGGGCGCTCAACGATTACTTTAGGAGAGTTGAGGACTTAGTCAATTTTGGGCATGAGGAGAAAAATAGACATGAAGTGAGCGATACACAAGTGAAGATTACCTTTAAGAAGAGCCTATTTTTGGAAGGAGGAACTACCAGTTCAAACAAAAGCATGAGATATAATAATAGGGTTAGAACTAAAGTTCACTATAGATGATCTATTGTTAGACGAGTATTACATGCTTCTATAGATATTTTATAATGCCGCATGGATATTCTTAGCATGCAACCTATTTTGAGGATGTATAGGCAGTGAAGGGAAAGTTCCCCACCCATATGTATGTATTAATTTACACAGTTTAGACATGTGGAGTTTGTAACCGAGAGATTGTAACAGAGCTATGCTGGTGATATATTTGTGCACATAACTTCATGATGGTGCCTTATGATCTAATCAACTATTATGTCTTAATAGATTAATATAATGGATAATTGTGGTTGGATTTTGGTTGTTGATGTTTTTGTTACTGGTAACTATGTGGTGAATCTGATTTTAGTGGTTATGTGAATTGAATGTCTACTTAATTATGCGTGTTACCAAATTGGGTTCATAGATCTAGCTATTATGATTATGGAATATATGTCATGTGTACTAACTCCTTGACAAAGATCACATAAAAGAGGAACCTGGTACCCTTGCGCGCTTCGAGTGAGTGCTTCGATTTGTTTGAGTGATGTGCCAACGTGCCTTGGGATGTTCTTGGTAAAATAAAAGACTACATAGGTGGTTTCTTAGGTAACTCTCGACTAATCGAAGAAGGTGCATGAGAGGTAGTATGGTGATACTCATTAGATGTAGATGGAGTAGACTTAGGAGCACATTGAGATGTAACATGAAATTGTGTAGTAAATGAGATAAAACCTTGACGCTCAAGATGTTTGAATCTACATTTTAAGGCATAAAAATCTTTGTCATTATGTCCATTGATTCGATGAGAATTGCATTATGGATGATTGTGATACTTTGTTAGCCGATAAGGAGGATAATAATGAGTAGGCGATAAAGTGATCAATTTCTGACTAAGGAGCATGGTAAAAATTTCATGCTACTCAATGTTATAGTCAAGTATGAGAGGCTTAGGTAATGGTATGACCTGAGGTTCAACTATATGACAGAGTGGACATAAATTGAAGAGGAGATATAGATGGAGAACAAACATGAGCCTAAGAAGCATACTGGAGCTATTGGATTTCAGATTTAAGAGATGTGATTGTGGATTCCATAGCCTAAAATTTATCTTGAAATAAATAATGAAGCACTTGAATGGATTTGCAAATAGATTGCTTGGATTTGGAATCGGGGGAGTCCTTAGAAAGATGACCAAAAATAGCACTGACATGGGTAGGTAATATGTTGATAGGAAAGACATAGTCTCTAGGGTTTTTTGAAGAGCATATTTACAAGATGGGTGCATTTGAATAAATTAAAGAAAAGATATTTGAAAAACATTATAATCCATGATAGAAATGATGAGAAAATCCCTAGAATGAAGGTGGATTCAAAGATCGGGCTCACTAAAATGATTAACTAAAAAATGGACTAACTATGTAATGCGAGGCTAGTTAATATAAGCTATGAATAACTGTAATAAAATAAATAAATGCAATAAAATGATCTAAGTAACTATGCAAAAGGAAATGTTAACCCTAATGTGCAAGAAGGAAGAGGAAATAACTTAGCTGAATAATAGATGATTATCAGATTTTTGAAGAGGTAACTGGAGAAATCAATATTAGGAATGACTATACAGAAGTCTCAAAAAGGGTGGATCAGGAGGATCTAGCCTGACTAGAGCACCTAGAGGAGGACTAGGGTGCTTGTGAGTGCTTTCGTCTACAATCTAGGTGCCATAGTCTACGTAAAATCTCAAAAATTGATTTTCACTGGTTTGACAGATGGTATGAAACCCTCATTGTTATCGCATCAAATTCATTATCATGCTTCATATGTCACCAATAATCTGAGATGAAATAAATACTTGCAATACCCCAAAAAACATCAAACCCTAAAAAAGAATAATACATATGAAAGGGTCAAACTGACCTTAGCTGCCACAATGGTGGTCTTACTAACTGGGCACTGCACTACCTCAGACCTGATGTAGTTCTATGTGCAAGTGTGTGTGAACATGCCCTATGTTGCTCTTATGCCAGTCACACTTTGTGAAGTAGCAAACAATAACTATGTGTAGAAAATGTAATAGAATGTGTGCATGAAATAGAATAGAATCCCTCCCCCTATGAAGTGTGATGTAGATGTCTTAGCCTTGTACCTTGATGATGGAGCTATGTGGATGCAAGTGATCTCTAATGTAGTAGATGGATGCAACTCTAGATGGAGCGATAGTAGTAAGTGATCCTAGGTCCCTCATTATGGTCTCATAACTTTATATTTATAGGATTACCTTGATATAATTTTTTAATTAACCCCGAAAAGGCCAATCTTAAGAAAACTAAAGATGCAAAATGGATAGAAAGAGCCCAAAAAGTGGTGGGAAAGTGCAAAAAGGAATGAGGAAACCATGGTGGGACTAGGGCACCCACAAGCACCCCAATACTAGCCTAGGTGCCCCAGTCAAGTCTAAAATTACAAGAAATGACTGAAATAGACTGGGCAAGTGGATGAAAAGGGCTGATAATGACGAAATAAAATAAAGCAAGACTAAAATATGGGGATTAATTAGTACTTTCTTCACTCAAGAACCTTATAAATAGTAGTATGAGATTGTGATAAATAATATCTAAAGTGCATGATTTTGTGACTATAGAAAGCAAGTTAATGTGCATGTGTCTATGGAAAAATATAATGACATATATGATACCTAACTAGCATGTGTAAAAAGTGTACATGTAAGCATAAAAAAACAAGAGTAAATGCAGCCAAGATATTCAATACACTGGGGATGAGATGGAATGGAATATAGAGGGATTGATAGAAATAATATGCCCCATGAGTGGATGTATATGTATGAGGTGAGGTTGATTTATACATGCCCCCTCAGTAGTCGAGAATAAACTGTAGAACAAGAATGAATCATTGGGAAATGGTTTGAGTTGTGTGCACTAGAAAGATGTGATCCATAAAGCATATATCATATAAGGTAAATGAGTGAGTGAATGTGTAAGTGATTGAACATGTGAGTGTGGTGAGGTCCATTTTAGATGTAAACCCTTAGTAGTGGAACTAGATTGTGTCATAAAGTAATGACTGTAGCGTGTAGAAGTAGGTGTTAGAAAGGTATGTCATGAATGCGTAGATTAGATGCTGTGAGAAAGAGATGTGCTAAGCACGCGATGCATGAAAGGTGAAGTGTGTAATGTATGGTGTGTAATGTGTAGTGTGTGAGGTTCATGTGTATAGGATGCCCTCAAAAGTCAATTATGAATTATAGCATGAGAGTGTGTCATTAGGTAATGACAATACTAATGTATTAAGATGTGTATGTTATATGCGAGACATTAGATTTGAAATGATGAGAATATAAGACACATGTCGTTATTGGGGGGGAATAAGTGGGATTCCCCATGAGTTCATAATGATGAGAGTGATCAAGTGACATTGTATAAAAGGTCATCATTGTTTTGATCAAAGATAATTAGAGATGCATCGGAGACTTGATAAACAATAGTATGAGGTGGATCATATAAAGATCCCTTGCGACATAAAGGTGTACATGGTCATGACATACTCTTCATCAATGAAAGGTGTTGGTGGACACTCATGTGAATACCAATGAGTAATATTATGTGAATAGCCATGAGATGAATCATTAGCGATAGAAACATGGCCGAATGACATAAGGAAAGTAATAGAAGTACGACTAGAGTCTAAAGTGACCCCAATTTAATCGAACCAAGATTTCCCAAGTGTAAGTGGAGAAATATGAGGGGCATATGCAGCAAATATTGCTAAATGGAAAACACAAAGACCATAGGTGGACTGAATGTGAAGATATCCATGATGAGATGATGTGAGTGAGGTAGCGGTAGGATATCATTGAGTGTCAAGCCAAACCTAGTCAATCCTTCGTATGTGTAAATAGTATTAGAGAAAGTATGATCCAACGAAATATGATTCTAATAAGAGTTATTGACGAAAAGAGTGCATGTGAAAGGAAGTGGTACAGAATCATATTTCTCATGAGAATGTGAAACAATGTCTAACATATGGAAAAACCCCTGATAAAGTACTATAACATTGGTAGAAGGAGGGGTTTTGAATTCGTATCCACCAAGGCCATCAAAAATGAAATTGTTATTGAAATATGAATCATTGACATCAATAGGAGTTAAATTGAGATTGCACAATTTGTCATCAATAAGTTCAACAGTATTGACCTCATCATCAAAATCACTAGTGGTGGCATTTTCATGCTAGATAGAAGTATCGAGGATGTTGGTTAGAGGTACACTAGATATAGTAGAAAGAGGAACATCAATGAGTGAAGCAACAATATTTACTGAAGTAGATAAAGTAGGTGAAATTATGACAGTAGATGAGTGGAAATAGCCGTAGTGCTAAGAGTGGCAGAAGAAAACCATGAAGTGCTAGATTGGCCAACATCATATGTATCAATGCTGCTATACAGAATAAGATGCGATGGGTGAATGGGCATAACAATAATAAGATCCATGCGAGAGAATTTGAATGGATCAGGGTATGCAGAAATGGTATGTTCATAGCCATCATGTAAGAATTTGAAACATTGATGAACAATGGATGGAACTTCTTGGATTGCATGGATCTAAGGTCATCCCAATAAAATATCATAACTAGATTTACATCCCTTAGCTCTTAAAAAGAAAATTTACAATCCAAAGCCCCTTGATGCATCCTTATCCTATATTTTATCTACCCAACCCAATACAAATCCTCACAACATTTTTGCAGAACTCTGCTTTCTATCGATCTACCTCTCTTTTCTTCTATGGCCGCTTGTATTTATAGGCCTCTTGAATTTCCAAATCACCTTTTCGAGGCTTCAGATCTATCACTAAGTGTCCCAATGTGGTCCTCCATGGGAGAATGCTCCTCCAATATTGATCTCTCTACTCCTTACCATGATGGTCTTCTAGAAGCTTCCAATGCACGGTATATTCCTTCTTAGGCCAACCTGTCACCAGGATGGCACCTTATCCTTTCATTATGCGTAGGTGGGTCACACTTTTCTCACGTCCTACCTAATACACAAAATACGGCTAAGTCCTTAGAATTTATCCTAACGGCGTGTATCAAAGGTCCTTCTAAAACCCTTCTAGAACCTTATCTTGTGTGCCTTCTCCTTGTGTGCAGACCCCTCAACTTAGGCATTGCACGCTCATGTGCTTTTTTGTACTTAGTCAATATTTTAGGGGCCCAACGTCACCCCACACTTTACCTGTTTTCCGCCCTCAGAAACAATTCTTCAAAGAAAATAAAAAAAGAATTACAATAGACTTAACGTCTTGGGAAAAGAATAAGGGAATGAAGAATTGGGAAAGATGAAAGAATGGGGAAGTGTTGTCATTACTACAACAAGAGACAGTAAAATATCTTTACAATTCAACCTCTAACTTGTTCCAGGCATCGACTTCATTTTGTGCTCTCTGGCAGAGGTCGCCGACTAGGGCACTTACCTCCTCAAAACCCAGTCCATCTCCTCAAGTGCTAATTTTTTCAAAAATTCCTTCCAATTCCTTTCCCGCATCCTCAAGTGCATCCATCCTTCTTGTAATATGTGGGTAAAACTCCTTCAACTAGTTTTTAATTGAACCTCGTTAAGGTTTCAATAGCTTCTGACTTCTTCTCAACCTTGGCTAGGATCCTCTCCCGCTCCGCTCTATTTCATTTATTCTTCTCTTGGAATTCCTTGAGCTCTACCTCGTGAGTGGAAACAAGAATACTTGCCACTCTATCTCTATTTGTACGTAATTGTCATATGCAGCCTCAACAGTACTTTGGTAGCAATTTTTACATAAGACAAGGACGTTGCTATACTCGGAAATGATTGCTACAACCTTCAATTTTTCCTCCTTTTCCTGGTGTGTTGCTACTTATTCCATGGACTCTAAGTCCAGATGGCTTCCTTCTCCATGGTGAGGATACATGTTAAGTGCTCAAGGCACTCCAAGGTAAGATCCATACTTCTATGCGGGTGGTGTTAGATCCGGATGCTTCAACATAATGGACATCTATGTGATGGATTTTACCTTCTTATACACCTCGTGTACCTTTTCCTTCTCATCCCTTAACTCACACTTTAGTTGGGTGCTGACCAACTCTTCTTGCTTCAGATATTTTTTTCTCCCAGCTAGCTCTTCTTCTTTCTTTTCTAATTTAGCCTCTAGAATTTTAACTTTGTCATTTCTCCCAAAAATTCTAGCTTCTACCTCAACCAAAACCTTGTTGAGCACGTTACAGATCTGCTCATCCAAAATCTACTGGGAATTCACCAAGGGGTTGTTTCCTTTTGACTCTGAAACCTGTTATTATTACCCCTTGGCTTACTTTGAATTCTGGCTCATCGATGTGGGACTCAATTTCCCAAGAAAGCGTTTTCCTCATCCGAGGGTACACACCTTCTTCATCAAACAACTTCATTACCAATATTTTATCTATTTGTACTGTGCTTTGGAAGTGTGTGCGTAACACCTTCTTTGGATCATCAATATAGCTCATCTTTGGTCGTTGACTCTCTATGTGCCTTCCTCCTATGTGTGTTCCCTTGGGAATAGTTACCGTTAAACTGGGGCCTCCAGTGCTGCCATGATCTTTCCCAACATTTCCTTCTTCTTCTTCGTTCATTATCAACTCAACACTATGCTCCAACCCTTCCACCACTAATCTCTCAATGATCTTCTCCACTTCTTTCTCTACTGCTTTGTTTGCTTCATCCTTAGTGAGGCTTGGAGTCCTCTGATTCTTTATGCTAACCTCTTCACTTCCTCCCATGTCCTAGGCACCCTCCTCCTCCTGGCTTCCCTTCCTTCACACAAAGCGATAGTCATTCTTTCTCCTCTTCGCCTTCTTCTCCCGAATCATACACGCTGAAAACAAGTGGTTCTTGGTCTCCTTCATGTTCATCTTCTTCATCATCATCCCTCTCACCCCTGTAGTTATCCAAGCTCTTTGTGTCCTCCGAATCAGCCTCCTTTATCACCTTTTGTTTCTTCCTAACTGGGAATTTAAGTAGAGGTGATTTGGCTCTTTCTTCTTCCTCCCTCTCTGATGACTCCTCCTTACGTTATGGGATTTTCTAGTTCTAGTGTCTTTTCCTTGACTGGAGACCTATTTCCTGCACATGAGTAAATACTTGTTCTAGCACTTGTTCCCAGGGTGCCCACCATTTTTGTACCTTGGACACTTAGTGCCTTTTTCTTTATCTAATTTGTCTCCTTTTTCTTGGGTGCAGTCTTCTTTCTACCTATTGGGTCTTCAGGTATAGATATCTCATTTTCAAGATAAGCACCCTTCTCAAACTTGGGCCTTATGCGAAGGTATACACACGCCATAGACATCCCTACAATAGGTAGAGTCAGAGGTCTCATCATCTAAACTTCATGCGATACATAATTTTCCACGTATGCATGCTTTTTGGGGTAGACCAACACCCTATGCATCTCCCTGTGGTCCCGATCCATATTTCCAAGGTCAAACTTCAGCTTCTTGGATTCCTTGAATCTATTTACTCCCAACTAAAAGTACTGAGTGGTGAAGGAAAATGGAATTTTACACCATGGGCTCATGTTTTCATCAACCAAATTAAATATGCCAATGTAGAAGTGCTGGTATACTACGAATTCAACTTCTCCCTCTCTGAGCGCTGGCAATTGTTTTGGGATCCTCCACTCTACCCCAAACGCAATCCTCAAGTGTGTATACCACTTCTACAGATGCACCTTGTGAACGGCAATCATGTTATCGCAAGTGTATTTTTTGAATCTCTTTGTGGGTGAGGGGTCCTCCTCAGGGTACTCCCAAATGAACTTATCTACCGCATCTGGAAATTTGATCTCTGAAAACACAATAGTCAAGAGGACATTATTGAAAAGTATCTTGTCACCTTCCTCCATGTTGCTAATGGTCTCATCTATGATGTACGTGGACAAGTTGTAGATGGCACTTTCTGATATCCTTCTGCAAACATTGAACCATGACTTGTTCACTTGCGTCCACCTCTCTTGGTCATTAAATTTGTTTAACAGGCATGCAGCCATTCTCATCACTGGGTCTCGGATATCCAGAATATCGAAGTACCTTGACCCCTTCTTGTATGCATATGCAACGACGGTCTCTTTGATGGATTTTTTGTCACATAGGTTGTCCGCTATACTTTCTCCTTCATAGATGAGACCTGTGAATTTTGAAATCAACTGAGGAGTTATGCATATCTTGCACCCTACAAAGTGAAAGTGGTCTTTATGTACACATGACATCAGCCAATGATAGAGGAGCTTAGGCTTCCCAAAGTAGGGAAACTCATAGAGTTGCAACAATCCTGCCTTCTCTAACTTCACTTTTACTTCGTCGCTATAAATGGGTAACCCTTTTGGTGTCCTCTTGTTTGTCAGGTGCACTAACTCCAGCGCCATTTATTTCTTAGCCGTGTTTGTGAGATGGTTATAATCACTTACTATCATTTTTATTAAATGGGACTCCCACTCCTTTGTAAGAAAAACCTCATTTGGGTACTACATTTCTGTATACCATTCTTCATTGGTACTTGCAGTAGTTTTCTTGTTGTTTTCCCTTGCCCTTAGCCTTTTCCCTTCTTAGGTGTTACAACTGGTTTCTTGGGTGCCATTGTGTAGGTTATCTTTACACTTCAACTTCTCTTTCTCTGCTTCTTTACCCTTTCCAAGCTTAGATCTCAAACTTGTGAAGAAAATCCTTTTCAACCCGTGCCCTAGCTGCCAAACCCTCACTGGAATATCCCTTTCACAAGATGGATGCTTCTCCACAACTCTCTCTACACCCGTGAACTACTTCCCTCCTAGTTTTTAGATCCAAACTAGTCACTCACGGTTATTTTTTTCTAATTTTTCTTCACACAGATCAAATCTGGAAACCCTAGTTTGCAAAAGCTCTTCCTTCTTTGTATTTTCAAAATGAAATGTCCAACCTTATATTTATAGTTTTCTCACTATTTAACATTAAATGCTATCTCACCTACCACCGTAATTCAACACTTAATGTGGATTTTTCAACAAAACCTGACTTTAGTGCCTTAACTCATGTGCCCAACCTTGCACGCAGAAAATCCCACAACCTTCTGGCATGTAACCAATCCATCTTAACAGGAGACTCTTGTGCGCGCGTCACCAGTGCCAAAGGTACTTCCGTCATGATTTTTTCTCTTTCCTACCTCATGTTGCTTTTGTGCTTCTTCCTCTCTTGTACGTGGATCCACAATGTAGCCTTACTCTAACACCAACAATAATTTTTCACCTTTCCTTCCATGCACTTCCTTTCCTAGGGCCATCCAATTGGGATTTCCAACGCAATCCTTCCTGGTGCTTTAAAATTTGTAATTTCTTCCACCTTACTCCACCCCACACTAAAATGATGCATGGTCCTCTGCACATTCACAACCTTCAAAAAGTAATGAGGTTATTAGCACCCAAGACACAACACAAAACAACAACGAGAAAGGGAAACATAAGAAAAGAAAAAAATGCATTAAAGGAAATCCTAATCTAAATGGCAATACTACCTTATTACAAACACCAAGAAGATATATTTATAGTAGGGCTTCAGCCTACTCCCATTGAAGTGTCATAGTAATCTCATCCCATCTAGCACTTGCAACTGGCATGTGCCTGAATCAAGGATGTACGAGATGATGTAGGGACCCAACCAATGGACTTTTAACTTCCCAGGATGGTGCAAAAAATTGAATCATATAGTAAGACCATCTTCCCCAACCTCAAACTTTCTTGTTCTTAATGTGACGATCATGCCATGCCTTTTTTTTTATTTTTCAGTTTTCTGGCTCCACCTGGCACGTAATGATCGTCTCTCATCCAATTACATTAATTTGTCTATTGTTTCCTCCAGCACTTGTTCATCATCTAATCCTCCTGCGAGTGCTATACGCAGAGAAGGTAACATGAAATTAAACTGGTAGGATAGCCTCCGTGCCAAACACCAATTGAAATGGTGTGGCCTTATTCAACCTCTTGTAGGTTTTCCTATATGCCCAAAGAATGACTGATACTTTGTCATCCCAATCCTGTATACCAACACCACAGATCTTAGTCAATGTGTGACTAAGTATTTTGTTAAATGCCTCAGTAGTTCCATTTAATTGAGGGTGATAGCGAGTAGTTTTTTGATGGGCCACCAGGAATTATGATAATAGAATCCTGACCATTTCATTGAGGAAGTGCGTACCTCTATCCCTTGTTAAAATCAATGGGCACCCATACCTACTGATTATGTTTTCCCATAAAAATATAGTAGCTGTAGCTACTGTACAATCCTTTGTAAGCGCTGCCTCTACCCACGTTGTCAAATAATCAATACAAGTGAGGATATACCGCGAACTAGTCCTTCATGCCATTGGCGAGATTGGTCTGAAAAATTTGATAGCCCACTTCTCAAATGGTTCCCGTTGGCTATTAGTCGCAAGGGAATTTCAAACCTTTTTCCGGTTTGCCAAGGCACTGGCAATGGTCACATGCCTTGCAAAAATCAATGCAATCTTGATAAATGGTCTGCCACCAAATCCCTCTGAGTAGAATCTTCTACGCGGTTGCATTTCCCACATAGTGTCCTCCCATAATCCCACCATGAGCTTCTTCCATAATTGTAATGTGCTCATGTTCTAGTACGCATCATCGTAAAACCTCATCATGGCCCATTTTGTACAAATCTCCACTAATTAGCATGTAGGGCGTGACACATATGGCCAACTTCTTCTTCTCCAAGGCCTTCATTATGTCTAGCACCACACCTATTTTAAGAAATACCACAATGTCTTCCAAATCCTAGGGCGTGCACTGCAACCTAAATGGTTACGCGTATTACATAGTCTCTTCAATGGTCTATGCGTCCCCTCCTGAATCAATCCTAGACAAATGATCAGGTGTGGAATTACTTTTACTTGGCTTGATAACTACCTTGAACTTGAATTCTTGGAAAAATCGTACCCACCAACATATGTGCCCTTGTAGAATGGGCTTGTTCGCCAAGTATTTAAATTCCATATGGTCAGTGTAAAATATAAATAGAGTTTCCAACAGATACTATCTAAACTTGTGAAGGGCGTAGATAATTGAAAATGCCTTGCGCTTAGTCGTAGTATAATTTTTCTCTACTAGTGTCAACTTCTTACTTGCAAAGCACAAAGGATGATAAAATATCCCTTCACCAGGCTGAGAAAGTAGTGCTCCAATGGTGGTTCCTGAGGCATCCAAATGAACTTGGAAAGGATTATCCCAAGAAGGGAAATGTAGGATGGGCGCGGTGACAAGCCTATCCTTCAAAGTGTTGAATGCCTTCTTCTACACCTCTCCCCAATAAAAGGGACTTTTATGTCTAAGAAATTCTTCTAAAGGTGTGGCGATCTTGGCATATCCCTTGATGAAATTCCTTTAGTACCCCGTATGCCCAAGAAATCCGTGCACTGCACTTTGACTAGTAGGCTCCCTCAATCCCACAATTACTATAACTTTTACGGGATCTACTAGTAGGCCCTCCTTACATATGATGTGCCCCAATAATGTTCCAAATGGGGTAGCAAAGACACATTTCTTAATGTTGAGGGATATCCTCAACTACTGACACCTTTCAAACATCAGCCTTAAGTTGTCACAATGGTCCTTCACTAACCCATATACTGTCCAATCATCCAGGTAGACTTGAAGAAATTTATGGATGAAGTCTTGGAAAGCTTGCACCAAAATACGTGAGAAGACAATAGGAACATTATTTAACCCAAAAGGTCAGAATGTATTAAAAAATTCCCCACTAAGTGGAAAAATTTTCATCTTCCTCTGGTCCTCCTTCGTGATCCTTACCTGGTGATAGCCCGAGAATCCATCTGTGAAAGAGTAGACCTCACGTCCTGCCACTCCCTCTAAGATTTCTTCAGTAAATGGGGTTGGGAAAGGATCAATGATACACACTGCATTTAGGTCCCTGTAATCAACACAAATCCTTATCCTTATGTCCTTCTTGATGCTAATTACCATTGGACTTATCCACTTTGACTCTTCAACAGCTTCAATGATGCCTGACACTATCATCTTATCTATTTCTTCCTTGACCTTCACGCGTAGGTTAGGATTCATTTGGTATGGTCTCTTCTGGACTGGGCGCACCCTCCTTCAACATAATTCTCATTTCCCCCAAGGAATGGTGAAATCCTTTGAGTTCATGATACCCACGCGGGAATAAATCCTCAAACTCACTTAAAAGATCAATGATCTTATAGACTTCCTTCTCTGACCTATAGTCTCCAATGATAGACTCTTTAGGCTCTTCTTCTGAATTGATGTTAACCTTATTTGTATTTAAAGGTTCATGATAGGTGCATGCCCATTCACCAGCTCTATCTCACACGTCACATGTCCCTACAGAATGGTCAACATCCAAGTTTTCCGCTTCTTCCCCAAAAATTATATAAACCATCTTTCCTTTTTCTTTTTCCACACATGCACACTCAAGTTGGACCTCTTCTGGTTCTGTCTCCTCAAAGTGCCTCCAAGCTAGGTTCACCTAGCAAGTCTAGTAGCCTATCTTCTACCATGACACTATCCCCAATGGTAAGGCACTTGATAACCTGTAATGCCTTATCCACCAAGGGTTTTGTACTCTGATACTCGAATGTTTGAATGAGATCAGCCACTAACTCTTGCCAATTCCTTGTCTGGTGGTGTGTCTCAGTGTGAATGTACCATTCATGTGCACAACCTTACAATGTAGAATATAGTTTGTGTACCCATAGGGATGGTGGTAAAGACTCTGTGCCTTCTCTCCAGACCCTCTCACAATCTTGGATATGGAAAGAGGTGGGTTCCTTACCATGATAATATTTGATGGCAGTGGGTGTGTTGCTTCTAGAGAACCAGATAGAGAGGGAAATTATCACCTCACACCATTCCAAGAGGTTCTCCTGATGTGTAGCCCACCACCATTCCACTGTGCCGAGCAGGACATAACTTAACATCCCTCTTTATTCATTTTCCTTCTTCCACTGAGCTTCCATCCCCTACAAAAATATCTCAGGGAAGGCTCCTCCTAAATACTTAGGTATCTTCTTTCCTCCTAGGCACTGAACTATATGCACCTTCATCACCTTCATCACCGATCCTATCAAATTCCATCTAATCAACTCATAGGTCCCATGTAGCCAATTATCACACACTATACTGGTGGTGTCACTTAAGGACTGTGCATCCTCAAACTGGATAACTCCCTCTCTGGGATGAATTATTTCTAGATCCCTGATTAAGTGGACATATATTCTATTTAGGACCTCTTCTCCCATGGGTTCAATATAGGGTGTTGATTTTCCATCAGCTAGGGGTATGATGACCTGTTCCTCCTCATTTTCAAAGCTTATGTATCCCTTGTTGAACTGAAGATCCACATTGTTCTTATAACACCATGGGTGCCCAAGTAATGCTGGGAAATTATCTACCTCAGTGAGTGCCAAGACTTCGAAGTCCCCAGTAAACTTAGCCCCCTGAATGGTGATAGTTACATCCTTTAAGACACCGATGGGAATTTCCTTCATTTTTTTCACCATATACAACACATTTGAAGATGGCTGTAATACAGGTCTTCTAATTTGATGCCATGCATCCAAGGTGAGAACATTGACCTCTACTCCTGTGTCAATGAGGATATTACTGAGGACCCATCCATCCATAAATGCATTTAATGTGATCTCCTTATCATAGTCAAGGCTGTGAGGGGGAAGGTTTACATGCAAAACCTGCCTCTCATGCCCTTCTCTGATGTGTGGTACCTTCTCTCTCAACCATGCTCCTAGCAAGGGAATAATATTCTCTTTCCTTAGCATTTTACATACTTCCTTGACCTCATCCAGGTCATCCTTTGGTGCCTCAACCTTCCTTCTTTGCTCCTCCCTCCTGGACTGCTCCTTTAGACACTAGATTTCTCCTTGTAAACTCCAAATGACATCCATGGTTTCTTGATATACCTCCTTTTGATGCGTAGGGTCTGGGTACTTCCCATGTACCAATTCTTCCCTTGAAACCAGGTTCTTCTACCTTGGCATTTCCTTTGCGTGTGTGGCCTCTAATCTTGTTGTTACCATAACAGGTTCTAAGCCCATATCACGTGTCACCCATGGCATCCATTGTGTGTCACCCTTCCTAATGCTAACCATTGCAGCACCCTTGTCTTTCTGGTGTTACTGACTCATGTACTCAAAAGAATCATGACACTCCTCATACTTGTGCTTCTTCCCGCACCATGAGCACTCCAATAAGTCTGGAAAATCACGCTTGTAGTGGTTTGTAGATCCACAATTAAAACATGTTCCACATGGGAACTAACTTCTTCCTCCATAGTTACCATGACCATGGAATCCTCTATAAAATCCTCTTCCACGTATGCCTCCATCTGCGTGCTCCTCCTAACAATGATCATCACCCTTAGAACCTCTTATAAGGCTAGTTTGGCACACACCAAGATCAATAGCCTCATGAAGCCTATAGTCTTTGGTGTCATGTGATGTGGATGTACAAATCTTGCAATAACAAGATACATTTTTACGGATTGTGCACTGTAGTAGAGGGCACCTACTTGCATCATGGTCCCTATGAAAAATTTCATAATCCACTGCTATAGCATGTACTGACTTCCTAGGGCAGTTATCCTTGACATGCCCCTCTACTTCACAATCTGTACACCATATACCACTGCGAGTCTCATGGGTTGAGTTCACACACAACTTCTCCAGCTGCTTAGCCATAGAAGTGATTTGAGCTTCCAAAAATGGGCTAACACCAGTGTCAACACTCTCAACAACTTTAGCACACAGAGAAACTTCCAACACCTCACGTGGGTCTGTGAAAGTCTTATGAGATAATGCCATTCTAAACAGTGTTATCAACCCTCTAACAAACCATTGAGCATGCTATGAAGGGTGAATGTCATAGATAAAATTTGACAGGAGCATTTTGAACAATGCATCGTACTCCCGCATACACTCCTCCATTCCTTATTAGATCTCCTTGAGAGTGCTGATGCTCTTCTGCTCAAACTTAGGGATGTGGAATTCTGCTAGGAAGGCATTTTTCAATGCGGTGTAATCTACCACCATCTAATGGGGGTCATACTTCCTATACCAACTATGTGTGTGCCCTTGCAATGTCATTGTACATTGACCGGCCTTCCACTCCAGGGTTGTGATCCCCTTTGCGTGCCATAGCTTCTCACACTTGTGAACATGCTCCGCAACATCTTCAATACCTCTATAATTTGGAAACTGTAAATGCATATCAAAGAAGACTTGAGGAGGTGGCTGGGGCCCTTGTCCTCATGATCCAATTCCTTGACTTCCTTTGGTATTTACTCCTCCATCGGATCCATTAGATCCACTAGGTCTTGTGCTCCCAGTCCCACTAGTTCCACCTCCATATCCTCGTACAGCCAGTAATGGGCCTGAAGCGATCATGCTTAGGGTCCCCAACATCCTACTGAACTGTGTGCCAATCATCTCTGAGATTGTGCCACTGCCGGATGTGTGTCCCGTGCCACTCCCTGACATGTTACCCAAGCCTTGTGTATTTTCTCCTTATCCAAAAATTCCTCTGAATACTGGAATAGTATGCGCAGCCATAGAAGTAGGAAATGAAAAATTGTATCTCCTGGGCATGGATCGGTCACTTCCACTGATACCAACTGGGTTAACGATACTCCTTCCTTGATATGGAAAACCAAGTGCCAAGGTCCGGTCACTAGGTGGGTTAAGATGCGCGCTAATGATTCTTATTTCTCCAGGTGATGAAATCTCATCAGAAGCTGAAGGGGTCTATCTCTTGTGCTTGCTAAGATGGGGTAGCACAAACTACTCAGGTTTCACATCCTCTACGTGAACCTCAACTCCTTCCCACAATGTCTACCTCTATAAATCCATCACACTTACAACCTCGCGTTGTCTAGCAATCTCCCTTTCACGCGCTTCACTATACTTGAGTCATCTCTCCTCCCTTTCTTTCTTAGTCATAATTTTTTCCATCCTCCTCCACCCTAGCTTCCTCGCCCAGTACTCATAATGGTTTAGCTGGCCATCGGAAATGCCTCTAAACTCATGGTAATGATCAAGATATTCATTGCGAGGGAAATAACATGTAGAAATGATCCTCTGGGCTCCCTCAGAAATTCAAACTCAGCAACTTCTAGACAAGAATACATGGAAATAGTGTACTCTAGGGTGTAGCTAACAAGCACTCCTTTTTACCAATGATCCACAACATGAGTGCACGTCAGATATGCATCTTGCAGCCTCTAGTACTCTTCTTGGGTCCACACACATGATCTATAATACCAGCTTGACCTAGATGCATATGCTGAGAGCCATTCATACAACTCTACTGGGAAGCAACATAATTTTTTTTCATACAACTCATGGTAGAGGTTCTCTTCTACCCATCTACATACATCAAACTTAGGTCTAGTGCTGAATCTCTAAGAAAATTCATCCTTCGTGCTCTTAAACCATGTTTCAACACCTTCCAAGGTTAAATGCTCTATCATCACTCATTACATAGATCATGATGTATGCCATTTCCCACTACAAATTTGAAAAGAGGTCCCGACAATGGAACCAAGATGTAGTCATTTTTACACCCACCAAAGAACAAGGGAATCCCATGTGCACCAACCTATCACCTAGTGGGTGCTGGGTGCTCACCCGAGGCATGTGTGGGTGTCGAGTCTCTCCTTTATGTGAGTTTAGTGGGAAACATCATCTATGATAGGAACTTAAAGAGAGTGAGAAGATACAAGACATGAAATCATCATATATTTCAGAATGGCTTCTAGACTAATGCAGTCATTCCAGACAGAAAGTTACTTAACAGATTATAGGACTAAACCAAAATAGAAAGGAAAATGCATAAGGATTCATACTCATTCCATAAACATACATGAAACAAAACTATGAAGATATATGTATGGGCCAAAATCATTAATGATCATATTCAAATAAGTTGGTAACCTCATTACATCCATTAGATCCATTACAAAACATCACAATATGGCAGACCAAAGTCATACATCATAACTGGATTTACATCCCTTAGCTCTCAAAAAGAAAATTTACAATCCCGAGCCCCTTGATGCATCCTTCTCCTATATTTTATCTACCCGACCCAATACAACTCCTTGGAGCATTTTTATAGAGCTCTCCTCTCTATTGATCTACCTCTTTTATCTTCTATGGGCACTTGTATTTATAGGCCTCTTGAACTACCAACTCACCTTTCTGCGGCTTCAGATCCATCACCAAGTGTCCTAATGTGGTCCTCTATGGGAGCATGTTCCTACAGGTATGAGCTCTCCACTCCTTTCCATGATGGTATTTTAGAAGCTTCCAACATAGGGTATATTCCTTCCTATGCCAACCTATCATTAGGCTGTCACCTTATCCATTCATCATGCGCAGGTGGGTCACGCTTTTCTTGCGTCTTTCCCGATACGCCAAATATGGAAAAGTCCCAAGAATTTTTCCCGTCAATGGGTATCACGGGTCCTTCTAAAACCCTACCTTGTGTGCCCACCCATGAACTCAGGCCTTGTGCAATCATGCACCTTTTTGTACTTAGTCAATATTTTAGGGGCCCAATAAAGGTACACATGGATTGTCAAGAGAAAATGGTGATATGTCCTCATTAGTAAATGATATAACATGTGGAAAATTTTAAGAGATTGAATGAGGTGTGTGAATGCCACTGAATAATTATCACTTTTAATATGAATAGAATTAAGGGTACCTTCTAATGTATGAGGAAAATCATGTGCATTACGTAACAATTCATAATGATATATTTTGACCAGTGTATTCTTAAGATGTTCAATAATATCATGGCCCTGTGACGTGGTAGGAGGATCCGTACAAGTGATAGGTGGTGGGATAGAAAAGGGTGGAGCCGTAGGAGGACAAGTGCGGAAAGTGGTTACTACATTGATAGAAGGATCATGCACATGCATAATAAAGCAAGGAGGATGCTGAGTACAAGCCTTTAATAAATCAAAAACAATAGTAACCATGCTAGAAACCATAGTGGGAGAGAAATAATGATAAGATGATTGATCCATGACTCGATAAGGTGAATACATATTCGGAAGAAAGGGTTTAACAAGGTTAGGTTTATCAAAATGATTAAGAAATATAGAATTTATAAATGCCTAAATCTAATGCAATGTAGTAGTAAATGAATAATAAATGAAGTACAAAATATAACGAAGAAAATAAGAAATTAAGATTAAAACCCTAAGTGAAAATGAGGAGATAAAATCACTTAGCTAATTCACAAATAATCCCAGACTGTGCCGAAGTGACGAACTGATGAAAAAAGAAGGAAAACTATCATACTGAGCCTTAAAAAATTACAGGAGCCTCGAGAATACCAGGACCATGGCACCTATAGAGGGTCAGGAGAACATGGGGTACAAGAGACCTTTAATGGGTTCCTATTTCTACTCAGATGGTGTAAAACCCTATTTCAGAGGTTTGTAAAGATGTTCGATTCCCTTCGCTTCCTATTGGTAGTATGTCGCACCAAGCCCACAAATGTTTCTTGTAACTTGAAATGAAGAAATGAACTGCAAAACCCTTAAGAGCACATCAAATCCCAAAAACAATAATACAAATGAGGGGTCAAATTATCCTCAGCTATCAAACAAGTGAACTTATGACTGAGCACTACACTATGTTTCAGATCTAATGTAGTTCTAGGTGTTTGTATGTAGAATCATGCCCTAGGTGGTTCTTTTGTGTGTCACACTTGATAGTGAGTAAATAACTAGATGTAGAATATGTAATTAAATACATGGAATATAATGAACTTCCCATCCTATGAAGTGTGTGTAGAAGAATGTAGTCCCTTTCCCTCGAATGGAAGTTTCAATGATCTTGAATAGCCTTTGGATGCAACCTTAGGTGGTGATAGCTAATGCTTACTACTTGGTCCCTTATTATGATCACGTAAATTTATATTTATATGATTCCCTTACTTTAATTTCATAATCAACCCCAAAAAGGTGGACTACCAAAAAGATAAGATGATCAAACGGCTAAAAAGGACCCAAAAGATGTGTGAGTAAAGTACAAAGAGGTCAAGGGTGCCAAGAGGGCACATGGGTGCCTATTGCTAACATCCTGGCTAGGCACTAGTGTCCAAGATGAGAAATGTTGAGGTATGAAAAGACAAACAGAGCTAGAAAGACTGTAAACCAAAAGTGGCAACAAAAAGAGAGAAAAGATGGCCAAGGACATGGGTTAATTAGTACTTTTCTTACTTAGGAATCATATGAATAGTAGTATGTAATCAAGATTAGATAATTAACAAAAGTGCGTGATTTTATGTCTACAGGAAGATATTGCAGTATTACTGTGCACAGGGGTTGCACCTGAAGGTATGAAGACCCTAGAGAATCTAAACAACTCATAATTCACACGACACCTTACCAGTTGATTGAAGGACATTCATACAAGATGGGTAGAGATGAAGTCTTGCATAGATGTGTGTTGGAACATGAGTGTGAGGCTATAATGGAAGAAGTGCATGGTGGAAATACATGAGGAAAATACATAGGTGAAGTAACAATGCGTAAAATATTACTTACTAGGTTATGGTGGGAGAAACTCTATAAGGATACCAAAGGAATTTGTATAAGCATGTAATCATTTTCAGAGGATAAGAAAACCTAGGAATTGAGATGAGATACCACTATGACCCATAACAAGTGAATAACTAATTGAGAAGTGGGCTATTGAATTTATTGGCCCAATTATACCAGCCACTTAAAGAATACGTGCATGTTACATCATTACATGCACAAATTACTAAACAAGGTGGGTAAAAGTTGTGACTACAAAGGATTATACTGCAGTAACAACAATAATATTTCTATGGGAAAAAATCATTAGTAGGTATGGCTATATATTGAGCCTTACTAGTGGTAGAGGAACTCAATTTCTCAATGAGACAATAAAAATGTTATTGACAAAGTTCATAGTAGCTCATCACGAGAATTCCCCCTATCACCCATATGCTAATGGAACTACATAAGTATTCAATAATATCCTAGGAAAAACATTGAAAAATATTTTTGATGTAGGTAGGAAATATTGGGATAACAAAGTATTAGCTGTGTTATGGGAATATAGTTCTACGTACAAGAGGTTGAATAAGTTTATACATTTTTACTTAGTATTTGGTGAAGAGATAATTTTTCCCATGGAATTCATGTTACCATCCCTATGTATTACACAAAAAGGAGGACTAGATGATGAAAATTTAGTAGAAGAGTGCATTGATAAACTGATTAAATTGGATAAATGACGTGTCATTAGGTGATGGAGTCAGAAGATAGAAAAATATAGAAATAAGGATTTGCATGATAGGAATATTAAGAATAAGTCTTTTGTAGTAGGGAAGATGATGCTTTTTATGACTCCAAGTTTGTGTGCCATCATAGGAAGCTCAAACTACATTGGCTATGACCTTTTTTAGTAACCAAGATATAGGAATCAGGTGCATGTCAATTACAGGCGCTAGATGGCACTTTGTTACCTAGTTACTTCAATGGGAGTAGGATGAAACCCTACTATAAATAATATTCTAATTTGTTTGTAATAAGGAAATATTGACATTTAGATTAGATTTCCCTTTCTATTTTATTTTTTTGTAATAAGAGCGTTCATGCGCAAAAGCTGATTACTCTTTTTAGATTGGTATGCAGAGGACCGCATATGCTTTTAGTTTGGGGTGAGGTAGGTATATGTGCTCAAAATGAAAAACGGAGGATAACAATTGCTGGGAGGCTAATGAATGAGTACACGATGGGATGATATAATGTTGTGTGATGAAAAAATATCTTGATGCATGGAAGAAAGTGTTGAGAGTGTCTGAATATGATGTGAATTTGCTAAAAGATGGAAGGTGCGAATGAACTTGAAGTTGATGGAATTTCTCATTTAAAACCACATGAATGAAGATCCACATAGGGTACTGTGAGGGAGGAAATGAAAATTTAGACTGCTTGGTAAGTGGTGCAGAGGAATAATGTGTGCGGTGCAGGAAGATACGCGTAAGAAGGTCTGCAGCCTGGGAAGTAGTAACACACTAGAAGGTTACGAACTTCACATGAGAGATATTTTAAATGCAAAAATAAGAAAAGTGCTTTAAATATAAAAAAATGGTGGTAGGAAAGGATAAATTAGTGTGATTAAAAATTGGAAAATATATAAAAGGGGCATGAATGAATTCATTCCTACCTTGCTATTTAAAGAACTTGTGTGATAGAAAGCTCAATTGTAAAAAGTGTGAAGTATGACGAATGAACCAAATAAATAAGGTGAAGTGTGCACCATAGTTGAGAAAGGATGAAAACAAAACATTAATGGTAGTAATATCCTTGTGAGAAATGGTAGCTAAGTGAGGGTTTAAAGGTAAGACAAAGAGATAGGGTTCGCGAGTAAAGATGCAGAACTAGGGAAAATGTTTTCATAGGTTGAAGTAGGGCATAAAATTTCATAGGTGGAGATAGGGTACAACATTGAGGTGAACAAATGTGAAGGTTGAGAAATAAATTTGGAAGAATGAACAATTCAAGCTAGTAGGTGTGAATTTTTTGGCACCTAGGGTACACAGGTTTTTAGGTTGAAGAATCATACTAGGGAAAAAAGAGCAACGAAACCAAAAATATCACCAAAGAAAAAGAATCCAACTATGGAATTACATGAAGAATGGTTATTTAAAATGCAATACCCCTAGGATATGATTGTATGGAAGCCATGGGAGTAGATAATCTACAAATTCAAGATTAGCGAGTACAATCACTAAATGTAGGGTCATGAGGTAGACATTCAGAAGGATATTGTGAAAGAACTTAGCCAAATAAACATAGAGGGACAAGTAGTCTTGGATGGCAAGGTGTGCAAGGCCTTGAAGAATTTAGGAGTGATGCAAATATTTGAGTTACCTTGTTTTGGAGGGCCACACACATGTACTAATGTTTGATATCTAGTTTACAAAAAGGCTATTTCTACTTTTTTGGGATGAGGATGTAGTTGATGACACAACTCATTCATAAGGTGATAGGGTTATGTGATAAAAATGAGGAAATAGCTTTGGACATGCATGATGAGGCTGCCATAAAAGCCACAACAACTAAGCTCCATTATTAAAGGGGGACTCGTGTGTTCAACATTATGAATATAAAATATCCAGGGACCAGAACAACTGCAAGTCTGGTAAGATATAAGATAGGGGGTTCTGAGTGGTGGAGAGAAGTGAATAAGAACTTCTTGCACATCGTGCATAAGATGGTGCAGAAGACCCAATACAAAATTTCCTTGTACACTGCTGAAGGAATCATTGAGGAGGAAATGACCAAGTAGAAAAAGGTGAGAAGATTACTTAGGGTTCCATTCTTTTGTTGACTGTATTCTGGGAGATTGGAGTACTAGATGACCTAAGGATAACATATGAGAGCACTCCATAGAAAATAAGTCACATGCAAAGAGGTTCACTAGATATAGTTGTGAGGGTGGGATCACCAATCCATATAAGACACGACTGGAAAAATGGTACCAAAGAATTCACGATGCATTCGATAATGAGTAGCGCGTCCCAGGAGAACTTCTGAAAATATTGGATAAGCAAGTAGAATTCACGGTGATGAAACATTTTTTCCTTGGAAGATTATTTTTGAAAAATGATGAAATGGGGCCATAGTGTAAGTTTACATTTATTTTCACTAAAATATACTTTAAGGGTGCAATGAACATGATACTAGATGTGTAACCATTGTATTTCAATGTAGTACTGATGGAATCAGACTACCACACCTTGTAGAATACATATGGTTATGATTCCAAGGAAACATATGTGGAAACAATAGAAATAGACAGTATGGACCTCCACCTCATCGTAACCATGAAAGTTGGAAAGGATGATTGCAGAGTATATATATACTTACTCCCGAATTTGAAAGATGGGAAAATTATAGAAGTGCACAACCTCAAGATGCCAGAACCTCCGAAAAAGAAACACACTGTGAAAATCCCCAAGCGGGCGCACGAGGATAATCTAGAGTAAGAAAAGGAAGATATAACCAAGGGGTAGTTAGATCATAGAAAAATAAAGAAGATGAGGGTGAAGCATGGGGAAGAAATTACCTCACACCCACATCAAAAACCTCCAACTACAGAGGAACACAAGCCAAGTCGGATGCAGGTGGAAAACCCCCATTTCATCCACAATTTAGATGAGGAAAATGAAGAAACAATGATATAGGAAGAACCACATAAGGAAAAAAATAAGGAAGAGGTTTGAGAGGAAGAATTCTAAGAAGAAATGAGACTCGAGTAGGAAAAAGACACGTGTGATTTGTGAGAAGAAGAACAAAAGTGTAATGGAGAGGAAGAGGATCATAAAGAGAAAGATGGGGTATCGATGAATAGGTAGTTGGGGAAGGTCAAGGCGCTTAAGGAGAAGAGCGCCATAAAAATATAATATTGTGTAAGAGACCCTGAAGAAGCCACACATAGAAGGGAGGAAGTGATGACAACCCCCACAGGTACCCCTCATGTCATACACTGATGATCCTTCAATGGTGTTAAGGGATAAATTTCAGAGCTTAGCACCAGCAGAGGACCTATTATGTTGGGAAATGTTAAATAAGGATGAATCCCTTGCATGTATGAGGAATATGATCTCATGGAATATGTAGATGTGTATGGAAGAGCCTGAGTTCGAGGTAAGAAAATAATATTAATTTAAGATGAAGTTGAAGAAGGAACTAGGAAAGGTGTTCCCTATGATTGAATCTATTAAGTTGATGGATGAACAAGCTTGCAATGAGATAAACAAGGTGACCATTGAAGTAGGAATAAGAAATACTAAAAAAGGGGCCATGGTCAGAAGAACGAAACAAGATATAAAACACAAAGGTTTGAGGGACTAGTAGCTTTTGAAGGAAATAAATGAAGAAAAGAAGAGAATGGATGATGCGTATAATAAAGCAATAGATATAGTTACTAGCGTTACGGGAGCATGCTTGGACTTGGTAAAGTAGGCCCAATTAGAGTATGAAACATAACTAGAGTATTTGGAGGATCTGGTATGAATGTTGTTGATCGAGGTGAAGATTGGGCTATGGGTCATCAGAAGAAGAAATGGTGAAGAAAAATAAGAAGAATAAAGAAGAGGTAGAGGAAAATATTATAGAGAATGAGGCACTTATCGTGTGGGTCAAGGAAGTTGCGCAAAGGGTAGAGAAGGTTTTTGACAACTACTAGGATTTTGATCTTATACTTAATGTGCACACTACATTTGAAGAGGAAGTGTTGAACATGATATAATATATAATGAAAACTAATAAGGCTGAGATTGACAAGGTTATGAGAGAGGTTGCGGAAAAGAGAAAACTAATAAAAGCCCTAAAGGAAACATTTGAGGAAAGGATTAAGGAGATACAACCTTTGGTGATGCGTAATATGGATACCTAAAGGTTACTACCTTAGACTTAGATGTGATGGTTAAGGAGCTGAACGAGAAGGTGGGAGGGCCAACTTTGGAGGAGGTACTAGATATTATGGAGGAAACTCCAGATAAGGCCGCAAAGAGCTCAAAGGATGGAAGGAGTTAGAAAATACAATAAATAAAGAGTTTCTAGAACTCCTCCCACCACCTTAGGCCTGAATTTTGGGCACGTGTGAGGAGGAAATGTTCTTAGTTATTTGATTCATTGGGGTAATTACCCCTATTATTTATTCTTCAAAGGATCTTTCATTATTTCAGTTATTCTTTGAGGAGTTGTTCTTAATTCATGTTATTGTTGAGGATGGGCAATACTCCTAGTATGGGGTAATGTTGGGCAGCATAAATGGCTAAGTACTAGCCATGAAAGGAGAATGAAGGTCACATGAAGGAGGGCATACATAGGTAACAAAGAGTAAAGACATGTAAGTGTGCGAAGGTTTGCGTGAGGGAAAAAGAGATACACAGGTTTTCAATTGCTATATGATTTCTAGTAAAGGCTATAAATATGAAAAAAAACATGGCATAGCATGCAAGAAAGGTTCAGAATTAGGAAAGGAAAAGGTTAAAAACATGTAAGGAAGACATGTAATTATAGGATTAAAACATGGATGAGGCCGATCTATTTATAACTTGATCTAGAATTAAAGAAGAAGTGTAAAAAGTATATAACCTATATTTAGGTTATCTATTATTAGGATTAAAGCATGTAAGTGGTGAAAGGACATTCTCCACCGTATATAAATAGGTGCCACACTCCATGTAATGAGAGATGCATGAATGTGTAAGTTCTAGGAGAGTGTGCGAGGTATGTGAGAGAAATTCATAGTGATGGAGATGAACAATGTATGCCATATAGATGTAATCAACTTATGGATGTAATACGTGAGTTTGTTTAATATAATGGATTATGATTATGATGGAAAAATTGTGTATAAATCATATAATTAATAAATATATGCGTGATGTAATTGGAATCCAAATGTTGTTGTTAATTGTCTATATTAGTTAATTTCCTTATTATATGTGTTGTCCCTGCTATACTCTGTTGATATCTTCACTCATGTTATAATTTTTAAGTATACACACCACATATTGACAAGTGAACAAAGGAGGAACTCTGTAGGTTGCGAGCACTTCAGGTGAGTACCTAGAAATATTTCTAGATGAAGCTCCAGTGTGCCCAACTAAGCATTGGTAAATAAAAAGGCTACATGTTCCATGAGATATATGATGTTTGCATTCTCCTTGAATTGGTTATTCAACTATTCTCCCAACTAATCCCATGTGGAAATAGATTGTGGAGAGAAACTCAAGTACCGATCTTGTGCTTTACCTTTGAAATATGAAAGATGAGCCAAAAAGTCTGAGGGAAACATTTTCTTCTCTGATGTTATGGATGACATAATGGTTGGCTACATCTTGGATATGATCAATAGGGATGACATTTCCATTTCCATAAATGAGGGGAAAGTTTTTAGGGCTATCTTGGGGATATTATCCAACTACTAAAAATAGAGGGGACTATAAATGAAATGATGGAAATAATAAGCTCTTTGGAGGGCCATGAAAGAATGGAAGCATTAAAAATTCATGAAAGGATAAACGGAATGGTTTGAAATTGATAAAATGGGTTTGTTGACAAATGGAGTTGTTAGATGTGTTGAAATGAATCTTTCAAAGCCTAAAATATCACAAAACACACATCAAAATTGGTAAAATGATGTAAATATCATAAGACTTGTCCCACCATGCACACCAAAATTGTTGTCATTGAAATTCACACCCTTGTTGAATTTAAGAGTTGACATTTCAGTGAGATATGGGATGATCGCTCAATGTGGGAATTAATTGTATGAGATCATCCTTCAGAGAAGGTCAAATTTCTCTTCTTATCTAAACTAGTACTAAAACTACCTCTAGGCTAAGTCTCCTTTAACGCATTCAAGTCACCATGGATAAGAGAGAATGGGAGGGAGGAAATCATAAAAAACTAAGCTAAAACATATGTGATAATGTTATAAAATATGGGGTGATCAATCTCCACGAGGGGAAGAATAGAAGGAAGAATAAAGAGTTGAGGGTAGATATGTGCCACAAACTAACCCATGCATCAAATCTTCCATTCCACACATTATAGAAACGTAGAAATGAAAAATACATAGGTAGAATATATACACAACATAAAACACATGAAAAGAGAGGTGAGAAGACAACAATCCAAAGAGAAGGTAGAAACAAGCCACAATCTTCATTAAATTATTACTGGGAGATGCACATACAATTATAAATTATCAAAAGGCATTGGATGCACTATATATGATCAAATATGAGGTTTGAAACTCGTGGGAATTTGAATACCATTTTAACATCGTGTTGTTACAATCAAAAGAGGGATCCTTTACAATGAGTTTTTGAGGTGCATTTATAGATCAAAGGAGAGATAATGATGCAACCTAGAATTTACCAGTAAAATCCCAGGCATGCTGGCACATCACTTAGCCTAGACTAAGTGCTCACCCAAAGCGAGAAAAGGTACCGGGCCCCTCTTTAGGGTTGCTGTTGTAGGATGTTAGCATGATGAAGACTTAATGCATTCAGATCCATAATTAATACATCATTATACAGTGCATGTACAAATCTAGTCCTAGAGAACAACAAACTAAATGATAATCATGATGAAATAAAGCATGCAAGAGCTAATAATACTTAGGATTAATACTCTGGTTCAACAAATACACTCCATTATATAAAAACATAGGAATACATAAAAGATTCTTATAATAATAGCATTATATGCTCATGCGTGTAACAATTCTGAAAGCATACTCTCACAGTAATCCAGTTCTTAAATATCACTCCTATACTACACAATTCACTACATATTTATAAGGGTGGGGACTTTCCATTCACCACTTATCTATTCGCAAAATAGGTCACATGTTGAAAATATTCATGTGCCTGTACAACTACAGCCACACATATAAGTGCACTAATAATAGATCTCTCCTAGTTAACTATCAGTTGTAATTCTATCTTTAGCCCACATCCATGCAAAGTGATCCATAGCCACTCTTCCAAAAATAGCCGATGCGTGGCACACAAGTATTTTCCCATTTGTGTGATCCACACGACATATTCCAAAAATAGATCATAATCATGAAAATGGCTAAGTCCCAAATTTGTCTCTGTCCTCCACGCACGATTCCTTTCTGATCCTCTCGTGCCTTTGAATGCACTCTACTCTTCCGCACGAATCATTTGTATGCCTTCTGCTAAGTTCTATACATTGTCTGCTCAATATTACCCCACATTAACTGCATTTCCGCCTCGACAATGGTTACCTCTTGAATGCTCAAAGAATGAAAAAGAATATAAATGGAAGATAGTAAATATTTTTCTATACAAAAGAATTATTTACTCAACAGTATCCCGTGCTTTAACTGGAAGAATGAGTTTTGGATATTATTTCTTTATTTTGGCCTCTAATTTCTTCCATTCACTTAGTGTGGCCCCTGCTTTTTCTAGAATATCTACCACAATAGACTCTAGCTCATCTTGGGAAATGTTCCCCTTTTCATTCTACAAAACCAGAACAATGTTGGACATTGCAGAAATTCTTCGCTCTAGTAGATCCATTTTCTATGCTATAACCTTCCCTAGCTCATCTAACCTTTCCCTATGGGGTTCCTGTGCTGCTGCAAGAGCCTCACACTTTTTTTTTACCAATGATAACCTCTCTGTGTAACTTAGTGTGTCATCTGTCATCACTTTTAGGACTTCATTGTCCTCTACCATGGTCCTTATCTTGATGACCACCTCCAGAGCTATGTAAATGTTCAATTCCTGGTTTTCTTTTCTTAGCTCCTCTTGCAAGATTTGGAGAAATTCCTCATAAGATGCCATCTTCCTCATCACCAAAACCTTTTCTCGCTCTGCTTCCTGCTCAGGATCTTTTGGGGCTAGCATGCATGTAGGTCCATCCTCAAGCACCAAATCCACCAAGGTTTGTACATAATGCATTGCTAAAGGAAAATTTTCAGGTACCTTGGACTCCAAATGTGGTCTTGCTTTAGGATATTGTCTCCAATTTCCTCTGCCATGCTGATAAAAACAATGTTCTTCTTCTGTGCCAAGTCCTTCTCTTGTAGTAGGTGCACTATCTCCATATATTTGGCCTTGATTTCTTCTTTTAGTGCACTAATAGCTGCAAGCTTATCTACATTCCTCCTTTCCACCTCTGTAAATACCTTTACCAAGGTATTACTTACTTGATCATTCAACATAGTAGTAGGATTTACTGTTATGTGTCTGACCTAAGGTGTCTTCTTTAATATTCTTGATACACAGTACTCTTCACATACGTCAAAGTCTAGTTTGTCCATATGTGTCTACATTGACCAAGACAACTACTTCCTTGTGCACACGGTGGCCATATCCTCATCCATCAACTCCCATCCATATAATTCTTTAAGGCCCATCGTGCTTTGGAAAAAGGTGCAAACAATTTTACTTGTGTCCTCAGTGTATCCCATGACTGGTGCAATATACTACCCACTTGTCCTCTTCGATATTGGCCCTTTAGGAACTTGAGCATCAAGATTTGGATCTTGTTCTGCTATGCCTTGAGTAGTCTCATGCACTATCCTATCTACCTCCTTTACTCCTCCTCCTTCCTTCATTTCTTTTTCCTTTGGCTCTTCCATGTCCTATGGCTGTGTAGGAAATTCAGGCACACTTTCCTTAGACTCTTCTACCCCATCATTCAGATTCAAATTCCTTCTTCTCTTCTTAGCTGTCTCCTTCTATGGAGAGAGTCATGGTGATTTGTGCACTGATTGTGGAGTAGCACCTTGGGTTCTTGTTCTCCTGAATACCCTTTTGAAGTGGTGCTCTCCTTGTACTGCATCTAGGTCCTCATCACCTTATTCTTGCACCTAAGGTGGTGTAGTCACATGCTCCATTTCTACCTTGTCTGAAGGTTTCCTTCATCCTCTATGCTCCATGCCACCACTATCTTCTTGTTTATCTTCCTCTTCATCCACCACTATAGTTTTTGCTGGTTGTTTAGCTGGCACATTATCTATTGTATGCTTACCCTTAGATGAAAATGGAAGTGTGAACTCATTTTCCACATATTTTTCATTATCTATCTTGGGCTTGAGTTAAAGATACAAAAATGATGCTCCGATGTCTCTGACTACCAAGCTTACTAGGTTCATGTTTATTACATCTAAGATAATCCTCTCAATGTAGGTAGTCTATCCTAGATATACATATGTTTTTCTCAGGGTGTGGTAATCACAATCTACCTTATTTGCGATGAAGTTTAGGTGGTACACATATGTGAACCAGTGAATTGATGCCTATAAGTAGTGTGCTGTGAAGGCATATGGTATTTTTCACCAAGGGCTCCAAGCTCCATCCTTCATCGTAAATCACATGCAAAATTTTTGGTAGACCAAAAATTTTATTGCATTATCCACCACTGAAGGTAAGTTCTTCGGTATGTGCCACTCATCTTCAAATGTTGCGTAGATCATGTCATACCAAATATCTTCCCTCTACTTAAATGGCCCACTCATGGTCCCTTAACATGCGTATTTATCAAATCTTTCTGCCAGAGATTTATTTTCCATGAGGTATTCCCAAATCTTTTCCTTCGGCCCATCAGACACTCTAATCTCCAGAAACACCAAAGACAATAAAATAGTGCCAAAAATAATTTTGACACCTATACATGCTTCTTCAATGATTGTATTTGCTAAGTGATCTGTGATATTGTAGACCACTCCTTGAGAAATATTTCTTGCAACGTCCAACCACATTGTATTCAGCTATGACCACCTTTCTCGGTCATTCAAATTTGTTATAAATGGGAAGCTTCTTCTATTATTGGGTACTTCTTCAATTTATCAATGTCCATGCCACACAGACCCTTGGTATATCTAATCTCCTTTCTTATCTCCAGGATCACTTCTTTATTTGTTAATTCACTCTCCAGATCTACTCCTGAGGCCTTTAATCCTATCACTGTTGAAATTAAGGCAGCTATGATTTTAAGCCTCTATACAATGAAGTAGAAGAATTCCTCATGTACTCTGCTCATCAACCATCAATACAATGGTTCATATTTCCCAAAATATGGCAGCTTGTAAAACTGGTAGACTCCAATCTGCTTTAGGAGCTTCTCTCCAATGTCATCGTACACTGACATGTCTTCTGTTTTGCACTTGTTTGTTTTCATACTCAACAACGCATCGAGTTCCTTCTTATTATCCAATGTGGGATGGTTATAATTTCTGATCTTACATTTATGGATGTGGGAATCCAATTCTTGTCCCATAATCATGCCCTCTAGATACTACATTTATGAGAAATTACTCTCAAGAGAAATTTATTCTTCCACTTCGACCTTCTTCTTCCCTTTTACTCCTGCTACAGGTGCTTTCTTTGGCACCATTTTGAAAATATCTCATTTATATCTTATGTAAATGTAGAATTTAAAACCCTAGTTCAAATATCTATGCCCTAGTAGAAATTGCATGCCCTAGCTCTCTCATAACGCATCTTCATCACTCAAACCCTTCACCTATGGGGACGTAAGCCTCTTATGCATAAAAATATTCTCTCCATGTCTGGTTTCACACTCTTTAAACCTCCACATGATTTGCTTGTCTCATTTACACTTAGCTCTTTTAAAATTCTCGCAATTGCAATGGTAAAAATAAACTCGCATCCCATCCTTATATAATTTTTCAAAAAGTTAGTGCATTTATTTCTCCTTCACCTACCAATAATCCTCTCATTAATCAACCATTTTCATTCTTTCCACATGATACATCTTCGTGCCCAAGGTATAAACTTCTAGCGCGCCTTCCTACCTTCTAGCTGTGGACTTCTCTTCAATGCACCTCCATGCACCTGAGTACCTCGCCATTACACCTTCCCTTGGTATTTCACATGGCCTCTACTTACCTCATATTATACTTGTTTCTTCATCCATCTCCACCTATGGTCCTTGTTTCCAGATTTTTTTTTTCAATTCTCCAACTTGAATAACACCTGTAGCAATTTGTTCCTTTCATGTGTACTTATTTTCAACAGTCTTATACCTAGATATCAATAACCACCCCACACTAATGGTATGTGTAGTCCTCTGTGTATAAAAATTCTTCAAATAATAATTAGCTTCTGGTGCGCAAACGTGCTTATTACACAAAAACACAAACTAAATTGAAAAATCATAGCAATGAAGAAGGAAATACATTAAGGAAATGTAGAATTGAAAACCTAATCTAAATGGAAACTGTTAGTGTAAATTCACAGCACCCCCAAAATGACCTATGGATCTAATTTTCTAAGGCAATTTCATTTGGTGTGAATGCACAACATTGAGCTTTCCAAAAGTGTGGTACCTTTGCAAATGGGGAAATCTCTCCAAGGAAGGCTGGTTCCTCTTCCTAAATTACCTGCCACAAGCTATTCTAGTGTAGGCAAGCTAATCTAATCCTAATTTAACTATGAAAAGGAGACAAGGAGAGAGAAAAGAGGGAAAAAAGTGCCTACACTAAAATGGTGATACACCAGAGAAGGAAAATGTTGAACATCTATCAAAATTGCCACGGAAACAAAGAGAGGTGAGTAATGGAAAGGACGGACAAGTGCATCACAAAACCAAGGATGGATTTCACACAAAAAATGTTCCAAAACTCCATGAACATAGCTCTAAAACATACAATAAACATCCAAACATGCACAAATACCTACAATGAAGAGAGGCAAGAAGAAAACAAGCAAAAATGAGCAAGGATGGACAAATGCATCACAAAACACGTTTTTTATTGCTCCAAAAGTTTGCACAAAACATAATTTTACTGGTAAGAGGAAAAAAAATGCCATTACAGATCTAGGGAGGAGCTTCAAACTCCATTTTTTACACTGGGAAAGAAAAGAAGAGATATGTAGAGAAGAATTATGAACAACCTTTACAAATGAGCCAAATTTGGATTTTTCACCATCAAACAAAATGAAAGAAATGTGGAAAACGTGGGGAAAATCAAATTGAAACTCCAACCACCAAAAAATCCCTCCAATCTCACGTACAAAATTTATGGGCTTCATGGAATAAACCCATACGCCAAAGTACATTGCTCTACATAGAAAAGAAAGAGGCCCATACTTCATTAATTTTGGTGGTTGGGGGCGTTTTCTGCATTTTTTTACATGCCAGAGACGTTTTCCTCATTTTTTCTCCTATAAATCTCCATAAAAAATAAAAATTTAACCCTCCATCATGTAGAAGGATTTCAACAAGCTTTCTAATGCTATAAAGAACATGAAAATCCGAGCTTGAGATCGAAAGTTATGCCACATTTGAAGATTTAGGGGAAAAAATAGCAATTTTAGGGAAAAATTTGGGTTGGCGGGCCGAAACTTGAAAATTTTCCTCTTTTTTAAATTTGGGAACATGCCCCAAGAATTCTCTGTGCACCCTGTCACTGCCTCTACCATGTGCTATTTTCACCATTCTGGCTGATGGAAATGCCGGGCTCAGGACCTCGCTTTTCTGCCTTTGATTTTTTTATCGAGAAATTTTTCCTGAAATTTTCCCTGTGGCCTGACCAATGCTACTCCGATGTTGACACGTTTGGCACCATGGTTGCTTGGTCGATGGGGCCATGGGTTCAATGCACACATTTGTGCCTTTTGTGACTTTGGAATTTTTTTCTAAAATCTTCCACCACCCTGACTCTCACCTTGATACGACATGTGGCGCCTTCACATCGCTTGGTGGTGATGTGCTCTAACTTTTGCCTTTTGCACACTTTGACCAAAAGGGTTAAGTGCCAAAAACTTCTTCTAATCACCCTGCTCTAGAGGACAATTTGTCGGGCTGCAAGATCTCTTTTAGATCTTTCCTCGGGTTCCATGTTTCCATTGATGTAACTTGCCCAAATTGGCTAAGTGCCAAAATATTCTTCAAGCGGGCCCGCCTTGGCAAACATGGACACTCCACACTCCGCTAAGCCATAACTTGCAAAATATGTTGGAGTCTAGCCTCTTCTTTTTTTCTCTTCTTCTGCTGCAAGGGGAAACAATTCAGTCTATCTAATGAAACCACTTGTTCTTCAATCCTTTGAGTGCCTGAAATGTCTAAAAATTGAAGCTTGAAGCACAACAAAGGAATTTTATCAATCCCATATGTAAGAGCCAAACTTAGCTAAGCTCTTAATCATTATTTATTTTCTTGGTTCATTGCCTTCTTGCTGTCACTTCATGAAAACTGATTTATTGTAGGGATTTCAACCTTCCCAACGTGGATTTGGGAATGTACCTAGGTAGGGGGTGGGTTCCATGACTCAACCTCTAATTGGAAAGCATTTGTTTGCAAGTGGTGGAAGAGATGACAACATATCTTGTTTCCTTAGAGTGGAAGGTGTACCTTGATTTTTGACTCTTGTGGAGGGGATTTCAGATTTGGAAGGGAAAAGGATCACCAAGAATTGAGATGAGGTGGAAGACTAGGAGATGGAGAAATGGGATCAACATTTCCCTGGGCAGCATACTGGGAAACTTGAATGCTTGACACTGCTGAAATGATACAGATTGCCACTAAAGAGGAAAAGAAAGAGTAATGCGATGGCATGCTTTCCCATGGGTGAAACAAAGGCTCTGCTGAATACTCTTCTGATACATCTCTATATGCCCTCAGTGTCACTTTTCAAGTATTTAGTCCTTGCGTTGCAATCATGAAGTAAGTACTTCTCTTGAGGTTATGTAATGCCTTGGAAAAGGTCCCACCCATGGACAAGTTGTGCTAACCACTAACCGATTCCAGAATGCTTTCATTTGTGACTTGTAGCCCTAGATTGCACCATGCCAATCTCCATTTTCTGGATTTTCTCTTGGCATAATCAGGATCTATGCATTTGATTATCCTTCGTAATGAAGTTAATGCACTAGATAATAAAGAAAATAACAACGTAGAAATGATGGAGGGTTTATGTTACCTCGAATGTGATACGGGCACTAGATGACTGATTCTCAATACAACTTGATATACCTGCAAAATTGGAACAAATATGAATTAGATAGATATATGCGAGGGTTTCCTGACAATGCGGTTCCAAGAAGTGATTAGATTCCTTTCATGAATGTCAACCCCTATTTGTTTAGAAAGAGTGATGTAAAGGATGAAACTGCAAAAGCATGCAAAAATAGGAATATCACTGAATCTAGAAAAATGACAAAAATTGATCTAAAGGCTAATTAGATGACAATAACTATAAATTGATTGTTACCTGGTCTGGGTTAACAGTGATCTAGATTGTGCAGAGGTAGGTCGACGGTGACTTGGGAGGGTAGATTTAGATTATAAGATGAATATGTAGACCTCTAAGGGTCCCACTGAATGTGCCAACTGTAAGGATGATAGCAAGAGCATTTGTATGCTATGAGTAGTATATAAGGGAGGGACCAAGGGTAGAAAACTCCAGGAAATGACTTAAACCTTTGAAATGGGGAAGAGATCTGTTTGACAAACTTGACCTGGATCTTATGGCATTATCTGCCACTAGGTCAGCAACGTGAATATAAAGAATTGGATAAAGTCCGAGGATAAATGGACAAGAGAAGAGACAACTTGTAAGTAAAAAGGATAAAGGGGAAGGTTGTTAATAGAAGCTCTAAGTGTTGTTGTTGATGGTTTGAGTCCGCAAGAGATTAGATACTAGAAACACCTAGGTAATATGATAAAATATGAATAAAACAACATGATGAGAATGATGAACCTCATAATGGATGATCCTAAGTGATGCAAGCATGTTGAAAATATGTCTAGAAGATTTGTAAATGTTTTAGGGATGTTCCAGCAAGGCGAAGGATTCACAAGAATGCAAGAAATACCTACAATGAAGAGATGCATCTAGAAGATAAGAATAGAACGAGAAAGGATCGATGACAAATGCATCAGGTTGGGTCACCACTTTTATTGCAGGAAAAGTTTCCCAATGGGATATGCTTTTGTGCTTTTGACAGAGGATTTTGAGTTTCTTAAAGAATAAGGGAGGATTCTTTAAAACTCCACTTACCTTGGGCAAGATAAATGATAAGGGTAGTTAGGACATAGAAAATAGATGAAAAGCTAGAAAAGACAAAGGGGATGTGTGCGTGTAGGATAAAATGAAATAGAAGGTTGGCAAGGGCAATGTTGTAAGATGAAGGGATTAATTGATTAATAGGAATCAATTAATTAATAAATAAACATCAATGTGGATGGGATAATTGGGCATGTAAGATATTAAATGATTAATTAATTAATGTCACTTAATTAATTAATGAGGATTGGGAGGGAATTTAATTAAAGGAAGGGGGGTGATTAAATAAATATGTGCACACGGGTGATGAGGGTATAGATACCGAATTTAGTTGTTTACATGTTTCCCCTTTTTGTTGATTGGTTTGGGCTAGCAAGTCATGAGACAAAAACAATGAGAGTTGGATAAGGATAAGAAGAATTGATGATGAACTCCCCCTTAAACAGGGGATCGATGATGTCAAGGTAAATTGAAGATGCGATTGAAGAATGTAGATGAAAAAGGGCAGGTGGGTGAAGAAAAGATGGGTAAATGATTACCAAGGTAAGATGCCCTAGGAAAAAAGGATTACAATAATGTTGGAAAACTATGGCAGTGACTCCAATATCACATTGGTAGGGGATGATTGTGGTCTCAATGGAGATGAACAACAATAATGTTCTATGGACCAGTGAGTGGGTGAAGATCAATGCAGTATGGATGCAGGCCGGGATGACCAACGGGTCATAGGAAAGTCATCAGTATGTGCAACTATATGCGAAAGGTATGTGAAATCCTTCATACATGAGGAATCGAGTGAATAGGTATGCATCCATAAGGGATGTGGATGAATCATATAGTGCCTAATGGGACATGAAAAATGGCTGATAAGGAAAAATAAAAAAATCAAGTGATGAAGTAATATGCCCCAAAGGGGGAGAGCATGGCCGCAAAGGGAAAAGTCAAATATGCCCCAAATGGGGAAATGTATGGCCACAAAGGAAAAAAGGAAAAAGTATCCCCGAGAGGGGAAAAAGCATGGCCAAAAAGGTGGACTTTGATGAAAAATAATGGTGCCCCAAGGACGGCATGATATGGCCACAATAGTGGACTTGATATAATAAATGTAATGCCCAAATGGGAAGATGAGTATGGCCTCAAAGGAGGAATTCATGTGTGAATTGGATAGGATTATAAAGTAAAATGCCCAAAAGAGGAGTGATTATGGCCACGGGTGTGGACTTAGGGAATAGATATGATTAACATGCCTGAAGGAAAAAGAGATGGCCACAAATGTGGACTTAGAGAGTTACATATGCCTACATATGCCCATGGGGTGTGGACTTAGGAGTATGATTCTTAGAGGAAGAAATAGTTGAAAATGTTGTATGAAAAATGCCCGAAGGGAAAATAGAGATGACCACAAGTGTAGACTTAATGGTCAATAATAAATGATGCCCTAGAAAGGGATGCAAGAAAGAGGGAAGAAATCCCAAAATGGTTAATGCTAAGGAAATTCATAGGTGACTGAGGCCAATTGACAACGACCCAAGGGGATTGATGGAAACTAGGTGTTGGTGGGCTATATAAGCCTGAGGGTCGGTTGACAATGTTCATTTTCATGAGTAAAATTAATGAGAGAGAAAAACAAGAAAAGAGAGACTAAGAAAATGGAGGCCACCGGAGCTGCAAGGAAACACCAGAGGGTGTAGAGGATGGTGAGTAACAAAACTCATGCTGGTTTTTGATTTAGTTTCATGTTTTATTTTTATTTTTGCATTTTTTTGTAAAAAGTGGATGATGTCAGGGGTCAGTTGGCGGTGACCTAGATGGGTCGACATCAACCAGGCCCTAAGGCATGTCGATTGACCCTAAAATGCATCAACCCAACCTAGGTTGACATCAACTAGGGTTAGATTGGCTAAAAATGGATTTAGATGGAATTTAATGCACTTTGGATGGATTTTTGGATCATAGGTCTAATGTATGCATGTCTTGTTTGTGATTACAGGCCAGAGAGACCTTATATCTGAGAGATCGGGTGCCAGCTCTATATGAGTAGATCAGAGGGGATGTGATAGATGTCGAGTGGGATCATCTATCTGTAGTTGGACTAGGAGGATTTAGACATTATCAAAGGATCCCATGGGATGTGGGGCTTATGATTTCTTTGGTTGAGAGGTGGGATAGGTAGACATGTACATTTTGGTTCAGGACAGGGGAGATGACTATCACCCTGGAGGATGTGTATCAGATTCTCAGGTTGCCGATATAGGGGGAGAAGATAGTTCCCATTACTAGTGATGACAGATTGGTAATTTTGATGTGGCTATTCAGAGCTGATGCACCCCATATTAGGTTTTATTTAGGGGCCTTTGTGTATGAGATGAGATAGGAGGCTAGGGTGACACACAACTGGTTGATTTACATGGTGATGATGGCAGTATCCTGCTATGCTTTGCCAGACTCAGGAGGATCTTGGTTTCCATGGGTGCTAGCCAATGTAGTGGTCGATATTTTGGACCACTAGACATTAATTTCATTTGGGACCACCTTCCTAGCTTAGGTTTACCATGAACTATCTAGATACAGGGTGGGTAGGAGGTCAGGGTTGGATGTAAGGTTCATGCTACACTGCTAGGATTATGAGCATATCACAGTGATTAGGCCACTAGGGCTTCCATGGGTCACAGGAGACCATATTCAGTTAGAGGTGGGATTTCTGAGATGGAGGGCCAATTAAGCCTTCAGAGACATGGGTGAGAGAGGGGTGGATTGGTATGTAGATCGGAATTGCAGAGTTGGATGTTGATCAGATTAGGTGGTGGCCATATCGGGATTTCCTGCTTGACCTGGTGTGGATGTGGAGCTAGTGGGGATGAAGAGGATGAGATGGGTGCAGGGGAGACAAAAAAATATGATAGAGGCCGTTCATTTTGATAGGGTGAGATGAAGGTTTGGCATCATTTAGTCAGTGCCTCATGATCTAATTTTGTACAAGAGGGAGGAGATAGATAGAGAGCTACCAAGTCCTACTATGACAAACTCATTAGAGGAGGAGGCGACACCATGGGATGATGATGAAAATGTTGGAGTAGGAGATGGATACTCTGATTGGCATATAATAGTGTGGGTAAATTGAGTGGTAATGGAGGGAGAAGAGGAGGATATAGAGGAGATGGAGTTTGTGGTTAAGGTCACTCCAGGAGGCAGTCGAGACAGAGTAGGAGAGGTTATAGAGCTAGATCAGATGAGAGTAGAGAGAGATACAACCTTACGACATCAGGATGTGGTCAATAAGGAGAGAGATTGAATTATTCAGGAGAAGGACCGCTACCACAGGTAGAGGGATGCCTACAAGGCCCATTTTAGAAATTTGGCTACTATTGTAGTGACAGAGTCGATCAATGGTGTCCAGAAAACACCATAGGGATCAGGACAGATGACACCCCATGGCATGATTGTGATGGATAGGTACATAGAATTAGCCATTGAGGAAAAATATTATGAGGATATTGTGATTCATAAGATACCTTGGATGCTAAGATACTGGGAGCATCTCCAGAGGTAGGCAACAGGTGGAGCTTGGCTGTCGAGGAGTAAAATGACTGTAGCTCAGCCAAGGTGAGAGGAGGGAGGCTAGGAGGGTGGGGATGATGTGCAGGGTTCTGGTGCTATACCTAACCTAGAGGGAGAATACATGAGAGCCTCATATGTTCACTTCATCAATTTTGATAGCATCTTTGCTTTGAGGTATCCCCCTAGAGGGCCATGATGTACTGATATACATTTTGATATATGGTATATGGTTTTGTTGTGGATTATCATGTTTCTTTTATTATGTGATGTGATGGATTTTAATTTTGATGTGGTGATTATTTTAGATTATATGTCATGATGATAGATTTTAGATTAGATGTGATGGTGATTTTAGATTGTATGTTTGTTTTATACTTGATGATGATGGTGAAATAGATATATGATTAGATTGTTATCTTAGATGTGCATGTGTATGGATGATGATACAAATGTGTAATGTGGTAATATGTTTTAAGCTTAATTTTGATCATGATGAAAAATGTGATGGAAAAAAATTAAGAATGAATGTGATTAATGATGGATATAAGCTTGGATAAATGTGTTGTAAGATAGATATATAACATATAGGTTTTTGAGATGAAGAAAGATGTGCTGAAAGATAGATGCAATAAGATTAGGGTAAAAAATGCCTCGCAATGGTGATGACCTATAAGTATGAAAAACACTACATTATAATGAGGAATTTACGAGGAAAAGATGCCTCTAACTGTATTGTAGGTAAACAAAAATAGGATCCAACTAACGTAAGACAAATGTGACAAAAAAATGTTAGTAGATTACCAACGATAGTTAGTCATACTAAAGATCACAAAAAAAATGGATGAGATGATCTCATAAACCTAATGTTGACATGGAAAAGAGATTTGAGATGAAACTTGTACAAGGAAAGGGGGTTCTCCAAAAGTGGTGTTCCCTAACCTATGACCCAACTCTGGGAAGGGGAAAGAGAAAGTTTATCAATGCGGGAAGCTTTCTTAGGATGCTAATAAAATGGAAGGCTGATCAATGCGGGAAGCCTTCAAATGACATAAGGAGTAGCCATCCTTTGAGGGTATGGTCTACTTTATACAAAATATAGATGGTAAGAATAATGTATGATATCCATCCTTCGAGGGATCAGTCTATTTGTTTGATTTTGATTTTGATTTCATATTTTTGATTTTTTTTTCATGAATATATGTCCTTCAAGGGATCATTTTTTTTTTATAATTTTGATTTTCGATTTAAGCATCCATGAATTTTGATTTTACATGGGGGAGAGCTGGGTATAGATAAGTAGACCACTTAGCAAGGGATGAGAGACACCCCTGGACCCTTTGCATGGTTCCAATAGGTGAATAAGAAGGTGACAAATGTGATGATCAAGGAGTTCCCACTAAAGGGGAGAACCTATCCATAAGGAATATGCTATGGGTAGAGATGTGGTGCCCATATTTACAGCACATCTAGGAAGTGACGAAAGACCACATAATTCCAAATTATCATGGTGAGAAATGGAAGAGGCTCAGATGGAGGAATGATCTGAAGACATGACTAAGGGCGGATTGGTAAATTTATTAACAATAGAATGGTCACAAGTGTAATCTGTTAATTGGTTACACTTCCGGTTTACCATCAAGGGAAGCCAAATGATAGCCTCTCAACTTATACTTGTGCATAATAACATATGGTCCGATCCAATTAGGGGAAAAATTTATAAGTTTTCTCCTTTCTAGAATAGTGAAATTCTAATTTTCTTTGAGAACAAGGTCACTGACATTAAAGTCACGTTCGGAATATGGGATGAAATGAACAAGCGAAAAAAGAGCAAGTGCTGCCTATTAAGGAAGCAAATAGTATGCATTTAAGATGAATAAATGGTCCCCTTAGAGGGAAAAGATAAATCATGATCAGATGAGATGAGTTAAATAAAGATAATGAAATAGTCTCCACAATGGCGGGTTTTAGATAAAGCCATGGTGCTTCCAAAGGGAAGCAAAAATGTGGCCACAAAATTGGTTGTAGGAGGAGAAGATAGAAAGTACAATCAGATAAACCAAGATAGATAAGATAAGATGATGCCAAATGTGGAAAGGAACTAATATGTGAACAAAAAAGTCCTAGAAATAAGTCCCCCTAGCATGGGAGGATGAATCGAGAAGAAGCATGCTAAAAGATCAATAACGGGGGAAGATGTTCCCCTAGTGAAAGGAATGTGGATGTCAAGAAGATGGTGTATTAAGGTGAATAATATCGATGAACAAAGGAGGAACCTCATCAAGAGGAGTGATAGAAGATGATGTAGATGGGTGAAGAGACCTAGGAAGTTTAACATATGAGGATGTGGTAAAAGGGATCGGATAGGCTATGGATGAAGTAGTAGATGGAGAAGGGGAGTTGTCGTGGAGGTCCTCTTTCTCAATAAGATCATGGAAAATAGTCTGAAGGGCCTTACAATGCTTGGTGTCATTGCACAGGGTGTGTCGATAAGCAAAAATGCAATAGGGATTAAAACATGAGGGCTTTGAATGGTTCAAGTCAAAGGCCATGATAGGTGAGAGTGTGATCGCATAATTTTGAAGCAAATATTGGAAGAACTCTCTATATGATTCGATGTGGGAAATAGGGAAGGTTCAATAATATGGTGTGGATGGTGATGGTGAAGGTATATTGGGTCAAGGTATAGAAGAATAAGTAGTGGTGGATGATTTAAGCCTAGATGGATGGACAATTGGAGGTATTTTTGATGAGGGAGGTGACCCTAGGAAGGAATTAGACTGTTTGGATTTGGATTGGTTGATTGGTCGAGATGGAGGAGGGGGTCATAAGACAGAGGGATGTGGCTCCAGGATGGAAGATGTAGATTTGGTGTTGATTGAAGGGATGTTGATATTCTTATGATGATGATTAAGGGATCGTTGTGGAAGGAAACATAGGGTTTTGGATTTGGATTGTGGAGGAGTTCCCTTGGTAGGGATAATAATGATTTTGATAGGAGGATCAAAATGTGATGTAGTGGCGTATGGCAGGAGTAATTTTTGCATGATATTTTCCAAGGAGGATGGGTATTGGTTCAACATGGTAATGTCTGGTTATGTGGATGAGATATGAGGATCACCTATGGAATCTATGATTTGAAGTTCTCTCCATTATTGGTCAAACAATGTAGGTGGTGTAGAAGAATAAGGAGATAATGGGGATGTGGTCATGATAGTCGATGCGGTAGGTGTGGGTAGAAGCATAGAAAGAGGATCCGGTTTGGAATCTAAGGATGGAACAATAGGAACATGTGGAAGAGATGTAGATGGTGAAACATGGTCCGATGCAGTGGATTGGGTAGATTCGGGTGTGGAATCAATAATGGGAATAGCTGTGGATATGAAAATCAAAAGGGGTGTTTGGATCATGCATTTAAAAATGAGTATGTGAGATGGCGTAGATGGCAGATGGGTTAGGGTAGGGATGGAAGAGGGATGAGTGTCAACTATGTTTATTTTAGGTGTCTCAAGAGGCATTGTGGAGGTAGACATAAATCAAGAAGATGTGATGGGGGATGTAGATACAAGAATGGTAGATGTTGGAGTACTGAATGATGTGGGCATGGGTAAAGAAATATGTGATAGTGATGTCAAGGTATATTGGTGTGGATTTGTGGACATGGAAAAAATAATTGTGGTGATAAGTGTGTGTGGGAGAGATGTAGATAATGGTCTAGGAATGATAGGTGTGGATAGGGAGATGTGTGAAATCAAGGTTAGTGTGGATGTGGTGAGAGTAGGAATAGTTTTAGATGAAAGATAAGCAGTGGAAGTTAAGGTGGTAAGTAATAGGATTGTGGATTTAGTGGATGTGAGGATAGCCCTTGAAGGGGTAGTTGACACAATATCTAAGATATGGGTAGATAATGAAGATGGTAAAATAGATGTGGGAGAAGATGTATGAAGTATGTTGTTGATTGAGAATGGGTTAAATTGATGTGACGTAGAAGGTGAAGATGAACTCACTGGTGGGGGATTAGGATATGATTGTCTGAAAATGTCATGTGGTGAAGATGGGATTGTTTGGGGGATGTAGGAACATGCTAATAAGTAGGATCATGGAAAGATGATGAGGATGGGGTAGTAACGGGAAGTTCTGATATAGATGGATCATAAGGGATGTCCCTATATGAGACATGTATGTCAGATGAAGGGGATCCATTATAAAGTGAAACAAGATCTGCTGATTAATATCTATGGAGGAGGAAGTTATAGATGGGGTTCTCATGAGGAACATCCATAAGTGAAGTGGGTATGGTGATGTCATATGACGCGGGAAGGGCATGAGGTAATAGGGACAAAGATAGTGGGGTAGAAGTATAAATGGTGTGAGGTGATGGGGATAAAGGTGATGGGGATAAAATAGGGGCTACTAATCGATGCGATTGAGAAGCAGAGGGCTTGTGATGGAGATAATCATTGATAGAAATAGAAGAAGGTTTGGAAGAAACCAATGGTTTGGATGGGGTCACGGTGGATTGGTGAGAACTATTAGAGAAAACATTTGGTTTCATTATTAATTTGACATGACAAACAAAAAATTCCTTTTTTTAATGTTTTGATTAAGAATTTGAAAAGAAAGGGGGGTTGGATAATAAAGGACCTAGGATAAGGTGAACTATGTTTGGTTTAAGGTTTGTTTGGCTAGAGAATGTCTGAGATGGCTTCCTGTTGGGTGATCAAATCCCAATCACTCTACCAAGAAAGGGAATGTTTTGATGTGTTAATTTGATTAATGAGGTTTAGGCTATACATGAGAAGATGTGTGATGTAGAAGATTGGATCCCTATTTAGACTATGTGAGCAAGAAGGATGCAAAAAGAATGTTATTTTAAATCCAAAATGAGTGTTATTTTTGATGATAACATAGACAAGAAGGGGAAGTACAATGAAAAATTAGAAAATGGGGAAAAGAGGAATACATGGATAACACTTTTCCTATTTATCTACACTTTTGGGTGATGAGAAATCCAAGCCACAAACCCAACACAAACAAGCATTAAAGAAGATCCTCACACTGCAGTGTTAGTGGAATACATGAAAAGTAAAGGAAAAAAACAATAAATGCAAGAGATGACCTAAAGGGTGGTCCCACCAAGTGTGCTAGGAATGTTGTCTAAATTTCTCATTCGTAATGAAGTTAATGCAGTAGCTACTAAAGAAACTAGCAACTCAGAAATTATGGAGGGGTTATGTTACCTCAGATGTGATACAAGCACTAGATGGTTGATTCTTGTTGTAATTTAATATACCTACAAAAATATAACAAATATGGATTAACAAGATATATGTGGGGGTTTCCTGAAAACGTGGTTCCAAGAATTGATTAGATTCCTTTTGCAGATACCAACCCCTGTTTTTTAGAAAGAGTGATGTAAAGGATGACATTGCAGAAATAGGAATATCACTGAATCTGGAAAGATGATAGAAATTTATTTAAAGGCTAGTTAGATGAAAATAACTGCAAATTAATTGTTACATGGTTTGGGTCGACGATGACCCAGACTATGCAGAGGTAGGTCAACGATAACTTGGGAGGGAATATTTGGATTGTAAGATGAATATACAGACCTGAAAGGTTTAAATGCCAACTGGAGGATGGTAAAAACCTATATATGTTGTGAGTAGTCTGCAGGGAGTGACCAAGGGCATAAAACTCTAGGAAATGGCTGAAAAAAACAATAGAAGAGATCTGTTTGACAAAATGGACCTGGATCGATGAAAATCTGACTGGGTCAGTGGTGACTACAACATAATTGGATAAAGTTGAGGATAAATGGATGAGAAAGACAACCTTCAAGAAAAAATGCTAGAGGGGAAGGTTGCTAAAGAAGTTCTAAGTGCTGATGTTGATGGTCTAAACCTGTAAGAGTTTATATATGAGAAACAACCAGATAATATGATAAAATATGAATATAGAAACACAATGATAATAATAAACCTCATAATAGATGATCGTGAGTGATGAAAGCACGTTGAAAATATGTCCCGAAGATATGTGGATATATCAAAAATGCTCAAGCATGAGGAAGGATGCTTAGGATGGGAGAGATATTGAGAATTACATGCATCTGATGATGAATATAAAGAAAAAAACTAGCTTTATAGGGTTGACAACGACTAGGCTGGGTCACTGCAAATTGTGGGGAATTTTTTCCCATTGGGCTATTTTTTTTTTGATGGGATTTTTAGATTTTTAAAGAATATAAGGATGCTTTAAATAACTTAGGTGGGAAAAATATGAGATAAGGGTGATTAGGACATAAAAATAGATAAAATCTAGAAAATCAAAGAGGATGTGTGCGTGGGGTAAAAGCAATATAAATAGAAGGTTGGTTAGGGAAATGGATGAGGATTAATTAATTAATATGGATTAATTAATTAATAGACATAAAGAGTAATGTGGACGGGATAATTGGGCATGTAAGATATTAAATAATTATTTAATTAATGTCACTTAATTAATTAATAAGGATTGGGAGGAAATTTAATTTAAAGGAAGGGGGATGATTAAATACATATGCAAATGCGGGTGATGAGGGTATAGATACCTAATTTAGGTGTCTATAAAGAGTGCCCATGTGGGACACTAGTTTGTAGGTGTTCCTTTCTATTCTATGTGCTTTTGTCCATGATAAGTTTTATGGACAAGTCTATTTATAGACAGGTTCTGTAACTAATTTTTTTTTTGTTCCCGGTGTCTGTGTTTTTATAAGCATTTTATATAAATGCTGGGAGGGTGAAAAGGTTCACCCAATACTTTCTCCTACTCATTTGGGGTGTGTAATATGAAAAAATGTGATCAAAGTCCAAAAAAGAAAGACTGAAACTAGTGTGCACATCTAATATATGAATCCTACAGGGGAAGAGGTATGCATGGTAGTTATCATGGTGCAAGAAAAACAAGGGAAAAATGCTAGTGTATATGTGTGAGTGATAAACAAATAAAGCACACTGAAATAACAACTAGTAAATTCATATATGAAAACACCAAACAAGGATGCAATGAGTAGATGGTTGTATACATGGAACACCACTAAGGATGTCACAAGAGAATCAAATCCATCAAGGCTTGTGTAGACAAGGAAATTAAGAAAACATAGGGTATAACCAACAAACAATGAAAACCAAGGCACACGTTAATAAAATTACCATGATTGGAAATATTTCTGCAAGGAAAATGCTACACATGAAACAATCGTTAGCATGTGAAGAAATATAAATAGTATGTGATGATGTAATATTTGAATATAGGAATGACAATGTGAAATATAACAATGATAGAACCTGATAGTAAGTGAGGAAAGGTAGATGCCCCTAGGATCCTTAGTGGGACTAGTAATGGACATGGCCAAACATCATACATCATGTAACAACATGTAAGTGATGCACATTCACCTCAAGATTCCATGTGAATGCACATGTGTGTATGAAAAATGATAAAGCATATTATGAATCGTAGGAACATGATAAGCTAAAGTGCAACATATAGTAGTATAAGAAATGAAGAATGTATCCAATCAAGATCTAAGCTAATGTTTTTGGATTTTTGATTACAAATATGTGAAATAAAACTAACTAAAAGGGATTAATAATGATGCACCTTGGTGTGGTGTGTGAAAAGTGAGGTCCATGAGAAGAAACCCTCAACTGTCAAGTATGAACCAAGAATGAGAGTGCATCATCAGGTGGTGTGGGAAGGGAAGGTGGTAACCCCAAGGGTATAAATATCCAAGTGTAATATTGCTTAAGGTGCATGTCATTCATGGGTTATAGGCTTTCCAAGGAGGATTGCAAGATGATAGACACCTTGCCTTGAGTTGAAACTTACCTTTTAGAGAGGGGTCGACATTGGTATTATTTTGATTTTCTTTGAGTACTAAATCACTAAAATTGAATTCACGGGATCACACTTTGTTATGATAAGCACATTTGATATGATATTGATAAGCATTGAAATGTTCCAATGCTTGAACATGCCAAGAATCTAACATTTCAAGTTTTTGTAAGCAGTGCTCTCAATAGTCACCATCTGGATAATTATTTTAATATAAATGCATAAAGTTAGGATTTTGAGCTTAGGAGGTATAATGACCTCAATATTGTACTTAAGAGAAAATGGTGTGGAATTTGTAGGAGTATGAATTCTAGTGCAGCAAACCAAAAGAGCATATAAAATTTGATTGTATTGATCATTGTCACGATGGTCAACAATTTTTTGGAGAATAATGATTATCGTCTTATTAGTAGATTCAGCTTGACCATTTATTTGAGGGTAATAAGGAGTAGAGAATGTGCATTTGATCTTTTATTTTACGTAAAAAATTAATAGTGTGATTTTTGAAAGATGAACCATTATCAGTCACAATTGTAGAGGGAACCCCAAAGTGGGTGATGATATGGGTATTAAGGAATTTGTAAATATCTTCGCAAGTAGTAGTTTACAAGGGTGAAACTTCAACCCATTTAGTGAAGTAATCTGTATCTATAATGATAAATTTGTGTCCTTCTTTTTGATGACTCAGGGTTAATCTTGATAATGATGTCAAAACCGTAGAGTGAAAAGGGCCATGGGGATGTAATAGGTTGGAAATCATGAGTTTGTGCATAGTGTAGGTTGTTGTGGTGTTGAAACTTATCATAATGTTTGACATGTTCTAGGAAATACTATTCCATGGTTGGATAATAATACCCTTATCATAATTATTTTTGAGCCATAGATTTTCTACTAAAGTGTCCACCACATATGTTATCATGTATGTGAGAGAGAGCTAATGGGATATATTGGAGTCCCAAAAAATGAAGGAGATTACCATAAAAAGTGTGACATCATGATGGAGTCATCATGCCTCATGTGGGGATATGTTAGTGGGAATAGATTTCATGTAAAGGAAATTTTAGATATGAGTATACCATCCTAGATTGTCAGCACTATGTGTAACAAAGAAAACTTGTAAAACATGTACACTATGGGAACCCATGGAAGGATGATGCATGTGGCAAATAATAAATGTAGCATGATAATCTCAAATGTCAAGAGGAATAAGTGAAGAAACACTAGCCATGAAATCAAAATGGTGATTGTCCTTGTAAGGGATAACATTGATAGAGTGGGAGTTGAATGTAGAAAGAATACCAGTAAAAATGATATCATATGGGATGAATTTTTCTTCTTTGAATCGGTGTATACCATTAATTTGATTAACAACGAGATGAGAATTTACAAATATATGAAGGTGGTGTATAGGGGAGATTGAGTGATAGATAAGCCTAGAATCAAGGATTTATATTCAACTATATTATTTGTGCACAAGAGTTGATTCGATAAGCAAAGCAAAGGGAATAGGTTTACCATGTAGTTTAATGAAAAAAATTCCAGTGTCAACACTTGTAGCATAATGAGAGCCATCAAAATACATGATCCAAATATCACAATCAATGATATATCTAGTAAAATCATCGAGAAAATAATCATAGATAGGGAAAGTATCGTGGATAAGATATTTTGCTAGTTGGTCATCATTGAATTAGCCTTTGATAGCTTTTTACAGAACAAATTTAAGATTAAATTCAATAAGTAACATGAACCAATGAGCTAAGCAATTGGACAGATGGGTCTGTAAAAGCAAGTAAAACAAAGGATCAAATTTTGTAACAATATGAATTTTGGTATTGATCATGTAGTGACGTAGCTTTTCATTGACAAATACAAGGCTAAGGCACAACTTTTCAATATAGCTATAATTGCATTCATACTAAAGTAAGGTGTGACTGATATAATAAATGACACATTCATGCTGATCCATATCATGTTGAGCAAGATAAGTTCCTAAGGCATGGAAAAAGACTGATATGTATAAAAGTATTGGTTGATCAAAAAAAGAGGAGGTAAAATAGGTGGTTGAAGTAAATAAGATTTGATATCATCAAATTCCTTTTGACAACTAACATCCCAAGTAAATGTAATATCTTGTTTTATGAGACATGTAAATTATTGGGTCTTGTCAACTAATTGTGCAATGAAAAAATGAGTGGCCTAGATTTTACCTTGTAAAGAACAAATCTGATGAAGGTTTCGTGGAGAAGGCATATCTACAAAAATGTGGATATTCTAGGGATCAATCTCAATAACTCACTGGGAAATGATGTATCTAAATAATTTTCTAGTAGTAACTCCAAAGACACACATTTTGGGATTAAGGAATACATGATATTGTCATAAACATTTAAACAATGTACGGAGATCCTAAGTGTGGTCAACATGATGTTGAGATTTGGCCAAAATTTCATCAACATAGTCCCCAATGATATTACGAATATAATTTTGGAGTATTTGGGTCATAGTATGCTAGTATATAGCCCCAACATTTTTGAGACCAAAGGGCATACCAATATAGAAAAAAATTCCCTAGGAGGTAGTAAAGGAGGTTTTTGTTGTCTAGATGGGTTGATTTTGATTTTATTCTATCCAACAAATCCATCCATAAAAGAGAGCATATCATTGCTAGCAGTAGAATCAAAAATATAATCAATGAGTGGTAGAGAAAAATTATCTTTAGGAGAGGCTTTATCGAGGTCACGAAAGTCAGTGCATCAACAAATTTTCCCATTAGGCTTCACAATGGGAACAATATTGGAGAAACATTATGGATAGTCCAAAACGTGAAAAAACCCGACATTTAGAAAACATTTAATTTCTTTTTTTACTAATAAGGCCACATGTGGATGCATTTTTCAGAGTTTTTGATGGACAAGTTTAACATCTTCATATAAGAAAATGTTGTGCATTGTGGAAGAGGGGTCAATACTGAGAATATAAAGTAATTCCAATAAAATAAGTCGGGGAAATATTATAGCACTTTTTGTATATCACCCCTTTCAGTATTACTAAGGGAAACAACTAGAAGAATAATAAAAGGATCATCATTAGTTCCTAGATTATAAGGAATGGTTTCTTCATTAAGTAAGGTATATCATTCTTCAATATATGGTTAAGTGGTTAAAGTGCCTATGTGTAATGAAAATTACCAAATAAATGAAATATAAAACAAATAAATCATAACAATACCTTCTCTGTAACTTTATTGCAAACCTCAAGAAGATTTATGAAGCATTAGGGATTGTAAAATCTTAAGATGTTTGAATTGTGGGTGCTCTTGATATGATGCTCCAAATGGAAGAATTCAATGCTATGAGATTGGATACACAAAGATGCAGGAAGAAAATTTAGCAGAAGTTGGCTATAATTTTCATAAGCTTCCAGGGATGAGTTTACAAAGTAAATGGCTAACCTTATTTTACAGCTGAGGGTAAGGCCATGAAAAGTGGATAAGAGTTTAACTAAGCTTCAGGTTAATAATTATAATTACTTGGAATAACAAGTAGACATGGTCTGTGGAACTGCATATTTGAAGGGGTAATAAACATTTGGATTGGCAGAAGTTACACCTGGGAAGGTGTTTACATGTACAACTCAATTTCCCCCTTCTTTCTAGGGTTCTAGAAGTGGAGTTCAATTGGAGTTGAATAGGGAATAAGATTAATTAATAACTAATTTAAATAGTTATATATTGCGAGGAGATAATTAACCATTTATTTAAATAAATGTTTAATTATATTAGCTAAGGGGTGTTAGGAATTAATTTAAGTAATTCCAAAAACATAATAAAATTACATTAATCAATTATAAAGGGTAGGAATACGACTTAAGATAATTAGATAAAAGAAGTCTAGAAATATGAATGTATTTTTAGGGTGTCTATATCTTCCCCTCTTTAAATTTCTATTGCAAAATAATAACGTTCTAATGATTATAGACACATGAAAATTAGCAAGTGGAAAGTAGAAAAACATTTGAATGCCCCAACGAGTAATAATGGTAAAAGAATGTTTCCTCAAGTGGTTGGGTGAACCAAAAAAGTGGTGGACAGTTACTTGATAGGAAGAAAAAAAGGAATTTGAACAAGGATGAGAGGAAATTTTCTCTTATCATGAGAGTCATTGGAGAGTGTGAATAAATGAGAAACATTTTTTTACTGGTGCACAATAGAGTTGTCACCAAGATTATGAAAGAATCAATATGGTTAACCTAGATGCACATAAACAAAAACACACAGATAAAAGAAAAGAGAAAAATGATAACAGAACCAATATATATATATATATATATATATATAGAGTAGATGCAAGAACTATGGTTATAAAGGAACCAAGATGTTATCACACTATATGCAATTGGGCCAAAAATGTAAACATCAACAATGCAACAAAAATTTGTTAAAGAAGACAATTATCTATTCCCTTAGCACGTGCCACAATGAAAAGTAAACATATACAAATGCTCCCAAACATTAAATTGATGAAATGCATGGAAATAGGGTCATACTGAAGAGTGGAGTATACTTAGAAACTCCTCTTGAAACTCTTGTTGGACTTGTGAAAAAACAATATGAGGTGGGAATTTCCCCAAGAAAATTTATAACGTGAAGTAAACAATAGATCAAGATAATTGTAAGGTTGGAATGACCATTAGGGTAATAGATAAAAATTTAATTTTAGCAAAATTGTGTCAATTTGTTGAAGTTGTGAAAAATTTGCAAATTTTGAGGATTTTTGCTAATTTATATATTTTTTTAAATTTGGGGAATAAATAAGTTTTTTTGAATTTTGACAATTTGGAAGAGTGCAGGTTAAAGGAGGGAAGAGGTGTGGTTGGTAAATTGGATTTTCCCTAGGGAAGCATTGTTATGCCCCTGCGAGGATAAAAAGTGACAAAAAAATGACTTCTTAAACAAGTGAGTCATCAAGACAAAACACAAGTCAATTGCATCAGAGAAAAGAGGAAATATTGAGGGCAAAGAAAATTTAGTGTTCTTGACCATGTGGTCCAAAAAAAGTGAAGAATTAGGGTTTCATAGGGTATAATTAGAAGGGTGGGAGGGCTGAAAGGCATTGCGACCCATTTGTGTTAATAAACCCCTTTTGCTAGTTGAGAGATATTTGAGCTTTGAGTTAGTGGAGAGATAGTGTGAAAAAAACAAAGGAAGCACTATGATGATTTCATTTGAGAGTATGGACGAAGAGCAGACGAGGTTGTGATGATAAGTACCTCATTTTTTTAAATTATGAGAGCATTTATGGATATTTGTTTATAGAAGAAAAGTCAATTTTAAGGATAGTACATACACTTGGGTACACTGGCATAACCTAGAAAATGTTTTAGAATACACATGTACATGCTAGCATACCAGAAAGAGCATGAGTGTTAATAGGAAAATTTGCTAGCATGTTGTACGTGCTAGTGTATAAGTAGGAGCAAGAGCATTAATGTTGATGTGCTTGCATGATTATGCTAGTGTTCAATTGGGTGCACTAGAATTAAATGTATTAGTGTTAATGTACACACAATAGCATATTAAAGGGTGTGCTAGCATACTTTTGGTGATTTTTAGGAAGAATTTAGAGGTTTAAAATGGAAGAAAAGAGTTTTCATTGATGTTTTTGAATGATTTACAGGAGAAACCACTAGCACTAGAAATGTGAGAGTGTCATGGATAATTGCAGGCATTTTAGAGGACATTTTCTTGGAAAGAGGAGAGAGGGTTAGTTACGATACTAAATGCTACAAGATTGGCATACATTATAGAGTTACTACACATTATTTTGGATCACTATTTATTAACTGCATTGGCTAAACAATGACATAGAAAAATCCAAACATTCAGACTATCCACATGGGAGATGACCATGACACTAGAGGATGTGTATCAGATATTTGGGGTATCAATACAAGAAATTTTGGTAGAGTATGATAGGAATGTGGCCCGCATACAGGGATACAATTGGGATGCATTCTACTTAGTAGATATACCTAGAGAGAGGGGATGGTAGTAAAATTAGACTATTATTTTCATGATAGGAGAGTAACTCAACTTCCAGTTTATTTGATGGATCTTATCAATATGTATTTGTTTCCTCATAAGACCGAGACACATTTTTATCTTGGGTTGATAATATTTGAGGTGAGATTGATGGGGGGAGATATTTTTACATGGGGACAATATATCCTCACACATTTATATAGAGGTATACATTTGATAGTGTACAGAGGGATGAGAAACCTTAAGTCCCACAACACTATTACAGATATGGGCATGGGACCACATAGCCATTAGACAACCACTGAGGGTGTTGAGAGCTAGACATATAAATGTGCCATCATCCAGAGGATGGTAGAAAGTAGGTGCGGGCCATAGAGGTCACATAGGTGACATCACATTTTACAGGAGAGCACTGGATGACTTACAATTGCGTATGGTGACTTGAAAACCATATAGATTATACCAGTGGGATACAAATGCCATGGAGTTATGTATAACAAAGATTGACCACCATATCATAGGAAGCCAAAAATTTATCATGGAAATGTATAGACTAGACATAGTCCAAAGACAACTTGGAATAGTACATGGTATACATGGTTGAGAGTAGTGGTATGCGTGTGTAGCACGCAAGAGATTTTATTTTGGGCCATAGATTAGAGTTTAGGTGGCTAGGAAGAGATTCTTTGGAGTCATCCCATAGGCATGGGATACACAGGTACAAGTGGTTGATCCCAACACTACTATATATTGTGTTGCATGGTATGCAGTGATCATGCTGAGGCATATTGTAGACACCAAAATTGGGTCACACTTCCCTTGGTCCCCTTTTGAGTGGTTAAAGTAACGTGTTCACTTGACCATAACCCCTTTACCCCACATTCATATTAATTTAATTACTTATAATTGAATTAATACCCATCCGCATATTATTTATTAATTTAATTACTTTAATTAAATTAATTTACACCTCACCTAGTCACATTACCCAGCCACATCACCTAAGCACCTCACCATGGAACTATTATTAGACTATTAATTAACTAGGAATTAATATCTACCTATCTTAACTAACTGAGACTTAGTCTAACCCTAACATTAAATTCCTATTCCTTCTCCAACAACATTCCCGCTTATCTAAGTGCTAACCATCACTTGAGACCTGGACTGATAAGCAGAGAATGCCAAAAATATCCAAGATCTGATATTTTTGGTAAACCTAGGATTTCCCACCCTAACCGACACCGGTTAACCCATAACTGCTGTCGGTCACCTTGACCGTCATCGGTTACCATATATACAGTTCTAAAATCTTTTTTTTAGGTTGGTCATTTTGATTTAGGATCTCATTCTTCTAGATATTGGGAGCACTCAAATTTATTTAGCACTTAGGAAAAAGAAGACACACGGGAGAACTACTAACATCAGTCACCATTAAATATTCTCTTCACAATCACAGATTCACAATAGAGAGGCACAAAGGTCCAAACTGTCGCGACATGAATACAATGACTCTTCTATCTGGATCTCTACTTTCACCATCTTCATCACCTATGTTCTCCAATATATTTTCCAGTAAGTATTTAACATCTCTACATTAAGTATCTAGTTTCATTGTGTATATTTATTTATTCATCTCTGTAGTCTATTTCTCTCCATAACCCTATAATTATTTCCTTCCTCAACCCATCACCTGATCATAACTGAAATTTTCACCCATTTTCACCCTCTCTGAATCATCTCTAAGTCTTCAGAACCATTTTACGACCCCACCCTCACCATTTCCAACATCTGTGTAATCATAGGGAGTTTGGTAAATCAATTCTAAGAACTTTATGCTAATTGCCTCTATCGAAGCTGGTTAGCCAACCAACATCAGTCACTCTTCCTAATTGTCATTAGTCGGTCAACTAACACTGGTTACTGTGTTTGGAAATATAGATCAAACCAATGAGCTAATGCCCACCTCCTAATAGCCTAGAACCATTTCTAATAATTACCAGACCTTACCCTGATCTTGTACCAGATATGCAACTCAACACCAGCCAATCAACCCTCCCGTTTTGACCTTAAACAATCTTTTGCATGAACTTTCTTATTGTTTTATATGAGATACCTAAATTGTTTCAATTCCAATATGATCTTTACTTCATGTATGATTTAACTAACATTAATATTGTTATATATAAGTGGATTAACATCTTGTTTAGGATGTATCACACTTCTTGGATCTAGATTCCACTAGGCAGTCCACTCATTGTTCTGTTTAACTCTATTTGGTGGTATTGTTTTGTATCTACATGTAGTTCCTCCTAGCCATAAGGGATATCTCACATTCATTCTAATCCAGAATTCATCTACATGTGCATTTGACCTTAAACCAATATTGCAATAGGTATTCCTCCTTGGCCTTCTACCCTTATCTATTTCATAAATCTGCTAAGAATCTAGTGAAAACTTTTTAGCACTCTTGGTGGGACCAATAAGGGGTTGCTTTGCTTTTTTCATTCCTAGGCAATAATTGTGTGTTTATTTCTCTTTGAAAAGTATTCACATTAATTTTCTTCTTTGGAATCTTCTCCTTATTTCTATTGACTAAAAGAAATCATACTTTTGGTCCTTTAAAGAGAACACATCTTCGTTTCTATTGCATTGCATTAGTGAAAGAGAATTCCTCTTCCTCTTCTCCATTTGCTACATCAAATGTAATTATGGATTTGGGTTTAAAACATTTGCATTTCATTTTGGTTCATTGCATTATAGCTCACATTAATTTGAGGGAAACCTATACACTGGAAGTCATGCCCAACTGATGGCTCATTAATTTAATCATAGTTCACTTGCACAAACTCTCTCTCTATACTAAACCACTTAAATAATTTACACATCTTCTTAAACATCCTTCTACATGGAAGATGCTATCGATGATCACACAATCAGAGGATTGACAGTGGGTGCCCAACTGGTTTCTTTGTCTAATAATTATCTCAGAGAAAGGACCGCCCCCGCCAGAAATTTACCTGAAACCATCCTTAGATCTTGGATTTTCATAGGACACCTTCTATGGAACCAATTTTTTTTTATTCACAAGTCAATCTAAAATAACATAAGATAAAACATAAAATTCACCCATAGGATTTCATGTTTCTTAAATTTTGCTTGATTTGTGTTTTGAGTTGTGAGGTCGTGTTCTCCATTTTATTTCTTCCTCTCACACTCCACAATTATAGTTTGTGTATTTCAAATTTGCCTGAGTGTGTTAGGGTCCATCACTATCATACTCAGGTTTCTTGGTTGATATATTATCTGATCTAAGTCATTAATTTTTTTTTCATCCTTTCAAAATTCACAGTGACCGACATTGGTTCAATAACCATCATAGTCTCACTCATCTGACCATCATCGGTTTACCTAACCATTTTTAGTTCCTTGCTTCTCTTGGTAATTTTACCAAAACAACACTCATCAATTTTCTATTCTTTTTGGGAATTCTCAGATACATCATCATACCTCTAGATATTTTAAAATCAATGTAAAATTTAGGTTTTACTTCGTTTTTCATTAGTTATTACCTCATTTGCAACACTTTTAATTTTCCATAGTAATCGATATTCGTCACCTTAACCGTCATTAGTAACCCTCTCACCATCATCAGTTAACCCCACCGCAATCGGTTCCTATGTTTTAAATTTTTAATTAAAACAACATCAGTTTTCACCTTCCGGAACTGTTTATCTCCATTTCTTATGTTTTTATGTGTCATTTATAGAGAATAAATTACTAGGTCTATACTAACTCACATGGTTTTGACTCACAGCCAAGCCAACGCCCTTATGTTTCATGCTAGCCTTCAGCCGTTGCTTCCTAGCCCATCACTTCCTTCCATCCTGTCACCTATGGATCCCACTAAACACATTATCATCATTACCGGTGATGAGGAGTTTACAAGAATCCTTGACCAGAACCCCACTACTTTACAATATTATATCTCCCATTCATCTACTTGAGACTCATGAGGATAGTTGGTATATGACATTCCTCCTACCCTTTCCATTACCTTCATCTAAATTATCACCTGTGGTATCCCAACTAGACGCCACATCATCTATATATGATGCACCTACAACATCTATCACACCATTGATGTCATTTTCTCCCATGGTGTCAACCATTATTTCATCAGCCACCTTGAGCATAGCCCTGTATGCACCCGTGACCTCATATATGACTATTGCATCACAACCAACCATGGTGTTTGGAACCCATAATTCTTTCCAAAACATCATCCTCTCCATCCCAAAGTCCCTACCCCCAATCACTACAAGATTCGTTACATCCACCCCACCAACTTACACATATTACCAATAACCCGTAATGTCTTCTGTTGCCTATTCAAGATATTTTCCACCTAAATCTATTCCCCCCATTGTAGTTCTCATACTCGGCACCACCATATAATAGGATGATGTCCACATCATACATTCATCATCAATCCCCTTATACTACAGGGGGTGTCAAGTCATCATAACCTATCAACGACCTTATTAAAATGATGATGGAAAATATGCAAACATTGGAAGCATCGGTTTTTGGCTCTCGCAACTCTTTAACATACGATAAAATCTACAATGAGCCCATTCATCCATATATTCCCATTCGTCCATATCCCACACATTGGGAAATTCCTAAATTAAATATGTTCTAAGATCACCGAGCTAATAACCACTTCCCAATATCCCAGAACCATTTCTAATCCTTACTAGACCTTACCCAGATCCTATACCAGACCTGTAACTCAACACCAACCAATCAACCCTCATGTTTTAATGTTAATTTTTTTTTTCACGACCTTTATTATTGTTTTGTATGAGATACCTAAATTGTTTCAATTCCAATAAGATCTTTACTTCATGAATGATTTAACTAGCATTAATATTGTTATATAAAAGTGGATTGACATCCTGGTTAGGAAGTATCATGCTCCCCAGATCTAGCTTTCGCTAGGCATTCCACTCATTGTTTTGTTTAACTCTATTTGGTGGTATTGTTTTGTATCTATAGGTAGTTCTTCCTAGTAAAAAGGGAGCTCTCACATCTGTTCTGATCTAGAAGTCATCTACGTGCACATTCGACCTTCAACCGATATTGCAATAGGTATTCCTCCTTGGCCTTCTACCCTTATCTATTTCATTAATCTGCTAAGAATCCGGTGAAACATTTTGGCACCAAAATCACCCATACCTATGACCCACAATCACCCATTCCTCTTTTCATCTACAATCAACCATGTCTAAAGTGACCTAAACTCAATCATACCTAAAATGACCTAAACTCAACCATGCCTAACTTACCTAGACTAAATCATGCCTAAAACCTACCAAACCATCACTCTACCTCATCATATTCTTCCCTAGCTTATAGGATAACTACATCAGCATGAGGCCCCTTTTCACCAGGGATATGTAGGAAACACTTCGAGGGCATGAGGCCCTTGAAGGTTATCTCAACCACTTTTTACCCTAACCCAATTTTACCCTTTTCTTATTCAAAAGTCACCTTAGTTTTCCATTTTACACAAAACTTGAAAATTAAACACTCAATAAACATACATACCTACCATTTTATCACATCATCCAAGCATCCAATCAATCATTTCATATTTCCATGACATCAAATATTTGCAAATTTACACCAAAACATACATATACATAATCATTTATTTTCCATACTACCAATAACTTGGAAATTAAATCAAACCCACAAAACATGACCAAACCATGCCTAAATGACCTAGACTCCACCATGCCTAACTCACCTAGAATCCACCATGCCTAACTCACCTTGACTCCATCATGCCTACATGACCTCAACTTAATCATGCCTAATTCACTTTGTTTCCATCAATACACAATAACAATGGAAATTAAAACATATGTACATCATCCATGCAATAAATATCATCATCTATATAAATGGGAGAATCTTTGTATCAATACACATATACATAGATACAAATAAATACAAGTATCTCAAGTCACTCAGATACAACCTCACTATCTTTAGCACATAGGCTAGTATAAAATTCAAAATCACAAAAAGCTCATATACATCCTCACTATCTTCAGCACACAATTTGATATATATATCAAAAATCAAAATAATCTCAAGTGACTACACATCACCCCACCTGATATCCTCCAAGCCAGTCTCACTTGTCTCCTCCTTTTGACCTATATACCACCCTACCAACATCTCTCCACCATCTATGGGTCTCGATATAATATCCACCTGGCCCTTAGCTGGGACTGGCCTCCATGAACTAGTAGCATTTCCCTGACCCTGTATCTGGACTTACCACCCCCCCATGCTCTCTAAACTATGAGTGCAGGATATCATTCTCTCACTTGTTACCTGTTGGGATCTGTACTCATCATATGAGGGAACATCTACCTTGGAAGTCATCAGGTGATCCTGATAATAACGTGCTTCATTCAAAGAAACCCTGAACCTCACCATAGTTACTATCCGAGGTGGTGCCATAGGTCTCAATGCAACCTCTATGCATTGTCTTGCTAATACTAGCCTTGGTCCCTATATCTGGGATCCCTATCCTCCTCCTTGTACTATGGGGCCTTGTCCCGCCATTGCTTCTTGTAGTATGGGACCCTATCCCTGGGCATGTAGAGGTACTTGTACTATAAGCTGGGCTTGTAAGGCCACTACTTGTACCTGTGTAGTGGCCAAATAGCCCTACAAACCTATCACCTTTGCCTGTAAGGTGGTCACTTATACTCCATCATTATCACCACCTTGTGTGAGTACCTGTCCCTATGCCAACTAGGTATGAAAAGCTGTCACCTGAGACTACAGGGTGGCCACTTGTGCATGAGCCCCTATCAAGTGACCCTACAAACCTGTGATCTGTGTCTATAGGGTGACCACCTACCCCTGCAATGCATCTCTTTAAATCCTGACCGTAATAATATCTGACTACACTTTCCTGAGTGGTGCCACCCATCACTGTGCCGCCCACCACTATCTATATCCATGAGTGACTTTGATGTCATCTATCCGCCTATCCATCGCCTACTCCTTCTACCTTGTTGGAACACTTAGACATGGTAGAGACATATGTCTCTCCACGTCATCAAGACAATACTTTGGGAAATGTTGGGGTACATCCTATGACAACCCAAACTTCTGTCTAACCCTATCTACGGGTATTATCTCATGCTCATCAGCAAACCGCCGCTGTATCCACCTTAGATAATGTAGCTCCTCTAGCTCCTCTGCCATGCCTCTATAAGATGGAAAGCCAAAATACAACCTCCAAACAATGTCAACTCCTGAAATCCCCTCCAGTAACCACCTGTAGTATATAACATCATATGTGGCCCTAGCCACCCTTGGCTACCCACCATCTGGTACCCAGTGTCTATATCCAACTCAGAGAAAGCCACCTCTGAACCAATCATGTCAGGGTAAATGAACTGGATGCACACATATGATATGCTCGTATGCTCACTAGTGTAGTAAAAGGGTACAACACATCCCAAACCTCCTCAATCTCCCATAAGCCCATAGCTCCATATATAGCTGAACTAGGAACGATGGTGCCCAAGTGAAGAAGACCCACTCTTCCATCATATTCTGGAGCACTCCCATCAGTTCTTGTGTGAATCTCCCACCCTCACAATCTGGTAGTCCAAAGAAACCTACTAACTCCATCATCAATACAAATAACCTCATCTTCTATGGGTAGGTTGCATACATGTCTCCATAAGTGAGACTTGCGCTGTGATAGCTCAGGTCACCCATCGCCTCACCAAAAACAACCACTATGAGCTCCACTGATTCCTCTGAAGTAATAGAATAAAATGGATCCCATAAAATAGGAAGCCGTAGGATCCAGTACACATCATATAGGGTGACAGTCATCTCACCCATCAGTAAGTAGAAGGTGGTCATAGAATCCCATCTATCGATGAGAGAGACCATCATACTGTGATATTGAACAATGCACCTATAACATTAGACTCTGATAAGTCTAACCTCATTCATATTCTTACACTCCTCTGTGGTCACACTAGACCACATCCATACCAACAGAGGTGGTACTCTGTCCCGCATCCTAAGCTGATCTCTCACCTACATCATCAAACACAACATTGTCAAGACTTAACTACCCAAAATTCACCTATTAACCACTAAACCACACCAAACCAAATTAATCATGCCTAACCCCTTTTACCTAATTTTCCTACAAGGCTACTACCCTTTACCATCATCACCCATTATCAAATATCACAAAAATCACATTTTACCCTCTTCACCCTACTATTAATCCTCACCTACCCGTTCTTCACCTATTTTAATTTCCTACCTATCCCTTCTTACCCCTCTTTTATCTTAACCTTATCTGACACTGATCGCCTTGAATGTCAACATTTTTTCTTGACCATCATTAGTTCTATTTAACTAGTATAAGTCACCCAAGACCTGACAGATGCCGGCTTGTTATCCTATAAAATTGACAAGGGAAATTTTACGGATAACCATACCAAAATTTCCATTTTGGTCCCCCGTTGAGGTCTCTTAACATTCGGAATGGCATAAAATCCCTTTCCGGAAAATCTAGTTTTTAGAACTTGGTTATTTTCAACCTTTTTGGGTTGGGCACAATTTTCATTCACATTACATCAACCAAAACTGCGCCCCTCTATTCCTTTGGCAGATTCTAGGGAGTGTCAACACTCCAAATGTTGCGCCTCCCAATGATGCACCTCCTAATGTTATGCCTCTCAATGTTGCACCTAGGCACAATCACCACCTTGTTATCACTCTCTAAAGTGTGAAGTGGAAACTAAAAATGTAGTGTCGACACTCTCAAAGCTGCACCATGGTGCAAATCCCTTCATGTTGACATTCACTTAAGTGTGCCATAGGAAAAGTTGGTCGCACATTTATTGCACTTTTTTCTATATATAGGTGCGTCCGACCTGTCATTTTCACAATTCAAAAAACATGAAAAAGTTATTCATCTATACTTGTTAGTGTTCTTGTCAGCCCCGCGTGTTTCCATTTGTTGCGTTCGTGGACCCCGCATCATCTCCTTTATCATTATATATTCTTGGTAAGTGGCCCTTGCCCTTCTTATGGATTTGTTGTAGTTTTTATGATGGTTTAGGTGATTATGATTGATAATAAACATGAACCCAAATACTCAACTCTGAAACCCCTTCTCCTCCTTCCAGATCTGCAAATCTGGAAGACTCTGCCACAAAACAACTCAAACTCATTTGTCTCTTATTCCCTGCTTTGCTAAGTTTTCCCACCTAGACATCAAAATCTAAACCAAAAGAGTGAAAATCATAATTTTTTTGCAAACAACCCACTGTTTTTCCTTTGGCACAAGCTTCATTCTTATTACATTAAACACAGTCATGCCATAGGCGCACTGTCTCTGCATGTTTCATAAGCCTTCTCTATGCCTTATAGACATTATTGCAAAATTCCCTAGGCATAAGTGCTAATGCCAAAACAACTATAACAACATCTGAATGTTGTGCAAACCTTTCCCGCACCGTGCAAACTAAAATAATTGGCGCACCTCACTCTCATGCAACATCTACCACATCTACACCAATGGCGCATCCTCAGACCTTACTACACCAATCATATCTACACCCCACTTAAAAAGACTTATAATGGCGCAAGCGCACATCCCTTGACACCAACATCTGAATGTTGTGTGTAGCCTTTTTGCACCCTACGCCCCTTTTGGCACTGTTTTCTCCCATGCAACACTTTCCCAAAGTGCGTCTTCCTTTTCTAAGTCCCTGCAGCCTATAGTAAGGCTGCGCCTTGCACCCAGAGGCTCATAAATTGCTAACTTTTCATTTTTTAAGACTTCATGGAAAACTTAACGGCTAACATGGCTCTTCTATGATGGTCTTCCTTGATTCTTCATGCAGATCAACAGCTGAACTCAAATTCACACATGTCTTCATCAAGTAAGAAGCCAACCAAGTCCAAGGGTAAAGCCAGGCTAACAAAAGAAGAAATGAAATATAAATACCAAAGGGTCAGAATGCCTGAATCTCTTGTAGAGTGTGATATTGATAGCAGAGATTTAGAGATCGGGCACATTGACATGGAGGACTTCTGGGCCAAAACCAAGAAGGTCACAGGAAGCCCATGGATGGATAAATTGGTTTGCAGTGGTCTGTACTTTTCTATAGGGATCCCAGTGAGTGCAATCAACAATGAGTTCATGATGTTGGTGGGCCATTGTTATAATAAGGACACAAGATATGTCGAAAATGAGAAGGGCAAGGAAATAATCAACCTCACAGCCTAACATTTTAAAATCATGTTGGGTATCCCTCACCATGGAAATTTTGTAGTAGTGAGCCATGAGTACTACATGAAGACATGGAATGAAAATGAAGACAAATGTATGCAATTAATGAATGAGGTGTACCTCAAAAATAAGAAGGTGACAAGTAGGTGGCCATAAGTCATTCATTGTAGTGACTTTTCAGAGGAGCTGAGTGACACCATCACCTTCTTGAGTAGGGTGTTTGGGCTTCCCGATGCCCATTACTTTCACAAGTGGATGCTCAGGTATTTAGAAACAATGAATAAAAATGTTCCTGATCAATGTTTTGAATTGGGAGAGATTATCAACAACACAATCTCAGAGTAGCTTCAACAAATTTCAACAACTGGGAGGTTCTATATAAACTCCTATGTGGTATATGCTGCTACTGCAGAGAGGGACTACCTAGCATTGAATCAGTAAGGGGTATGGCCCCAGGTCAAAAATGTATGAGTAATATATAGAATTAAGACTGGAGAACAACATAGCCCAATTCAGTAAAGTCAACGATGTCTTCTTCTATGGCATCATCTTCCTCTTGAGGCCCAACATGACTTACAATCAGATGACCAAAAGCATGGTCACCACCACAGAGAAGTGGGGAGCATTATTAAGATAATTCCCCACTTTCACATATCTCAGAGCCGCTAACTTCTTGGGAAATCCCACCAAATTACCAAGGTATGTGGGACCCAAACTGATCCTATTGGAGCTGTCTAGATAGCTCATCACATACCATGAGAAGTGTTTGAAAAGGAAGAAGGTTGGAACTTCATTCCCCCTCACAGTGGGAAGGTACACCTGCACTTCATAGAGCAAAGCCTGAGAGATGTTTGCAGAGCTTGAATTGCTCAATTTGAAGCATAATTTCCTGGCAAGGCCAACCTTTGATCCTCGCGATTTCCTTCCAAGGGCAAAGATTGATCCAATTCACGTCCCTCAGATTGAAGATATCTACATAGATCTATATCATGAAGTCGAGCTCAAATGAAAGGATCACTCCTGCATAGCCCTGGCATAGATCATTCAATATGGTGTGGCTATCATCCCAAAGGATTTCCAAGCAACTGACCAAGAAGTTGATTAGGTCTATCTAGACACGGATGGGGACAATTGGCTGTTTGCTGAAATTGATAGAAACAAGGCCCCTCAGACTATTGAGGAAAGGGTCAAAGGCACTCTGCAGTGCACTGAGCATTGGTGCAAGAAAAATGGTGTCATCTACCTTGGAGTATACTTTACCACGTCTCCCTTGAGTGATGCACCATCTAGGCCGAAACACTTACCTAAAGGAAAAGGAAAAGACATAGAAGGAGAGGAAAGCACAACACAAAAATAACTTCCTAAAATCCCTCCTTCCACCGCTGAGGAACAAGTTGTGGACTTAGTGTCCCCAAGAAGAGAAGAAGTGGCTAGTGCTCCAACATGCACATACACTCAGGATGTTGCCACATCTACAACTGGCGAAGTACTAACCATTCCCTCTCTCACTCCTCCTTCCCCTCCTCATGTCTCTCATCTAACCGCTCCTTTGGTTGTGTCTTCTCCCCCATCTTCTACCATTCCCCCTCCCTCTTCCTCCCTCTTCTCTTCCCTCACGGATTTTTCCCCCAGCATTTCTTCCCTCATCTCACAGATCCCTTCCGCCCTCACGGTTTCCTCTCCTACAGTCACTCCTAACCCCGTGAGCATTGGAGAGTTGGCTTCTTTCTCAATGCCACCACCAAGTGTCTCGACACATTTCCCCATATCCACTGCAGTTGCTCCTTCTTCCACCCCCGTTTCCTCCTCTACCTCTAGTCCCACTCCCTTAAGTCCAGAATGGATCTCCAAACACCTGATCCAACACAAGAGGAAAGTCCCTATTGCAGCTATGGACTTCTCTGTTATTCCGGCTAAAGGGCCTAAGAAGCAAAAGGCTATAACCCACTTCTCTCAAAGCTCTTTAGGTGAAAGGGTTATGGAGATCACGTACCCTGATCTCACCAAGAAAAAAGAAGATCTGTGTCCTACATATTTTACAGTGACTCAGGTCACAATGGGAACATCATTAGAGATCCTACAAGGAGAGGAATTATTTGTAGTGGATGCCCTTTCCAAGAAGCTTCAAGAAGTAAAGGAAGAGAAGAGAATATTAAAAGAACAAAACAAGCATCTTCTCCAAGCCTTGTAAAATATGGGCAATGCCCCTCCTATGACTATCACCAACCCTCCCGAAGTCCTTAGTTAGGAGAAGATAAATGAGTACGCCAAGATTAGTGAGCAAGGTGTAGTAGTGTCTACCTAGAGAGAGTAGATCCTCAAAGATAGTGAGGAAGTGATTACAAAGTTCACATAGTTTTATCAAAATATAGATCAAGCTAACAAGGAACTCCAGACAATAGCAGGGCCTATCTCCTAAGAGTTGGACCATGCCAAGTTGCAACGCGAGACGTTCCAAAAAATTCTCGACTGCCCAGTCAATGACTTGGTGAAATTTGGCATCTTTTATCACCTGCGAGCACACAACAAAGTCCTTTTTGCTTTAGATTATCAGGTTGACCAAATGGAGTTTTTCTTGGAAAAGATAGACAAAATCAAGGAGGAAGCCCTGGATGTCATGCATCAAATGGAGCAGATCATCTTAAGAATGTCTCTAGGGTTACTCAGTTCATCATACGCCTTGAGGAAGGTAGATGATACTATTCATATTTTTAAGGAAATCATGTCACAGGGTTTAGCGTCAGAGGCCACTTTTGATATAGAATATATCAACAACCTTCTGACCTACCGCAAGTTTGTTGGATACCTGATGGAGGTAGGCAATGAATATTTAAAACTCTTGGAAAGACTCAGAGATGAACGGGAAACTTGTGAAGTCATTGGGGATCACACCAAGGGTCCCGCTCAAGATCAACTTCAAGTGCTGGTAAGCAAGTTCATGGAGTATCGAGCTCAATGTCACATTACCTCTCCTAAGCAGAAGTAAGACACTCCTTTCAAGCCAAGGGATGATGACGAATAGGCTCCTTCCTCCTATGATTAATCCCAATTTTGTAAAAGTATTTAAAAGTATGTTGACACAAATGATGACATCATCCATGTTGCACCATGGGATGTTTTCATCCACAAAATTTCCCCAAAGTCAACATTTGACTTTTAGATATTTTGTAAATAGTTGTTGGCTCCTTTTTGTCTTCTTTCTCCTTCTCCTTCTATAAATACTAGGATACTTGTAGTATTCAAGGGTGAGCAAATTTGTATGAAAAATAGGGTGAGCACACTGTTGGCCTGTCTATCCATAGATCTGCCCACCTAAAAGATTTTCAGACTAACAGTTTTTGGTGACTCTGCTCGGGATCAAACTAGATCTATGTGAGTGGTATGTCAACTAAAAGACACCAACAATTTTTAAAGCTGTTGGGGAAACTAAGAAAATAGATAAAACTGTAAAAATCACTACCTGTTTGCAAATCTTAAACTCTTTATTTAAAATCCATTTTTTTTGTAAAAGTGATCCAAATTGAAAATTTCTTAAGAGATCTATAGATCTGGACCAATTAAAAATCTTTAGTTTTTTGAGTTTTTATAAAAATCTCTATATTTTCATAGATCTGAGATTCTGATAGTTTTACAAATATTTTTAAACCCTTCCAAAAGTCAAATCTAAGATCCGAAAATCAGCTTACTAAGTTAACCATCATTTTATCCTCATTAATATTTGTCATTAAACCGCAATTAGTTTTGAAAAGAGGGATAAATTTAAATATTTAGAAAAGTACATGCTGCTGATTTTTGTCAGAAAAATTAGAAAATCAGCAAGTACAAACAAAAAGAGTTTTTATAAATCTACTCTAAAATCACTACAGATCTGAATAGATACACTGGTGGGTGAGCCATTTACTCATAGCAGGAGAGCTCATGGAGAAGTTGATCCTATTTTCGATCTACTTAAAAGGCAAAGCTTCAGTATTACACTAGCACACTTCACGTCGTTGAGTTTAGCTGATCGGTCAGCCAGAAGTGCCTCGCTTCCATGAAAGAACCATTTTTCACAAGGAGCCTCCACATCAATTTGCAGTACTCTACTACTAAGCAGAACTACACTCCCGGCTCACATCCTCTTTCCATCTTTTCAAATGGCAGTACCATGGGGAAACACTATGGGCCCTCTTGCATTGCCGCATTCAATTCACGCACTCCCTCATGGAAATCACAAGAATTTCCCAAGATTTGACGGGAGTGGAAATCAACGCATGGATTCACATATATATGCGTTCATTATGTCATGCAGCATCCTAGATGTGACCCATGAAGATGTGTTAGTACACCTCTTTCTAGAGACCTTGCAAGGACCTGCAGCAGAGTGGTTCCAACATTTACCAGCCGAATCTATCACCAGTTGGGCCACATTACGAACTGTGTTTGAAGACAGGTATAAGCCTTTAGAAGATGCATTTGTGTTATTGTCAAAGATTAATCACTTAAAGAAGGAATTCAATGAAACCATGCATGATTTTATCTCCCATTTCAATTCACTGATTAACCATGTGCCACCTGTCATGTTGCTAACACCAAAAAATCAAAAGTGTTTCTTTGTGAACGCCATGAGCTCAAGAGTAAGTTTCTTACTCTTACAAGAATAAATCACCACTTTGGTCCTCGCTCAAGCTGCGGCCATTCGGATAGAAGACAACCTAATTATATCTGGCAAGTTAAAATGAGAGTTGTCCAAACCTAAGTCTTCAACTCCTTCTCAAGCCACTTCATCAGATCCATCATTCCAAAAGACTGCAAATTACTTGCTCGCATTAAAGAAGCAATTAGCTCAAGCTTCATCTACCACTCCGTATCGGGATACCCCACGGAGGAACTTCACTCCCAATAACACCCCATAAAGGCTGTGTTTTCATATTGCTGCTCCAAGGTTAGCACTTGAGGCCCCTCTAGTTAATGCCCTAGTCGAGATTGAAGAAGATGAACAAATTTATGAAGAACCTTCATCGCAAGGTGAAGATGATCAAGATGTTGGTGAACCGGCTAGTGACTCTACAATCGGGTATATGGAATTTGAAGATGAGGAATCTGATGAAGAGGAAAGTACCCAAGGGTATGCAAGCAGACAATCATATGATGTTTTCACTTGCTCACAAGGAAAATAAGCAGAAGTTGCTGCCAGGATACAAAAAGAGAAGGTTGTGTCGAACATGCCTCCAACCATTGCTAAAAGAGGTAATCCTCTTCCTGCTCAACCTCCTATTAAACCTTTTATGAAGAAATATTTTCCTCCCATATCTCCTCTAAATCATCCTTCTTTCATTTCCATAAAGACCAGTAACCCTACCCTTACCATCGCGAAATGAGGGACTCATTCCTTCGTCAATGCAACCCTTGGTCACATTCGACATAGTCGATCACATTAAAAAGACCAAGATTCAAATGTATGAGGTTGAATATCTTCAATCTAACCCTAAGCAGCTTGTAAGATTGACCGAATATATCCAAATCCAAGCTGTCATCCCCTCTCTGGTCTCCCCAAAAGGAATCCTTTCCACTCCTCCTGCATCTCGCATAAATGTTGTCTCGACTTCTGCATCAAGAAAAATTGACCCTTTTTATCTCTCCCTCCTAATCAATGGTTACAAAATAAGCAACTACATAATCGATTCTGTGGCTTCCAATAATGTAATGCTGGCAAAGGTCACTCATGCTTTAGACCTCACCCTTACCAAGCCTTTCGGTAGATGTTACTCCATGGAGACCAAACAAGTTCCATTAATTGGTCAGATCAAAGACACACAGTTCACATTTATAGCGTTCCCAAAGAAAAGGGTAAAGATGACCATCCTCGTTGTTGATATCCCAGCAACATATGGAATTCTACTAGGAAGAATATTTTGTAGAGAAGTCAGTGGAGAGATTCATATGGACTAGTCCAAAGCCAGAATTCCCGTTAAAGGAGTAATGTAGACTTTGGAGCCTGAATCACAAAAGAAGTACCTGGTCACCAACTATGACGACCCCAAAGCCTAAATTCTTTTCAAATCATCAGGGATGGGGAACTACTTCTTATCCACAGAGTCTTGCAAAATGGACGTTCTCATCCAGGAGGAGGACCTTAACAAGATATGGACACTGCAGTTTGATGGCAGTTGTACAACAAGTGGATGTGGCGCTGGAGCTGTCCTAATATCTCCTAAAGAGGAGATTTTTCCTCTTTCTTTCAAATTACAATTTTTCAATACAAACAATACCACTGAGTATAAATCTTTGTTACTCGGTATGCAAGCTACAAAGGAAAGAGGAATTAAGAATTTAAAAGTACAGGGTGACGCCGAACTGATCGTCAACTACGTAAAAGGAGTGTACCAAGTGAAGAATGACAGACTTAGGCACTACCGCAATGCATTATGGGACAACATTGAGGAATTTGACGCTTTCTCAATAAAATATGTTCCAAGAGCTCAAAATGACCTGGCCGATTCATTGGCCGTCTCAGCGTCTCTTATGCTCCCCCACCCAGGGTTGAAAATAGACACGTATACCATTAAGGTAGCCTTTCGCCCAAGTGTGCCAGAAAATTCGTAGCACTGGCAGGTATTCAACGATGACAATCAACTTGTTGCTTTTCTAGAAAAAGCTGATAATTTCAATGAGCTTCATTTAGAGGTATCTACATCTGCATGTCGTGAATCTATCACTAGTCAAGCAAATGAATCAAAAGAAGGCGATGGCATATGTCAGCTCAAGGGAAATAAGATTCTAAAGGGTTTAGTCTCTCTAGAATGATTGTTTGACAAACATGATCATTTTGTCAAGAAGAAGTGACAAGATGATCCTAACTCCTCTCCAGAGACCGAATCTGTCAACCTAGGTATTGTAGAACATCCGCAATTTGTGAACATCAGGAAATGTTGTACACTCAAAGAAAAATGGAAGTTTTTCAAATTGCTGAAGAAATATATGGACGTATTGGCATGGTCTTATGCCGATCTAAAGTCTTTCAAGCCTAAGGACGTTCAACATGACATCCCGTCAAAGGATGACGTCAAACCCTTTCACCAGAAATAGAGACATTACAACCCTAAGATCTCGGGTACCATCCAGGCGGAAATACAGAAAATGTTGGATGCGAGAATCATCTTTCCTATCCATCATAGTACCTGGGTCGCGAACATCATGCCCATACAAAAGAAGAATGGCGAGATACGCATATGTGTAGATTTTCACAATCTGAATCAGGCATCCTTGAAGGACAATTACCCGCTCCCCATAATGGATAAGGTTCTGTAGGTAGTAACCGGTTCAGAGATGTTGTCCATGCTTGATGGTTTTTCAAGCTATAATCAGATTGAAGTTTCACCTGAAGACCAATTCAAAATAGCATTCACTACTCGCTGGGGCACATTCGCCTACAGTAGGATGCCTTTTGGCTTGACCAATGCTAGTGCCACCTTTCAGTGAGCAATGGACTTCACATTTAAAGGTATGATGGGAAAGATCATCGTAGTTTATTTGGATGACTAACTGTGTTCTCAAAAAATTGAAGTGATCATTGTGATCATTTACAACAAGTATTGATTAGATGCCGAGAACACGGGATTTCCCTAAATCCAAAAAAGTTTATTTTCGGGGTAACCGAAGGAAAGTTGCTGGACATGTTGTCAGCAAGGAAGGAACAAAGATAGACGTCAAAAGGGTTAAGGCCATTTAGATCCTTACCTTACCCACAAGAAAAACTGATGTTCACTCCTTCTTCGGAAAGGTGAATTTTCTCAGACGCTTTGTTCCAGACTTCGCTGAAAAGACTCGTCACATATCAAATATGATGAAAGGGTCGCAAACTTTCCGGTGGAGCGAAGAAGGAAAGATGTCATTCGAGGATATAAAATCCTCCATTGCTCATGCACCTATCCTGGTATGTCCCGACTTCTCCAAGGATTTTATCATGTACAGTTATGCATCTGTGCATACTGTATCGACCATCCTAATGTAGAAGAACTCTAAGGATGTTGAATCCTCAATTGCATTCATGAGCTCCCCTCTGAAGCTTCATGAATTGAATATGTCTCAGTTAGAAAAATATGGCTTCAAAGTAGTCAAATCAGTCAAGAACTTCCGGTGCTACATCCTAAACTCTCATACGGTAGTGCTGGTTCCTGACATGGCAGTTAAGTCTATCATAACTCAACATAAGTTAGGAAGCTTATGAGGGAATTGGATTGCAAAGGTCCATGAGTATGATCTAGACATAAAACCAATGAAGCTGGTAAGAGACAAAGGCCTATGTCAGCTTATGGCTGAAAACAAAGATTTAAAGGTCCCTAAAGATAAAGTTGATAGCATCGACGTAGCGCAGGGTCAGCTTAAGAAAGTAGATTATCTACCTATGGTTCTATTTGTTGCGACCAGCGACGAGTGGTATTCAGAAATTTCTTTCTTTGTCACTTATGGTGAGTGCCCAGCTCATCTAACTTCAAAGGAAAAGCAAACTGTAAAGCTCAGGGCAGCCAGATATGTCATATGGGATGATAGTTTATATAAACGCGGGATTGATGGGATCTTCTTGCGATGCGTTGAAAAACCACAACAGATCAAATTACTTAAAAGTTTTCATGACTCGGCTTGTGGCGGTCACTTCTCCTCATCTGTAATAGAACATAAGATCATTCAGGCTAGGTACTATTGGCCAATGCTATTTCAGGATACAGCCACATGGGTAGCAAAATGTGAGCTTTGCCAACAGTTTGTTGGCAAACCAAAATTGGCTACTTTTCCCCTCAGGCCTGTCATTATTGATGAACCATTCAAGCAATGGGGAATTGACTTTATCAGAACACTACATCCCCAATCACGTGTCGGACATAGTTATGTCCTAACAACAAAAAATTACTTCACCAAATTGGTGGAGGCCATACCTGTAAAAAATGCCATCTCTAAAGTTGTTTGCAACTTCATCAAAGAAAATATCATCGTGAGATTCGGCATCCCATACAAGATCGTTGCTGATAATGCTTCCAACTTCTCCTCACAGGAAGTTATTGGTTTTTGCTATGAATATGGGATAACCTTGGCCCATGCCTTAGATTATTACCCCTAGTGAAATGGTTAGGTAGAATCTAGTAATAAGAACCTAGTAACCATCATACGGACGCTGGTCGATGAGAATCAACGGTCATGGCACAAGTCATTATATGATGCTTTGTGGGCAGACCATATTACTCTAAAGAGGTTTCTCGGTATGTCACCTTTTCAAGTGTTATATGGAATTGACATTGAGCTCCCCATTTCTACGGAACTTCCTGCTCTACGCTTGGCACGAGCGATCGAAGATGAGACTTTCAAGAATTCTCCAGAAAAGAGGATCATGTATCTAATAGAACTTGAATAAAAGAGAGTAAGAGTGGTCGATAGGATCACCAAACATCAGAATCAAGTCAAAAGACTGTTTGATAAAAAGGCCAAGCAAAGGGATTTCTAGGTGGGAGATCTTGTCCTTCAATGGGACAAGCGAAGAGAGCCAAAGGGCATGAACAGGAAATCCGACTCTCTTTAGAGAGGGCCTTTCAAGATCAAGTAGCTCAATGGAGAGAATAGCTTCTATCTCTCATATCTAGATGGAACTGAGCTCCCGCTCCCTTATAGCTAGTAACATCTCAAAATATTCTAGAAGTAGAGCTTGCTCTCTTCTTTGTACAATTTGCTTTAGTTGTGTGTTTGTTTTTGTCATGTGTTTTACTTTCTGTTGGTTGTGTGTTTTCCTTTCTTTTTCATCGCCCTTGTTTTTGACTTTGTAGCCCAATGGATAGGCACATGTAGATCTAGGATTCTCTACCCTTAAGCTTCACTCAAAGTTAGTCCCCAGAAAGAGCCAATTGTTATCCTGCAAAATTGACAAGGGCAATTTTAAGGCTAACCATACCAAAATTTCCATTTTGGTCCCCCGTTGAGGTCTTTTAACGTTTGGAATGACATAAAATCCCTTTCCAGAAAATCTAGTTTTTAGAACTTGGTCATTTTCAACCTTTTTGGGTTGGGCGCAGTTTTAATTCATGTTACATCAACCAAAATTGTGCCCCTCTATTCCTTTGGTGCATTCTAGGGAGTGTCAACACTCCAAATGTTGCGCCTCCTAATGATGTGCCTCCCAATGTTGCGCCTCTCAATGTTACACCTAGGCACAATCGCCACCTTGTTATCACTCTCTAAAGTGCAAAGTGGGTGCTGAAAATGTAGTGTTGACACTCTCAAAGTTGTGCCATGGCGCAAGTGCCTTCGTGTCAAAATCCACTTAAGTGTGCCATAGGAAAAGTTGGTGGCACATTTATTACACTTTTTTCTATGTATAGGCATGTTTGACCTTTCATTTTCACAATTCAAAAAACATTAAAAAGTTAATCCTCTGTACTTGTCAGCATTCCTGTTACCCCTGCGTGTTGCCATTTATTGTGTTCATGGACCCCAAATTATCTCCTTTATCATTATATATTCCTGGTAAGTGGTCCTTGACCTTCTTGTGGATTTTTTTTGGTTTTTATGATAGTTTAGGTGATTAGGATTGATAATAAACATGAACCCAAATACTCAACTCTGAAACCCCTTCTCCTCCTCCCAGATCTACAAATTTGGAAGACTCTGCCACAAAACAACTCAAACTCATTTGTCCCTTATTCCCTGCTTTGCTAAGTTTTCCCTCCTAGACATCAAAATATAAACCAAAAGAGTGAAAATCATATTTTTTTTGAAAACAACCCACTGTTTTTCCTTTGGCTCAAGCTTCATTCTTGTTACATCAAACATAGTCATGCCACAAGTGCACTGTCCCTGTATGTGGTATAAGCCTTCTCCGTGCATTATAAACATTGTTGCAAAATTCCCTAGGCGTAAGTGCTGGTTCTAAAACAACTACAACAACATCTGAATGTTCTGCAAACATTTCCCACACCGTGCAAACTAAAACACTTGGCGCACCTCACTCTCATGTAGCATCTACCACATCCACACCAATGGCACATCCTGATACCTTGCTACACCAATCATATCTACGCCCCACTTAAAAATACTTCTAATGGCGCAAGCGCACATCCCTTGACACCAACATCTGAATGTTGTGTGTATCCTTTCCACACCTTGCACCCCTTTTAACATTGTTTTCTCCCATGCAACACTTTCCCAAAGTGCACCTTCCTTTTCTAAGTCCCTGCAGCCTGCAGTAAGGCTGCTCCTTGCGGCCAGAGGCTCATAGATTGCTAACTTTTCATTTTGTAAGTTTTTATGAATGACTTAATGGCTAAAATGGCTCTTCTGTGATGGTCTTCCATGATTCTTCTTACAGATCAACAGCTGAACTTAGATTCACACATGTCTTCATCAAGTAAGAATCCAAGTCCAAGGGTAAAGTTAGGCTAACAGAAGAAGAAATGAAATATAAATACTAAAGGGTCAGAATGCCTGAATCTCTTGCAGAGTGTGATCTTGATATCATAGATTTAGAGCTCAGGCACATTGACATGGAGGACTTCTGGGCCAGAACCAAGAAGGTCATAGGTAGCCCATGGATGGATAAATTGGTTGGCAGTGGTCTGTACTTTGCTACAGGGATCCCAGTGAGCACAATCAACAATGAGTTCATGATGTTGTTGGGCCGTTGTTGCAATAAGGACATAAGATGTGTTGAAAAAGAGAAGGGAGAGGTAATAATCAACCTCATGGCTCGACATTTTGCAATCATGTTGGGTATCCCTCGCCACAGACATTTTGTAGTAGTGAGCTAGGAGGACTGCATGAAGACATGGAATGAAAACGAAGACAAATGTATGCAATTAATGAATGAGGTGTACCTCAAAAATAAGAAGGTGACAAATAGGCGGCCATAATTCATTCATCGTAATGACTTTTCAGAGGAGTTGAGTGACACCATCACCTTCTTGAGTAGGGCATTTAGGCTTCCCGATGCCCATTACTTTCACAAGTGGATGCTCAGGTCTTTAGAAACAATGAATAAAAATGTTCCTAATCAGCATTTTGAATGGGGAGAGATTATCAGTAGCACAATCTCGGAGCAGCTTCAACAACTTTCAACAACTGGGAGGTTCTATATGAACTCCTATGTGGTATATACTGTTGCTTTAGAGAGGGACTACCAAAAATTGAATTGGTATGGGGTATGGCCCCAAGTCAAAATATACGAGTACTATCCAGAGTTAAGACTGAAGAACAACATATCTCAATTCAGTAAAGTCATCGGTGTCTTCTTCTATGGCGTCATCTGCCTCTTGAGGCCCAACATGACTTATGGTCAGATGACCAAAAGCGTGGTCACCACCATAGAGAAGTGGGGAGCGTTATTCACACAATTCCCCACTTTCACATATCTCAGATCCACTAACTTCTTGGGAGATCCCACCAAATTTCTAAGGTATGCGGGACCCAAACTGATCCTGTTGGAGCTGTCTAGACAGCTCATCACATACCATGAGAAGTGTTTGAAAAGGAAGAAGGGTAGAACTCCATTCCCCCTCACAGTGGGTAGGTACACCTGCACTTCACATAGCAAAGCCTGAGAGATGTTTACAGAGCTTGAATTTCTCAATTTGAAGTATAATTTCCCGGTAAGGCCAATATTTGATCCTCGTGATTTCCTTCCAAGGGAAAAGATCGATCCAATTCACATCCCTTAGATTGAAGATATCTACATCAATCTATATCATGAAGTTGAGCTCAGACGAAAGGATCACTCCCGTCTGGCCCTGACAGAGATCATTCAATATGGTGTGGCTATCATCCCAAAGGATTTCCAAGCAACTGATCAAGAAGTTGATCAGGTCTATCTAGACACGGATGGGGACAATTGTCTATTTGCCAAAATTGATAGAAACAAGGCCCCTCAGACTATTGAAGAAAGGGTCAAAGGCACTCTATAGCGCACTGAGCATTGGTTGTAAGAAAAATGGTATCATCTACCTTGGGGTAGACTTTACCATGTCTCCCTTGGGTGATGCACCATCCAATCTGAAACACTTGCCTAAAGGCAAAGGAAAAGACATAGAAGGAGAGGTAAGCACCGCTAAAAAAAAACTCCCTGAAAGCCCTTCTTCCACCAGCAAGGAACAAGTTGTGGAATTAGTGTCCCCAAGAAGAGAAGAAGTGGCCAATGCTCCAACAGGCACATCCACTCAGGATGTTGCCACATCTACAACTCATGAAGTACCAACCATTCCCTCTCTTGCTCCTCCTTCCCCTCCTCATGTCGCTCAACCAACCACTCCTTTAGTTGTGTCTTTTACCCCATCTTCTACCGTTCCTCCTCCCTCTTCCTCCATCTTCTCTTCCCTCACAGATCTGTCCCCCAACATTTCTTCCCTCATCTCATAGATCCCTTTCACCCCCACAGTTTCCTCTCCTGCAGTCACTCCTAACCCAGTGAGCATTGGAGTGTTGGCTTCTTTCTCAATGCCACCACCAAGTGTCTCGACACATTTCCCCATGTCCATTGTAGTTGCTCCTTCTTCCACCCCCGTTTCCTCCTCTGCCTCTAGTCCCACTCCCTTAAGTCCAGAATGGATCTCCAAACACCTAATCCAACACAAGAGGAAAGTCCCTATTGCACCTATGGACTTCTCCGTTATTCCAGATAAAGGGCCTAAGAAGCAAAAGGCTATAACTCGCTTCTCTCAAAGTGCTTCAGGTGAAATGGTTATTGAGATCATGTACCCTGATCTCACCAAGAAAAAAGAAGATCTGTGTCCTACAGATTTTATAGTGACTTAGATCACAATGGGAACATCATCAGAGATCCTACAAGGAGAGGCCCTATTTGTAGTGGATTCCCTTTGCAAGAAGCTTCAAGAAGCAAAGGAAGAGAAGAGAATATTAAAAGAACAAAACAAGCATCTTCTCCAAGCCCTGCAAAAGATGGGCAATGCCACTCCTATGACTGTCGCCGACCCTCCCGAAGTCCTTAGTTAGGAGAAGATAAATGAGTACACCAAGATTGGTGAGCAAGGTGTAGTAGTGTTTTCCTGGAGAGAGAAGATCGTCAAAGATATCGAGGAAGTGATTACAAAGTTCATAGAGCTTTATCAAAATATAGATCATGCTAACAAGGAACTCTAAGCAATAGCAGGGCCTATCTCTGAAGAGTTGAACCATGCCAAGCTGCAAAACGAGATGTTCCAGAAAATGCTCGACTACCCAGTCGATGACTTCATGAAATTTGGCATCTTTTATCACCCGCGAGCACCCAAAAAAGTCCTTGCTACTTTAGATTATCAGGTTGACCAAATGGAGTTTGTCTTGGAAAAGATAGACAAAATCAAGGAGGAAGCCCTGGATGCCATGCATCAAATGGAGTAGTTCATCTTAAGAATGTCTCCAGGGTTACTCGGTGCATCATACGCCTTGAGGAAGGTAGATGATACTATTTGGATTTTTAAGGAAATCACGTCGTAGGGTTTAGTGTCAGAGGCCACTTTTGATATAGAATCTATCAACAACCTTCTAGCCTACCGTGACTTCGTTGGATACCTAATGGAGGTAGGAAATGAATATTTCAAAATCCTTGAAAGACTCAGAGATGAATGGGAAACTTATGAAGTCATCGGGGATCACACCAAGGGTCCTACTCAGGATCAACTTCAAGCGATGGTAAGCAAGTTCATGGAGTATCGAGCTCAATTTCACATTACCTCTCCTGAGCAGAAGCAAGACAATCCTTTCAAGCCAAGGGATGACGACGAATAAGCTCCTTCCTCCTGGGATTAATCCCATTTTTGTAAAAGTATTTAAAATTATGTTGGCATAAATGATGACATCATCCATGTTGCACCATGGGTTGTTGTCATCCAAAAAATTTCCCCAAAGTCAACATTTGAATTTTAGATATTTTAAAAATATTTTGTAAATAGTTGTTGGCTCCTTTTTGTCTTCTTTCTCCTTCTCCTTCTATAAATACTTGGATACTTGTAGTATTCAAGGGTGAGCAAATTTGAATGAAAAATAGAAGTGAGGAGAGAAATACTTTGAGCTTTCTTATAATAAAACAACTTATTAATACAAAAATTGAGACTTTGTGCTGAATTCCTTTGTTATGTGTTAGATCTTTCTTAAGTTAGATCTGCATGTTTATTCTGTTGGATTCACCTATTCTTTTGTCATTTGTTTATCAGTATTGCTTTGTTTGTTTATGTGAGTAAGTTTGGCTCTATTTACTACTGGCCCAAAACATAAACCCTTTGACCTTTCTACTTTGGAATTCATTTCTTTTCTCCCTTCAGATCCATCTTTATTGTATTCCCTCCTTCATCCCTTTCTATTCTTCGTCGGAACTAACTCCATTGGGATGAGATCCCAAACCCCCATGAAGGTAGGATATTGTAAGACTTACACAGATTCCTGCTGGTAGAATATCACTAAACTAGTTTCACTTTGTTGTCTCAAAGAGGGGCTATGCCTTACACACTGTTGGCATGTCTATCTATAGATCCACCCACCCGATAGATTTTCGGACCAACACGGCTAAAGCTGACCGACACCATCCAAACCTTGACCGACGTCGGTCTCTGTCACGACCTCAAAAACCAAAAACCTATTGCCCCATTCTCAAAAATTGACCAAATATTACCTAACACCCTCATTTACTTATCCCACATTATCCCAGCTTAGTTCCCACACATATTTAACCTATGTGTTAAATCCCCACCCCTCATTTCCTTCAATTTTACCCATGATTTCAAATTTCAAAATCTCACCCATAATTTTAAACCAAAAACGGTTATAAAAATATAATTTTTCAATCAAAAGAGGGATTTTTATCACCTCCTACCTCATCTCGATGACATCTACATAGTGGCACCTCTGGTCGTTGTGCTGGTGGACCTCCCACACCTTCTTCTGCCTCTACCATGACCAAATCAACGGCTCACCTCCAAACCAATGAAAATACTCGAATTGATCTCTGGGACCCACCAATAAAACTCCAATCACCCAATGCATGGCTTGTAATATCAACTCAATGCCTCGTACTATCATTTTCCAAGCCTCACTTTGTCCTCTATCATTTTTTACAAATGGAAAAAGTCAAAATGAATCTGTAAAACATGGATTTTCCTTTTTTTTAGACCCAAATTGACATGACCTACGTCAGTCATGTCATGCCCTAGCTAACCGACATTGGTTATTCCCTAATCGGAATCGGTCACTTGCCATTACCATTTCACCCACATTTAGATAATTTTGACCTAAAAACATTACTAACTAAATACCTACTGACCCTCCAAACACATATTATACCCTACCCAAAATCCTAAATTACATGTACATGTCTTTACATGCATTTAGGGACATGTTATTTACCTATACCTAGGCCTTACCCATGCCATGAACAATATACCCTGACTTAAACCACCTTTTGTGACATTGGAATTTGTGTACTCGCTATACCTTGCGATGCTGTTACCCGTGTTGTTTAACCTAATGACCTTACCTTGCCGATTGCGATGTTGTTTATCTCGACCAAACCTTTGGTGTACCGAATCATACCTAAACATTCTTGCTCCTAACCTCAGTTGTGTTTTTAGACCATCTTGTACCATGGATACCTAAAACACTTCCACCTCATTTAGATAAACCTATCAACCTTGGACGATGTAGAGTTTGCAAGCTCTTCCATCTGGTACCGTGTCACAGTCTATACGTGTGTTTGCATTCGATTTCCATTACTCTTACCTAATATGACCCTTAAACTATTACCCAAAGTTCCCATACCCTCCCCCATAACCCACCTACCCTCACTTTCATCACTTACCCATTTATCAAACCAATCACTGACTCTTTCTAACTCCTCATCAATTCATGGTTTGAGTGGGATCACCTCCAACCACACTTAGGGCAACCTAACCTTTTGTCCTACTTGGGAAAACCCAACTCTCACTTATATTTGGGGCAACCACTTTCTATTTTTGTTAGCATCACTTATCAATACAAGCTACATGACAAAAAGGGGAAAATGTAGACACCAAATTTGGGTCACACTCCCCTTGGTCCCCTTTCGAGTAGTTAAAATAACGTGTTCACCTAACCATGAACCCTTTAACCCAAATTCATATTAATTTAATTACTTAAAATTGAATTAATACCCATTCTCACATTATTTATTAATTTAATTACTTTAATTAAATTAATTTACACCTCACCATGGACCTATTCTTAGTATTAACTAGGACTTAGTCTCTACTTATCCTAAATAACTGAGACTTAGTCTATCCCTAACATTAAATTCCTATTCATTATCCAACAACATTCCCACTTATCTAAGTGCTAACCATCACTTGATACCCAGAATGACAAGCAGAGCACGCCAAAAATAGCCAAGATCTGCTATTTTTGGTAAACCTAAGATTTCCCTCCCTAACCAACACCGGTTAACCCGTAACCATCGCTAGTCACCTTGACCATCATCAATTACCATATATATAGTTCTGCAACCTTTTTTCTAGGTTGGTCATTCTGATTCAATATCTCATTCTTTTTGAGACTGGGAGCACTCGAATTTCTTTATCACTCAGTAAAAAGAAGACACACGGGAGCACTACCAATATCAGTCACCATTCATCATCCTCTTCATGATCATAGATTGACAATAGAGAGGCATGAAGGTCCTAACTTTTGTGACACAAATACACCAACTCTTCTCTCTGGATCTCTAATGTCACCATCTTCATCACCTACATTCTCTAATCTATTTTTCAGTAAGTATTTAACATATCTAAACTAAATATCTAGTTTTCTTGTGTATATTTATTTATTCATCTATGTAGTCTATTTCTATCCACACCCATATACTTCCTTCCTTCCATCAACCCATCACCTGATCATACCCTAACTTTTCACCCATTTTCACCCTCTCTGAATCATATCCAAGTCTTCAGAACCATTTTACAACCCCACCCTCACCATTTCCAACCTCTGTGCAATCAAAGGGTGTCTAGAAAACCAATTCTAAGAAATTTATGATGATTTCCTCTATCGATGCCAGTTAGCCAACCGACATCAAACACTCTTCCTAACGACATCTGTCAGTCAGCTGACACCAGTTACTATGTCTAGCAATATAGATCAGACTAACAAGCTAATATCAACCTCCCAATAGCCTAGAACCATTTATAATCCTTACCCAACCTTACCCAAAGCCTGTACCAGACTTGCAACTCAAAACCAACCAATCAACCCCCCCATTTTGACCTTAAACAACCTTTTGCATGACCTTTCTTATTGTTTTGTACAAGATACCTAAATCATTTCAATTCCAATAGGATCTTTACTTCATGTATGATTTAAATAGCATTAATATTTTTATATAAAAGTAGATTGAAATCTTGTTTAGGAAGTATCATGCTTCTTAGATCTAGCTTCGCTAGGCAATCCACTCATTATTTTTTTTAACTCTATTTGGTGGTATTAATTTGTATCTACAAGTAGTTCCTCATAGCCAAAAGGGAGCTCTCACATCTATTCTGATCCATAATTCATCTACACATGTATTTGACCCTTCAACTGATATTGCAACATGTATTCCTCCTTGGCCTTGTACCCTTATCTATTTCATTAATCTGTTAAGAATCCAACGAAACACACTTGACATTATTTCCCTCTTTCATCTCCTTGATTGCATGATTTTTCATTGATTTACCCTTAATTCACATAGATAACCATATCAACCCTTGATTTGGCATATGTAATGGATATTATTATAAGGATGAAATATGAATGTATAAATATGAGGTATGTCCTCATATTGAGGGGTTGGATTTTTTTTTTTATCTTAATAGATAAACAATTGCAGGGTTTTAGATCTGAACAAGGGTTTTTTGATTGTGTAGCATCTTTGCAAAGATATGGGTACTTGTAAGTGTTATCAAAAGGTTCATGCTAAGGTGGTTGTTGATGTACAACCATTAGTAGAATTTAAGACTCATCTTCTATATGTTTCACTTGTTTTCTCTACAAAGAGACATGCAAGATCAATTTTGCCATGAATTATTTTGGTCTTTCTCACTATAACATATATAGAATCAATAAATGATTTCTCTCCCTTGTAATATTTTGTTAATTGTGCCAAATAAATTTAGAAAATAATTCTCCATTTAATTATGTGATTGGGTGTTGAAGGTTTTTTGAATTTTAGTGTTACTTTGCACCAATTACTTCAATCATATATCTCCTTTCTGTAATTTCTATGAATGCATATTTGTTTTCCCTTGGGTGTCCTTTGGCATTAGAAATTTGGCATGGTGAGTGCATGAGGATTCATTCTTAGGTGTCTGTGCTAAGGTCTTAAGGGGTAATCTACATTTATTTCCTTGTTTGGGTGTCCATGAGGGAAAACAATCATTCAAGAGTGAATTTCCTTTGATTTCAGATGTGAATGCATGGATACTTATCAAGACAACATGGTTAATGTATCTACTTCCTCTTACTAGCCATTTTCCCTCATTTACATCCATATTAACTTTCATTTACACTATCATTTTTCCTTACCCATAAAAATTTCATCTCCCTTTGCATATCCAACATGATATTTGTCTACAAATCACACTTACATTTGCACACTTTGAGTGCATTTTCTATGATTTTGAAGATTAACATCTTAAGTTTCATTCCATTCTAATTTTTCAATAGATTCCTTCCAAAATGATGCTTTTGATCACATTAATTTTTTTTTTATGGCTTGTGTATGATGTACAAGTGTTTGCAATGTTTTTGTGACCATTATTTTGAATGATCATTGCATTTAGTGGTTACATTTGATCTCAGATTGAGGTTCTAACAAGTTTGAGGGTCTGAAAAATTATATCTACCTCTCTCTTTTAGGCCACCCCTCAGGTCCTCTGACCTTGGTTTAGGTAGAGCCATAAAGTAGCAGGTGAACAACCACACCCTCAGTAAAGTGACTCCATTTCATCCCTAAAAATCTTGATCATTAGGAGAAGATAGATCCATCCCTGACTAAACATGGAAAATTAACATGTCTATATTTATTCTTTGCTTAATGTTCATGAAAATATGCATTCCAACCTTGTTGTGGGGGTGTTAGATTGGGAACCAACATAAAGTAGAGTCACATCTAGGAATAGAGCCACAAACATGGGACACCCATAATTTTTCAAGACAATAATGGAAGTTAGGCCACATATAAGAGAAGTAATATCGAATAAGAAAGGTATGGAACCATAAATATGGGACACCAATGTTTTCATAAGAAAAAAAAGACACACATGTTGCATATAGTGAAATAGTCAAGAAATAATTAAAAAACTAGAAAACATGTATAAAAAATAACAATGTCAAACAATGATAAAGAAATAAGTATTAAGAGAGAACATGAAGCAATATATGTCAATGCTACACAAGACACATGATTTAGTCATGTTAATTTAAAAAATAACATATACATAATATATGTAATGAAAAATAATGAGGATGTATAAAGGAACTGTAATGAAATAATAACACATATATAGTATAAATGGATGCCCCTAAGATAATAATGTAAGGAACCATGGGAGCTCATATTAACATGTAACGATTTATGTGCCCTACATCAAGATCAAAATACCTCGTGAACTCATGTGTGTAAAGAGTAAGAAAGATATGCTATCAATCAAAACAAAGGAAGTAATAACATGTGTAATGTAAAGTGATAAATAACAAGTTATGTGTATGGGTCTAGTTTTGCATGTTTACAAATATATGAATGTTTTTATATTATTAGGATAAAGATATGTATAGAGATAGTGGAATCACAAGATCTACCTTATGATGGATTCATTAGGAGGTAATGTTGGGATAGGAGGGATGAGAGGTACAAGAATCAAGTGTGCTAATGAAGAATGGTTATATGTATGTGGTGCCATAATAATCTCATGTGCTATAGAAACCCTATGAGAAGAGAAATGTGAACTAGATCCACAATTAAGAATGTGTGACTTGGATAATGAGTGAATATGAGTATGAGGGGAGAACCCTATAGAGACAAAAGGATTATCCACATATGGAATTAGTATAAGTGTAAAAGTAAGAGGAAGAAAAGGTTGTAAGAAATACAGAAGAGAATTAGTGCTATGAGGGTTTATGTATCATCCTCAAAAAGAGGGAGAGACATAAGGCCAACCACTAGTAAAATATGTAATATAGAGTAATAATGATCAATATAAACATAAAAAGGTGTACCCAAAGGAGAATGTGTAATATTAACATGAATGAAATCCTACATACAAGATATATCCAACATAACATAGATAAGTGCATCATTTGTAGTAGATGTAATATCAAAATAACTAATTGTATCCATTTACATAGTAGTAGATAGGGAATTGGGCATGTGCTAAGGAATATGCATAAAATCCTTAGTTAGTGTAACACTGGGAGGAGGGATATGAGTTACCCCTAAAGAGGTAATCACTGTAGATGTAATAATAGTTGGTGCAGTCAAGGGACTTAAAAAATCTCTACAAAAGTGCATAAAGGGAAATCAATATGATCAATTGTAGATAATGTTCCCACCTGGGGTTGAGTAGTAGCATTAGGTGAGGTAACAAGACAATAATCTAGATTATCAATCATAATATCATTAGAGATGTATCGAGATTTATTTCAAGTAATTGATTTGAAATACATGGACATAATAAAATTTTGAAGGGGAATATGGGATATCCCAGAATCATAGGGACAATGGAAGTAGCAATAAGATAAAGATTTGTAGTAGAAGTAATGTCTATAAAATCAAATTTTGTAATTTGTACTTTGGCAACCCTTGATATGACTGTAAAATTTTGCTATGATAATACAACTTCTCCATTCCTACTTAGCAATTTCCGATGTTTATTGTTTATCTTGTTTATCCTTGAACAATGAAGTATCAACACATTCATAGAATATAATACATAAGATCAATAGAAAAACATAATATTTTTAGCTCTAAACTTTATGTGGAATATTAGCTACTCCAATTTAGGACCATATAGTCTGGTTAGAAATTTCTATCCATTTTTAACTGTAGACACAAAATCACGCACTTATTACTATTTACTATATCGTCAAGTATGTTGTTTTATATACGGATCTTGTGTAAGAAAATTATTCACTGATGGCCCACTGTCTAATATGTTTATTTTTCTCTCTTGTTTCTATTGTTTTATATTTCACACTTATTGCTCATACACCCAGTTTTGGTCAGATCATAGGGATCACTGTTAATCAGTCTCCACTCATTTTTCATCGTTTGTCCTTGGACATTAGTTCCTAGGACTAGAAAATCGTGCCTAGGTGCTTTTGTCCCTCATGGGAACGTGTGTCCTATTTATGTTTTCTCTTATTTTTGATACTTGAGGTTGGTATTTTTTATTTATTCCCATTCATATCTTGATATACTAGTCTGCATGTCAGGTCATTAGTGTCAAAATTCAAGCAAGAGATCCCTATATAAAAATAACATACATACCATAATAAGGGCAGTAAATTCTAATAAAGGGATATCTATGTGAATATCTCAAGGAACTTCATTTGGACACATTACTCTACATACACATTACATAGGAAGGGGAGTTCATTCTATTTCATCCACACATTTGTATTTCATCTAGCTACCGCTCGCGATCTTAGTGTCATTGGTGCAAGGGTGACCTAAGAGCACTATTATACACACAAGCACATAGAACTACATTAGGTCTGAGATGTGGTGCATCACTCAGTCATAAGTTCACTAGTTGGTAGCTGAGGACAATTTGACCCCTCATTTTGCATTTTTCCATTTTAGGATTTGATGTCTTTTTTTAGGGTTTTGTAGGAAGATATTTATGTACAGGTTTATAGGTACCTCAGTGATCCAAGTGTAACATATGGGTGATCAAAGCTGAACAAGTGCAAAACCCTAGCAAAAATATCGTAACCATGTTTTGACCTTTTCTCCAGATTCCAATTCCCCCACAGAGGTCTTGGGTTATACTCAGGAGCCTATGTCTAGGTATTTCCACCTGCTCTCCATTTTTTTGAGCATGACTATGATGGTCTGTACTTCTATTCCATCATATTATCCAATTCATAAATACTTCAAGATACATGAAAGTGAGGTAAGTACTCCATCTCTTGAATTTTCTCATATAATAAAATCAAATAAAATTGCCTAGCACTTGTATTTCATTGTATATCAGTTATATCATATCTTTGCATTCAGATTTTAATAAAATATTTATATTTTATTAAATCATTTTAATTAACCCATAACTTATAACTCCTTGCACTAGGATCCACTCAAACCTTCATGGCTAAGAATAGAATTTCTCCTCCTAGGCTATCCATGCCTCATGTGAGCATTAATCCTTTTTATGATGAAACAACCATAGATGAACTTAGTGCTCTATATCAAAACACTATTTTTCTAGATGATACTTAGAGGTAATTTTTATCTCATGAATGTAATATTACTACTAGATATTATCATTCTACTATTAACATTGTATCTAACATGAAAAGCTTCTCTAGTTGTAGAATTTTTTATTCAGTTAGTCGTAATCCACCTTCTTCTATTTCTACTAAGACTTTAGATGATGCTATTATCATTTTTATGCTTAATCTTGATGATGATACTTTAGCTAAAAAATAGGATGAAAATAAACATGTGCATGATATTTCTTCTCATACTAGTTAGGATGATTCTATAATTATATCTCATACTCCTTCCATTTCTGAAAATGTTTCTAATAATACATTGCATAATAGTTCTCCTCCTCCTTCATTATATGTTGATGACATAATTAATGAAATCCTTGCATCTGAATCTTTTTTGATATTGATGAGGCACATGATAGTAATGATTCCACCTCTTTGCATATTTTTGAATGTGAATCCCCTACTTTGATTTCATCTCCTTATGAGGTTATGTCTAGTAAAATTCATGTTGAATCATATTCATCCATTACTTCCAACGATATTCCTAATAATGCTATCAATATTCCATTCTCTTCACCACCCATTTATTCTACACCTACGGTTCCTACAACGTCGGCATCCTACACTTCTTATGATATTTCTATGATAACTCATAATGGAAAGATACAATCACTCAATACACCATCTACATTTCCTACTATTCCATCACATGATATCTTATCGTTCATGCATGATGTAGGTCAATTAAAATCTCAGGTCCAATCTCTCACTCTTGAAAGCAAGGCCTATTATGCTTCCATTGATAATAATTATTTACACGAAAAATATTTTCTAAAAATTATTCACAATTTAACATTACCTAAGGATTTAATTATGCCTACATTTTCATGATTTGATGGTACTAGAAATCCATATTTACATCTTAAGGATTATTGTCTAGCTATGGATTCTTATTCTAATGATTGATTATTACTCCTTTTTCCCCATAGTGTTACTAATGATGTTATTTAATGGTACACACAAGTACCCTTTGGATCTATAGTACCTATTGTGAGATGGAAGAGACCATCCTTCAATTATTTATACTTAACGATGGTCCTAGAGTCACAGATGATTGTTTACCTGGCTTACATCAAGGAAATACAAATCCCTTTATGGATTACATTTTGTGTTTTAATTATTGCATGCATTAATTAGTTTTTCATCCCATTGAATTAGAAAAGAATTTCATATTTTTTCGTTGCTTGATTCCTACTTTAAAACAATGCTTGCAATATGATACATCTGAATCATTCACACTCTTATGCTATAACATCATCGATTTAGAAAAATATCTCATTGCTACACATATTATACAATTTCCTACTATCACTGATAATACTGCATCATCTAGTTATTTTCCACTTCCATATGTTGAGCATCCTCCACAATCTACATCTCCTCCACCTCATAAGTAGGTTTATTTTTCTCATTTCATTAGCATCCTTCATCTCCTCCACCACATCAGGCTCTACCTCAGACTTCTGCATCTCCTTCATGGGAGCCATTACACTTTTCTCATCATGCTTGACCTCATGATTTTTTGCATGCCTTGATTAAAAAGTGGTTAGTTTTCTTAGCTTCTAATCAAAATCATCCAACTCATCGCTTGCAATGACAACGTGATCAAAATTATTGTAACTGTCATCGTATCAATGGCCATTGTGATAATGAAAGTTGTAACCTTCATGATTGATTACAACAATTAGAAGATAAGGGTGTCATTTCCTTTGGCTCTCACTCTTGTGAGCAGTCTATGTATCCACTTCCACGTAAGCATGTTGTTACTCTAGTTTGTTGGGGTTGTTAATGTCAAGTGGGATATCATTTGATAGATCACCACTTACAACCCATTATTTTAATTTTATTTTATAAACTTAGTTAATCTTCACATATTTGAAAAGTGCAAAATGGTATGACCAGTCAACCATCATATATATAGGATGATCCCTCACATGATCAGGTTAGATAGAGACTAGTTAATCCATTTGATCATAGACATATGCTCAAGATTTAAATGTAAGAAAACTAAAATCAAGGAGACATTGGTATGATATTGTTTATCTATGAGATCGTGGAGCATAGTGGAAGTGCTGGGTAAAAGCTTAATAATTATTAATACAAAAAATGATTTATTAGTGGATTTTTTTCCTTCAAGTTTCCCCACTTAAATTTGGTGTTCTCTATGTCTCTTTTAATTTCTATTATTTTCTCTTAGCTCATGTGTTTAATTTTGTAATTTTTAAACTATATTAAAGCTATATCGATGTTTAAACTAACTGTACATCATAATCTATAATATTTGGGACTCTATTTGTGGATCTATAATTTTTTAATTATATCTTCCCTCCATTTTCCTAACATGGTATTAGAGTGAGCGATTATGCGTGTGCAGGAGTTCGATCTGGAAGATTTTAAATTTAAGAGGTGAAGAATTTTAAGTTTATTCATAGATCTACAAAACAATAAAAATTTCTTAGTCATCTGTAAGCTAATCAATTTTAAAATTATGATTCCTTCCCAAATATTCTATTCAAATATTGGTGAAATACTAGTCAAATGGCTATTTAGATCATGTTTTATTATTTTATTTCTTAGATTTGTTCTTCTGCATCTTGTTTTAGTCATTTTCAGTTTAAATCCGTAGTCTGTGAGCTTATTTTAATTTTTTATGTCATTATAGCCGTTAGGGTTCTTTTGTTTATGGATCCAAAGGATATCCTTAGATCAAGTTATTTTGGTTTGTTTAAATCTACCCTGACTTTATTATTCTTATCTTTGCTAGATCTACTTTTGTGAAGCTTGATCTAATCATTTATCACCAAGTGGCCTCGTTGTGTCAACTTTTATTACCTTTTTTCGTAATCTACAAAACTGTGTTGACTTTGAAGCTCGATCTAATCATTTTACTCCATTTGGATTTGTGTTGTAATTATTGTTATATCTTTTCTTTTTTTAGAAGCCCAATCCTATCAGAAGGCTCCATCTTGCTTCGCACTGTCAGTTTTTTGCAAGATTTTTTTGTCAGTAGTGAAACGTGAGCCAATAAGGGCATTCCACATTTCTTCATGATGTGATTCTTATGTCAGTTTTATTTCTTTTGTTGCGAAATATGAGACAATAGAAATGATCTGTATTACACATTATCGTTCATTTGTTTTCTTCTTCTGTATTTTTGAAATTTGAGTCAATAGATTTTCTCCAAGTATCTTCGTATTTTTCTTTTTCATATGTGTTTTTCAATCACATATTTTTCATCTAATAGTGCCAAGTTTCTATCTAATAGGATTACTTTGTGTGTCTGTGAAGGTTTCAACATTTATCCAAGTATCTTCACATTTCTAATTGTCAGTGTGGCAGTGGATTATCCAATAAGAATTAGCCACCTTTTTGCATTTTTCATCCTTTTTCACAATTACGAAAAGAGAGCCATTAAGAAGGCTCCATGTGTGTTCAATTTTTTTAGTCATTTTGGTAGCACTATAAAGTGTGAACCAATTACATTTAGATACGTATATTAATTTTCTGTTGTATCAGTTTTCACAAGTGTCAAACTCTGTCTTTTGGGGTATCAGTATTTGGTTTATCTAAGCCACTAATATTTTGACATCTTTCATTTTATTTTGGACCCAAACTTTATTTTAAAGTTTGGTTTATTTTGGGGACTTTAAGTCCACCCAAAGTAATCTATTTAAAGTTTGGTGGAAAGTCGCCAAGTGTATATTCTTTATCCATTAGATTTTAGACAAGTGACATCATTTGTTTGATAATTTTTAGTGTCTTTCACATATTGTTTACATCAAATCAGAGTACAAAAAGTAAACCAATTAATTAATGACATGCATATATAGATTCTACAAGTCTATTTTTTCTATTAATTATCTTTTGACTTGCTTATTACACTACAAGTGCGACCTAATATAAAAATGACACGTGTATACTTTTTTAAGTATGTATTTTTATTAATCAAAATCTTGTTAGTTGCACAAAGTGTGAGCTAATTAAAAAGTGACATGTATCTTAGCTTTTTGCGATTTCAGTTTTAGATCCATTTTTGTGCGTGTCGTTATTTTTGTCGTTGTTTTCTAACTCTATTTCAGACCCGAAAGGCCTTTAATTTTTATTAAAGACTTCACGTCCACTAGAGGATGTGCCATATTTTTTAAAATTTATTTAAGCTCATAATTAATTAAATAATTAGTTAATTAGATAATTAGTCTGTTAAATTGTATGTAGCTCAACTTTGTCTAAGCTTTGTTAAATTGATCTTAAACTCAATCAAATCAAGTTATTTTTTTATCATTTTTTAAGATGTTTTCATTTGTATAACTAATTAGAAGATTCGTAGCTAGTTTTTGACTCTGTTTGGCTTCTTTGACTCTTTTTTTAGTTTTATTTGTTTCCAGTACCGTCTGTACATTAAAAATAACTAGTTCTGCTAGTTTTTTGTTGGATAAGTCTCAGCTATTAAATGGAACGAATTATAGCATTTGGATGAGTCATTTAAAAACCTATTTTATGGAAAGGAAGCTATGTGATCTTGTGGTTAGTGTGGAAAAATGACCCACCAGAAGATAAGAAACCCCTAAAAATCTTAGCTCCTTCTCTCAGAGATCACAGGAAGCTCTGTCCATCCTTTTGTAAAGCATAAAAGATGAATTTTGTTATGTATATAGGTCATATGGACTCGCTTTCTAATGCCTAGAAGAAATTAGAGACATGCATGAAAGACATTCATTTTTCTAAAATAATTAAGCTAGTTTTAGAGTTGTTTCACAACTCATATGAATGGGGATGAGAAAATAGTCAATTATTTAACTAAAATTAATAACATTAAATCTCAATTAGATGGTTACAAATGTGAATTATTTCAAGATATTATTCGATACTTTATAATTCATATTAGTATTCATGAAAATTTCAAAAACTACATCTCTATTCTTAATTCAAAGTATTAGAATGAGAATGATCTTCTTGATTTAGACATTATGTCTTCTCTGTTAATTCAAGAGGAGTGTGTTATGGAAAATTTTAATTCAAAAGAGACTCCTTCACAATATCTACTCTCACATAATCCTAAGTCTTCTCATAATAGGACTAATAACAATCATAGATCAAAAATCTAATATTAGATCAAGATTTAAAGGTAAATCCTAAGTCTAATTCTGCTAAAAACATTCATAACTTAAAATTTAAATTTAATGGAACTTGTAACAAGTATGGAAAATTTGGGCATAAAGAGTTTGATTGTAGAGTAAAGACTAAAAAATCTAGCTAAGGAACTATAAATAATAATCCTAATAATAAAAAGAAAGATCAAAAGTAAAATCATGCAAATATTGTTAAAAAATATATTGCCATGTATACTGCCCTCTTCAGCTTCAAATGACAATGAATGGATTCTTGACAGTGGTACCTCTAGGAACATGACTTGTACTCCTGGGATCCTCTCTAATGCTGTCAAATGTGGGGATAATATCTATCTAGGAAATAATTCCATAGTTAGATCTAAAATTTGTGGCAATGTTAAATAGTCAAATGGTGTAATTAGGAATATCTTGTATGTTCCTCAGCTGAAAATAATATTTTGTCTTTCTCTAAGATAACTAAATAAAACTATAAAAAAAATTGCAAGACAAATGGCATGTCAAAGACAAGTTCAATAATATTATTGCCTCTGGTATTCAAAAAAATGGCTTATATATCTTTGATGGATTTGTGTTGTGTTAGATTTTATTAGCTTTTTTCATAATATATTAAAGTTTTGTTGAACTATGAAGCTCGATCCAATAATTTCACTCCATCTGGCTTCGTATTGTCAGTATTTTTATAGATTTTCATTTTTGTTGAAGTCCAAGCTTATCTGAAGGCTCCATCTTGCTTCACATGTCAGTTTTTTGCAAGATTTGTTTGTTACCATTTTGAAACATGATCCAATAAGGGCATTCCATGTTTTTTCATGATGCGAGTCTTGTGTCATAGTTATCTTTTGTTGTTGCAAAATATGAAGCTTCAATAGAAATGCTTTGTATTTCACATTTTCTTCATTGATGCTGTATTTTCTAAATTGACTTGGTATTATTTCATTAAGAACAAGTATATGTCTTGTCTAAGTATTTCAGGAATTTAAAGCATTTAGTTGAGAATCACTTTTTTAATCTGAAAATTATCCAATAATTAGGATTTGATAATGGAGGTAATATGTCATCATCAAAAGTTTTGATGAGTTCTATGTGTCATATGGGATTCAAAGAGAGATTTACTACTCCCTATTCCACTCAAAAAAATGGACATTACAGAAAGAAAGAATAGAATGTCTTAGAAATGGCTAGGACTATGATCCCTTCTTTTAATGTGCCTAAGTTTCTAAGGGTTGAAGCCATGAATATTGTTGTCTATATTATTAATAGAGTTCCTACTAAATCTCTTCATCAAGATACTCCTCATGAAGTATGGACAAAAGAAAAAACCAGATATCTCTCACTTAAGAATATTTAGTAGTCCTACTTCTATATTCATTCAAAATAATAAAAGGAAGAAGCTTGATCCAACCTCTATATTTTTGTATTTTTGTTGGATATGGTTATAGAACTAAAGGTTTAAGAGTTTATGACCTTTTCAAACATGACATTGTTGAAAATAGGAATGTTCATGTCTTTGAAAAGACATTCTATGATGCTTCTCATGAACCCTCCTTTGTTTCTCCTGAGATAGAGCTTGATAATCCTTCTCCTAACATTATGGAAACAAAAGTTCAAGGAGATAATTATCCTGATCTATAAATGATGGAGATTGAGGGAGTCATCTCAAATTGTATTGCATCCAAAGATTCCTAAATGGGCTCAAAATTTGGTTACGGAGTCTACATCCTATTAGTCTTAGAAAGGTAACTCGTAGTCAACATACTTATCATGCCTTGATGACCCTCTATGAGGTTGAACCACAATATTTTGAAGAATCCTATCAAGATGATAGATGGATTCAGGCTATGAAAGATGAATACAATGCTTTAATTAAAAATAACACTTGGGAACTAGTCCCTCCTCCTTCTAAGAGAAAAATTGTAGGATCCAAGTGATTGTCTAAGATCAAATATAAATATGTAGGAGAAATTGAAAAGCTCAAGGAAAGGATGGTAGCTCATGGTTTCACTCAGAAACCTGGTCTTGACTATGTTGAGAATTTTTCTCCTGTAGCTAAGATGAGTACTATTAGAATTCTTCTTTCATTCGGCTTCCCAATATGGTTGGGAGATTCACCAAATGGATTTTAAAAATGATTTTTTGAATGGTGACTTAAAATAAGTAATCTACATTAGTTAACCTAAAGGTTTTGAAGAACCTGGTAAGGAACTTTATGTCTGTAAGCTGAAAAAGTCTTTGTATGGTCTTAAGTAAGCTCCTAGAGCTTGGTATGCTAAAATTAATAGTTTCTTTCAAGATCTTGGTTTCACTAACTATGTTTTTGATAATGATTTATTTGTTAAGTTTGAAAATAATCATATTATCATTATTGTCTTGTATGTTGATGATATTTTGATTACTAGCAGTGATAGAAATTTAATTGTTATAATCAAAGAAAGGTTAAAACAACGTTTTGAAATGGCTGATTTAGGTTTGCTAAATCATTTTCTTGGCATGGTTATATTTCAAGATCATAAGTCTATTGTTGCATCTCAATCTCAGTATGTTGTGAATTTTCTTAGAAGATTTAACATGATTGACTGTAATCCTATTTCCATTCCTATTGAAGTTGGTGTTAAATTAGATCCTAAACTTGCATGTGCTAAATTTGATCCTACTCTTTATAGATAGCTAGTTGGTAGTCTAATTTATTTGACTATTACTAGACCTGATATTTCTTATGCAGTAGGAGTAGTTTCAATATTTATGTAGGAAACTTATGAGGATCATTGGAAAATGGAAAAACTAATTCCGAAATATATTAAAGGAACAATTAATTATGGTTTGTTTTATTCTTCTTCTAATGATGCACAATTATTTGGCTATTGTGATTTTGATCATGCTGACAATGCTACAGATAGAATGTATACTTTTGAATATGTTTTCAAGTTGGGTATAGGTTCCATCACTTGTATTAGCAAGAAACAACTAATAATGTTCTATCTCTTCTACTAAAGCAAGAGTATAAAAATCTATGGAAGCTGCTATAGGAAGCTTTGTGGCTTGAAAAGGACTATTGGATGAACTGCATATATGTGCATCAAAGGGAACACTACTCTTCTATGTGACAACCAAAGTTGTCATTGCTCTTGAAAAAAATATAGTTCATCATCAAAAGACCAAGCATATTTAAGTTCATATGCACTTTATTCAGAGAGAAAGTATTGAATGGTGATATTAGATCACATGTTTTGTTTGACATAAGATATCAAGTTGTAGATATCTTCACATAAATCCATTGTGTGTTGTGAAAGTTTTACAATTTTCATGCCTTGTTGGGCCTATCAGAGTTTTTCATTGAGAGGGAGTGTTCATCAATAATGCCACCTCTTAATAGCTATTGTAAACTTCTAATACTTCCTCCATTTTTTAATAACTAAATGTGTCACATTTGTATGTGATTTTACCTGTAAATTCTAACAAATCTTTAGTTATGGGTATTCCTTAGTTTATAAAATGCTCCATAATCTTATATAAGTATTTATATGTAAAGTACTTGTCTAAAGAATTCCTATGTATGGAATAGATTTGTATGATTTCCCTTGTATTGTATGCTCAGCCAAGATTTATTGTTGTTGATTCTTGGATTTGTAAATCCTTTTGTAGAAAAAGGTAAATTTGGCATGTCTTGTTTTATTTTCCACACTTAACATTAAGGGGGAGTGTTGGGATTGATAATTTCAAGTGGGATACCATTTGGTTAACCACTAATTACGATCCTTTATTAAAAATTTTATTCAATAAACTTAATCGGTCTTCACAACTTTAAAAAGAGTGAAATGATATGACCGTTCACCCATCCTATAAATATAAGATGATCCCTCACGGGATTGACGGGTTGGATTAGAGACTATTCGAGCTATTTGATCATAGGCATATGCCCAAGCTTTATCATGTAAGAAAATTGAAATCAATTGCAAAGACACTGGTAAGCAATTATCTTTGTGAGACTGAGGAGTGAAGTGGAAGTGATGGGTTAAAAAGATCTAATAAATTATTATACAGACAACGATTTCTCAGTGGGGTTTTTCCATTCAAGTTTTCCCACTTAATTCTGGTGTCTTCTATCTCTTTTACATTCCTGTTATTTTCTTTATCTCATGTTAGTTAAGCTCTCTAATTTTCTATGTTTAACAAGTTAAATATGTGTTTAATTTAAATGTACATCATAATCTATAATCTTCAACATTTTAATGATGGATCTATAATTGGTTAATTATAATTCCTGTCATTCCCCAACATAGTTGAAATATCTCCTTTGTATAGTTATAAGGTCATTATTTTTCCACCACCATAGGTTGTTGTTCATGTGTTCTCTCCATCTTATTCATCCATTACTGCACCATCTCATCTATTGTGTAATTATACTACTACACATTGGCTTCCTAATCCATCAGTATCTACACTTCCCACCACTCCATATCCCATCATTGGCACCATTTCATTAGGCATTTAGTTTGGTTAATATGCTCATGCTACCTCCATTCTACATGATTCCACCACTCCATGCCCACTTGGTCTTTGGTAGGTGATCTTCTCACTTTACCCCCATATGACACACTTGTGTTCTTACATGATTGTTGAGGGATTTGTTACAATAAGAAACTTTCTCCACTTTTACGCTATGCACTTCATCAATTTATATATCTAGTGCACATTATCTAGTCATTTTTCAATGACACGCTCTTGATTTATGGTTCATTCTTGACTGCTGAGGGGTCCTATGTAAATGACCCTTTTTATCTACACACTGGTGGGATATCTATTCTCCTTCCCCCTCTCTTCATCATACTAACACACACTCAAGTACACTTTTATGATCATCTCATTCACATACTCTCTTACATCATTCATGTTATAAATAATTTACCATTCATCACTTATCTAATACATACAATACACTTTTTCATCATTCATCTATCACATCAAACAATCACACTATATATATTTTCTACACTATCTATTATCACATACACTATCTCATCAGCTATCTAGCTATGATCAAATTAATCATCATTAGTCAATAGTCAACACCAATAACTACGCATTGCAAATAAAATTCATTAATGAAAAATGGAATTTGATGGCTATTTTATAAGTTAATCTAAATAGAAACTAAGTGTTGTATAGAAGTACTAGATCTAAATATTTTTCTTTAATATTTGAATGGATTGAAATAATGGAAATAAGAGGGATATGGTACTAACCTTGAATTAAATTACCTCACTGTGTGCTAGACTATAGTAGACTGGTACGTGGAATGGGAAATCTGTAACTGAATGGCCTCAGGAAGGGATAAAGTTAACTATTTGTCTGTACTGAGGCACCTGGGAAGATACCAAGGTACCCTGGTATGATATCTAGGAAGTGTAGACTAAATAAAATATCAGATATTGAATTTGGTAGTGTCACAATATATTTGAAATACCTTTTCTCCTATCACACAGGTATCACAGTAATGTCACTGTGAATGTTACTTGCAAAAACCTATCCAAGGCATCAATTTCTACAAAATAAAAATGCATATGAATAGGTCAGACTATCCTAAACTTCTAAACTAGTGGCCTTATGACTAAGCGTTGCACTACATTTCAAAACCAATGTAGTTTTGTGTGCTTGTGTGTGAAATTTCATGCCTAGGGTGCCCTAACACCATTGATGTGGTAATAAAGGGCAATAACTAGATGTAAAATGTAAATGGTGGATGGAATGGAAAGAATACAACCCTTTCCCCATATGCTTTTATGTGATGTAGATGTAGAAGATGCCCAAATGTAATCCCTTGCCTTAGTAGACTGTTTCCCTTCATAGTGAGATGTCCACCCATAATTTAGTGAGTATGCTATGTCTATATAGGGATTTCTTGTTCATATTTTGACATTAGTGACCTGAAACTACCGTCTATGACCTAGGGAAATACACAGGGTAACTGTTAGGACCAACCTTGAACAAAGAAATCGAGACCATGAATTATGATGACATGAGAACCTAAAATCACAGACTGGGGTACCTCGAGGCACCCCAGTATAACCCTAGGAACCCCAACATAGACCTAAAGATGAAAAATGAGCAAATTACGACAACTAAGACACCCTAAAAGATTCCCAAAATTGTAGAGACAAATGGAGACTAAACTAGACAAATAACAATGACGCCTGACTAACTAACAACAAGACCAAATGATGGGTCATTAGTGAATAATTTTACTATGCGAGATCCATATATAAAATAACATACCCAGTGGTGTTAATGTAATAGTAAGTGCATGATTTTGTGACTATATTTTCCCCCACTTTGTGTTGGTGAGCAGAAAGCTTAGTAACATAAAGTAGATAGAGATGCATACCTGAAAAAAGTTGGAGAAGCCCAAATTGTAGAAGAATGCACAAATGTCTAGTAGAAGCATTTCAATAGAACTATAGAAGTGTGTTAAGCCATGAATCAATGAGTTAATCCATGTAATGTATTGAAAAGTGTAAATATTTTTGTGAAGTGTGGAAAATGAAAATGATGATTAGATGATTTTGAACATGATTTAATATTGAATACGTGGGTAGGGAGTGATTAGTTACCAACCCAAACGCTTGTATATGAATGGAATAATGGGAGTATTTGGGCATCCTACCACTAGAGGAAGAGTGTATGGAGAAAAGTGTGTTATTCTCAAAAATTTAACTACATCCTTAAGATATAGCCGCTGCAGACCTACTTAGATCAAAATGTTGTGATTTTGGATCTAAATGATTTTGATTAAATAGTTGACCCATATAGGAGTGATAAGGGGATAGGAAATCTTACCCCCACTTCATGGGTGTCACCGTAATGTAAGGGATTCCATGTTAGGTCATCTGGAAGCAAACATGATAAAGAATGATATGGATTCTAGGTTAGGTCATCTGGAAGTGAACGTGATAGAAAATGAGATGGATTCCAAGCTAGGTCATCTGTAAGTGAATGCAAAGTATAGAATAAAATCCCAAGTTAGGTCATCTAGTAATGAAGTGGTGAAAGTAAATCCTAAGTTAGGTCATTAGGGAGACCTCTCATGGATTTGAATGCTTTGGTTTGAATGCATTGATTTTGATTGGTTGATTGATTTGTTTTGAGTGGTTACTTCATGGAGAGGTTTTTCACTAATTTCCCCCAGGCTAGGCCATTAGGGGAAATTTGTGAAAATGGATGAGATGTCATGGAAAAATATTTTTAGTTATTTTTTCCCCCCAAGTTAGGTTACTAGGGGAGATTTATAGGTTACAACATGTGATTGTGTTTGGGAGGTGCTAAACATTTTTTGCCCCCTGATTAGGTCATTATGGGAGATTGATAATGAAATGTCATAGTATGAATTGTGACATGTTGGATTCACAATGTTAGAGTATGTGGTGACACAACAGGAATTATAGGGGGACCACCAATAATATGCCCCCCTTTTGGAAAAAGAGAGAGTGTTGAAAGGAACAAAATCTTAGCCAAAAGTAATGGTAAGATGTTTGAATGCGTATGCGGTGAGTGGGATATAATGGTAAGGAGACGTAATTTTCATGACATGTGTACAATATGGTGGTAGGTGGGATTCTAAAAATATTTCCATAATTGATATGTAAATAAGAGTAAAAATGCTCGAGATATGAATGAAATGGTTTCGTGTGTATTAGTTGTGGTAATAAGCGGGAAATATGGACCATAGTAAAAATATTATTGAAAAGTGACTATAAATACTAAAGTGAAAGGGTATTTTATCACTTCATTTTTATTTTGTGTGAGTGTGAGAGTGTGTACGGAGTGAGTAGAGATGCCTCAAGTGATACCATTGTGTCCTAATTAGTTTGAGAGAGTGGTGACTACTGTGGCATTGCATACTACGACAGAGTTGGTAAGTGTATGATTTTTACAAAAATGTAGGGTGGACTAGGTATTTGAGTTAATTTTTTGAAAATTTAGGGTTTTTTATTTTCTTGCCATTTAGGACTCAAACAAGAGAGGTGAGGGAACTAGTGACCCCAAGGACTGGAGAACCCAAATCTGAGCACTAGTGTCCTACTTTAGGGCACCCTAGTCCTGCATCAGGGTGCCATGGTCAATAAATTTTTGATTTGATGGAAAATGCTAGGAAATGTATGTTTAGTATGTTAAATTGTCGTATTTGATTATGGGAAGTGTGCTAATGTTTATTTTTTTTATTTGTGGTGTTGTAAAAAGGGATATCCAATTGAGGGAGTTTCATAGTCAACACTGAGTACATTGCTAGGATTGGGTTTTTTAGATGATAATTGGGATGTGATGGACCGTGCTGGCCTGCGGCATATAACACAAATGGGGGATGTTCCACATATTATGCCCATGTTGGTTACATTATGTGATAGGCAGTTCAGTGATATGTGTACATTTTAGTTGCCCACAGGTGAGATGATGGTGACTTTGGAGGATGTACATCGCATAATACGATTTCCAGTGGTTGGAGAACGAGTATGAGTTATGGTAGTAGTAGATATAGAGTGATGAATGCACTTGGCTAGATGATATTTTGTGGTGGCTAATATACCATTCAAGGCCCATATTAGTTTGGATGTGATATTATAGTATAGGGTTCCATGGTTGTGGAAGTTTATGGGAGTGGTGATAACATCTTGTATAGTAGTGGAGGGAGGAGGTGTCAGTATCTTATATAAGATGCATGACATATCTCAGAGGATAGAGGAGGATGGGACAAGATATGAGTGGGCATGGTGTGTGTTGGCCCATTTATACATGGATTTGTTTCGGATTATGTACGATGAGCATGGTGGGTGTATAGGGGCCACCACATTGCTACATGTATGAAAATATGAGAATATAGCTATCTTGAGACCAATTACAGGGACAAAAGGGGAGTGTGCTCAACTTGAGATATTTTATTGACGTTGGGTTGATATTCATGGTAGGAAGATGGACACAGATAGTTTCAAATCCATTATAGATAGGATGGGGATGGAGTCAGTGACATGGAGGCCATATCAAGATTATGGGGGATAACATGAGGATGTTATAAAGTTGTGATGTATTCATAGGACTATGTGGTTAAAGGACTACTTTCCAAGTGTGGCAGATTTGTTTCAAGTGGAAAGGGTATCACAAAATTTTGGTATGGCATAAGATGTGCCCCAAGATCCATACATATGGCTACGAGTTGTGAGGGCCCCTGGGAGGGCAGGTGCTAGGCCAGGGACCAAAGAAAAGTAGTTGATACCACCAGGGCCAGATGTGGTAGACCCAATGATAACAGTTGTAGATGGAGATGACGCAAGGTGTATGGAGGATTATCGAGTGTGGTGGGCATCACATCGATGGGTTTTGTTGTATTCAATGTTTGCAAGTGTCATAGAGTTGCTAATAGGATGGGCGAGTGAGGGAGATGACCCTAACCCTATAGTGACGATGGTGGCAGATCGTAAGTATTTGTGTATGCTAATGTTGTATTTAATGAAATGTCTATATTGGTTTATACGTGGTTGATTAACATGAGGTTGTATGTTATGTATGTAGGAGATGCTATTTGATAATTGATAGTAGACACATCAATCAACAAGTTGACATAGAATGTGTTTGGTGATGTGATATGTACAGGGATACTAGAGTGCGTGGAAAATATTTCAAGAAAGCATGCCCTTGTATTTGATCCAATAGCCATAATAGAGGTGAAATGTATGGTGTTTCTTAATGAGAGGGACAAAGCACATGAGGAGAATCATCATGCCCAAGAGGTGGTAGGTGGTGGTCCTTTGGCCCAGGACGTGTTCACATGATATGTAGATTTGTAGCATCAGTTCTCGGATAAGAACATGGGGATTGCAATGTTACGAAGGAAGGTGGAGAATTTTTGGGGCCTTGAAATGTGGCATCGCATAGGTGGCGAGGCATCTAGTTATAGGGCTCTCATGGTACATGAGAGTGATAGTGATGATGAGGTTTGATAGTGATGAGTGTATATGATGCAGGGGTACCGTGCCCAACAGTGATATTTTTATGACTGATATGTGTATGGAAAACTATTTTTGATATATATGTGAGATTGATATTTGAGATGTTTTTCCATTGTAATGTAATGGATATCATATGGTTGTATGGTTATCATTCTAGCATATGTATTGTTTTATATGTGATGAATATAAATTTGTCTGATGGTGTTTGTAATGGTAGATAGAGTATGCATGGTAAATGATAATGCATATAACTAATGTAATTTGATTGATGGGACAAATAAAGTATTAAGTGCATAGGAAATGCAATGGGGATAATAGAATACATGTGGAAATAAATGAGTGTATTGTAATGAATAGGTGAAAATGTAATATAATCGTAATATGATAAGGAGATGAAAATAGGAGGGGGAGATTAACGATTTCCGCTATCATATGGATGAGTAGGCTTATGTAATAACACCCCTCAACAATCAAGTATGAGCTATATAAGAAAGAGTGCGTCATCAAGAAATGATTGAGGTGTGTTAGATGAATGACAAATTACGTGATGAAAGGTTATTAAATCTAATCCCTTAATAGTATTTTAAGAACTATAAGAACATAAGTGCGTCATCAGGGGATGAGGTGATAATGATCACCTACCAATGACTAAGAAAATGGGTAGAGGTGGAAGCATATGGAATGGATGGAGCATGATTGTATGAACCGAAGTGCATGTCATATGGAGGGAACATGGGGTGTGCAGAGACTTGTGGAAACCCATGGGATGCATGTGATGGATAGTGTAAATGAGGCAGATGCAATGGATATAGTGGTGGAAGAAATGGAGGTGGTGGATAACGTGTATGTGGGGGTGGTGAATGATAGACAAACTAAGTACCAAGTGGAGAAGACTCAGGGGGTATATGCCTACATTGTCTTGGTGAAGGAGACAATGATTTCTCGCAAGATGTAAAATATATGACACTAGTTTCCTTGAGTTGTTGCAACCTATCATGTAAATCATGACCATCATTGTCACGATGGCCACTAATACGATGGTAATTACAGTAATAATGATCATGCTGATGTTGTAAATGGTGTGGTGGGTGGTTTTGGTTGACAGGAAGTCTAATTAATCATGCATCAAGTAATACACATAACATATCACGAGGTCGAGCATTAGGTGAAAAATAGAGAGGCTCTCGGTAATGAGGTGAAAGAGTTGTAGTAGTAATTGGTGGCAGAGTCAGATAAACATGTGTAGGAGGTGGAGAAGGGGAATGAGGTTGTTTCCTTTACACTTTGGGTTGAGATATAGGTTGATTTTAATTATTAATAGGAGGTGGAGTAGGAGGAGCACACTTTGTTTGAATTTTAGCCAAGGGTAAAGGTTGCTTAGGATGTACAACTAGAGGTGTAGGTGGAACAACAAATGACATAGTAATGAAGAAACATGAGGAGGCACTGCTAGAGGAGAAGAAAGAAGGTCTTGTTCTATATCGATAACCTTGTAACAAAAAAGTATAAAGGAATCAAAAGTATCATACTGTAAGCATTTCTTTAGAGGAGGAATTAGACCACAACAGAAGGTGAACTTATTTTCCAAGTCACTAGAGAGAAAGATAAGTTGATGTATACATGCATTAAAGCATAAGATGTAATCCTGAATAGGTTTGGAAGAGCCTTGATGCAGAGTAGGAATGTGATCATATGTGACCCTAGGATTCTTATTGATAATAAACTGGCGAAGGAATGCATCCTTAATGTCATAGAAAGTGCTAATAGATCCAAAAGGGAGATGGGTATACCATTGTAGTGCATCATTAATAAGACTATAATGAAAGTCCTTAAGCAACAAGTGATCATTAGAGTAGTTGGCCAAAGTGTGTGGTAATGTATAACATGGGCATGAGGATCACTGATATCATTGAAGCATATGAAAGTAAGAATGAAAAAGTATTTCGAGAAGGTAGAATTATTAATCTTTTTAGGGATAGGGTTTCTATGTAAAGAGTTATTGTCAATGGAGGCATAATAGGCTCTACTTTATAAAGTAAGAGCATGAAATTATGATTGAATCTATCCTATGACATGCATGAGATATAGAAGATCGTGTGAGGGGATAGTAGGAGATGTAAAAAGAGTATTAATTGGATAAATTTTCCCATTATGAGTGATCATGGGAATGTCAATAAGTGATAGAGTGAAACCAGATTCTAAAGGTGTGGATGTAGGAGTGGTACTATGACTAGGATCAACACAAAATATAGTAGGTGTAGTGAGAAAGGAATAAAATTCAATAGGTGAAGATATAGTAGGGGATATGGTAATATAAGGAGAAGAAGAAACAGTGGGGGGTGACTCATGTGTAATAGTAGGTACAAATTCAGGAGTGAGAGAGTCACATGCAGCGGTATGGAAAGAAGGATACCTATGAGGTTTATAAATAGAAGATGGGGTTCTTGAAATAATGGTATGGTTATCACCAAAATCAATAGGATCATCCATGTAATAAGAAGGAGAATGCAAGACCAAAAAGAGATATGTGAAAAGGGATATCGGAAGTGCTATAAGGCATAAGGGTAATGATAGGGGCGGTAATAGGAGAGGTAGGAGATACACTAGATTGTGAATCAATTCCTAATAAATAATCAATGATAGAAGGATCTAAAACATCGGGTGGAATATCATAAGAAGGATAAGAAGGATCATAGGTAGTTGGATAGCATAACATGCAACGAGTGACAACAATTGGGTCATCAACAAGGCATATACCTATAAGAGAATCAGTGGGATTGGTTAGCACATGTTGTTGGCCTTCTAGGAGAGCTTGTTGAATGTCATCAGGTAAGACCATATGAGCACTATATAAAGTCCTAAGTTTAGCTATGACAACCTCATCATAAATAGGATTGACACTAAAATGAGACATGATGCAATAAAATGAAAGCTATGCTAACTAATAGGGTATAAAAGAGGATCCAAAAGAAAAATGTCTTAAACGTAGGGTTTACAAAATGATTAACTAAAAATGGAATTTGATGGCTATTTTATAAGTTAATATAAATAGAAACTAAGTGTTGTATTGAAGTACTAGATCTAAATATTTTTCTTTAATATCTGAATGTATTGAAATAATGGAAATAAGAGGGATATGGTACTAACCTTGAATTAAATTACCTCACTGTGTGATGGATTGTGGCAGAATAGTATGCAGACTGGGAAAGCTATAAATGAATGGCCTCGAGAAGGGCCGAAGCTGATTGTTTATCTATACTGAGGTACATGGGATGATACTGGGGTGCCCTGGGGTTCCCTGGTCTGATATCTGGGCGTTGTAGACTAAAAAACAACTCAGAAATTGAATTTGATAGTCTCACAGTATCTCTAAAATACCTTCACTCCTATCACACAAGTGTCGCAGTAATGTCACCTATGTCATTGTGAATGTTACCTACAAAACCCTATCCAAATCATCAATTCCTAAAAAATAAAAATGCATATGAATAGGTTGGACTCACCTCAGTTACCAAACTAGTGGCCTTACGATTGAGTGTTGCACTATATTTTGGACCCAATGTAGTTTTGTGTGCTTATGTGTGTAATTTCATGCCTAAGGTTCCCTAACGTCAATGACGCAGTAATAAGGGGAAATAACTAGATGTATAATGAAAATGGTGGATGGAATAGAAAGAATACAAACCTTTCCCACTATGATTGTGTGTGATGTAGATGTAGAAGATGCCCAAATGCATTTGTTTTCCTTAGTAGATAAATGCCCTTGATAGTGAGATGTCTACCCATAATGTAGTGAGCATGCTATGTTTATATAGGGATATCTTTCTCAAATTTCGACACTAATAACCTGAAACTTCTGACTATGACATAGGGGAATACATAAGGTAACCATTATGACCGACCTCAAATAATGAAATTGAGACAAAAATTATGATGACATGGGTACCTAAAATCATGGATTAGGGCACCCCATTACAACCCTAGGCACCCTAAAATATACCTAAAGATGATAAATGAACAAATTATGACACCTGAGACACCCTAAAATATTCCTAAAACTATAGAGACAAATGCTGATTGAACTAAATAAACAACAATGATGCTTGACTAACTGACAACAAGACCCAAGGATGGGTCACTAGTGAATACTTTTCTTACGTGAGATCCATATATAAAATAACATACCCGGCGGTATTAATGTAATAGTAAGTTCATGATTTTGTGACTACACAAATCAACAAAACAATGATAAAAAAATCACACATCAAATATAGTGACAATAATCAATGCATCATACATTAAGAATACAAGTCCCAGTAATCACATTACACAACAATAACCACCAAATATAACGAACATACACTAATATATATATATATATATATATGTATATACATATATGTATATGTATATATACATATAAATATATAGACATATATATACATACATATATGCATATATGTACATATACATATGTGTGTGTGTGTATACATATATATATTGAAATCATAGTTACAAAAATGTCAATACTGGGGGAAAATCCCCCATACATCGCTACATCACTATATATCATATCTCATCATCACTATCACTATCTACAATTACGAGAGTTATAGACCTAGAAGCTTCACCGCTCAATCAGTGTCGTTGATCGTGGACCCTATATCTCTCTACCTAGTAATGTAATAATGTAACCTCACTTGAATACTCTAAAAAATGATCCTATAGATCCATGAACCTCAAAAATAAATCATGTGCTAGGGGACCTCCACCCGAAACCTCTATAGCTCACTGTGTCTCCTCTCATGCCTCATCCCTATCACACAGTAACAAAGTACATGTCACATGTGCTAGCACCACTGGATCAAATAGATTAGAATTCTCAGCCGTAACAGCATCACTGCCACGTATGAGTACATTGGTGGGAATATTCCACATCTATGTGTAAATGGATGTGTCCAGAATCAGTGAAAAATACACATCACTTGCATCTATTGATCAAAGCATTAGGAAATAGTGAAAATTACATAGCCAAATAACAAATCACAAGTATCACTATAAAAAATACTCATGCTCTGCAATTGTTACTGCCACACTATCAAAGGTATGTCCTTGCCCCTCTAATCCTCCCCCCAAAGGTGCTTCCAACGTATCCATAAAGAATAGAATTAAAAAACCCATCGATGTGACATCCACCATGCATGGTATGCCTCCGTACACCCCACATCGTCTACATCTATCGACTCTATTGCCGCATCTGCATCGTCTATCTTGTTGGTGCCCATAATTGTTTCCATTTTTATTTGATTGGAAATCATGCACCTATTTAGTTTAGTTCCTATCTTTGACATTTTTGGGTGTTGGAAGTGAAATAGGTAGGTATTTTGGCATGTTGTGGGAATAATCAACTATTTTTACAAAGTATGAGTATCGGGTATGAAAATTTATTTCTCCCCAGTACCCGAGATGATGAAAGGTTTTGGAAATCATGAAATCATTTTGAGGTGTATTTTTCTTCTCCTCAAAATTCGTGTAAGGTATGAGGTAGGTTCCTAAACTCATGATATAAAAGAAAAAAAATCAATACCCTAGGGAAGCCATAATATTGTCAAAATTAATTTTATGCCAGAAAGTGTGCAAGGTCACGATTTGACCTCGAGACCTGAGAAAGTGTGTGTGCTCAGTGTATGGTGTAGTATTCCTTTCAAGACTCGAAATCAGGTTTACAGTCCACCTTGTTTGGAAAATTTATAAGTTCCTATAGTGGTCCTGGGTGCCTGGTTGTGTAATGGGTGAATGTCTTGTATGTATCTGTGATATTTCCGACGTATATTAAGGAATGGGAAAGTTACTTATTATTTTTTGTTTAAAGAAAGCAAGATGAATTCAATAGTGAGTAGGTTTTTTTCCTCTTGCAAGTTAGTGTGTGGTTATGGGAAGTGTGTGCACATAATAGTTGATACTATGCAAAGGAATCAAGTGTATAGACTTGTATGTGGTGTAAAAAACATGAATAAATAACATATCTCAACAACGTTCAAAAAAAGGAAAGAGAGACATTCCATGTAATGAAAAGAGAAATAAATAAACTGGAATAATGTATCTTATAAGAAAAACGGGGTTATATTATAGGGGCCTCTACCCTCAAAAGTATACATATGCACACAAAAGTTGAAAATACAAGAAAATATAATGCAACTGATAAATTAATATTCAATGATTACTATCTCTCCCAGAAGGGTTGGCACATGTTTCATCAATTGGTCCATGTGATGAACAAATTCTTCATTTTCCATAGCACTGAAAAAAAAAATTGAATGTCTCTTGCCAGGCCCCGTGACATCCCCTTCTCTAACAACTCTGGAATTCCCACCCAAGGCCCATTTAGGATTTAGGTGAACTCCCTTTTCTTCATGAGTGAGTTCTCCCACTTAGAAGTGAGTTCACCAACTCAGAAAGGGAGAGCCCCTATTATGTATGTTTTAGTCCTCTGGCCAGTGGAGAGCAGGGCCATAGGAAATTGAGTTGCTCCGTTGGGTGAGCCACCTCTGATAAATCTTTTCTTCTTTAGAGGATAAGCTTGGGTGTCTTCTGCATACCATATTTTAGTAAGGGAAATATCGAGGGATGACAATTGCTTCTCCATTACATGCAGACTTAGGGGTTTTTCTTATTATTTTGATGCACGTGATGTGTTTGGCACATGGAGCTCTGCATTTAATAAGAGGGGATTATAATAGAATTTCAACATATGCTAGGGGTCATCATGCACATGAGAACAATGATGAAACCACAGTTCCTTCAGGCATCCTGTATCTAGACAATGTTTAGGGTGGATTAGGTGATAATGAAGGGTTTGAAAAAGAGGGAATGATGCACACATTTCTGCTAATCTATTCAGGAAGGAAAAAATCAGAGTATTTTGGGATGAGCTATTAGGGGGATTCACCTAGGAAATAAGAACACTAAAAATAAGCAGGATGAAGGATTTATTAAGACCAGTAAGTTGGAATAATCCACCCAAATCGGGGAGTTCTTCCTTAGTGGAATTTTCTCCTAAAAATGAAAAGGCCATGATAGATGGATTGTTGATGGAAGTAGGATGCGGGAGGCTCTATGGGATTTTAATGGTAAGTTGGAATTCAAGTGAATCATGCTTAAATATACATGTATCTTACGATGATGTGTCTGGGAAAATCATATCGTCATCAATGCCATATCCTTCCTATATTAGTAGGCATGTGTGGGAGTTAGATTAGGATTCATTATTTATATGAATCACGTCACTAGAGATGGAGTAAATGTTCATGCCTTTGAAAAACATATTGTAAATTTAAATTTTTTAGTCACGTCAGATTTATTCACATGTGGAAAAGTTGATATTAAATTAATGTGATGTGGAAAATATAATGCCTTGTTATTATTAGCATGATGGTGATAGGTTGGCAACAAGAAAAATTAAGAGCAGTTGTGGAAAAATATCCACTAATATTATTTGGAATCTTTGGGAGGTGTCCTTGGCATGAGTTATTTAGAATTTGGAGGGATATTCTGTAAAAACCTAAAATGGATAAGGAAATATACAAGGGTTTAAGATTTTAGGAGGATACAGTTATTTTAGGGGGGAAGACTCTTCAGAAGATTTTTAGGATTTTTTCAAATGCATAATCGACCATGGAAATTTTCATTTTCATGATGTAGTCACCGTTTTGTTTCTCATTCTCCTGGAATTTATGTTAAGGTGATTTCTCATGTACATTCATTACCAAGATTTGAGAGTGTATATATATGTTTCCCTTTTTCTTTCCAAGTTTAACAAGTTTATCTTAAACAACCTACTATAATTATTTTGGTTATGCTTTTCTTATGGAATGATTTTAGGGGTAAAATAAAATGTGTCTTTTCAATTAGATCTTACGCAAGTTATAAATATAATTTTATATGAATATACCTTGTTGCTGTTTAGGTTTTATTAGGATGGTGTGGGAGGTTAACATAATTTGGGGATACTTTAGGATGTTATCTTTGGGACCTGTAAAATTCATTACTAACTAAACAAGACTAGGTTTTGTGTCTATTTATCTTAGGGGTACCTTGATTTAGAACACTTGGCATAGTTTTCACATGATGATTTAGTCTTAGGGGTACTGAGCTAAATTATAAAATACTAAGATTGCATTTCTTCTTGAACTTTCCTTAAGCCTAATTTCATGCGAGAAGTCCATGTTTTGCATCCCTTATCCTCACGAAATGACAAGGGCATTGCGACCAAATGGTTGACATGTTTCTTGACCATCCTAGTTACCTTTGACATTTTAGTTCTTCCTCTTTGAAAATCTATCTTCATCTTAAAAATTTACATTAACTTCTTTGTGTACCATAAGTTTCCATGCAGATCTCACCTTAGTGGTTCATTTTATACAAATATGCTTGTGAAAACACACTATCAATGCACATACCTTGAGTGTTTTCACTCATTATTCAGAATTCATAACTCTATCTTGGGATGAATCATGTAGATCCTTAGGGGTTAATATGCGTATCATGTCAAAACTACCTTTACTAACCCGTATCAAGGTTCCTAGGTGCTTGTAGTTCTTTGTGACCACTCTTTCGAGTGAGTGCTATATTCGGTGGCTGGATATGACCCTCAATTGTTCATACCTGATAGACTTCAGACAATCCCAATTCCCTCCCCTATCTTGTACCCTTTAGTTTTCATATTGGGTCCTCTCACGCTGACTTAGTTAGAGTCAAAAGTAGCAGGGAAATCGGCAATACAATTTATTAAGGTGCCCCCCTTTCACCCCCATCAAGATAGTGGACAGGAGAGTAGAGGAAGACCCAATCCCCAAATACATAAAAAATTTTGTGTGGTTCCATCCCTCTCTCCATGTCCCTCATGAATTATGTGTCCCACTCTCTCTTGGGTGTAAATATTGGATCCAAAACAATCTAGGGGTACTAGTTGTGATCATGTGTACCCTGGTCTAGCTCAAGACCTCCTCGGTGCTATAATGGCCCTCACCCATATATATGGCTTTGCGGGCACATTCTGGGCCATACCAAACTTTTGTGAAACACACTCTGCTTGGAATAGGTCGGTCACACTTGGAAACCAATCCTCTAGCCACATATTCTGTCAAATACATCGTAGATATACTACATCCTTTGACCATCCTTCATAGTCTTAGTATGGCCTCCATATCATGAACTCTGGCCCGATACAATATAACATCACTCTATAGGCATCTGTATCTACTTTCCTGCTGTGAACACCTACCCATCTCCTGAAAAATATATCTATCCTTTCCCACTCTACACGTGGTCCATCAATCGGCATTAATATCACAATATAATCATAGGCCCATATGTGTAGCAATGTCATAGCTCCAATCCCACCACCATGATCCTCCTGCATAAATTTATAAAAATCCCTTAACAAATGGGCCAATACACATCGTTCCCAAGAAATTATCATCCCATCCTCCTCTATACGATGGAAAATATCATGCATCTTATACAAGATGATTACACCACCTCTCTCTACTACAACTGATGAAGAAATCACAACTATGAAATTTCACAATAACATAACCACTGAACTCAGTATAGTATCCAGTGAACCTCAGTATAAACTTGGTTCACATTAAAATACCAGCTAGTGGCCCTCATCTATCTCTATGAATCATCTATAGCCATTACCTAGACCCTCTTACCAACAATAGGCAAGCACAATATGCTATATACGTCCTCTAAAGTCATGGTCATCTCTCTCGTAAGCAACCAAAATGTGTAAGTATCTACACAACATCTCTCACAAAAAATAGTTATCATCATTATATTTTGGTGCACATCCTCTATCCTCACTATGTGTCATGCTGTAGGATGACATGGTCCAATATGTCCCACTCATCATCTGATAAACCCAATCCTATAAATGTGTTCAAATGGTGTCCACAACAGAACTCTCACAAATGAATATCCCTCTGCACACCACAAAATGATAATAAAAAACACATTAAAATCTCATATATATGAAAACACACCCACCTATAACATCAACAAGCATAAATTTTCACAGTTACAACACTCTGGATTCAACCCTAGCCTTTTTTTTCATCAACACCCAAAAATAGGACTCAGACACCATGGAATAGGTCATTAGCACCCATTACTGGGCACTAGTGTCACAAAGGTCATTAACAGCTTTGCCACTCTTTCCCAGGTCAAAAAAACCAAGAAAATAAAAAACCAAAATTTCACAAAAAATCATGAAAAATGTCCCAATTCAACACAATTTAAAAAAAAATCACACTTACTAGCTTCATTGTCATCTGTGACATCACAGCTACCGCCACCATCTCAAACTGACTCAATCACGGTGCTCTCACACGAGTCATATTTACACATCCAGAGCTCAAATTCACACTCGCATAATAATAAAATGAGTTTCCTATTCAATTTTTTGTATTAGTATTTATAGTAACTCTCGATTATCTACCACACTCTTGTCATTATTTACACCTATCCTCTGAACTAATCAACATCACACGATTTCAATCATATCTGGAGCATGCCTACTCCAATTCCTGTCTTGTTTACATCATTCTCTTTAGAATTTTCACTACTATCATATCTTACACATTTCACAAACACTATATTCCTCCTTGACATCATTTCAATTTAATATACACACAATTTTGTGATACCTATCATATATTCACTATTACAACATTACATGCTTAGTTTCGGCTCAACATTCATTCTCATCATCACTCCTCCTTTCACCAAAAGGGCGGAATACAATTAGAGCATCATATAATCCCACTCACACCATTACATAACAATTTTACATTTATAGCTCTCTCAGCATTGAAAATTTTCTTGTACATTAAGTGATATTTCACACCACTTTCTAGTGTTTCCTTCTGATGACCTAATATGGTGGAAACAAGCGAAAATTATCTCCATGAGTAATCATTTAATCAATCACATAAATTCATATATTGACAACACAAATATTTTACTATTTCAAACCATGTCAATTAATCGACATAACACAACTTTTTAATCCTCCCAGATGACCTAACTTGGGAGTTATATCACCACTTTCCTAGATGACCTAACATGGGAAGTTATTCTACATATTCTACTTATTCTAGATGACCTAACATGGAATCCATATCATATACATTACAATGAAACCTTGGAGTAAGGGAAATGAGACATCGTTTCCTTTCCTATATTGATCCTATATAGGTTATTCAAGTTTGATCGAAACAAATCAAAATGGGTCAAAAATGAACAAAATATGGTCTTTGTCCATCTGCAGCGGCTAGAAATTTTTAGGATGTAGTTAAATTTAGAGAGTAAAACTAGACCTATCTCCCTATAGTGTTCCTCTGTTGGTAAGACACCCAAATACTTAGTTTTTCATACACACAAAATTGGGTTGGGAGCTGATCACTCCTTTCCCCAACACATCTCCATTAATGAAAAAATTGAAATATCTAATCACTTAATACCGAAATCATAAATCTCACTTAGTGCTCCTCATAATGGTCCCACATCTCTTGTTACGGCACATGTATTGACACAATGATCTATGGTTCACCATGCTATATTTTCTCATTCTACACATACTTCTGCTATATCTTCGCATACTTCTGCAACATGGGATTCTCCATAATTTTTTCAGACACGTTCCTTAATTCCTTTACACTACTTTAATTTCATTCAAATAGCTTAAAGGGGAGAAAATTTAGATACAAAATCACACACTTACTACTATTTACTTTACCACCAAGTTTGTTGTTTCATATATGGATCTTTCTTACAAAAAGTATTCATTGATGGCTTGATGTCTAGTCTGTCTTTTATATTTCTTGTTTCTATTGTTTTATATTTCACACTTATCATTCATACACCCATTTCTAGTTAGATCACATGGATCCCTGTCAGTTAGTCTCCACTCATTTTTTTTTTAATTTTCCCCTAGACATTAGTGCCTAGGACTGGACACTAGCGTACAGGAATTCCTATCCATCTCAGGTACTAGTGTCCTCTTTATGTCTGATATTATTTTTGACACTTGAGGTCTATTGTCCAGTGTTTTTTACATAAGAAAAATTCACCCAAAAGTAGGAAAACTATATCATAGTGTCAAATTTTTCATGTCATACCTTTCCAGACACCCCTAGATCAACCTATCCCTTGGTGTAAAGTATATTATTTTCCTCCCGTTGTTCATCTGTGATCCAGAGGATCCTCACGGAGAAACACAAATATAATATCTTCTCAGAATTAGTTGCAGTTAGTTCCATGGAATGGAGAAAAATTAGACGTTTCTGTCGATATCTTGTTTGCAGGAAACAAAGTTCATATGCAAAAGTTATGGCTTGCTGAAATTTTCAGGTCATTGGCAAATTTTAGGGATTATACACAGGTTGAACATGTGCATGCTCGTCAAGTGAACCAATAGAAAAGTGACAAGTGGAAATATGGAAAATAAATAAATATTAATATTAAAAATTTAGCCACACCCATTTAATACTCCACATTATCCTTATTTTTCAACGCACATTTTCCAAACTGCCATTTATTAAAATATCCAAGCACAAATACCCTACCATTTCACACCTCTTATCTCTCTAATCATCCACATTGAGTGCCCCATCTTTGGGGATAAGATATCTCTTAAGCCAATAACTACATACACCACCCACCTATATAAATGCCTTCCTATTTTCATGCCTAAAAAATGTGGGATCTTATCCCTATGTAAAATACACCCCACATGGAGTGGGATTTGAACCTAGGCCACTTGGGTAAAAAAAATAGGTGCCCAACCATTGCACCCGGAGCTATGAAATGCTATAAAAGGAGCTATGTTTTACTAGTATAGACATGGGAATGTGACTGTGTTATTGTTTTGCTCATAACTTGAGCTAGAGATGGAATTTTGAGATGAAGTAAAAAGTGAATCCTATTATTTTTGGCAGAGGAACGTGATGAGAAGATCATATTATTTTAGAAATATTTTTAGATATTTATTTTCAATATTTTAATATATCGGTCCCATTCAACCGGACCCGGAGACGTAGGCCACAAGTGCCGAACTCCATTATCAATTCTTGTGTCAAATTGCTGGTGGTTCATCTCTTTATTTTCTATTTTTACACAATACTTTCAGTTTTAATTCTTTTATTAAAAATACAAAAAGATATAATAGTCCATTTTTATATCAAAAATCAATACAAAGCAAAGTTAAGTGTGTGCACAATTGCTAGTTAACATTGATTTTTAGATCACTGGTATCAGAGCTGGTTTTGATTGATTTTTGGTTCAGATTAACATTTTTTGGATTGCAAGTTGTGTGTTGGATGTTAACAAGGTCTCAATCTAAGAAGGGTGAAGGAGAAATAATAAAAGGAGATCCCAAAATTGGTACCAGATGATCTCAAAGTCCTATAATGGTGGATTGAGAAGAAGAAAACTTTCATCAATAATTCCTACAGATGAAGGAAATGGTGGAAGAAATGTACCAAGATAGATAAAGGGAAAAGGGAACTACAGAAGGTAAGAAAGAAGAAAGCTCTAGTTCTGATAATCCTAAAAGAGACTCTTTGAAATATGATTTTCCTTCATTAAAGTTAGATATCAAGTTTGAATTGCCTATGTATACTGGAGAGCTAAATGCAGAGAAGTTGGATAATTGGGTCAAGCAGATAGAAGTATATTATAGGGTTCAGAGAATTGTTGATGATGAAGCAAAGATTAATTTGGAAACTCTTCAGATGGGTGGCACATCACTCATTTAGTGGGATAGTAAGCTTCAGGAAGTGGAAGAAACCAAAGGTATAACAATCACTTCTTGGTCTGAATTTGTTTCAAATGTTAGGAAATAGTTTTATTCTCTTGGTTATAAGAAAAAAGCTATGATGGATTGGAAAACAATAAGAAAAATTAAGGGACAAAGTGTTCAAGAATACACACAGGAATTTAGGAAAAGGGCTCTAATTATGGGAATTTCCCTAAACACAGAAGAAACACTGCTTAAATATATTGGTGGATTGAATAGTTATCTAAGGCATATGATACTTGTTTTAGGTCCTACCAATCTTGATGTAGTATGTGTTCAAGAAACCCATTTGGAAGCATGGGGGAGAATTTCAAAGGAGTCCTCTTTCTCTTCTTTTAAACAAAAGAACAAGAAATCTGAAGGAAAAGGTTCGAAAGAACAAGGAAAAGGAAAGGATAAGCATAAGAAAAACTCTACTGTTTTTTTAATATTGGTAAATAGTTTTTTGAAAGGGACTATACCCTTGTGTACAAAAGGAGGCCTAAAAGCCTGAATAAGAGAGAGGAGCAGAGAAGCTGTATCAAAGCACAAAAGTTACAGCAAAGAACACCGAAGCCTAGAAATAGCAACACAAACGAGACTTAACAGCAAAACAACGGCAACAAAACAGCAAGCCTACAGCCAAGAAGCAGTAGTAAAACTGGACTACTTCTTGGCCGCTTGATCAATACTCATCTTTACTTTTTTCCACGTGCATGGTACATACCCAGCGTGGTCATATGAGTAGCATCCGTCTTATCGAGCAAAAATCTCTGGTTCTTTTACTCTCTTTCTCATTGCCCCAAAGAGTCATCGGGACACCGCTGAGATGCGAAACACTTCTTGCATGACCTTCGATGAATTCCTCTATGGCCCTGAATGCTGCAATATTATACTCATGCCTAGTCTTCGTTTTCCCAAGGCGGGAGTCTAGGGAGGTCAGTTTTTTGTATATTTCATCAAGCTGGCTATTGCCAATGCTTCCATCTCCCTCAATGCTTTTTATTGCCTAATACCTAAGGATATGATTTTTTACCTGATCCTTCAGCAATTTAAGCTCAGCTATCTAAGGCCTACTTTATTCTAGCAGGGTTATCCGTTGGTGCCCGCCTGGGGACTTATACTACTAATGTTAAGCAGATCACGAGCAATGTCATCCAAATGTTCATGTAACTCAGCAATCCAGACTCAAAATTGAGTCTCCTAGAAGCCCGACACGTTTAGGAAGTCATGAGCATCTTAGTGTGGGTGCCAGGGGGCAGCTCCAAACAGTGTTATGAAGGAGAGGCATGAGCATGTCCTGCATGGGGGCCATCAGCACCGTAGGCGGGGGGCAGTAGCAAGTTACAGCAGGGGAGACTCTTTTTTCAGCAAAGAAGCCCAACAAAGCCAGGCCGAGAGAGGAATCTACACCGGGGAATTTAATAAGGCAATGCTTGTGAACTAAGCAGCCTAAGCCCTTCCAACCCAATTTTCATTTTATATTCATCCCTTTCCATTTCAATTAGGATGTATCTTTAGCCATTGGAAAAAATCTCTTTACCATTCAATTGTGAAACGGGGAGGGAAGAATGTTGTATTCCAGTACCTAACCCCTCCATTGAAGTCCCACCTTGAGCAAATCCAACCGTTTCCATATCAAGATTCATTAAAAATTGTTATTCAAAAAACCTAGCAAGATTCTTAAATTACACAGTCACTATCCATGCATTAACAAGTCTTGTTGACGTGCATCAATAAGACTTGTTGACGCGCATCAATGCAATTTGTTAACACACGTCAACACAACTTGTTAACACGCGTCAACCGCTTAACCATTTATCATGCATCAACTGCTTTACCCTTTATCATGCATCAACTTCTTAACCCCTTGTCACGTGTCAACTACTTAACCCCTTGTCGCACGTCAACTGCTTAACCCCTTGTCGCGCATCAACTGCTTAACCCCTTGTCGCACGTCAACTGCTTAACCCCTTGTCGCGCGTCAACTGCTTAACCCCTTATCGCGCATCAACTGCTTAACCCCTTGTCATGTGTCTGCAATACCTCCTTGTCGTGCATCTACAATACCTCCTTGTTGCACATTCTGCAATACCTCTTTGTCTCGCACCTGTAGCCTCTGCCCTCCTTTTGCGTGTTTACTATACTTGATAATACATATACCCCAAGTGGTAAATGAGTGATCTAGTAGTGTTCTACCTGGTGAATAATCTAGGATTATATAGGGGATAGTTTAAATGGGTAGGCGAAGCTGACCCCTAAAAAAATTAAACTGTAATTTTTAGGCAAATAGGTCACTGACCCGTGCTAGAAAATTCACCTTTTTCAATTTTTCAAAAATAGAATATTCACCATATTACGAATATTCGCCCCTAAAATTATCCTTGGAACCATGATGAGTCTAAATGTTAGAAATTACATCCTGAATTGAAACCTAAATGGATGGTTAAGAAAGGAAAGGAAAAGAAAACAAACATTGTAGTTCATGATCTTGGGTCAGATTCAGGTGATGAAACCAAGATCACAGCTATGAGTTTTCAAGGTAAATCAAAACTTTCAATTTCCAACAATAGTACTACAAATGTTGCATCTTCTTCTAGTAAACAAACTATACATGATGATAAGAAAATGAATGAGCTTTTCCACATTAGAATGATTTCAAAACATATGAAAATTGATACTCTTTTTGATATGGATCCCAAGCTAATCTAATTGAGGATGTTGTTAAGAAACTGACTCAAAAACTAAACTACATTCATAAGCCCTTATCATTTGGGCTGGGTTTGTGATGATGCGAAACTGCAGGTAACTACAACTTGTACTTTCAGATTTGCCATTACAGACAAGTTTATAGATGAGGTTGAATTGGATGTAATTCCTTTGGATATTTGTGGGGTGGTTTTGGGAAGTCCTTATTTGTATGATCGTAAAGCAATCTTCTATAGGGAAGAAAATAAATATTTGCTTGTAAAGGATGGAATTGAGTTTATTGATAGAGCTCATCGTGAAAAGAATAATCTATCCTTAGTAACTGCAGGTCAAATGAAAAGGCTGGTAAATTCAAGTAAAAGTTTTGTGCTCATGGTGGTCAAAGCCATAGAGAAAGAACATGAAATGGCTTTTGAGACTTGTGATATGAAACATAAGGATGAATTAGTAAAAATTGTTTTTGATTTTGATGATGTTTTTCAGGATCCACAAGGTCTACCTCCCAAAAGAGGGGTTCAACATGAGATACAGTTGCTTCAGGATGCACCTCTTCCCAATATCAGAAATGTACAGGTTGTCAGTAGTAGAGAATGAGGAAATCAAGAGACATATAATGAAACTTTTGTCTCAAGGTATAATTCATCCAAGTACATCCCCATGTGGTTCACCAATTATTTTGGTTCCTAAGAAGGATGGCACTTGAAGAATGTGTGTTGATTTTCGTGCTTTAAATAAGATTACTATAAAGAATCGTTACCCTCTTCCTAGAATAGATTATTTACTGGATCAATTAAAGAGTGCAATTTATTTCACTAAGTTAGACTTAAGAATTGGTTATCACCAAGTAAGAATTACAGAAGGTGATGTTTAGAAAAGTTCTTTTAAAACGAAACAGGGATTGTTTGAATGGTTAGTGATGCATTTTGGTTTGTGCAATGCAATGTAACATTCGGATATCAGACATTCATTGATAAGTTATTGTCTACTTAGATGATATTCTTATTTTCAATAAATCATGGGATGAACATGTTAAACATATCCAGAAAGTCTTAGATGCACTAAGGAGAGAGAAATTGTATTTGAAGATGTCAAAATGTGAATTTGGAAAAACATCTTTAATTTACTTGGGTTATATTGTAGGAAATGGTGAATTGAGAATTGATCCTAGAAAAATAGGGGTTATTGTGAAATGGCCTAGACCCACTAATGTGATAGAAGTTAGGATTTTTCTAGGTGCAGTTCAGTACTGGAGAAAATTTATTGCTAACTTCTCATATATTACATCTTCTTTGCATGCTTTGACAAGTATTAAATAGGTCTTTCAGTGGGGAGGAAAGCAACATAAATCCTTTGATATACTGAAAGAGAAGATAAGCACCGCTCCGATATTGGCACTTCCAGATTTTCAAAATTCATTTGAGATTGAGACAGATGCTAGTGACTACGCAATGGGGGCAGTTTTGATGCAGAACAAACGACCAGTGTGTTACCATTCAGAAACCTTTACAAGTACGGGTAAGAAACTATCCAACTTATGATAAAGAGTTGTATGCTTTGGTTCAAAGTGTTAAAAAGTGGAAGCATTATTTAATGGGAAAAGAAACAATTATACATACTGACCATCAACCGCTTCAGTACTTACAAAACACAAACCAAATTGCAGCAGTCTAGACATTTCAGGTGGATGGGATTTTTGCAACAATTTCATCTTGTAATCAAGTATAAAAAAGGTATTCAAAACAAGGTTGTTGACATGTTATCTAGACCACCAGTGGTAGTAGCATCTATTCTTTTGCAACATAGTTCTTTGGCTTGTGTTAGTTACAAGGAACAATATGTTAATGATGTTGATTTTAGAGAAGTGTATGAGGATCTAATAAGTGGGAAACAAGTCTAGGAGAAAAAGATTATCATTTGCATGAAGGATTGTTATATCATTCTGGTAAACTTTGTATTCCAGAAAATGAACGTGTGCATATTATTAGGGAAGCACATACTTCTCTTATTTCAGGGCATTTTGGTGTTAGTAAGATAGTTGCACATTTACAGAAATATTGTTATTGGCCTAGAATGCATGAACATGTAAACAAGTATATTAAGGGATGTGTTCTTTGTGCCACAAGCAAGCCAAGTAACCATAAATTAGGACTTTTACACTCCTCTTCCTTTTCCGACAAGGCCTTGGGAAAGTGTTTCCATGGATTTTGTAGGAGGCTTGCCCATGACACGGAAGAAAACATGATTACTTATATGTGGTAGTGGACAGATTTAGCAAAATGTGTGTGTTGGTTCCATGTACTAAACAAATAAGTGGTGAGGGAACTGCACATTTGTTTTTTCAGTTTGTTTGGGTTCATTTTGGTTTACCTACTTCAATTATATCTGATCAAGATTCTAGATTTCTTGGGGAATTTTGGTCAACATTGTGGGGGTTAATGGACACAAAACTGAAAAAGAGCATTGCTTTTCATCCACAGACTGATGGTCAAATAGAGGTTGTAAACCACACAGTAGTACATTTTCTTAGGGGCTATTGTGGAAAACATCCTAAGTTATGGGATGAACATATATATTATGTGCAACATGCTTATAATCGTGCCTTACATTCTTCTACTTTGAAGTCTCCATTTGAGACTTGTTATGGATATCTGCCTAATTCTCCTTTAGATGTATATTATGGACATGAAACTGTTATTAATGGTTCAAGTGATTCTGACAGGGCTAAAATATTTGTTCAGAGAATTCAACAGGTTCATCAGTATGTCCATGAACAATTGGAGAAAATTCAGGCTAAGTACAAAGCCAGGCATGATAAACATAGAATTGATCACAAGTTCAAAGTTGGTGATTCAGTTTGGCTTCACATCAACAAGGAAAGGTTGACATGTGAAGGTAAAAAATTGAAACCTATATGGTATGGTCCATTCCAAATATTGGAAAAAATTGGTAACAACAATTTCCAGTTGGATTTACCTCCATATATGCAAATCTACTTAGTTGTAAATGTTGAGAATTTAAGATTGTATGAACCGCCTATGATTGTTGATCATGATGATGCTAACATAATGCCTTCCATTGATGATTTTTCTCCTGAGTATCTTGATGAGTTACACGAAGACATCATTTTGGACAGGAAGGTCAGAACTTCGCGAAGAGGTGATATTGAGTATCTTCGTATTGGGTTCAAAGGCATTCATCCGAACAAGGCTAAATGGATGGAAACTGGGAAAGGTGAGGGAGAAATACCCTCATCTATTCACCAATTAAGTTGAATTTTGGGGTCAAAAATTTTCTCAATGGGGAGGAATGATCTAGAGGATCCTCACAGAGAAACACTGATCTAAGATCTTCTTAGAATCAGTTGCAGTCAGTTCCATGGCATGGAGAAAAATTAGACATTTCTGTCGATATCTCATTTGAAGGAAATGAAGTTCATATGCAAAAGTTATGGCTCGCTGAAATTTTTGGGTAACTAGGCAAATTTTGGGGATTATGCACAGGTTGAACATGTGCACGCTCGTCAAGTGGACCAATGGAAAAATGACATGTGGCAATATGGAAAATAAATAAATAATAATATTAAAAATTTAGCCACACCCATTTAATACTCCACATTGGCCACATTATTTAATTTCCAATTAAATTTGCCAACTATTATCCTTATTTTTCAACGCACATTTTCCAAACTGCCATATATTAAAATATCCAAGCACAAATACCTGCCATGTCACATGCCTCTTATCTCTCCAATCACCCACATTGAGCACCCCATCCTTGGGGATAAGATAGCTCTTAAGCCAATAACTACATACACCACCCACCTATATAAATGCCTTCCTATTTTCACGCCCAACAAATGTGGGATCTTATCCCTATGTAAAATGTGCCCCACATGGAGTGGGATTTGAACCTGGGCCGCTTGGGTAAAAAGATAAGTGCCCAACCATTGCACCCAGAGATATGAAATGTTATAAAAGGAGCTATGTTTTACTAGTATAGACACGGGAAAGTGATTGTGTTATTGTTTTGCTCATAACTTGAGCTAGAGATGGAATTTTGAGATGAAGTAAAAAGTGACTCCTATTATTTTTGGTAGAGGAATGTGATGAGAAGATCAGATTCTTGTATAAATCTTTGTAAATATTTATTTTCAAGATTTTAATAGATCGGTCCCATTCAACCAGACCCGGAGACGTAGGCCACAAGTGCCGAACTCTGTTATCAATTATTGTGTCAAATTGTTGGTGATTCATCTCTTTATTTTCTGTTTTTACACAGTACTTTCAGTTTTAATTCTTTTATTAAAAATACAAAAGGATATAATAGTCAATTTTTATATCAAAAATCAATACAAAGCAAAGTTAAGTGTGTGCACAATTGCTAGTTAAAATTGATTTTTAGATCAATCTATGAATGTCATCAATCCCGCTAGTTGATTTAGGAAAAGAAAAATCATTCAACTTCCTTTGGAGTGATATTTCTCAAGGTAGGTTTTTAAGCAAGCTTAGAAAGGGATTTCATTAGCCTTTCTAAGCCAAGTGTACAGTCATTGAAGCAGTGTTAAGGGCCCAATTTCATCATGGATGTGTATTCAAAATTTAGGAACATAAATGAATTTATTTAGGAAGATTTTGGGAAGTTTAATAGGTTTAAAAGCTAATGCACCAAAAGCGGGTTTTTGAGGCCAAAGGAGCTTGCACCGTAAAAAGTACATGATCTTAAAGGAGTGATTCCAAGAGCTACATAATGAGTTAAGATCCAAAAAATATATAATTGGAAAGAAATTTCAGTCCCCTACATGGTGGAAAAAACATATCATCTTGAAGCACCATGCATTTTTTTAGGTCAACTCATTCTTTTCATGCATAACTTAAAATCCCGAGCAAAAAAGGATATTTTTGAGGGTGTTTCAATCCTAATAAATCCATGGTAGCCCAACCATTATTCTCAAAATGTATTTTACATGATAAATCATCTGGGGGATCAAGTTTTGGCCATTCCAAGTCACCCTCCAAGGTATGTTATTCGATACTTGGTGAATTTTACTAAGGGACATATCGAAACCCAATATTAAGGCACTTTTTCATGTCCCCATTGCACCTTTCCAAAGGGACAAGAGGTGTAAAAAATTGTGCCCTCCCCCCATTATGCATGTTGGTCACTCATATGACCCCGACGACACTTGTTAAGCTCCTTTGACCATTTTGACATGCTCTTCCAACTACTCCTACATGCATGCCACCTGTCACTGTGAGGCTAGGGAACATTTTTTTAGCACATTTTGTCCCTTTCAAATGGGACAATAAACTATTTTTTGGCCTTCAGGTGCTTATTTTTAGCCCCCTCCTTTACTTATCTCAATGAATAAACATCAACACTTGACAATATTAGGATTAGGTCCATTTTTGTGCACCTATTTTTGGCAAACCAAAGGGAAAATGGGGAAAAAAATGCGCCCCACCCCCTCTCTTAATTTTCAAAATATTTTAAAGTGAAACTTGCCATTTTTCACTCATTCTCCCACCATCTCTCTATCTGCTTCCAAAGTTCTACCAAATTTTTCATCAAATATTTCCTCCACCATTTTCATGCTCCATTCTTTTCTTCCATTTTCCCATGATCAGAAGAAGAGAAAACAAAGAAAAACACATATTTTTGAAGGATCCATGCTTTTTTTTTTTCCAGAATGACTTTGTAACTTGCGAAATGAAAAATCTTTGTAACTTGATGACCGGTGCATGGATTGACATGGGATTTATTGTGATCATTTAAATTTTCAGAGGCCATTAGAATCCAAGTGAAATATTTCAAAAACGTGCCCCAAATTTTTTATAGCAGAGAAACCCTAGTTTCCCCATGGTAAAATTTTTGAAATTTAAAATCTCCATTTCTAGGCACTAGGTAGACCTAAAATTTTAGAGGTGCATTGAAGAAAAAAAACACATATTAGGAAAGTATTTTCTGTCAAAAACCAAGTCCCAGAATCCTACTATCTAAAAATAGTAATTTTCCTACATAGACACTTGCCATTATTAGTAAGTCATCATAGAAGAGCATTATAGGTGGGAGTAGTGTACACGGGGGTAATCTTCAAATCCAATCTCAGTGATCAGAGCTGAAAAGGGTGGAAATTGAAACTTGATAAATACTAATACCCCCTTTTCAGATGTAGAATAGTGCCTGGGTCAATAATGAAGTTCAATTTTACAAGTTCCAAATCAGTCTTAGCTTTAGTCATCAGTGTGCTCAAGTTGATAGGATCATCATGGTTATATTATCTAAGTAATTATTCTAGTTTCTCATCCAAAAGTGTAACAAGAAGAGAGATGGAATGATGACACTTCATGGCTTCCAAATGCATCATCTCAAGAGTAATCTATGTCAGTGGAATAAGGAAATGTTGTAGAGAGTCATGACAAGATTGATTTCAAGCTTCAATATTTTAAGAGGGGATTGTCATAAGCAACACTCGTGGTCACCAAAGGAATCATTCAAAAATGTTTCTAAACACTTAGTTTGGGGTATTCTTGAGTCATCAAAATAATTTTTCTTATGTTACGAGGCATTCAAGGTTCACAGTTCATCATTGCATTAGAACATTTAACTGATTCATTAGTGGAGTAGAGATGATCTTCATTAGATACAAAGTGTTCTTCATCCATGCTTCAGAGCATACCCACCCTCCTCTATTTCTCCCTCTCATTTCTCTCTCTTATCTAATTCTTTGTTGGGATTCATCATTATATTTCTCCTTATTCACTTAAGTGATCTATTTTAAAATTGTAAAAGTATTTTCTCAAAATTATAAGAGAAATACTTAATTTTTGGAAAAAAAATTCATTAGTGGAATATAGAACATGAAGAGTCATGTGAAGGAGGTGAAGGGAAAAATGACATTACTATAAATTGGGATGGCCTCTCCATTCGAAGGGATCAATATTTTGAGAATTTCTACTCTCTATCATTATGAATTGTTGTAGCTTGATCGAAGGTTTGTATTCATCACTACACATTGAATAAAGGATACATTTATTATTTTTCCTTTTCCTTATATTTCCTCTATTCATCTCTTATCATACAAATTTGTAAAAGTCAATAAATGAGAAAAGAGTTTGTTGATTTTCTTAATAAGGAGATTCCTGAAACTTTGTGATCCATAGGGATCCAAAAAAGACACTACTTCATCAGAATCAATCAGTTCAAGTAGAGAAAAGAGTGCAGACTGTAAATTTATAGAACCACCCCTCTGTGTAGAGCTATAGTTATGTAATTTCCTCCTTGCACATAGTGGTAGTTACGTAACTACCTCCTACACAAAGAAGTGGTTGCATAACTACTGGTTTGTAGACACTAGCAGTTCTATGACTTGTGGATGAAAAATAAAATAACTCCATGCACAGTCATATATTTGAAACATTTGGACTGTCTCTTCCTTTATGCATCCTTTCTCATTATCCAGTGCATGGGAGGAATTGAAGAAGGCTATAAATACAAGAAGGAATATGTAGAATGGATCATCAAAGTTTTAATGTAAGAAGTGAGAAAGAAACCATTATAGCTGTAGTTGATTTTATAGAATAAATGTGTAGAAATAGAGCAACCAAGTAAAGATAGGGAGTGTATACATTGTTTTACTTCCTTTCCTCTTGTTGTAATCTGTCTTCATTCATATTGGCCAGTAAAAAATTTGGGAAGAAAGAGAAATTTCCCTTCCCAAATGGTTTTCCCTCAACTTGGGGGTTTCCAGGATAAATTTGGTGTTCGATTTGATATTCCTTTCTACAAAACTCATTCTAAGTTTAATTTTACACACCATTAATTTGCAATCTGTCATTTTCATAATTAGAAGTAGAACAACAATAAAGTTGTGGTTTTGTAAGTTTACAAATTTTGAAATTTATAGATCATTTTGGTATCAAGGATGACAATAAGTATTCAGGACTATGGTATTTGGTCTTTTGATTTTTATGATAGTGAAAAGGTCCAAAGGAAAATAAGTTTTACCTTGCGATCCTGAAATTTCTATGAAGAAGTGGAAACAAAACTTTTGAGATCAAAAGGATGAAAAGAACTTGGTCCGTAGAACTGAGATGCTGGAGACCATGATGGATAGGATGTATAGACATCAATAAGAACTCTTAGATTTGTAAAATACAACTTCAATCAAGAAATATAACATGGAATCAGTGGTTTGATATTTGGCCAAAAAAATTGGCATAGGTAAGAGTCATGATGAGGAAGATGTATAAGGGCATGAAGAAGAAATTCCAATTGTAAAAGAGAATGTAAAATCTGATCATGATCCTTTTAAAGTTGAAACTAAGGTTGAAATTAAGAGCTTTAAATGACAAGTAGATGTATAGTTATTAGATAAATGGTTAAAACAATTGGAAGTTTACTTTAGTGTTCATGATGTTACTACGGCACAAAGACCCACCTTTTCACGTTTGAAAATGGAAGGACATGCTCTAGTTTGGTGGGAACCGCATATAGCCTTTTGTAAAAATAAGAAACGTCCTATTACAATATCTTGGGAGGAATTTAAAGAATTTTTTAGAGCTAAATTTGATCCTATTGGCTATAAGAATGACTAGAAGATTAAATGTCAGTACTTTAGACAAGGCAGTGGTCAAAGTGTGCAGGATTATACTACGGAGTTTCAAAGACAAGCCGTGTTGCTTAATAGGGACTTGGAGGATGAGGATATTCTAACGAGGTATTTGGGAGGAATTCACACTCACCTTCGAAGGAAGGTTATATCCAAAAAGTCCAAGGAACTCAATTAATCTTGTGTGTAATAATACTATATTGATGATGAAAGAAAGTAAGGAGAAGCATATTCAAAGAAGAAAGAGTCAAAAAAATAGGAAAAGAAAGAGCATGGACAAACAAGTAACAAAGGTAAATAGAAAGGTAAAGGTAAATAAAATACCATTACTTTGAATAATTTTAAAGATCCTAAGAATTTTTGTAAGAATTGTGATATCAATGGTCGTATTGATGCTACATGTTGGAAGTTACATCCAGAGTTACATCCAAAGAATCAAACCAAGGATTCAAATAAATCCATGAAAACTATAAAGACAGATGGGGAGGTGGATATAAAGGATGATTTTGATGTAGAAAAGAGTCTTGGATGCACAACCACTAACATGAACAACCAATAACAGGAAAGGAGATGAGTAAACTATTTCAGATCAAAATCCAAATCAAGAGAAATAAGGTAAATGCTTTGGTTGATACTGGTTCTCTGTTTAACTTGATTTTTGATGTAGTTGTAAAGAATCTTGGTCTCCAGACTTACAAACATCCACATCCTTATCCTTTGGTTTGGGTGAATAAGGGTGTCAAAATTCAGGTAACAAGAAGATGTAAGTTAAAGTTTGGGATAAAATCCCAATATATAGATGTATTGGAAGATGATGTAATTCCACTTGATGTATTTGATGTTTTTTTCAAAAGTCCTTACTTGTATATCAGAGATGCCATATTCACAAGGAGGGAGAAATGATATAGATGGGTCGAATATGGAATCAGTTGCAACATCTGGGCACACCAGCGTAAGACACAAATTGCTATTGTAAGTGATAACCAAGAAAAAAGACTTATTTAGGAAAATTATAATCAGTTTTCTTTTATTTTATTAAAGGATAAGCAAGACATGATAAAGATTTCAGATTTATCTAATAGGGTAAAGAAGGATTTGGATATTATTATTCAATATTTTTAGGAATTTTTCCAAACTTCTAATGGGTTACAACCAAAATGGGAGGTAGAGAATGAGATTCAGTTTTTGCCAGAGTCCCCTCTACCGAACATCGAATTATATAGGACGTCCTTGATGGAGAGTATAGAAGTAAAGAAAAAACTCTAAGAGCTAATAGACTAAGGGGTAATATGTCTGAGAACATCACCATGTGGTTCTCCTATCGTGATGGTGCTAAAGAAGGATGGGTCTTGGAGAATGTGCATTGACTACCACACTTTGAACAAGATTACCATAAAGAACAGGTATCCACTCCCCCGCATAGATGATCTCTTGGACCGACTTCAACATGCAAAATTCTTCACGAAGCTGGATCTCAAGTCGGGTTATCACTTGGTCAGAATGAAGGAGGAGGATATATGGAATAATTCCTTCAAAAGAAAACAAGGTTTGTATGAATGGTTAGTAATTCCATTTGGTTTATGTAATGCACCTGCTACATTTATGAGATTCATGAATGATTTATTGCGGGAATTCATAGATTCATGTGTCATTATATATCTGGATGATATTATGATTTTTAGTGCCATATGGGAGGAACATCTAACACATTTTTAGCAAGTCTTACAAGTTCTCAAGGATAAAAAACTACTATGCATTATGAAGAAGTGTGAATTTGTATAACATTCACTTTTCTATCTTGGGCACGTGATTTGAGGAGGAGAGATACGAGTGGATCCAAAGAAGGTGGAATCCATCACTAACTAGCCAACACCAATGATATCCACCAATACTAGAAGCTTTGTGGGAGTAGTACAGTACATGAGGAAGTTCATTCCAGGCTTTTCTGCTATTGCAAGACCTCTACACAAAGTGGTTGCAAAGAGTAAGAATTTTGACTAGGGTAAGGAACATGACCAAGCTTTTGAATTTATTAAGTATAAAATCAGTCATGCGCCAGTACTTTCTCTTCCTAATTTTCAGTAGCCATTTGAAGTAGAGATGAATGCCAATGATTATGCTATGAGAGTAGTGTTACTTCAGGGAGGTAAACCCATGTGCTATCATTCTGAAAATTTTACTTCAGTAGTTAAAGGATATTTAGTATATAATAAAGAAATGTATGCACTACTTTAGGAAATTAAAAAATGGAAACATTATTTTTCAGGTAAAGAAACTATTGTGCACACTGACCACAAACCTCTCCAGTATTTGTAAGCACAGTCTAAATTGTAGCATGTAAGGAACTAAAAATGGATGGGATTCCTTCAACAGTTCCATTTGGTGATCAATTATAAGAAAGGTAACATAAATATGGTTGAAGACATGTTGTCTAAGCCACCCACATAGGAGAAAATATTGATTTTGGCCATTATCTATCATTTTTATTCCTTCACGAAGGAAGCTTACAGAGAGACATACACTCAAGATATAGAATTTGGGGTGACATATCAGTAGTTGTAGTCCAAAGGAGATGAAAAGATGGGGATTGAAGACTTTTATCTTAGAGATGGGTTTCTCTACAGATAGGGGAAGCTTTGTGTGCTGAAAGAGGAGGGACTTCAATTGATGAGGGAAGCACATACTTCAAAAGTAAGCAATCATTTTGGTGTTGGTAAAACCATGGCCCACTTACAAAGGTACGTGTATTGGCCCAATATGTAAGAAGAAGTATCAAATTTCATCAGAGGATGTAAAATTTGTTGTACAAGAAAGCCAAAGATCAGGAAGGAAGGTTTGTATATTCCTTTATTGGTCGCTAATCATCCTTGGGAGGAAATTTCTATGGACATGATTATTTATATGTTGTTGTTGATATATTTAGCAAAATGTGTGTTCTTATGGCATGTAAGAAGATAATTAAAGCATATGAGGTAGGTGAAATTTTCTTTGCTAATGTATGGCTGCATTTTGGATTTCCAAAGTTTATTGTATTTGACAGATATTCCAGGTTCTTGGGGAAATTTTGGACTACGTTGTGGGACAAGATGGATACCAAGCTATAGAGAAGCATGATCTTCCACCCCCAGATAAATGGGAAGACAAAAGTAGTGAGAAATAATTTAGTGTAGCTTATCAGAGGGTATAACAATAAATATCCACGGACTTTGGATGAGTCCTTAGCCTACATTCAACATTCCTATAACAAGGAAATACACACATCCACATTACAGTCATCATTTGAAGCATGCTTGGGATATCTACCAACTAATCCACTATACATAACAATTGGGAAACAAGAATAAGGGGAGATACAAGATTCAGAAGTGACTAGAGTAGTGAAATTCATTGAGAGGATCCAAAAAAGCCATTTCAAGGTGAAAGAACAATTGGAGAAATATCAATCCAAGTACAAATCTAGGAGCAATCAACATCAAAGGGAACACAAGATTCATATTAGAAATAGATTTTGGATTTAATTGAGAAAGGAGAGAATTCAAGGTCAAATAAGAAAAATCAAGCCACTATGGTATGGACCCTTCACCATACTCGAGAAATTTGGATAAAACACTTTCAGACTTGATTTGACACCATTCATATGGATGTACTCAGTAGTAAATTGTGAGAAATTGCACCTATATGAGCCATCTGTGCTTGATGAAGATGAAGGATGTCAGTTTCTACCTTCCATAGAATATTATGTCTTAGATTTGTAAGGTGAATTGGAGGAGGATGTAATAATACAATAGAAGATGAGAGAGACAAAGATAAGTCCACATGAGTCTTGGTAGGTTGGAGTGAAATAGAAGATACGAAGGAAGGCCCAGTGGTATGGAGTATTAGGTCAAGGATCACACTTATAGGGCATAAAGATGGTTATTATGAAGCCTTTCTGGTGAGACAGGCCTAGTATGCAAATAAGGATGATTAAAAAAGGCATGATGATGAAAAATAATCATGGAATGAGAATAATATGATGGTATAAGATGTGTATAGATCTTCAAAAGTGCCTAAGGAAGTGATATGAGCACTTATTAAGGTATACATAACACACTTCCTCAGAACTAGTGAAAAAATGCTGCATAAATGAGATGGAAGATATTTTTAGAGATAACTATGAAAATAAGTCATTTAAAATTATGGATGGAGTTGAGAAGGTGTGGAAAATATTTCAATACCTAAGAAGGTGTTTTGTGCAATTTATTCAAGTTTTACTAAAACTAGGTTTTTAAAAAATGCAAATTGAGCACCTTCACTTCTTAGCATTTAAGAAAAAATTAAAAGTCTTGTTTGGATAAATCATAAGATGATTTTTTGAAGATTAATCCAATACTTACCTTTTACAAAAAAATTTAGGATAAATTATTGAGGAACAAAAAAAGTTCTATTCATTTTTCTACTATTGATCAAACCCTCTCCAAACACCAATTTTGCAGTGATAGGAGAAAAATGATTCTTAAGTGATAAAATAAATTGTGAAAGCTGATACAACCAATCATATCTATAGGGAATTAATCCTAGTCCAAGTTGATGGCATTATTGATCATCAAGCATGACTGTACATTACGGATTTTGATCTAATTTTGAAATTTTTAGGTATACAGTCCTAGTTAGTTGGCTCCAAGGTGAATCTCCAATTGTGAAAACATGAAGGTGATTTGTAATTGATGTTCTCAAGGAGTTTTATACATTATCCTTGCATATTTTGTGTGTTATTTTTAAAACTCTCCCTTCTACCGTTAAGGTCTAATCAAGCCTAAAAACTAGTCTTATGAAGTCTATGTTTCTTGTTGAGATAAGCACATTTGAGTGCTAGATGAGAAAATTGACATATGGCATTGGTCAAACAAATCCTATTCAAGCTCATTACTTAGAAAGAGAAAGGGTCTTGGTGTGGTAAGACAAATGATCCAAACCTGAGTTATTGAGAAATTCAAGTAGACCTATTGTACATCCTTGAAGGTCTATTATTTCTTCATAAATATTGTACAAAGAATGATGTATTATGAAGTAGAGGTTCTCCTTGAATTTTTCATGCAGAATTTGATCATGAAAATATCTATAAGTGGTTAGAATCAAGTGAAATCAAAACTAATTCTTGATGTTCCTAAGTATTCACGAGTGAGTACATTGAACATCATGTAAGGTTGAGCCATTGGACTTAGAGTGAATCAAATTATGAGCTTGATAAGGGATGTAATATCCTTAACCATCCTTGAAAGGTGTCTTTTATGTCATGATCAATTGAAAAATTCACCTATGACTATTATCTCAAGCTTGTCCACAAGAGGGTTGAAAGGTTGAAAGAAGGATTCTTTAAGAGTTGTTGTGATGAATCTCAATCCCATATTAGTGATTTAGAACTCCTTAGTACTTGTGAAAGCATGAAAAGAGTTGGCTTCACAAATTTACTCATGCATCATGTTTAAAACTATATACTATTGTTTCAGTACCTATAACATCCAAGTGAGTAATCCAAGAGGTGTGAAGATAAGTTGGTGAATGATGAAGCTTATAAGGAGAGTCTAGATCATCTTGAGGCCTATTATAACATCCTTACATGATGAATATACCTTGTGCTTACTCTTTCATGTGTTACAGACCTATCCAGTCACCAAATAATAAGACAAAACAATATTTTGATAGTTACAATTTTTTTTTAAGGGGTATAAGTAATGTTGTCAATTGTGGTAGAGTGTAAGGGAGTTCATAAGCTTTATTTCTTCATCATTTTCCTCTAAAGAATGCTTGAAGAAGCCTACAGATCATGAAGGCATAATTGATACATGTTAGATGAAAAATTAATTTTTTTGAGGTAGTTTTAAATGAAGTATCCTTCATCTCCTTATACGTATGGATAGGTGAGTTATTTGAAAATTATTTTAAAGTGAAAGGTAAAGGGCCTTGTTAAGAAGTTATTCATGTTTTTAAAATATCATTTTTGAGCATGAAAACATTTTTGAAGCCAAGGAGAGAATTTGATGCTTGTTGAAATCAGATTAGGATATAGAAGAGCTAGCTAATGTGGAGAAATAATCATGCATGAAGAGGTATGTGGAGGGGATTTAGTTCTAGTGGCCATGTTGTTGCAGGTAGATAAAAACATGAAAAACTAGGTGTGTGAATGTCTCCATAACTGAAAGTATCGCAGCAGTATGTATACTTAAGAGGGGAGAATTTTGAAGATGAGAGGAACATGATCATAATGTCTGTGTGAGAGAAAATTTGTATGATGAAACTTGGAAGCTTTATTAGAGGATGAGTAGAGAAATGAACCATAGAGAATAGAGAAGAAAAAGGAGCTGAGAAGTGATCACAATATGTTGTGAAAGACAACACAAGAAAGTGGTCAATAAATTGTGAATAAGAATGAGTAGATGCTCAGTAGTAAGGGAGTTGAGGTTTCATTGTAAGTTCAAGCTTATAGAAGGTAAGTGTTCCTTAAGTTGGGTGTTGAAGCTTCCATACAAGTAGAATCTTGCTAAAGACTAAGTTATTGCTTGGTTGAATTTTTGAGTTATAGCTCCATGTTGAGTTTCTCAACTGTGAAATCATTGTAACTTTGATAGGACAATTTTTACAAGTTAGTTATCTAGTTTCAGTGGGGTTTTCTCCCTTAAAGGGTTTCCCACATTATATACTATGTTCATATGTGTTTTCCTTTCTCTCTCTTTTCATATTTGAATGTTAATGTCTTATCATGGTTAAAAATAGTTAGGTTTGGATGATTAAAGAATTGGAAATTGTTTCAAAAGTTTAATCAAACATTGATTCACCACCCTCATATTGTTTGAAGTTTACAACACATTTCTAGTAGTGCATAGTCCCAAATATTTCCAAAATTCATCCATAATTAGTTAAGTGCTGGGAAAAGTTTAGTGGCGAATATTCTTAATTTGATGAATATTCCATATTTGGGAAATATGAAAAGGTGAATATTTCAGAGTACGATAGTGTACCTTTTTCCTAAATTTTCTAGTATGAATTTTTTTAGGGGTTGGATTCGCCTACTATTGTAAAATCCTCTTGTATAAAAGGGTGTATTTCACCAAGTACCCAAATTATAATAAATTAAGGATTTCAAGATGCGTGACATGAGGCTAGACATGTGATAGGAAGTTAGATGCGTGACATGAAATTTATTTTCGTGTGAAAGGAAACTTATGTCACGCAAGAGGAAAGTTATTTTCATGTGATAGGAAACTTATTATCACCTAACAATAAGCTTGTTATTGTGTGACAAGAAACTTATTTTCGTGTGATAAGAATTGTATTGTTGTATGAAAATAAGATTTCACACACCTATGTAATGAAATTATCTTCTGTCATGGAAAAGTTTCCAGTCACGAAAGTAGTTCCAGAGATATTTTCCAGGGAGTTTCCACCTCCAATTTCCCAGAGACCTCTTAAAATTATCCTTGGTTAAGTGCCTTTATACATCATTTTTATCTTTCAATTACATGTTAAGTTGATTCATAAATGCTATATTATTTCGATTTGATTTGAGTTACAAATATAACTTATAATTTATATTGTAAAATATTTTTAAGATATCTAATAAAATCGAATCTAATCTTAATCCTAATCAAATTGACCCAACATTTAATTAAGGTTTAAAATTTTCGATGAACTTACTTTTGATCAAATACTTAACCTAATATAGGATATATTCCTTGTGTATTAGGTCTATTGATCTATAAACCCTAGTTGACATAGGGTTTCTATCTTGCTACATGATTATTCTTCTAGGATTTTTATTTCTTTTGTTTATCATCATGACTACTTTTCCTGCTCACTTTGTGATTATTTGTACTTGTCTCATAGACATTCCATTGAATTTAATGCATTTACTGATGTTGATAGGGTATTTCATATTATCATGAGTACTTCAAGATAAATTTTCATGTTAATATTTTATCCATAAAACACATGAATTTTTTTATTCTTATTAACGTTATCTCCTTTCTCATGCTACCCTCATGTATATATTAGTTAGCTGATACCTCAGTTCAGACACCAAATTTTATAAGTTTATATATACCAGATAGACCTAACATCACCAATAAGGGTACCTCTCTAGTCTAAAATAAGTATTTATCCTTTATTAAACATGAATAAACATAATACCTGAAACATAAATGGTTCATAGTTCACTAATGTCACACACACACACACACACACACACAACTCTTTGATCTCAATTACATAAAATTTAGAAATATATGTTTTAATTTATTATATTTAAATATATCACTTCTTATATTGATTCTTCTAATTCATTTTCATGATATTCTCTTCCCCCCACATTTTACATCAATATATTTCCTTTATAAGGTAAAGGTTATGTATTTTTACTCATAATGACTCTTGGTAACAATCAGTTATTAGCTATTTACATTCTTAACTACTATTTAAAGTATATTTTTATATATATATACCATGGTGTTTATGCATTTTCCTTGCTGAAGCTATTATATAATCTCTATTATTATCATTTGATATGTTTCTAACTTCCATAATATACTACAATGCTCATATAAATCCTGCCAACATCATAATATAACTTTATCATAATATGAAGTACCCTTTCAACATCATCCCCAGACTTCAAACATTATCTCATCCTTGATACAAATAAATAATGAACAGTCTTGTTAATATTCATCTTGTCCCTAATACAAATTTGATGAATAAATCAAAAGTTTATATTTCCTACTACAATTCTTCCTTCTCATTCACAGTGAAGTACTCAAAGCACAGGGCTCCTAGAATCTCCTAAAATTATCTTAATACTTATGATCTACTTTTACTTTCTTCTCTTATCTTTTTTTGTCTTCTTTCCAAGTCTTCTCTTATTTGTATCTTTATAAACAATGTGTCTTGTGGCATGGGGGATGATTAAAATTCTGAGGGTTTCATTTCCATTGGATTTTTTTTTGGTTAGGGTGTGTGTCTTTTTGTAACATCTCTTTATAACTATATTCCTCTATAAACAATTTCCTACCATTGATATTTCTTAACCTATATCCTTCTTCGTAGCCTTCCCCACTTCTCCTTTTCTTATTTCCTTTTTCTATTTCTTCTGTATTCTTCTATTCTTCTTCTATTATTCCATTTTTCTTCCATAATAATCTTCCTTAAAATTCCTCTAACCCTTCTCCTATATTATCATTCTCTTCTTGGTTCATGATTATGGTATTTTCTATATTATTTAGATATCCTTCTCTATTATTTTTAATTCTAGCCTAGTTGCAGAGTAGTAATTTTCTTGGTATTCTAATCCCAATATTCTTATAGTACTGGGTTCTATTTATCCACCATCTCTTTTATATCCCTAATTAACTAAGCCTTTTCAAATAATGATTGATGTATTTTATTATTCACTAAACATTTTCTCATGGTAATTTCCATCTGTGGAGTAACCACTTATGTTGGTCTCTACTTAACACATGATTTATTATGTGAATTTTTACAACCCCCTCTCTTTCCGAGGTGACCATCAACTGGTCTCCATTTGAAGTGGGTGTATTATCTTTCTCTAACTATTCAATATTTTATTAATTCTCCTTTTTCCTTCCTTTCATTTAAATTATTATTCCTCCATTTTTTTCCAACCTCTGTCTTTCCATATTTCCCTCTAATTCCCTTCTTTCTGTGGTTAACCTAGCTTTCTATTCTACCCTCCTAATTTTATTTTCCATACTTATATTACTAATATTTCTAATTATATTAACTAGTTACATAATATATTTTTCCTATATTTTCCCACTTTTCCTGTCCTATTATTTCTTCTACCCCAACCATCACCCCAAAAACTTATAGTAATTACATCTCTTTTATTTCCAGTCTTTCTGTTTATCATCTTATGATGCCTAACCCATATAAAAGAGGGAGAGACAAAATTTCATGTTAATATTATTCCCGCAAAACATATGCATGTTTTATTCTTCTTATTAACATTATTTAATTTCTCATAATACCCTCCTCTAGTTATTAGTTAGCTGAGATGTAGAATTAGACACCAAAAGTGGCATAAGACTTGATGCGATTGTGGATCTTATAAGTTCGCATATCCCAACTAGAGATAACATCACCAAGAAGGGTATATGTTTAGTCTAAACCAAGTATTCATCCTTTATTAAACATGAATAAACATAATTCTTGACACATGCATGGTTCAAAAAACTAATGTCACATATATATTGACCTCAATTACATAAAAATAAAAAATATATGCTTGAAATGATTATATTCATATCTCTCACTTCTTATTTTGAATTTTCTCATTCATTTTCATGATATCCTCTTCCCCCCACATTTTACATCATTATATAGCCCTTAAAAGGAAAAGGTTAGGTCTTTTCACTCATAATGACTCTTGGTAACCATTAAATAATAATCATTTACATTCTTAACTACTAATTAGTGGATATTTATGTTTATGTATTTTCCTTATGTAAACTATAATATTTTCTTCATTATTATCATTTTTATCTGTTTCTAACTTCCATGATATACTATAATGCTCATATAAATCCTGAAAACATCATAACAAAACTTCATTATAATATAAAGTACCATGTCAAAAATCAATACCATAGTTATCCCTTCCACTTTTAAACCCAACTTGTTTTAAAAATTTGTGCTATGTGATTTGCGCCAGAAAAATAAATCTGGTCACGCCCCCCTCAAGCCAACAGGATCTAATGATCTAGAAATTGTACAAAATCTTATTAATATACCAAATGTTTCTTATTGTGATGATGATATAAACACTTCCATTTATAACAAAGGCCATGAATATTTTCCCCTTGCTTCTCGTCATATGAAACCACTTCATTCTAAATCTCTATCAACGAATGATATAACAAACCTTGAAATTAATACAATCATTGTCGATTATGCTCCTATAAAATGTGTCACTCATGATGTTTCACTTCCTCTTTCTCCCCCATAATCGTTCTACTGATCCAATGCACAATCTATTCAATAATACTTCATTTACTATCATTTTTTATCATCATGAAGCCCACAGATCTAATTATCACCTTAATAAGCATGATAAGAGTCTCCCTAATGAGGATACCCAAAAATTTGATCAATTCTTGCAAGAGTACCCCTCTAATACTGATCTTATAGTCTACACTACATTATATCAACTTAAACATGTTTTGTTATCACACACCCTGACATCTATTATTCCCACATCAGTGATTCCTACCGCTTTGGGTGCACCTCATCTATCCATGTTAAATATATCTATGTATATCCCTAAAACCAAAATTGTTACTACACATCCCACATATACTTCTCATGGTTTGCACTTATCCTCATATAGAACACAAGATCTTGAAACCCTTTTTCATACTTTACAAGCATAAATTTTACAATTACAATAATGTGAATCTACTTATTCTCACACTATGGATTCCACATAGTTACTTCATAATCCAATTACACTCGAAGTGGTTTCTTATCCATTACTTGTTGGTTTTGTTACTCCTAAATTTAATATCTATGATGGTAAAGGGGATCCCACTAAGCATCTTCACTCATTCCATGTTTCTTGCTTCAATTATGCTTCTAATGACATGTTGCTTACCAATATTTTCCCTAGAAGTATTAAAGACTTCACATTATAGTGGGGTTTAAACTCTCCCCACTCACTCTATTCACACATTCATTGTTTTAGATAATTCATTTTTGGAACAATTCTCTATCAACATTGAGGAAAAAATTTCTTATATAGAATTGGCTCAAATACAAAAATGACCTACCAAGCCTCTTCATGCCTATGTATTATGTTACAAGATCCTTCTCACCAAGATGAACAATATATTATCTAGTATTGAATTGCAAGACCTATTCAAACAAATTTTATTATCCCTTTTGTAAGATTTTGTCATGTTAAAAAAGTTTAGATCTATCAACCATCTATGTCAGCCCTTGAAAGAGCGCGAGGCTAAATTGTTACATATGAAAAAGTAAAGTACATTGTAAGTTCTCCTCCCATATCTACTTTGAAGTTTTAAAACAAACCCACATTTAAAAGCAAGCCTAATGAGGTCAAATATGATTTTGAAGACATAATTAATTCCATCTCACAACATGTTAAGATAAAATCACAACCTGTGTAGCCTCTATTTACTCACTTGCCAAGTCCTCCTCACATTGTCTTGAAATAATTTCTTGAGTGCAATCTTATATCTCTCCATCCACTATTTGAGGTTGATATGAGTATTCCTTGAGGTAAAAAGTTCAATTCCAATTCCCATTGTGATTATCATCAATGTGTCAGGTACTCTACAGACAATAGCTTAAATTTTCCTTAAGTTATTCCAGATCTTATTGATTCTAATGCTATTAAATGGGATGAGCCTACTGAATCTACACAAACAATCAATGATAGTGCTAAGATAAAAATATTCAATAATACATTTCCCAAGAATGAAAATATGAAATATTCTTCATATGTATATAATGTTAATCGTGAAGTGCTTCCACTTCCCTCTTATGATCACCTCTTGGATGTAATAATTAGCACAATTAATCATACACTATCTTATGATATGATCATCACTTTTGATGACTCTAATATTAATACTAGGATTATTTTAGATACATTTTCCATTCCTATTCATATTAATAAAAATTCCATATGGGGTGCTTTAACCAATCCACATAATAAGTAAAAAATTTGTTCTATCACGCTACTTCAATATTTGGAAAATTTTATGCATAATATTGCACTTGATACGAATCCCACTACTATAGCATAACTCTACCCACCACTATTAGAACTATTGGCACATCAGTTTCATTTTTGGTTGCTTTTACTCTCAGTTTTGGTTCCTTATGGTTAGGTCACCTTTGGCTAGGTACTATCAAGGCCATTCCCTCGGTTATACATCAATGCATGAAGTTCACCCATAATAAACATGTTATCATCATTATATGTATTCCCTTTGAGGATGCCCCTCCTAGCATGCTTAGTTATCCTTCTATAGTTCCTCCTCCTAGTATTTCTATAGATAGATATTTGGTTGTGCACAATGTATCTCATAACCCTAACACTTCTACGTCACCCCCTAGTAAGTACATTACTCCATAGAAAATAATCTTGCACTCTATTTCTAATTATATAGATTCTCTTAGGCCCTTTGTTTCACATACTTCCTCTCCCAGTTTTGATCCTATTAGGTCTCCAATAGGCCTTCAGTTTCCCACTCTAAATCTCATAAATATAGGAATCCTCATAGGATTACAATCCCTTGTACTATTTCTCACTATTTTCATTCCCCTAGGATCTCACATTACCCTTGTGGTGTATCTACTACCCCCTAGATTCTTGATACCCTCCTTGTGGTCACCACACTCATTCTTCTATTCCACCACATCAACATCATTCTACACATGTTAGTGTTATATCTACTAAACCTTATTTGGAATATGTTACTATAATAATCCCACTAGCATTTGCATTAACACTAAGGCTTGAATCTACATGTTTTGTAGAAAATTATTCACCTCCTTAAGAGGTTATCATAAGATAGCTCTCTTGATATCAATTTTTGTACATATCTAGGAACTGATATGATACAAAAACATTTAAATATTTGTAAAAATATAAAATCAAGACCTGTACATCTTATTTTCATTGTTAGCACTTTACATTACACATATTGTTTGTCACTTTTTTTTATAGATAACATGATTTATTTCTTCAAACACATACATTCACTGGGTATATTGAACTAGATTCAAGACACATAGATCGATACGTGCTTATAGGAGCACTCTTTCTTCCTTAATTTATCATCATTGGGGAGAAATGACTCCATATTCTACAAGAGCTATTGTTCTATTGTATTTCCTTTACGCTTCCTCATTTATACTGAATTATATCACCTAATTAATTATTTTTATACTAACATGAATAACACATGTGTATTGTGTTGCATTGACATATTTTATTTAATTTTTCTATTTTTTTTTTTGACATTTTGATACTCCTGGATGTTATACATGTTTGATAGTTATGTGTGTTGCTACTTGCTTGTTTTTATTTCTTGTGGCCTATGTGCATTGATTGTCTTATTCCATTGTGGGTGTCCCATGTTTGTGCCATCATGCCTATATTTTTAACAATTGTTTTCTCTTATTTTTAGGACTAGAGGATTTGATTGTCTTATGACAATGTGGGTGTCCCATGTTCATAGGATTTACACCTTCTATGTGACATTATTCTCATACTTATTATTATTGTCACTTTGAAATGTACCCTTTGTAGAGTGGTATGGAATCCCTCATTTTAATTAATAAAATGGAAAAATCCTAGGTTGTGGGTAACCTATAGGTTAGAGCGAGTCTCTAGATAGGGTTGACACCTGTAACATAACACCTAAAGCTAACTTCTGATCTACTGCATGAAATGGGAAAATGGAGAAGGAAAGACTTAAAAAAATAAAAGAGGGTGATACACCATAAAGTTTGAGGATCTCAAACTTATTTGAACCATAGAGATGGATCAAAAGAACCATGTACACCATGCACAACCTATAAATGGGTAAGTTAATGCAAAAGTGTTTTAGAGAAGGGTTTGATAATATGATAGAATAAACAAGGGAAACAAATGGCTCTATAAGGGAAATTTGTTGAAGCATAATGGACTGAGGGGGAGGGTGAATCGATCCTAAAAATTTCAATTTTCATTAAAAATTAATTGTAGCAACCATTATCATTTAAACATTCACATACATTTAATCATTACTTATTTAGTGTGCACAATACATTCAAACAACCATAACACAAAGAGAATAAGCAAATAAACACAAGATATAAGTGGGAAACCATCACGGGGAAGAAAACCCAATGAAACTCTTATTATATTACACACAAAAGATATTTAGTGAAACACCAACTTCATAAGGAGCATCAACCCCTAGTTTAGTAGAGCACTAACCCTAAAAGGAGCACCAACCCCTAATTTAGTGGAACAACCACTCCACAAGGAGGATACAACCCCATAGGATGACTAAGAAAAACCTATGCCACCTGAATATGTTTTATCTCTGATTTTATTACTTCCACAACTGATGGATATCTCCGATTCAACTTTCAAACCCTAGGTCTTCAATCTTTCTCTATCTTCTTCTTATTTGGCTTGTATTTTCTCTAAAAAAGTGAAAAAAATCTATAAAAACTTCCTCAACCTTTCATGATATTCCTCATCATTCATATCATGCACTCATTCCTATAAAATACTCTCCTCTAGGTTGCACTTTTACCTCAAAGAAACTAGTTCAAAAATGAACTCAAATAACACCTTTATAGGTTTATCTTCCTCATAAAATTATCATAGGTTGGTCATATAACTATTTTATTACAAAATTAACTTTATAATATTAAAATAAACTCATTACAATGGTCACATATGACCCATATAGGTCTTCCAAGTCAAAAACCACTTGTCATGCACCAACAAGCCTAAAAACCCTACCATTGAAATGAGAAAAAATCCACTCGCATCAAAAAATGATTAGTAAAGATTTAATACTCCCAAAAAATGAGTAATATAACATAAAATAACCATAAATGGTCTCAAATGTATATTATATAATAAAATTATTTTATTTAATGGCACCACTAGCTCATTTTCTTCACAAAACAACTGTTTCCAACAACTTGATTTTACCTTTGAGCCTCAAAAACCATCAAGATGAACTCAAATATGGAATGTGAAAAATATATAGAAACATAAATACATGTATAAAACTTATATGCATGATATACCTCTTGAAACATATACTAGTTTAAAACACATCAACTTTACCCTTTACCAAAACAAGTTGCCCAAAAACTAGTTTTGCAATCTCAGCTGATAAACACCCTTTATGACAATTTAAAAACCTAAAAATTCATTAAATAGGAAAAAAAAATCATCCCTATTAACATTATAGGTAATATAAAGAATCAAATCAACCATCTCATGCACCAACCAACTTATTCTTTTAGCAAACAATGTCATGTCATGCAAAGCTAAAACATTTCTTGTCCACAAACTAACCTAGAAATCACATCAAATCAACTCATCATGTGACCAAAATTAAAAATTGGTAATATGTCTGAATTAAATTTACATAAAAAACTATAAATCCTTCCAACTCCACGTGTAAGTCCTTCAACCAAGATGATCTCTGTAAACCACCTGAAACTGCCCCAAAATTGTCCTTTAACCAGCCAACGTAAATGAAGCATACTTGACCATTTAAATGAATCACCATGACCTAAAACCATCATGTAAATCCATTAAAACTAATATAATTCACTTAATGATAATTTAGTTTGTAACTCCTTTGAATAACCTTGTCCCAAACTGAACTTATTCAGAAATTGGCCTATTTGAGTGGGGTCCACTCATCACCACAACCACTACCATACCTTTTAGGAAACCTAGAAAATTTATATACATGTTAAAATCATCATACATGAATTATAAGGAAATTATGGTAACTTAGGAACAATATATCTCCTACCTCTTTTGAGCTAGGGTTTCAAACAAATAAGAAATTGTTTACCTTCTTAATATTCGTTCGTAAAAAATTGATAATGAAATGACCTAATTATTTTTAAAAAAAATTATAGAATAAATTTAGAAATGTACCTAAAATCCATAATGTCCCATTCAAATCACAAAATTTAGGGTGAGCATCAGAAGGGGAAAGTTGATATGGACATGCCCTTCTTCTTGACCCTATTTTACCAAAACTGACATAACTTGCAAAATATTCTTCAGAATAACTTAAATTCTTTTCTCACACTTCAAAGGCACCCCTATGAATTATCTCTAATCATTTTAATGCCTCAAATATCTCTTCTTCTCTCTAGCCTATCTCATTTGCATAACTAGCCCTTAGGGTTTTGCACTGTAAAGGTCGGGGTCAACTTAAAACACCTCATAAAGCATCATATAAAATTTCAAAAATTCCCTAACATACCTATTACATCATGAAAAAACTACCTAAATGGATCCACGAGCTCTCATGGCTCCACATCTCATCCTCATGCCTTCTAACAACCATACCTGGTCCAAATGAGCACATGAACCATGGTCACCAACTTGTATATGCATCCTCAAACTCATGCGAGTTCCTAAAAAATCTCTAATAATTATCTCCATACTTCCAAAATTCTTCTTCAGTTACCAAGAAGCTCATACCACCATGCACTATCACCTAGGCTAGCTAGGTCATGTGAATAGGCTTGCTAGAGTAAGTAATTCTCACTTAATCAAGATGTGTAACCAATACCATACCTGAATCTCCATGCTACCATCACTCTGAAAATCATCTGACTCCACTCCATCATCCACTTTGTCATTAATGAGGTTTTGCATCAATGACAACACCTATACCACAACATGACAACAATCTCCCCCTTTATCTTTGATGGAAAACTACATGAAATTCTCCAAATTTTTATATTAATGACAAAGGAATACTTATCCCTGCATATTTCACCTTCCTCAGTTTCATAGGACCACCATTTGGTTATAAACATCATCCAAAAGTCTCATTCTAGCTCACAAATAAGAAATATCTCTCAAAAACTAATTTTTATCCATTTCCAAGCATGGAAACACTATGATCCCCTTGGAAAAACACATACAACACCTAAACATGCAAAAAATTGTGAAGGGAACATTTTCATACCTATACTTTGGAGTGTAGCACCATCATCCACCTTCTAATCATGCAAAAACTACTCATTTCTCCTCAAACATTATTTTTACCATCATGAGACCACTATAACATCCCCGTACATGAATAAAATTCCTCATGATGATGCCAACAATGATATTCTTGAGCTCAAAAATTATCCTTACCTTCATTCTTGAGATTACTCAAATTTTTCAAGGCATAATCTTGGCTTAACACTACCATCTCTTGCTCTATATACTACACTAGAACTGGAATCCCTAAAATAAACCTTCAGGGCATTTAGAAAACTTTCTCAAGGATATAGAAGCATAATCCAAGTATAATAAATCTTGTTATGACTCCCCCTAGGCTTAGACCATTCATATTTAGTATAAAACACAAACAATTTTCTCTTTACCTTGAATTCATGACTTGGATGATAGACAAACACTTATAAACATCCCTAAAGATTTTTCTCAATCCTTGACAATTAGATATAGATTAGATAATGAAACTTTGAATCTTAACAAACTTCTCCTCAGGGAAAAATACACAAATCATACCTCATATTCCTAGAAAACATTAAGGCCACCTTCTAGAATAAAACATCATTCTCCCCATGTCTGATTTGGATCATACACATCAACTACACTTGTAGTAGAAACTTTTCACACCATACAAGACTTATAATGGACTTACATAATTAATAGAGAGACAAATATGGATCCCCCTTCCTTGATAGAGTGTAATAGGTTTGTATATTGTCATATTACTGTTTAATAGAGGATTCATAATATTGATATACTAGACTCACACCCATAGATAGATATCATAGTCCTCTTTTCCTTCTTAATCACACTATAGACCTTAACATAAACAATATGCACTTACTGACACTTTATCCCCCTATCTTTTTGTCACCTTCACATATTTGCATCTTTCACCTTATATTATGCCTCTTTCTTGATTATCCTTTATAGCATAAATAATATAAAAAGGATCATCTACATGTATTACAAGATCAGACTATAAAACAAAGCATAGCAGAAACCTAACAAGAAAGCACATTTTACAAGCTACTTCAATTATGAGATAATTGGTCTTCATCCCTTTTTCTTCTTAAGAAACAATGCTGAACACTAAGACCTTAAAAATACATAACCAATCCTTCTAAATTAAATCTTAGGCCTGAGACACTTACTTGACATCATGTTATAATTACCAACCCTTGGGGAACAAAATTATTTTCTTCAATAGTCATTCTTAGACCTCTATCATACTTGCAAGTAGCTATACACCTTAACCTTCACAGACCACTAAAACTTTCAATTATGTACCTCACTTTTTATTCAACTTCACTCTTTAACACACCTACAAACTTCAAATCTTTTGAGATCACCTTTTAGCCTTTGAAAAGTAACTACCTTTGTTTTTGGTACCTTGATCAAGACCATACACCTTATAGATCACTGAGAACATTTTGTTATTACTCATTACAGTTCTTAAGGGAATTATCGATTCCTATATTTTCATGATAGAATCAGATTTATTTTCAAACCCTAACAATTACAAGATCCACCAAGAAGTATAATAAACCAAATGAACTTATCAAAAGTTTGATACTTCTTGAACATCCCTGTAGCGTAACATTCATAACCCATCTTAGAAGATATTGCCAATAATTATCAAGCTTCAAACCTTGTTTTACACCTCATAAGCTCACTCAGAACCACGGCAACCTCTTAGGGAAACTTTGAGAAAACATAAGGGTTTATGAATTCAAACCCTTGAAGACATCCCTCAAGCACAAGAACACCTTTGAACATGGATTCAAATTATTCATGTATCAGAGTAAATCCATATCCTTTAGACACACCTCACATGGTCTTTCCTGAAGATATTAATCATACCCTACTTATGATAAGGTAATTGACTAATAATTTACTTTTTCTTTCATAATATTGTTCTCTTTCTCACTGTAGGTGTTTAATTCATCTTGTAAAGCATGTTGGATTATTTCAAAGATAATGATGGGTCATTCTTGAGTCCATGACAATACTACAACCTCTGATAGATTTTTACCAAACTATGAACAAACTATCTTCTCATGACTGTGATCATCCTTGAGATTTATTACTTCACGAGTCTCATACTTGCACTTTGGAGTTCATTGTGCCATAAATTATAAATCCCTTGCAATAGTGTATTTTTCATACCTAATAATAAACCTTCAACATTAAAGACTGTTGTAGAAATCATAGTTTATGCTCTTTTAAAACTAGCCATTGATGACCTTCAAATTTTCAATACAAACTCAGAACACTAATGAATTTTAATTGACTATTAGACCTAAAAAATTTCATTTAGACCTTACCATTGACACATTTCCATACTGACCTTATGATGAGCTTGATAATATCATATCCAAATATTCCTTTACATTTATGAGACATAATGTCTTGACAAACACTGAATGTATGCCTACATAGGCTTATGAATGAGGTACACTTACTCCAATTCATGAAACTTATCTCATATTTGGCATGAAATATATAATAGAAAACTCAGACCAACAACATTCTTTAAGATGCATTTTAAGCTTTTAAGACATTCCTTTTAGCTTTCAAACCCTGACAATGCTATCAAGCTAATGAAGACCTCAACAACACAAAGACCTTTGATTGTGACTAAGTAGAAACCACAACCTCACCCCATGGAATTCAAGGCACATATTTATCATTCAAAATAAAACACTTCTTATCACATCTCATGACTACACATCATGAACCAGAGCTCAGAGCTTAACTTTCATCATAGACTGTAGACACCTTGATGTGGAGACAAACTTCACATACACACCTTACTAATAAATGAAAATGACCTACATACATTATAACATCTATACATTTAACATATGACTATGTAGGAAACCTTTTGACATTGATAGAATTTACATCCTGACATGACTCAAGCATACAAGAAATTAATGACATTGAACACAACTCTTGACACCTTGATTTGACTTCAACGACCATATAGAAACCAACACTAGCAACAAGACTGAGATACACCATCCTTTTAACATTTTTGAGATATATTTATCACACTAAACTTATGAAAATAACCTACACACCTTGAAAGATCAAGATAAACTAAGGCAAAGAACACAACACAACATTTTAGACACCTATTAACAAGGAATCAAAGACTCATGAACATATGAAATTACTTGACATGCCTTATAAAATTTTATGTGTTACAAAATCCTAGAATCCTCAACTTCTCATGAATAGGGGAATGGATGGAATTTAGGCACAAAGGACCTTATTCATTTCTAATCCCCTCTATAAGAGAAAACAATCCTACTAGACATGACTTGGACCTTTCCTTGATGATACAAGAATCTTCTATAACAAACTTCACTTGATTAGGCTACATATCATATTGATAATCTTATCTCTTAGATTTTCTTGCCCTTAATATTTGTCAAAACATCCTTATACTAATTCATGAGAGTATTTTTCTTGAAAAAAAATCCACTTTGTGCTTGAAATCTAATTGTGAACCTTGAAGATCCTATTTGGTGAAAAAGTCTTGCAATATGCCCTTTCTTGTGACACTTATGACATACAACACCATTCTTTATTATTCTTGGTTCAAGCACTCTTAGATTCCATCCACAATCCTTGACTCTATGGAAAATCTCAGAACATGAATGAAATTCACCATTGAAGAACCCTAAACCATTCTTATGAGACCTTTTCTTACAATCTCTATCTCTATGACCAAAATCAAGACAAATAAAGCAATATACATGAAATGAAGAGCCATAACTCATAGCATTAGGTTGTCTAACTGAGTTAGAAATTCTAAAATAAGTTTTCTTAGTCACATTCTCATCTGATTTTGAACTTGGAATAGCTTCACCATCACTCTTCACATGTTTTTCATCAAACCCTAGGACCTAGTTTGTTATCTAAGGCTCTTTGAAATTATAAAAACCCATCAAAAACTTTAGATATATTCTCAAGTTTCTCATATATCTTCAACCTACTAGAATAACTCTTCAAATATAATTGAAGAGATTTCAATTTTTCTTCATTCCTAAAACAAGCTTCCTCTTTCTCCTTTAGGGTTTTAGTCAAATTATCAACTTGTGACTCCAAAAATTGAATGGCTTGTTTATGATTATCTTCCATATCCATTATCTAATCTTGGTAGAAATTAATTTCCAACTCAACTACTTCATTCTTCACCCTTAATGCCACTACATGATCTAAATAATTACCCATTTATTGTGCTTAAGAGGACATCCTTCAAGTTTATAAATTTTCTTCACAAGGACCTACTATGATACCAATTGTTAAAGCACAATGGACTGAGGGGGGGTGGTGAACCAGTCCTACAAAATTTTCAATTCATTAACCATTAATTTCAGTAACCATTAGTATTTAGCCATTCACACACATTCAACCATTACTTATTTAGTGTGGAAAATACCTTCAAATAACCAGAACATGAGAGAATAATCACATAGACATAAGATATAAGTGGGAAACCCTCATGGGGAATAAAACCCAATGAAACTATACTTATATTTCACAAAGAAAAGATATTTAGTGAATCACCAACTTCACAAGGAGCACCAACCCCTAGTTTAGTAGAACACCAACCCCTAATTTAGTTGATCACCCACTCTAAAAGGATGCTAGAACCCCATATGGTGAATAAGAACTAACTAATCCACCTAAATATGTTTGATCTCTGATTTAGCTCACAAACCCTTGCTTAAACCCTATGTCTTCAATCTTTCTCTATCTTCTTATTCTTTGACTTTTATTTTCCCTAAAAAATTACAAAAATGATGTAAAACTTTCCTCAACCTATCATTCTCTTCCTAATCCTTAAAATCATGCACTTATACTTGGAAAACACTCTCTTCTAGGTCGCACTTTTCTCTCCAAGCAACTAGTTCAAAAATGAACTCAAAAAACACCTTTATAGGATTCTCTTCCTCATAAAATAATCATAGGTCAGTCATATACCTCTTGCAAAATAGAAAAAAAAATCATAAAATTTAAATAAAATTGTTACAACGGTCACATATGACCCATATAGGTCGGCCAAGCCAAAAATCACTTGTCATGCACAAACAAGCCTCAAAACCCCACCATTAGAATGAGAAAAAATCCACTCACATAAAAACCATGATTATTAAAGATTTTATATTCACCAAAAATGAATAATATAACATAAGATCACCATAAATGGTCACAAAATTACATTATCCAATCAAATCATTTCATTTGATGGTCCCACTTGCTCATTTCCTTCACAAAACAGGTATTTCCAAGAACCTGATTTTACTTTTGGGCGTCAAGACCCCCCAAGATGAAATAAAATATGGCATGTGAAAAATATATCAAAACCTCATGACCTATAGAAATATTATATGAATATTATACCTCTTGAAACATCCACTGGTTCAAACCACAATAACTTTACCCTCTACCAAAACAAGCTTCCCAAAAACTATTTTTGTAAACTTAGCTAATAAACACCCTTGCTTACATTTTAAAGACCTAAAATGACCTTATATAGGAACAAAATTCACCCCTATTAATTCTCCAGGTTATAGAAAGCATCAAATCAACCATTGTATTCACCATTCAATTCATTCTTTCAGCAAACACTGTCATGTCCTGCAAAGTGAAAACATTTCTTATTCACCCACTGACCTGGAAATCAGATAAAATAAAATCAAAATGAGACAAAACTTATACCATTATTAATATATCTTAATAAAATTTCCATAACATATTGTAACTCCTTCCAAATCTAATTGGAAGGCCTTCAACCAAAATGATCTTTGCAAACCTGAAACTACCCCAAAATTACCTTTTGACCAGTCAACATAAATGAAGAATACATGACCATTTAAATGCATATCCATGATTTAAAACCATCATTTAAATCAAGAAAAACTCACATAATTCACATAATGATCATTTAGTTTGTAATTCATTTGGATAACCTTTTCCCAGATTGAACTTCAGAAATTCTCTTGTTTGAGTGGGGTTCACTCATCACCACAACCACTACCATACATTTATAGAAACATGGAGGAGTACCATATATGATACAATAATCATCCATGCATTATAAATAACTTATTTCCACTTAGGATGAATTTCTCTCATACCACTTTTGATCTAGGGTTTCAAACACATAAGAAGTTATTTACCTTCTTAACATTCATCCATAAAAATTTGACAATGAAATAACCTCATTATATTTTTAAAACCTTATATAATCAATGTAGAAACATCCAGTCACATACAAAGCACACAATTTAGGGTGAGCATCAAAAGGTGTAATTCGAGTTGGAAATGCCCTTCTTCTTAACCATGCTTTACCCAAAATGACATAACTTGCAAAATATTCTTAAAAATAACTCCAAATTTTTATCACACCTTTTCATCATCGATAATAATTTTCATTCCTCAAATATCTCTCCATATATCTATCATATCTCATTTGCATAGCTATTGCTTAGGGATTTGCACTATAAATGATAGAATCAACTTTAACAACCTCATAACTCATCATAGAAACTTTCCAAAAGTATCTAACATACCTAGTACATCATGAATAAACTTCTTACATGTATACATGAGCTCTCATGGCTCCACATCTCATCCTCATGCCTTATAACAACCATACCTTATCTAAATGAGCACTTGAATCATGGTCACAAACCTATATCTACATCCTAAAACTCATGTGAGTGACTAAAAAATATCTAATCATACTCTCCATGTTTCTAAACTACTTCTTAAGTTACCAAGAATCTCATACCACCATGCATTATCACCTAGGCTAGCTAGGTCACCTGAATAGGATTATAAGAACAAACAATTCTCACTGAATAAACGTGTGCAGCCAATACCATTCATGAATCTCCATGCTACCATCAATATGAGCATCATCTCACTCAACTCCATCATCCAATTTTTAATTAATGAGGTTTTACATCAATGACAACACCTATACCACAACATGCCAATAAAATTTGGTAAACTCCACAATTATATCCTACACACACTTTTTAAACATAATCTATAATATGAAAATGAAAAAATAAATTCATAAAGGCATGTAAATTAAACTAAAAATTAGGTATAAAAAAATAGCACGAGATAAAATTGGGTTAAATACATAATATTGCACAATAGACAAGCTCTAGGAAGGTAGAAATAATTCCTTTATTAATCCAAGAGGTGAAACCAATACAAAATATAACTCATGAACCCTGATCTTCCACTTAGAACAAAAAACTACTCTAGGATAATGAATAGAACATGTAGATATGTATTTTACAATGAATACCATATATTTTTCTAGAGAATTGAGATAGATAATAAGAGGAAATAGGTTAAACATGCAAGTCTGATCAATAAAAAATAGAAAATCATGAGAGTGATGCATGCCCATACTAGCCTTCTACTCTAGAAATAGATGATCTTGATTGAAACAAGAGAATTTATGCATGGGAGAGAGTAATTCATGTTAAAAATAGGAAATCTTACTCTTAGGAAAGGAATTTGGTGTCTCTTGCATGATATTGCTAATTTTAACAGCCTATGTTTGATAAAAATGGAGTTCTATTACATGATTTACCATACGTACATTTTCATAATCTAAATTTACAATATTATTATGAAATCATGCCCCTTTTAACCTCATGTGTGATCAAAATATCAACTTCAGTGAATAAAATAACTAAAAATATATCATTCGACATATTTGGAATATTTTTCAGGTAGTGCGGTGATCCATAGAACTAGTGGAATGAGTAAACACTTCTCTCTATACCCGCTATAGCCAAATTAACTATTGTTTGATCTTTGGGTGGAGATGCAAAGATGTGGGGGAAAGACATAATGAGGGAACAATTACCACTATTCCCTTTGGATCTGATATCAGTGATCATTGTTACTTTTATTTTCTCTATCCTTTAGTCATCCACATCATGAATTTAGAGAACAAACAAAATCTCAACATTTTTCTTTATGTTCCTTTAGTCGACTACATTAGGAGTTGAAAGAAAACACATAACCTCAACACTATTCTTTATGTTCCATGGTAGGGAAAATTAACCAATTACGGCATATTTTCTTTACTATCATGCATGGTAGTTTCAAAGAATGGATGGAATGAGGGAAGTGTTTCCTCTATTCACTCAAACTCTGACATAACTGATCACTTCACCTTTATCTTTCTATTGACATTTGCGGCCACTTAAGGAACAAAAAAATTATGGAAATATTCCCATAGTTCCACTAAGTTCCAATTTTACTGATTATTTTCCACCTTTCCTCTTCGTGCATCATTTACAGGGTTTCAGAGAACTAAAGGAACCTAGGAATCATTCCTTAAGTTCTACCAATGGCTAATGTTTTTGATGTTATATTTGGTGTTGAGTTTGAGTGAGGTGTTAAAATGGAGGAATCGAAGAATGCAGGAACATTTCTCATTATTCCAAAGAACACAAATTCTACAAATTTTCCTTTTCAAGAAGTGTAGGTGGAGGTGTAGGGAATAGGTAGAATAGTTCCACTTTTTCCTAAAAAAGATGATTTTTTCAATTTTGCCCATTTTTGACCCAAATTTTTACAAAGTTTGACTAACTCCCTAGCAGGGAGACTCAATAAGATGGACGAAAATTCCCAATGCACTGAAAGTTGACCATACTTGTAAATTTTTAAAAATTTCATCAATACATGACAACACCATGATAATTGGGGTTAGTTTTGGATAATAATTCGGTGAACTCTAGGGGAAATCTTCTTGCTAGATGTAAATACTAGTTTCCTTGAATTATTAATTGGGAATAAATTCAAATCAAACTACTGTAACTTCTTGAAACCATGTGAACACTAAAAATACCTTCCCCAAATAACAACAATTTTTTCTAGAGCACTTATTAGAAAACAAACATACCAGAAAATTACACATGGCACACAGAGATAGGAAAACTAAGATAACAATGTGCAAGAAGAACTTGGAGGAAAATAAAAACAATAAACTACTATGTACAAGGGTAAAACATGACCTTAACAATTTTTGAGCTATATTCCATTAACAGGGATGTGTAGATCCTCACTATTCAACTCAGAGAGATAAAAAGCATTGTGTTTGGAAATTGTAATCAGATATGGTCCACTCTAGAAGTAGTCAAACTTAGTGTGTCTTCCAAGCTTGGTTCTTTCTTCATCCCACTTGATCACTATATATCCTTCTCTAAACATTCTTGCAAGTAATTTCTTGTCAAATTATCTCTTCACTTGAGCTTTATGAATCTTCATGGTATTCATTGCATTGTTTCTTACTTCTAATTCCATTAACTTTTCATGTTTGATTGACATTGAATCCTCCTCCATCATTTGCATCTGCTTTATGAGATCTAGAGCTGGTAATTCATAATAAATAGGAAAAATTTGTTCCCTACCACATACAAACATGAAATGAGAGTTTCCAATTGACCTCTTAGGAGTAATCCTACCAGACCATAAGGTTGATTTCATTTTTGTGTTCCACTCTAATTTTCCTCCATAGTTATTTTGATAATTCTAAGGAGATTTTTGTTAGTTTATTCTGCCAATATATTCCCTTGAGGATAATAATTGGAAGATGTTGACAAATGAATTTTGAGTTTGAATACCCATGTATTGATTCTTGTGCTAAGGAAAGATAATGGATTGTCTGAGATAATTTTAGTAGGCACATCAAACCTTATGACAAGAATTTCATAAAAGTCTAAAATTGAAGTTTCATTTTCTTCTTTCAAAGCTACTACTTATGTCCAACGTGTGAAATAATCCATAGCTATGAGAACCCATTTTTGTCCTGCACTAGAACGTGGGTTAATCATGCAAACAAAATCTAAACCCAATTGTATGAAAATTTGATCTACTTGAATAGGTTGAAGAGGAAGAGATCCCAACTTATTTTTTCCTACAAAAATAGCACACTTTGAACACTTTGTTACCTGTGCATGAGCATCTTTGAATAAATATGGCCAATAGATATAGCCAATTATCTTTAAACACTGGATAATTCTCTATGAAACTCTTCTAAAACATGCTCAATCTGATCTGAATCAACACATCTCAAAATAATACCATTTACATCCTTTCTAAACAAAATATTATCAACAAGAATGTAAGGAATGGAAAGTAACCTAAAATACCTCCTTTTTTATTATCTAAACATTGTGGGAATCATCTAGTATGAATAAAATGGACCATGTCATGAGTCCAAATTTGAGGTAATGAAGGAACAATTGTTCCTTGACCATTTTCGAGCACTAAAACCTGATTTTTATCATCATGTAAATCTGAAGCTAGTTGCTCACAAAACCCTATTACTCTTACCATTTTAGTAGCTTTTATGTCATAATTATACTCCATCACTTTTATAATCCAGTTTACCATTTTCTCATTTAAATCAATTCTCAAAAGAAACTCTTTAACACTTGGATGAAAAACCATTAAATGAAACTTATTATTTGAAACCAAATTTTTGAATTTTTTGAGACTTATAATGATTGAAAGGAGCTATTTTTAATAAAATAATACATTTTCTCACAATCTTCTAATCCTTGACTAGAAAAAAAATTGGGTGCTCCAACTTTTCATCATTTCACTATACTAACATGGCTGATAATGTGTCAATTGTTCCAAAAGCATATAAAATGAAATATTTTCTAAAATCAATATTGGTAAGTATTTAATATTGTGAAATAACATGTTTGATTTCTACAAAATTATTCTTCCCCTCTATTTTCCAACTGAAAACCATGTTTTTTCTTAGTATTGAAGTTAATAGCTTCACTAAATCTGCAAAATCTAGAATGAATATTTTGACAAAATTAATTCTACCCAGAAAAATCTATAATGCCTCCTTATGATTTGGAAAAAATAAAGACAAAATTTTAGTTACCCTTTCTTGATCAATGGTAAGACTTTTCTAAGAAAAAACATGATGCAAAAATTTACCTTCATGGACTAAAATTTTTACTCTTTTTTGGATTCAGAGATAATCCATACTGCCAGCACCTTGCAAAAATGTGTCTGATATGAACTAGATGATTCAGAACATGCTTGGAAAATATAGTTATGACATCAAAATATACAAGAACACAATTATTAATCAATCCTTGAAATTCCAAGTCCATTGCACATTAAAATGTGGATCTTTAATTTTACAGTCTAAATACCATTTTCTTGTATGCATACATGCCCCATTTTATAGTAAATGTAGTTGTTAATTGGTTTGATTCTTGCACCACAATTTTATTATGCTAGGAATAACCATTCAATAGTGAAAAATGTTTCGATCCATTTACCATTTATAAGATTTTCTCCATTAATGGTAAAAAATAATGATCTTTTAAATATTCCCTATTCATATATTTGACATCCACACACATGAGTATTTATCCATTTTTCTTTCTCATAGGAACTAAATTGGCAACCCATGATGAATGCTTCACAATGAAAATGATGTTATATTTGATTAATTTATCCAAATCTTGTTTCATGAGAGGTTCAACCTTAGGATTTATGAGTATTTACTTTTATCTGACTGGTTTTGTATTTAAATAAAAATCTATTATGTGTTGAGCTAAATATAGATTAAAACCTTAAATAACCATATATACATGCAAAAACCTCATCAAATTCATGAGAAAGTTAAAAAAAATAAAATTCATCTTGATTACATACCTTACCTAACTTGAGTGTTTTTTTTTGGTGTGAGGTAATTTCCTTATCATCGTCGAGGTATTGTCCACCTCACATGGTGAGTCATCTCACTCAGGTGAGGTCATATTTCTGTAAGACTTATATGATATATGACATATTTTTTCATATTATCTGTCATTTTCATATGCGTCATTGATGTCATAGAGAGTTACACTCCATCCTAGGAATTGTAACTCCTTTTCTCCTCATGAGAGAATGATTGTCTAGGCATGGGAGTTACACAACACTCCCATACGTACCCTCTTGTTTTGATCTATGAACATTAATAGATTATTTCCCATTATGCATGATTCTTGTTGTTTGATTAAACTCTTGTTGATTACTTGGAGCATGTTCAATTTCATTGGAGTGCAGAATTGTTGATTTGTATGTAATTCCATTTGATCCTCACAATATAATCTCAGATGGTATCAGAGATATGATTTGGTAAATTTGTACGTACATTTAATAGTTGTTAAATACTTACAGTTTCATTTCTATCGATTCTCATGTAAGGTTTTAAATATTTTTATTGATCGTGCTAATATGATGTTTTTGTTTTATGTACGTGTAATTTTAGGGATTTCTCTGCTAGATTTGGATTCCTGTAGTTATCTATGGTAGACATCTTAGTTTTGGAGGTATTTATAGTTTACTAGTTTTATTATGTTTTTTTCATAAAATTTTAGTTTTTTGAATTTATTCTTTTAAATCTATCTCTCTCCTCCTTCCTACCATTCTTAAACCCTTATGTTCCTTTACTCTCCTCCAGCTCTTTGCCAACTCAATGAGTTTCCCACGAGCTCCTCTAGCTTTCTTATGTGACTTGTTAACTCGGCCCTGCATCGGCCTCAACTCGACCCACCGAGTTGATCTCATCCTAGCTTGCTCGTCCTCACAAGACCTTTCTCCCTCCTTGTCTGTTGCATTGTTTGTTTTCCAAGGCTAGGCCCTACCTTGTTTTTCTCTCCTCTTGACTAGATTGTGATTAGTTACCCCTACATGCAGAGGATCTTCCTAATATCATTCTAGATATTTGTGATTTTGTTTTTGCTAGGCCCTATCCTTATTTTTTGGTGCTTTCCCACTCATAATTTCCTTTTCAGCTAAAATTTCAGAGCCCCCCCATGCTTTGCATTAACTTCATGCCCATTTGCATTTCTTTCAACCTTGGCTTGCAAAAGCCATAATTGTGCCCTCCTACCTATGGCATTCCCTTAGTTATTTGTAACTTGTGTTGGCTCAAGTTTTATCTGCATTAAATATACCCTGTAATCCTTACATCTCTAGTATTATCCACAACTCACCCTCAACCCTACGTGTAATCCACTCCACCTCTGCTCGGCCTAAGTAAAATTTTACCTTGACAAATCACTCACAGAGTCTCCTCGAGCCCCTCCCTCACCTCTCCACATGACTCACCCTACTTGTCCTCTTAACCAACTATTTTACCTTATCCTTCCTTTGCTAAATTTCAATCTCACTTTTTATTAAGCTTTTTATATTTAAAAATAACTTAGGTATATTTATTTAGCCTAGGTTTTTTATTAGCATAGATTTGATAATTAATTTAGATAGGGATTTTTCAATTTGTTTAAGGAAGGATATTTATAATTTTTTAAACTAGGTCATTAATCTTAATTAAATAAGAGGTTAGTTGATTTTTCAAATTAGAATCTGTTATTTTTTAAATAATTTTTAATAATTAAATCAACTGGGTAGATTATTTGCAAAACTAGCGGTGTTGGGCATTTTTGACCGGTTACTTTTGGAAGTGTGTTTTTCACTTGCCGAAGGATTTTTCACATTTCTAGAGTCCTTTTGACTCATTTTGAGTCATTTTATCTTTGTAATCAAAATCTTGTTATTACTTGTGAGATAGTGAGCATGTACACCACAACCTTATGACAAGAGAGTTCCTCGTAACATGCGATGTTGTTTCTCATAGAAGACTTAGTTTTTCTCTCTTCTTATTTTTTTTCATCGTTTTGTGTTTGTTATGGTGTTGATTTTATGTGATCTCTCAAAACTTGATTATGGTCTCCACACTTGTGCATTTTTATGCCAATTTCAATGTGAGTGGACAACTATTTCATGATGCACAATCACATTTGATTGTAATCAACTCACTAAACTATAAAGTGTCGCAAACAGGGGGTTAAAATATTATTCTGGGGTGTGTGTACACTTTATTTTTGTATTCTCTCTTTCTATCTCTTCATGATGGATTCTAGTTCAGTTTCGTTTCTCACACCGTTTATCTTATTTGAATGGAGATCAAAAATGGTTATGAAATTATGGGGTTCATATCACTATGGGAGTAAATAAATAACCAACAACTGAACCCAAAAAATATAGGTGGTTTAGCCGATATGATGAAGCCTTAGGTATTCTCTGTATGTACATATATCCCAAATTTCTCTTCCATAACACTCAATGGATCCTGGAAAAATATTGACTATATTTTTGGAAAATAAGATGACATGATATCACATGAGTTAGAGAATGAACTACTAGGATTAACTTTTAGTAACTTTGATAACCTATAGGCCTTATTCTCAAAAAAATTCCACAGTATATTACTATTGAAAGAATGTGGAGTTGAGAAAAAGGATGCCAAGATGATTTTTTCAATTATTTCTAAGATTTTCCCTACATACTTAGTATTGATTTCTTCCTTCCATGCCATGAAAGAAGATCTAGAGACTTCTTAGAAGATGCCCTCATTTGACAAATTTTCATCCCAAATCATTGAAGAATAGGATAAGTTAATTTAAATGAGAGCACTCAATTCTAAATCACATGCCCTTATAGAAAGTATTGGTAAGGGAAAAGTAAGAAACATGAAAATAAGAAAGAGAAAAAAGACCAAAATAAGAAGGAAACCATGACCAACCAAACCCAAACCATATCTAACTCAAACACTTCTAGTTTTGAGCCTAAAGTGAAGAAGGAAAACTTTAATTTTTCCTATCACAAGAAGACAAATAGATCACCTAAATCATTTACTTGATAGTAATAATATAGGTGTTCCTTAGTCTATCAATAAAAATTCTCTAAAGTCTGATTATTCCGAGCAAAGGAGTATAAATATGAGTAGAATAAAGGACATGACCTTATAGCTAGAGTTTATCCTTCATCGAATTGGATAATTGATTCTAGTTCCTTACACCACATTGGTTCTTCACATGTTGATTTCACTAAAATTGAACCATGTGGCATGTCCCAATTCAATTTGGGTGATGACACTTTAGTGTCGGTTACTGGTAGTGGATTGGTATAAGTAGAAGGCAAATTATTTAACCATGTTGAGTGTTCCCAATCTCTCTACAAATATCCTATCGGTTTACCAAATCAATCATCTTGGTGAAGGAATGTGAGTGGAATTTAATCCTAACTTGGTGATTATTCGTCATCTTCATAGTGAGTCTACAGTGGTTGAGGGAAATTTGGATCATTGGTCACTATTGTACATCTTATCCCATATTACTTCTGATTCTACACCCATTGACTTTTTTACTCATGCAGATGAGGCCAGAAAGATATGACATGATCATTTTGGTCATCTAAACTAACATTACCTTGAATAGTTGAGACATAATGAGATTTTCAACAACTTACCCCACATCAAATTTGATATGGATATTTGTGAGGTTTTTTCTCTTAGAAAGCACTCTGAAGAAAATTTTGTCAAAGAAAATGCCTAGGGAGATTCTCGTCATTTGGATCTTGTGCATAGTGACAGTTATAGCCCATTCACATATCCTTTGTTTTCTATAGATATTTATATACTTACCTTAATTGATTAATTTTCATGTTACAATTGGGTGTATTATATAAAATAGAAATCTTAAGTTTTCGATCACTTTGAAGACTTCAAGGCTCTTGCTGAGAAATAAGATGGAAGGTTTATGAGGGTTCTTCAAAATGATAATGTGTTGGGAACTCTGTCAGTGTTGTCATTGATGTCAAGACACATTAATTTCAAAGGGAGTCTAATTCATGATGATGTCATTGATGTTCATGGAGTCAACATGAGGTGTCTAGTGGCATAGAGAAGTGGCATGATGTATATGCATGGTCTTACATAGTTATTATAATCTAGATGTTGTAAATGAGCTCAAAATAAGGTGAGATGTTTCTAAGGATGTATAAAATATTTAGAGATATGTGGTAGAAGTGTGTAAGTGTTTGCAAGGCGAAGTCAGGTCAGTTTTAGTGAAGCAGGTTTTGAGACTAGTCATTCTAGGCCTAGTCTTAGACCTAGTGTATAACGTACGAAATGGTTGCATGAGGTATGAAGTAAGGAAGATTTTTTCAAGCATGTAAGGATTTTTTTTGGTATTGCATAGTAGGTGTATAAGGTTTCCAAGGTCATAATTTAGAAGTATAGTGCACATTGAAGGTCCTATTGAAGCAAGATCATGAAGATAAGGCTAAGACGCATGGGAAAACCTTGGTGATTGGAAATATTTAGAGGTGTACAAACATATATGAGAATTGGGATAGCTGAATGGTGTAGCCTATAATTCAATTATACAAATCCAAAAAAACCCTAGACATGTTGGCACATCACTTAGCCTAAACAGAGCGCTCACTCGAAGCATGAAAAGGTATCAGGTCCCTCTTTAAGGTTGCTATTGTAGGATGTTATCATGATGAAGACTTAAGAGATACATATGGTTCCATTACTAACACATCATCCCATAGAGCATACCAAATCTATCCCTAAGGGAGAACATAATTAAGTACTAACCATGATGAGATAAAAAACATACTAGATTCAGATACACACAAAACTAACACTTAGATTCAGCCAATATCCTCCATTATATTAATTGTAATAAATAGATAGAAGCTTCATTACAATAACAATAGTATGCACGTAACATATTTAACAACATATATCTATATATATCTCCTCTATTCCTTTTTCTATTACACAATTTACTACACACACACACACACACACACACACACACACACACACACACACACACACACACACACACACACACACACACACACACACACACATAATGGTGGGAACTTACCATTCACCACTTATCCATTCCCAAAATAGGTCACATGCTATTATTAGCCACGTGCTTTTACAAAACTAGCCACACATGCAAGTGCACTAACAATAGACTACTGATAGTTAACTAACAATATTAGATCTATTTCCAGCTTGTGTCCATGAAAAGTGCTTTGTATCTAATCCTCCAAGAATAGATAATGCATGGTGCACATGTCTCTGCTTCATTTGTGTGCTCTGCACACCATCTCTAAAAATAGATCTTCATGAGTGAAAACGGGTAAGTCCTGAAAAGCTGAAATTCTGTTATGTGTGTGTGTGTTCTCCCTTTCTGTTCGTGCCTTTGAATATGACTCATTTTCCAGCATGGACTTCTTGTGTGCTTGCTATCAAGTGTTCTCTGATCAAAATTACCCCACACTAATTTCATTGTCACCCCGACAATGGTCATCTCCAAAACTGAAGTAAATAATTGAAGAATGTAAAGAAGTAAAGAATAGAAGAATGGAAAGAATGAAAGAATGTTTTTACTCTGCAGTCTCTACTTCTATAACCAGAACAACTAATTTAGGATATTCTTGTTTTATTTCAGCCTCTAAGGTCTTCCACTTAGCGAGTGCTTCCTTTTCTCTTTTTGGAATGTCCATAACAATAGACTCCAGTTCATCTTTCACGATCTCTTCTTTCTCATTTTGAAAGACTAACACAATGCTATACATTACAGTCATCCTCCCTTCTAGTAAATCCATCTTCTGCATAATGAGCTTCCCAATATCCTCCACTCGAATCTTGTGTGGTTCTTAGGCTACTGACATGGCCTCACATTTCTGTTTAACCATTGATAATATTTCTGTGCGGCCCAATTTTTCATCCTTAATCACTTTATGGACCTCATTGTTCTCCTCTAGGGTTTTTATGTTAATGAGCACCTATGGAGCTATGTAGATGTTCAAGGCTTGGTCTAATTTCTTCAGTTCTTCTTGCAATGCTTGCAAAAATCCTTCATATGATGTAATATTCTACATCACTGAACCCTTTCCACGTTCAGCCTCTTGTGCTTGATCCTTTGGTGTTGACATGCACAAAGGTTCATATTTAAGTACTAGGTCCACCAATGTACCTACATAGTGTATTATCAAAGGAAATGTCTTTGGAACCTTTGGCTCTAACTATGGCCTAACTCTTATGATATTATCACCAATTTCATCTGTGATGTTGATAAACATAGAGTTCTTCTTCTGTGCTAAGTCTTTTTCCTACGTTAGGCATGCTATCTCCCCATACTTAGTCTTAATCTCTTCCATGAGCACCCTAATTGTGGCATCCTTGTCCATATTCTACCTCATCACCTCTGTTGAGACTTTCACCAATGCATTGCTTACCTGTTTATCTAACATGACAGTAAGATTTACTGTCATGTGTCTATCCTAAGGTGTCTTCTTTAACCTCCTCAATACGCATGAATCCTCACAAACATCAAAATATAGCTCATTCATGTGTGTGTGCATGGACCATAGAAAATTCTTCCCTGTGCACACTGTAGCCATATTTTCATCCATTAACTCTCAGCCATATAAGTCCTTTAGTGACAGTGTGCTTTGGTAATGGGCACAGATAATTTTACCTGCTTCCTCTACATAACCCATGGCTGGTGGAATGTGCTCTCCACTTGCTCTTCTAGACCTTGGTTGCTTAGGAACTTGAGCCTCCAGAATTGGGACTTGTGCCTTCATGTCCTGAGAAGTCTCTGTAATTCTCTCATCTGTTCCCTTTTCCTCCTCTTCTCCTTGCTTCATTTATTCATCCTTTTGTTCTTCTTTGTTCTTTATAGGTGTAGGAGAATTAGATGCGCTTTCCTCTAAATCTTTTTCCTCCTCATTCAACTTCAATTTCCTTCTCTTTTTCATGGTTGTCTCCTTATGTGGAGAGAGTCTGGGTGATTTGTGCACTATTTACGAAGTAGCACCCTGGGTCCTTGTTCTCCTTAATAGTCTCTTAAATTTTTGCTCTCCTTGGACTGCATCCAAGTCCTCATCATCCCCATCTTGTGGCTGAGGTGGTGTAGTGGCACACTCACCTTCATCCTTGTTCGTAGGATGTCTTCTACCTCTATGCTCCAAACCACCACTATCCTCGTGCTCATCCTCCTCATCCTCTACTTCAATTGGCTGTGTGGGCTTAGGAACTAGGATGTTCTCCATTGTGTGCTTACCATTTGGTGGTGTTGGAAGTACAAAATCATCCTCCACATACTTGTTATTCTGTTATTCTCCAGCTTGGGCTTTAGTTAGAGGTACACCGGTGCTACCCCAATATCTCCCACAACCAAAATTACTAGTTTAATGATCAATACATATGAAATTATCCTTTCAATATATGCACCCCACCCTGGATAAACATATTTCTTCCTTAGCATGTGGTATTCACAATCTAACTTGTTCGCATTAAACTTTAAGCGCCGTGTGTATTAGAACTTGTGTACTGATGCTTCGAAGTACCTTGCTATGAAGGCATATGGTAACTTACACCAAGGGATTCATGCTCCATCCTTCATGACAAACCATGATATGTAAAAATGTTGTTATATAGCAAACTAAAATACCTTTCCAACCACCGAAGGTAAGTCCTTGGGGATGCGCCATTCTTCTTCAAAGGCTGTGCGGAGCCTATCGTACCACTTCTTAGCCCTTTGCTTGACTTGTTCTGTCATGGATCCTTCACACAAGTACCTTTTGAAGCATTCAGCTTGTGACTTGTGCTCCATGGGATAATACCATATCTTCTCTTTTGTTTCATCAGGTACTCCGATCTCCATGAACATCAGCGACAACAGAACAACTCCAAAGATGATCCTTCCTCCTGTGTGCACTTCCTCAATGATTGTTTCTATAATGTAACGTGAAATATTGTAAACTACCCCTTAAGACATTTTTTAGCAATGTGTACCCATATGGTATTCACTTGTGACTACCTTTCTTGGTCATTTAGCTTTGTAACGAGATGTGTGGCTACTTCCACAATTAGATATTTCTACAATTTATCAATGTCCATGTCATGCAGAACCTTTGTATACCCCAAATCCTTTCTAGTTTCCAATATTACGACCTTATATGTTAAATCATATCACAAATATTCTCCTATGCCCTTTAATCCTGTTACCATAGAGATGAGCGTGGTTGAAATTCTGGCTCTGCATCCTACAAAGTAGAAAAAATATTCATGCACTCTACTCATGAGCCATTGGTAAAAGGGCTCATATTTCCCAAAGGAAGGGAGTTTGTATAGCTGGTAAACTCCAATCTTCTTTAAGATCTTCTCGCTAGCATCGTATACATCGGCATGTCTTCCACTGTGCATTTATTTATCTTTGTGTTCAACAAGGCATCAAGTGCCTTCTTATTCTATGTGGTACAATGGTTGTACTCACTCACCTTACTTTTCCTTATGTGAGAATCCCATTCTTGACCTATAATAACCCTCTATGGATATTACATTTCAGAAAAAATAATTTCGGGAGCCATCTCCTTTTCTTCTTCGACCACCTTCTTCTTTCCCTTAACTCCTGCTGCAACTACTTTCTTGGGTCCCATTTATACCTTGCAATCCTTTGTATATACTTGCCTCTTGAACTATATAATTTGTGAATCAAACCCTAGCTCGATTCAATGTGCCCTAGGTGAAATCAAGTTCCCTCGCTCCACTCTTTTTCCTTGCTTCGCTCAAACCCTTTACCACTGGGGACACAAGCAATTTGTTTGCACAAATCTCTTCATCACAACTGGTTACACACCTCTCGCACCTCAATTCGATCACTCAGCTCTTATCACTTAGCTATTTTTCAAATACTCTTGATCGCAACAGTAAAAATGAATTTATATCCCATCCTTATATAGATTTTCAAATTTTTGATGCATTCATTGCTCCACCTACCAAATATCCTCTCATTAATTGATCAATTTCATTCTTTCCGCATGTTACATTTTACCGCCCTAGCTATAACCTTCTAGTGTGCCTTCCTACCCTCTTGTCATAGAATTCTCTTCAACACGCTTCCTTGCACTCGAGTACCTCATCACTACACCTTCTACTGGTAGTTGTTATGGCCGTTGCTTACTATTGATGTGTAATCACAAAACCCTTAAATGTATGTAACTTGATGGGTTGATACTCCCAGTGTGATTGCATAACATGGAGCTTCTCCTAATGTGTGGGACTTTGCAATCAGGAGAGCTCTCCAGATGAAGGTCAGTTCTTATTCCTTTGTTCAGGTGCACACATACAATTTACAGAGGATCTACTCTAAAATCTAATCTAACTTGCCAAGGAGACAAGGTTAAGAAGATGTAAAAAAGAAATGAAATCCTAAGCTAAAGAGGTGATAACACCAAGAAAAGGATTGGAATATCCTACTGAGGGATAGTAGAGAAGAAAAATGTAGTTGGAAGAGGCCAGATAGCTGTGACACGGTCCCAAATCTATATTCACCAATAAATATCCATAAAATACAATGTCATAAACCTGTAAATGAAAGGAAGTATGCACAAAAATAGAACAACAGTAATAGAGAGGCAAGGGAGTATAATAAACTAAATGCAAGGGTTGAGATAACACCACAAACAAAAATTTTATTGTTCCAAGAATATACACAGTCTATTACATTTGTAGAATAATGGCACAATTTCATTTATAGAGCCCATGAGAGAGGGTTTGTAGCTTAATGGTGTTGAGAAACCAATTTTACAGAGTTTTCCCACATCCTAGAATAGGCCCCTCTCAAATGAGAAGTGTTTACAATATATAGAATTGTGGAGGGAAGAGAGAAAGAAGAGAAACTCAGATTTTTACTCCCACCCACCAAAAACATTTATTAAATGATCTAGAAAATTCATGGGAACCTCTAAAAATCCATTCTCTAATGTACTCTAGCTTGTTGGAGAAGAAATCAGACCATATTGTATTAAAATCGGTGATCGGAATGCTTAGAACTGCACTTTTTAGAGCCGAGTATGGTTTCCTATTTTTCACCCATCTAACCTTTCCAAAATTAAAATTTCATGATTTTATGGTTTAGAGGATGTCGAGACCTTTCCAACAATATAAAGTTTGTTGAATTTTGAGCATCGGGTCAAAAGTTATGCCCATTTGAAAATTTGTATTAATGCGCACAAGAAATGGTGAAAATGCAAATTTGCAAAATGGGCCTAAAGCCCGAAATTGGAAAATTTGAAAAAAATCCCCCCAGGCCCCCAAGCCCGAAACCCCACGCTCCCAAGCTCGAAATTGGAAAATTTGCAAAAAAAATCTCCCCATGCCCATAACTTGCAAAATATGAAGAGTTAGAAGGACTTCTTTATATTTTCGGAAAGGGGAAGAAATTTCCTATCAGATGAAGATGCTTTCGGGAATCATTAAGTACTTAAAGTATGTAAAAAATCATATTGAAGCAATAAAAGGGGGAAAATGGTGTTAGTTGACCAAAATTAAACATGAGCTTATTTTGGACAACAATTTGGTGACTCATCGGGGTTATCTTTCTGTCATATTAAATCTGGCTAGCTTCCTGTAGCATTCCATTAGGCATGGAGTCTTTTTGGTAGTCTCATATCTGATCTGGGATTGCCTTCCGCTGCTTGCACTCTCATCCTTTGTAAGAAGACCTTGAAGTCGAGGTTTGTGAGAGTAGAAAATTTCCTGAAACTTGGAAGATTTTCCCTCATTGTTCTTCTGCGAATCTAATTTGTTGGAGTGCAATGAAAAAATCCAAACCTACTATGATATGGATACTCTAATGATTTGATTCTCTTGTGGCTACAAGTGTCTTCCAGGACTGAGATGAACTGTATATAAACATACACCAGAAGCAATAGAGCATGTGCATCATCACTTAGGGAAATGAAACCTATTCTAAAAAAATCAACAATGTGCATAAGAACTTGGAGAAATTGGAAATCCTAGACTAATATGTACAAATGTGAGAAATTCTCCTTTTAGTAGCACTGTTTGAGATAGATCCCATTGATTGGAATATGCAATTATTTACCACCCAATTTAGCCATCTGGAACACATTGCTACCTTTGCATTCGGTGATCATGTATAGGCCACTCCATATGGCATCAAACTTGGAATACTTACCTGGTTTTACACGATCAACATCCCACTTCAGTACCAAGTCTCCAACTTGGAATGTCCTGGCCTTAGCTTTCTTGTTAAAGCTCTTTTTGATCAATGCTTGATCCTTCTCCATAGTATGCTGATGAGGGTTGTCAATCCTTTCCATTAATAATGTCAATCTAGGTTGGTGTATGAAGGTTGTATGCATTAAGAGAAGAAGATCTTGGAAAACAACTCCTTTAAACACAAACCAAACTTGCATAAAATAAATCACACATGCAGAAATTTAAAGACACACTTGCAGAAATGTAAACACACTTACAAAAATATAAAGGAACGCTTGCATAAAAGAAATCAAACTTGCAGAAATGTAAACACACTTGCATAAATTAATTTTTTTGAATTGGAAATAACTGAAAGATAAAAAGTCACCTGTAGGTTCACAACAAAAATTGTACTGAAGAAGGATCACATAACATGAAATCAGAAGTTTACAACAAAATAAAAATTACAGAAATAAAGAAACAAGCATTAACACATTGATCCGTATTCCCTGGAATGAGTGGCCAGCTCATTCCTTGGAAGAGGACTTAATTCATACTTTTAATTAAGAAATTGCAGAATAACTTTACTTTAAAAGATTGGAAAAGAAGAACAGATCTTTTTTTCTTGGGAGAAAGGAATTACATATCTAAGTGTGGAAGGTTGCATTTATAATTCATGCATCCAACCAACTCCTTATTTTAGGAAATACAATATGATCTTATATTTATTCTAATCCTAACAACTAAGATCTCCATCTCCACAAAATATGGAGAGAGATATATTATTGAGGTCAAAATCTTATCTTACTTATTTTACGAAGATTTGCTCGCAAATATTCTCCTTTCTTTTCGGTAACAAGAACCATAATGATTTTATTTTTCTACATTATTGGAAGGAGGATTTTTCTCAAAATATTATTTTGACCGAATACCTTTATTGGATTTTCCATTTGACTTTGTTGTTTTTGACTGTGGAACTTTTGATGCTTGTCTGATACGCTTTTTCCTCGGACTGCAGTTCACTAAAAGTTAGATTTATTTTCATTGGTAAAACTTGTTACAAATATGAATGAGGTTTTTGTTAAACACATTTCTATGAACAAAAACATCTCAATTTTTCTTTTGACTTTTCTGTTTTTGTTTATGGAACTTTTAGTACCCGTCTGATACATTTTTCCTCAGACTGCAGCTCACTAAAATTTAGATCTTTTTTCATTGGTAAAACATGTTACAAATTTGAATGAGGTTTTTGTTAAACACATTTTTATGAACAAAAACCTCTCTCAGATTTTCTATTTGAATTTTTTTTTTGTTTATGAAACTTTTAGTGCTCGTCTGATACACTTTTCCTTGGATTACAACTCACTAAAAGTTAGATCTCTCTTTATTGGCAATTCCTATAGCAAATATGAATGAGGTTTTTTTAAACATGTTGTTATGAACAAAAACCTCTCTAATATTTTCCATTAGATTCTTTGATCTTTCAAAATTCCTAAAAAACTGTCAAAATCTGCTTAGTTCTGAAACTAAGATTGCAAGTTCTGGAACTAAGCCCGTGAGTTCCGGAACGAACTTAAAACAACTATAACTTTTGCATACGATCTCATATTGAGATGATTATTTTTTTGAACTTGCATAATTTTTCAAGAGGAATCTGAATATGAAATCATATTTGAGTTTAGATATACCATCCATGATCAATTCCACTTTTCTCAATACTAGCATTATCTTTCCTTTATGGCCTGCATACATAAGACATTGCATATTTTCCCAAATAATCAATAGGATTAGTCAAAAAAATAGATAACAAAATATTTCTAAAGAATGAACAAGATATATATCTTATATTCTATCTTAAGAAAACTATAAGTTCCTAGATTACATTTAAATCCACTTTCAAAGGTAACTTGGAAGGACAAAATAATGGTAATTTATGGCCAATTTATGGCCTCATCATTGCCCCACACTTAATCTTATGTATGTCCTCATGCATTATATTATTATCTCCTCTTCTTAGAGCCTTCTCTGCATTGAGCTTATGCATATATGCATTCCATATATAGTTCAAAGACAAGTTCTTGTGGATCTCTTTCTGCTGTTTTTAATTTCCTTTATTTTGCAGCAAGTTCTTGTGTGGATATCCTTCTAGTGTTTTTAATTTTATTTTTTGTACAATAGGTTGTTGTGTGGATCTCCTTCTGCTATTTTTTATTTTCTTATTGTGCAGCAGGTTCTTGTGTGGATCTTCTTCTGCTGTTTTTTATTTTCTTTCTTGTACAACAGGTTCTTGTGTGGATCTCCTTCTACTGTTTTCGATTTTCTTTCTTTTACAACAGGTTCTTATGTGGATCTCCTTCTACTGTTTTTGATGTTCTTTCTTTTGCAGCAGGATCTTCTATGAATATCTTTCTGTTACTTTAGATTTGCTTTCTTTTACCACAGGTTCTTGTGTGAAAATCCTTCTGCTGCTTTTGATTTTCTTTCTTGTACAGAAGGTTCTTGTGTGGAGATCCTTCTACTGCTTTTGATTTCCTTTCTTGTACAATAGGTTATTGTATGGATCTCCTTCTATTGTCTCATATCTAAAATCAAAATGCATACCTCATGCTTCTCCTTCTAAAATTATGAGGTTCATCAATCCTAGCCATTAATAATGTCAATTCAGGTTGGTGTACGAAGATTATATGCATTAAGAGAAGAAGATCTTAGAAAACAACTACTTAAACACAAACCAAACTTACATAAAATAAATCACACATGTAGAAATTTAAAGGCACACTTGCAGAAATGTAAACACACTTACAAAAATATAAAGGCACAATTGCATAAAGGAAATCAAACTTGCAGAAACATAAACACACTTACATAGATTAAAATTTTTGAATTGGAAATAACTGAAAGATAAAAAATCACCTGCAGGTTCACAACAAAAATTATACCGAAGAAGGATCACATAGCATGAAATCAGAAGTTTACAACAAAAGAAAAACTACAGAAATAAAGAAACAAACATTAACACATTGATCCATCTTCCTTGGAATGAGTGGCCAGCTCATTCCTTGGAAGAGGACTTAATTCATACTTTTAATTAAGAACTTGTAGAATAACTTTACTTTAAAATATTGGAAAAGAAGAACAAATCTTTTTTTCTTGGGAGAAAGGAATTACATATCTAAGTGTGGAAGGTTGCATTTATAATTTATGCATCCAACCAAATCCTTATTTTAGGAAATATAATATGATCTTATCTTAATTCTAATCCTAACAACTAAGATCTCCATCTCCACAAAATATGGAGAGATATATTATTGAGGTCAAATCTTATCTTACTTATTTTATGAAGATTTGCTCCCAAATCTTCTCCTTGCTTTTCGGTAACAAGAATCATAATGATTTTATTCCTCTAAATTATTGGAAGGATAGTTTTTCTCAAAATATGATTTTTACCAAATAAATTTATTGGATTTTCCATTTGACTTTTCTGTTTTTGACTGTGGAACTTTTGACGCTTACCTGATATGCTTTTTCCTCAGACTACGGTTCACTAAAAGTTATATTTATCTTCATTGGTAAAACTTGTTACAAATATGAATGAGGTTTTTGTTAAACAAATTTCTATGAACAAAAACCTCTCTCAAATTTTCTTTTTGACTTTTTTGTTTCTGTTTATGGAACTTTTAGCACTCATCTGATACATTTTTCCTCGGACTGCAGCTCACTAAAAGTTAGATCTCTCTTCATTAGTAAAACATGTTACAAATCTGAATGAGGTTTTTGTTAAACAAATTTCTATGAAAAAAAAAATCTCTCATATTTTCCATTTGAATTTTTTGTTTCTATTTATGGAACTTTTAGTGCTCGTCTGATACACTTTTCCTCAGATTGTAGCTCACTAAAAGTTAGATATCTCTTTATTGGTAATACCTGTAGAAAATATGAATGAGGTTTTGTTAAACACATTTCTATGAACAAAAACCTCTCTCATATTTTCCATTGGATTCTCTAATCTTTCACAATTCCTCAAAAATTGTCAAAATTTTCTTAGTTGCGAAACTAAGATTGCGAGTTCTGGAACTAAGCCTACAAGTTTCAGAACTAAGCCCGCCAGTTCCGGAACGAACTTGAAACAACTATAACTTTTGCATACGATCTCAGATTGAGATGATTATTTTTTGAACTTGCATAATTTTTCAAGAGGAATCTGAATATGAAATCATATTTGAGTTTAGATATACCATTCATGATCAATTCCAACTTTTCTCAATACTAGCATTATGTTTCCTTTATGGCCTACATACATAAGACATTGCATCTTTTCCCAAATAATCAATAGGATTAGTTAAAAAAATAGATAACAAAATATTTCTAAATAATGAACAAGATATATATCTTATATTCTATCTTAAGAAAACTATAAGTTCCTGGATTACATTTAAATCCACTTTCAAAGGTAACTTAGAAGGACAAAATAATGGTAATTTATGGACAATTTATGGCCTCATAATTGCCTCACACTTAATATTATGCATGTCCTCATGCATTATATTATTATCTCTTCTTCTTAGAGTTTTCTCTGCATTGAGCTTATGCATATATGCATTTCATATATAGTGCAAAGATAGGTTCTTATGGATCTCTTTCTGCTGTTTTTAATTTCCTTTCTTTTGCAGTAGGTTCTTGTGTGGATCTCCTTCTGGTGTTTTTTAATTTTCTTTCTTGTACAATAGGTTGTTTTTTGGATCTCCTTCTACTGTTTTTGATTTTCTTCTTGTGCAGCAGGTTCTTGTGTGGATCTCCTTCTGTTATTTTTGATTTTATTTCTTGTACAACAGGTTCTTGTGTGGATCTCCTTCTACTATTTTTTATTTTCTTTCTTTTACAATAGGTTCTTGTGTGGATCTCTTTCTGCTATTTTTTATTTTCTTTCTTTTGCAGAAGGATCTTGTGTGAAGATCTTTCTGCTGCTTTATATTTCATTTCTTGTACCATGGGTTCTTGTGTGGAGATCCTTCTGTTGCTTTTGATTTTCTTTCTTGTACAGCAGGTTCTTGTATGGAGATCCTTCTACTGATTTTGATTTCCTTTTTTGTACAACAGGTTCTTGTATGGATCTCTTTCTATTTTCTCATATCTAAAATTAAAATGCATACCTCATGTTTCTCCTTTTAAAATTGCGAGGTTCATCAATCCTTGCCATTAATAATGTCAATCCGGGCTAGTGTACGAAGATTGTATGCATTAAGAGAAGAAGATCTTGAAATTTTTTTCTTCAAACACAAACCAAACTTACATAAAATAAATCACACATGTAGAAATTTAAAGGTACACTTACATAAATGTAAACACACTTGCAGGAATATAAAGGCATGCTTGAATAAAGGAAATCACACTTGCAGAAATGTAAAAACACTTGCATAAATTAAATTTTTTGAATTGGAAATAACTGAAAGATAAAAAGTCACCTGCAGGTTCACATCAAAAATTGTACTGAAGAAGGATCACATAACATAAAATCAAAAGTTTACAACAAAAGAAAAAACTACAGAAATAAAGAAAAAAAACATTAACACATTGATCCATATTCTTTGGAATGAGTGGCTAGCTCATTCCTTGGAAGAGGACTTAATTCATACTTTTAATTAAGAACTTGTAGAATAACTATACTTTACAAGATTGAAAAACAAGAATAGATCTTTTTTTCTTAGGAGAAAGGAATTACATATCTAAGTGTGGAAGGTTGCATCTATAATTCATGCATCCAACCAAATCCTTATTTTAGGAAATACAATCTGACTTTATCTTTATTATAATCCTAACAACTAAAATCTTCATCTCTAAAAAATATGGAGAGATATATTATTGAGGTCAAATCTTATTTTACTTATTTTAGGAAGATTTGTTCCCAAATCTTCTCCTTGCTTTTCGATAACAAGAATCATAATGATTTTATTCTTCTACATTATTAGAAGGTGGATTTTTCTCAAAATATGATTTTGACCAAATACCTTTATCAAATTTTCTATTTGACTTTGCTATTTTTGACTGTGGAACTTTTGACACTTGTCTGATACACTTTTTCCTCCGACTACAATTCACTAAAAGTTAGATTTAACTTCATTGGTAAAACCTGTTACAAATATGAATGAAGTTTTTGTTAAAAAAAATTCTATGAACAAAAACCTCTCTCAAATTTTCTATTTGAATTTTCTATTTCTGTTTATGGAACATTTAGTACTCATCTGATACACTTTGCCTTAGACTGCAGCTCACTAAAAGTTAAATCTCTCTTCATTGGTAAAACATGTTACAAATATGAATGATTTTTTTGTTAAACACATTTCTATGAACAAAAAACTCTCTCAGATTTTCCATTTGAATTTTTTGTTTATGTTTATGGAACTTTTAGTGCTCATTTGATACACTTTTCCTCAGACTATAGCTCACTAAAAGTTATATCTCTCTTTATTGGTAATACCTGTAGAAAATCTAAATGAAGTTTTTATTAAACACATTTCTATAAACAAAAAAAACTCTTAGATTTTCCATTGGATTCTACTAGATTTTCCATTAGATTTTCCTCAAAAACTATCAAAATCTACTTGGTTCTTAAACTAAGCCCGCGAGTTCCGGAACTAACTCTGCGAGTTCTGGAACTAAGTCTACGAGTTCCAGAACTAAGCCTGCGAGTTCCGAAGTGAAATTAAAACAACTATAAATTTTGCATACAATCTCGGATTGAGATGATTCTTTTTTTGAACTTGCATAATTTTTTGAGAGAAATCTGAATACGTAATCAGATTTAAGTTTAGATATACCATACATGATAAATTCCACTTTTCTCAATACTAGCATTATCTTTCCTTTATGGCCTGCAAACATAAGACATTGCATCTTTTCCCAAATAATAAATAAGATTAGTCAACAAAATAGTAATAAAAGATTTCTAAAGAATGAACAAGATATATATATCCTATATTCTATCTTAAGAAAACTATAAGTTCCTAGATGACATTTAAATCCACTTTCAAAGGTAACTTGGAAGGACAAAATAATGGTAATTTATGGCCAATTTATGGCCTCATCATCTGCATTGCATGTACTCTTGCTTCTTCTATTTCCATGGGTCCAAATTCAACTAGTTCTAACTATTTCATGAGTTCCAATACCAGAAACTCAAGTGATATAGGTAGAATGTCTTCTTTTCCATATACAAGCGTGAATGGAGAGATTCTTTTATAGCTCTTGGGTGTGATCCTATTAGCCCATAGAGCTGATTTGAGATTTGTGTGCCAATTTATCTGATCCTCATCAAGAGTCCTTCTGATGATTCTTGGTAAGTTTTTTATTGTGGACTCTGCTTGGCTATTACCTTGAGGGTAATAGTTTGATGAAGTGTTGAGGTATACACCATTCTTGACAGCCCATTCGGTGTTATTTGTAGCAAGAAATGTCAATGCATGATCTAATATGATAGAGGTAGGGACTCCAAACCTAGTGACTATCCCTTCATAGAAATCTAAGATATTAGATTCATTTGCCTCCTTAAGTGCCACTGCTTTAGACCACTTGGTGAAATAGTATTTTTCCGTAAGTATCCACTTGTGGCCGTGACTTGAATTTGGGATGATCACTCTAATGAAGTCTAATCCCCATTGTACGAATGGTTTATCTACTAAAATTGGATGAAGGGGTAGGGCTTGTAACCTTTCTTTCCCTGTGAAGAATGCACACTTCTTGCATTTCTTGATCCATGACTAGCAATCACTAAACACCATAGGCCAATAGTAACTAGCCTTCATGCTTTAGAGAGCTGTTACTCATGGAGAAAAGTGACCTCCTGCTTCTTCGTCATGGAACTCATGTAGTATCTTCCCAACTTGACGTGTTTCAATGCATCTCAACAGAACACTATTGATGTCTTTATTAAACAAGACACCACCAATAAGCACATATGGAATGGATTGCAATCTAAAGTATCTCCTCTTTTCTTTGCTTATTTCTTGAGGGTACAAACCTATTTGGAGATAATGCACTAAGCCTTGAGTCCAAAATGGAATGGGTGCATTATTAGATGGTTGTTCTTGATCATTCTGTAGTAGTAGGACAACCTCTTCTTCTCCTTTTGATTCATCATGTTGTTTGGAAGCGAGATGCTCACAAAAAACTTTGCCACAAACCAGCTTGGTCACCTTAATTTCAATATCATACTCCATGACACGGGTGATCCAACATGCTCTCTTCTCATTCAAGTCCTTGTTCAGGAGAAAGTCCTTGACACCAGCATGAGACATTAGCAATTGAATCTTGTTATTCAAGACCAAGTGTCTGAACTTCTTCAGACTCATAATGATAGTAAGGACATGATTTTCAATAAAAGAATACCTTACTTTGTAATATTCTAGGCTCTGACTGAAGAATGCTATGGGCTGTTTTGATCCTTCTCTATTCAGTTGTACCAAGATAGCTGAGATTGTGTCTGATCCTCCAAAATTATACACCATGAAGTCATTTGAGAAGTATGGGTTGATAAGAGTTGGAGCCTATGACATTGCATGCTTGATAGCCTAAAAACTCTCTTTTCCTTCTGCTATCCATTTAAATGCAAGAAAATTCTTCAACATCATTTTTAAAGGCTTCACAAGAGTGGAAAAAGCATGCAAAATTCCGTTGTAGTCATTTTTACACCCACAAAAGAACAACAAGGGAATCCCATGTGCATTGAACTATCACCCAACGGGGGCTAGGCATTCACCCAAGGAAAGCGCGGGCACCAAGTCTCTCTTTTATGTGATTTGAGTGGGAAAACATCATCTATGTTCCAAACTTTAAAGGAAGTGAGTGGGAATGAAACATGTGAACATCATAGAGCTTAAAATAGATCTAGATCATTGCAATCATTCTAGAAAGAAAATTACTAAAAAATTAAGAACTGAATCAAAATAGAAAGGGAGATGTGCAAGGATTCAGACTCATTCCATAAACATGCATAAAAAAGAACCATGATGATATATAAATGCACTAGAATCATTATTGATCATATTCATATAAACTGGTAACTTCATTACATTCATTAGATTCATTACAGAGCATCATAGAGAGCTAGACGAAATTCATGCATCACAACTGTATCCATATCATTTAGCTCTAAAAAAGAAAATCTATAACCCCAAGCCCTTGATACATCCTTCTCCTATATTTCATCTACCCAACCTAGTATGAATCTTTTTGAAATTTCTACAGAGCCCCACTCTCTATTGATCTCTCTCTATCCGCGATCCCTTTTTCTTCTATGGGTGCTTGTATATATAGGCATCCCAAAGTACCAACTCATCCTTCTACGACCTCATATCTGACACCAAGTGTCTGAATGTGTTCCTCCATGGGAGCATGCTCCTCTAGTCCTGAGATCTCCACTTTTTTCCATGATGTATTCTAGAAACTTCTATCGCAGGGCATATTCCTTCATAGTCCAACCTGTCACTAAGCTGACACCTTATCCACTCTGCATGCACAGTCGGGTCACACTTTTCTTGTGTCCTGCCCGATACACCAAAAATGGCTAAGTCCTGAGACCTTGTCTTCCAGTGCGTAACGCAACCCTTATAAAACCCTCCTAGAACCCTACCTTATGCATCTTCTCCTTCCGCACCCATCCTTCAACCTAGGCCTTGTGTGCCCATGCAACTTTGTGTACTTAGCCAATATTTTAGGGGCCTAATATCACCCCACACTATGCTTGTTCTCCACCCACAGGATCACTTGTCCAATGAATAAATAATCACAATAGACTTAACGTCTTGGGAAAAGAATAAGGGGATGAAGAATTTATGAAAGAAGAAAGAATGAAGAAGTGACGACATTATTACAAAAAGCTAGGAAAATCTTTTTGCAAGTCGGCCTCCAACTTGTTCCAGGCATCAGCTTCGATTTTCTCTCTCTAGAAGAGGTCGCTGACTAGGGCGCTTATCTCCCCAAAACTTATTCCATCTCCTTGAGCGTTCATAGTGTCAACAATGTTTTCCAACTCCTTGCCCATGTCCTCAAGCATGTCCATTATTCTAGTAATATGTGGGTGTAACTCCTTTAGCCGGTTTTTGATTGTACCCCTTAGGGCATTAATAGCTTCTAACTTCTTTTCAACCTCAGTGAGGATTCTATCCCACTCTGATCTGTTCCCTTTGTTATTTTCTTGGTACTATTTAAGCTCTGCTTCATAGTTGACAACTAGAATACTTGCCACTTTATCTCTATCTACACAGTTGTCATATGTGGCCTCAATGGTATGAGAAGCAATCTTTACATCAACGAGGACTTTATTGTATTCAGCCATGATTTCTACTACCTTTAATTTATCCTCCTTCTGCACACGTGCTGCTACTTCTTCCATGGATTCTAAGGCTAGAGGTTTCCTCTCCAAGGTGAGGATGTGCATTAGGTATTCAAGGCACTCAAGATAAGATCCATACATTTGCACGGGCAATGTTAATTTTGGATGCTTCAGAACAATGGCATCTGTGATGGATTTGACCTTCTTATGTAATTTACACACCCTTACCTTTTCTTCCCTAAGCTCATGCTTTAGCTGGGTGCTAATTAAATCCTTCTTTAAATCCTTGGCCTTCTCTTCTAGGTCTTCCTCCTTATTTTCTAGCTCTCCCTCCTTTTCTATTTCTACTTCTAAAAATCTTATCTTGTCATTTCATCCAAAGAGCCTAGCTTCAACCTCAACTGAGACCTTGTTGAGCACATTACATAACTACTCATCTAAAAGCTGCTGAGCATTTACCAAGGGGTTATATCCTTTTGACTCTGGAATTTTCATTAGTGCCCCCTGGCTTACCTTGAATTCTAGCTCATCGATGTGGGACTCAATTTCCCAAGAGAGCATCTTTCTTATTTGAGGGTATGCACCTTCTTCATCGAACGACTTCATTTCCACAAGTTGATCTGTTGGAATGGTGCTTTGGAAACATGCATGTAACACCTTGCTGGGATAATTAATGTAGCTCATTCCTTTCCCTTGGATCTCCATGCACTTCCCCCTGTGTGCGTGCCCTTAGGAATAGTTATTGATAAATTGGGGCATCCTGTGCTGCCATGATCTTTCCCTGTGCTTTCTTCCTTATCCTCTTCCATCACTATATCAGCGTTGCACTCCAATTCTTGTTCTACCAAGGACTTGATGATTTTAATTGCTTCTCTTTCTTCTACCTCGTTTACTTGCTCTTATGTGAGGCTTGGAGTTTTCTGATCCTACGTGCCAACCTCCTCACTTCTTCCCATGTCTTGGGAACTTTCCTCCTCCTGACTACCCTTGCGCTGCATGAAAAGGAACTCATTTTATTCTTTTCCACCCTCTTCTTATGAATCATGCACACTGAAAATAAGTGGATCTTGGTCACCCTTAGGTTCATCTTCTTCATCGTCATCCCTCTCACCTATGTATTTCTCCAAGCTCTCAGTCTCCTTCGAGTCAGCTTCCTCCATCACCTTCTATTTCTTCTTAACTAGGGATTCCAGTATAGGATATTCTACTTTCTCTTCCTCTTCCTCTGGTGATTTATCCTCTATGATAAGATTTGTGCATGTAAGTACTTGTTCTAACGCTTGTTTCCAAGGCACCTAATGCCTATGTATCTTGGGCACTTGGGGCACATGGGTCCTCAAGTATAGCTATCTCATTTTCAAGATAAGTGCCCTTCTCAAACTTGGGCCTTATCCGAAGGTATACAAATTCCGTGGACTTTCTTGCAATAGTCAGAGTCAAGGGTTTTACCATTTGGACTTCATGTGACACGTACTTTTCCATGTACGTGTGCTTTTTGGGGTAGACCAACATCCTGCACATCTCCCTATGGTCCCGGTCCAAACTTCCAAGGTAATGCTTTAACTTCTTAGACTCCTTGAATCTGTTAACTCCCACCTGGAAGTATTGAGTTGTGAAGGTGAATGGGTGCTTGCACCATGGGCTCATGTTTTCATCAGTAAACTTGAATCTACCAATATAAAAGTGTTAGTATACAACAAACTTAGCTTCTACTACTGTAAGAATTGGTAGTTGTTTTGGTATTCTCCATTCTTCCTTGAATGCATTCCTTAAGTGTGTATACCACTTTTCAATATGTGCCTTGTGAATGGGCATCATGCTATCACAGGTGTATTTCTCAAATATTTTTACAGGCGAGGGGTTTTCCTCTAGGTACTCCAACACAAACTTGTCTACTGAATCTAGTACACCAATTTCTTAGAACACAATGGTTAATAGGAAATTATCAAAGAGAATCTTGTCTCCTTCATGTGCGCTGGTGATAATTTCATCTGTAATGTATGTAGAAATATTGTAGATGGTGCCCTCTGATATTATTCTACAAACATTCAACCAGGACTTGTTTACCTATGTCCATCTTTCTTGCGTGTTGAGTTTTGTTACAAGGCACGTGGCCATTATCATCACTCGGTCTTGGATATCTCCGATATCAAAATATCTTGACCCCTTCTTATATGCATACGTGGCCACTATTTCCTTGATTGCTTCCTTATCACACAGGTTATCCTCTAAACTTTCTCCCTCATAGATAAGGCTTGTGAATCTTGAAATTAGCCAAGGGGTTATGCGCATCTTGTGCCTCGCGAAGTGAAAGTGGTCTTCATGTACGTGTGACATTAACCACATATAGAGGTGCTCTAGCTTTCCAAATTAGGGCAACTCATAGAGTTTTAATAATCTCGCCTTCTCTAACTTCACCTTGACTTCGTCGCTATAAATTGGTAACCCCTCAGGTGTTATTTGGTTAGTCGAGCACACTAACTCCAACTCCATTTCCTTTTCAATTGCGTTTTTCTGATGATTGTAGTCATTTCCTATCATTTTTCTCAAGTGGGATTCCCATTCCATCCCGAGTGAAACCCCATCTGGGTATCGCATTTATACATACCATTCCTCGTTGGTACTTGCAGTGGTTTCTTGTTGTTTGCATTTTCCTTTACCCTTTTTAGGTATTACTGCTGGTTTCTTGGGTGCCATTGTGTAGGTTTTCACTTCAACTTCTCTTCCTAGCTCTGCTCTTCTATCTTTTCCAAGTTCAAATCTCTAACCTACGAAGAATACTCTTTTCCAACCCGTGCCCTAGCTACCAAACCCTAACTGGAATATCTTTTCACAAGATGATGCTTCTCCATAACTCTTCCCACACCTATGAATTACTTCCCTCCCGGTTTGAAGATCCAAACTAGTCACTCACGGTTAAAATCTTCCAATCTTTCTTTTCATGGATCAACTATGGAAACCCTAGTTTGTGAAATCTCTCCCTTCTTCGTATTCACAACGTAAATAATGAAATGCCCAACCTTCTATTTATAGTTTTTACCACTTTTTAACATTAAATGCTACTTTACCTACCACCATACTTTAACACTTAATGCAGTTTTTTCAAACAAACCCATCTTTAGTGCTTTAACTCACACACCCAACCTTGAACGGACAATTCCCCAACCTTCTGGCGTGCAACCAATTCATCTTGACAGGAGACTCTTGCACATGCGTAACCAGTGCTGAAGGCACTTCTTCTATCATGATTTTTTCTCTCACCTACCTCATGTTACATTTGTGCTTCTTCCTCTTTTGTACATGGATCCCAATGTAGCCTTACCCTGACACCAACCATCCTTTTTCACCTTTCCTTGCATGTACTTCCTTCACAGGGCTATTCAATAGGGCTTTCCAATGCAATCCTTCCTAGTGCGTCACACTTAAATTTCTTCCACCTTACTCCACCCCACACTAAAATGATGAGAGGTCCTCTAAGTAGTTATAACCTTCAAAAATTAATGAGATTACTGGCACCCAAGGTGCAACACAAAAAAACAACGAGAAAGGGAAATACAAGAAAAGAAAATGTGAAATCTTAAACTAACTGGCAATATTTCCTTATTTACAAACACCAAGAAGACTTATTTATAGTAGGGCTTCAACCTACTCCCATTGAAGTGTCTTAGCAATCTCATCCCATCCAGTTCTTGTAATTGGCATGCGCCTGAATCACGGATGTATGAGATGATGTAGGGACCCAACCAATGCAATTTTAACTTCCCAGGATGGCACAAAAACTTAGAATCATATAGTAGCACCATCTACCCAACCTTAAACTTATTGTTCTTAATGTGATGATCATGTCATGCCTTTTTTTTTCTTTTTCCATCTACTGGCTCCACATGTGAGTGATCATCTTTCATTCAATTGCATTAACTTGTCAATTCTTTCTTCTAGCACTTGTTCATTAGCCAATCCTCCTGCACGCACTATACATAGAGAAGGTAACATGAATTCAACTGGTATGAAAACCTCCACACCAAACACTAATTGAAATGGTGTGTCCTTATTTAACCTCTTATAGGTTGTCCTATATGCCCAAAGAACGACTAATACTTTTTCATCCCAATCTTGTCTACCAACATCACAGATCTTAGTCAATGTGTGGCTAAGTATTTTATTAAATTCCTCTGTAGTTCCATTTTCCTAAGGGTGATAGGGAGTAGTTTTGTGATGGGCCACCATGAATTCTGATAACAGAATCCTGATTGTCTCATTGAGAAAGTACATACCTCTATCACTTATCAAACTCAATGGGCATTCATACCTACTGATCATGTTTTCCCATAAAAATCTAGCAACGGAAGGTATTGTACAATCCTTTATAGGTGCTGCCTCTGTTCACCTTGTTAAATAATCACTGCAAGTGAGGATATATGGTGAACAAGTCCTTCACACTACCGGTAAGATTGGTTTGAAAAAGTCAATAGCCCACTTCTAAAATGGTTCCGTGCTGGCTATTGGTCGCAAGGGCATTTCATCCATTTTTCTAGGTTTTCCAAGGTGCTGGCAATGGTCACAGGCCTTTCAAAAATCAATGCAATCTTGATAAATGGTCTCCCACCAAAGCCTTGTGAGTAGAATCTTCCACATGGTTGCATTTCCTGTATAGTATCCTCCTGCAATCCCACCATGTGCTTCTTCCATAATTACAATGTGCTCATTTTCTAGCATGCAATGGTGTAGAACCTCATCACAACCCATTTGTACAAGTCTCCACTAATTAGCATGTAGGGAGTGGTGCGTATGGCCAACTTATTCTTCTCTAAGGCCTTAATTCCATTTGGCACCACACCTATTTTAAGGAATACTGCAATTTCCTCCAAATCCGAGGCCACATGCCACAACCTAAACAATGCACATCTGGCATAGTCCCTTCAATACTTTGCGCGTCCTCCCCTGAAGCAATCCTATACAAATGATCTTTCCTAGTTTGATAACCATCGTGAACTCAAATTATTGGAATAATAGTACCCACTGACATATGTGCCCTTGTAGAATGAATTTTTTCACCAAGTATCTCAATGCCATATGGTCAGTGTAACATATAAAAGGGGTTACCAACAAATACTATCTGAATTTATGAAGCATGTAGATAATTGACAATGCCTCATGCTTAGTCGTAGTGTAATCTTCTCTACTGGTGTCAATTTCCTACTTGCAAAGCACAAGGGATGATAAACAATCCCTTCACTAGGTTGTGTAAGTACTGCTCCAATGGCAGTTCCTGAGGCATCCACATGAACATGGAAAGGCTTATCCCAAGAAGGGAAATGTAGGATGGGCATGGTGACAAGCCTATAATTTAAAGTGTTGAATGCCCTCTATTGCACCTCTCCCCAATGAAAGACACTTTTATGTCTAGGAAAATATTCTAAAGGTCTGAAGATCTTGGCATATCCCTTGATGAACTTGTTGTAGTACCCCATATGCCCAAGAAATCCACGCACTGGGATTTGGCTAGTAGGCTTCCTCAATCCCACAATTAATGTAACTTTTGTGGGATCTACTAGTAGGCCCTCCTTACATATGATGTTCCCCAATAATGTTCCAAATAGGTAGCAAAGACACATTTCTTAATGTTAAGGGATATCCTCAACCTCTGACACCTTTCAAACATCATCCTTAATTTGTCACAATGGTCCTTCACTAACCCATATAATGTCCAATCATCCAGGTAGACTTGAAGGAATTTATGGATAAAGTCTTGGAAAGCTTGTACCACAATGCGTGAGAACATAATAGGTGCATTCTTCAACCCAAATGACATGAATTTATAGGAAAAAATTCCCTACTCAGTGGTGAAATTCATCTTCCTTTGGTCCTCCTTTGTGATCCTTACCTGGTGATAGCCTGAGAATCCATCTATGAAAGAATAGACCTTGTGCCTTGCCACTCCCTCTAAAATTTCTTCAGTGAATGGGGTTGGGAAAGGATTAATGATACACACTACATTCAAGTCCCTATAATCAACACAAATCCTTATCTTTCTATCCTTCTTAATGCTAATTACCATTGGACTTATCCATTATGACTCTTCAACAACTTCAATAATTCTCGACGCTATCATCTTATCTATTTCCTCCTTAACCTTCACACGTAGGTTAGGATTCATCTGGTATGGTCTTTTCTTGACTGGGCACGCACCTTCCTTCAACTTTATCCTCATCTCCCCCAAGGAATGGTGGATGCCTTTAAGCTGATGATACCCACGTGGGAATAAATCCTAAAAATCACACAAAAGATCAATAATCTTGGAGTCTTCCTTCTCCAACCAATAGTCTATGATGATAGCCTCTATAGGCTCTTTTTATGAGCCGATGTTAACCTTCTTTATCTTTAAAGGCTCATGATAGGCACACACCCATTCATCAGAACTATATATGACTTCGAGCATCCCTATAGAATGGTAAACATCTAAGTTTTCTGCTTATTCACCATCAATAACATACACCATCTTCCCCTTTTCTTTTTCCAAACACACGCGCTCAAGTTGTATCTCTTATGTTTCTTTTCCTTCAAAGCACACCTCCAGGACAGGTTCACCTAGAAAATCCAGTAGCCTCTTCTACCATAGTACTAACCCCAATGGTAAGGTGCTTGAAAACCTGTAATGCCTTATCCATTAAGGGCTTTGTACTCTGATACTCAAATTTTTGAATGAGATCAGTCGCTAACTCTTGCCAATTCCTTGTCTAGCAGTGTGTCTCAGAATGAATGTAACATGTGTGCGAACAACCTTGTAGGGTGGAATACAGCTTGTGAACCCATAATAAAGGTGGAAATGCTTCTGTTCTTCCCATACAGGTTGTCTCACATGCTTGGATATGGAAGGAAGCAATCTCTTTACCATGGTAATATTTTATAGCCGTGGGAACTTTGCTCCTGCAAAACCTTATAGAGAATGTGATTCTCACCTCACACCATTCCAAGAGATTATCCTGATGTGTTTCCGACCAGAACATAGTAGTTTCGAGTAGGACATAACTTAACATCCCCCTTCATTCATTTTCCTCCTTCCACATAGGTTCCATCTCCTACAAAAATACCTCAGGGAAGGATCTTCCTGAGTACTTAGGTATCTCCTTTCCTACTAGGTGTTGGATCGTACGTGCCTTTGTAATATTTGTCACCATTCCCCTCAAATGTTGTATGATTAACTCGTAGGTTCCATGCACTGAATTATCACATGCTATACTCATGGTTTCACTTAGGGACTGAGCATCCTCAAACTGGATCACTCCCTCTGTGGGATGCATTGTCTCTAGATCCCTAATCGAGCACACATATATTATAACTAGGACCTTTTCTCCCAAAGGTTTAGTATAGGGTGTTGATTTCCCATCATCTAAAGGTATGATGACCCATTCCTCCTCATTTTCAAAGCTTATGTATCCCTTTTTAAACCAAAGATCTGCATTGTTCTTATATCACCATGGGCACCCAAGTAGTGCTGGGAAATTTTTTTCCTCGGTGAGTGCCAAGACTTTGAATTCCCTAGTAAACTTATCTCCTTGAATGGTGATTCCTGCATCCTTTAAGACACCAATGGGCATTACCTTCATTTTGTTTTCCATATACAACACATTCGATGATGGCTGTAACGTAGCTCTTTACATTTGATTCCATGCATCCAAGGTGAGACCATTAACCTCCGCGCCCATGTCAATGAGGATATTACTAAGGAGCCATCCATCCATGACCGCATTTAACGTGATCTCCCTATCATAGTCAAGGTTGTGAGGGGGAAGGTTTACATATAAGACCTACCTCTCGTGCTCTTATCTGGTGTGTGGTACCTTCTCTGTCAACCATGCTCTTAGTAAGGGAATAATATTCTCTTGCCTTAGCATTTTACATACTTCCTTGACCTCATCCATGTCATCTTTTGACACCTCAACCTTCCTTCTTTGCTCCTCCCTCCTGGACTGCTCCTTTAGACACTAGATTTCTCCTTGTAAACTCTGAATGATGTCCATGGTTTTCTTGATATACCTCCTTTTGATGCGCAGGGTCTGGGTACTTCCCATGTACCACTTCTTCCCTTAAAACCAAGTTTTTCTACCTTGGTATTTCCTTTACACGTGCAGCCTCTGCTCTTGTTGTTACCATAATAGGTTCTAAGCCTGCATCACGTGTCACCTATGACATCCATTGTGTGTCAACCTTATTAATTCTCACCATTGCAACACCCTTGTCTTTTTGGTGTGGTTGATTCATGTGCTCAAACAACTTAGCGCACTCCTCATACTTCTGCTTCTTCCCACACCTTGAGCACTACAATAATTTTGGGAAATTTCACTTGTAGTGGTCTATAAACCCACAATTAAAATAGGTTCCATGTGGGAACTCACTTCCTCCTCCCTCACAGTTACCACGACCATGGAATTCTCCATGAAATCCCCTTCCATGTGTGCCTCCATCTACGCACTCCTCATAATAGCGGTCATTATTCTTAGAACTACTGGCAAGGCTAGTTTGGCACACACCAAGATCAATGGCCTCATGGATCCAGTCAATAAGCCTACAATCCTTAGTGTCATGGGTCGTAGAGGTGTAGATATTACAATATCAAGAAACATTCTTCTGAATTGCGTGCTGTAATAAGAAACGGTCTACTACTATGGTGTGTACTGTCTTCTGGGGGAAACTATCCTTGGCATGCCCCTTTATCTCACAATCTGTACACAAAATTCCACTGCAAGTCTCATGAGCTCAGTTCCCAGAAAAATTCTCCAGCTACCTAGCCATAGTAGTGATTTGAGCTTCTAGGAATGGACTAATCCCAGTATCAACACTTCTAACAACTTTAACATGTAGGATGGATTCTAATGCCTTACATGGGTCTGTGAAAGTTTTATGAGATATAGCTCTTCTAAAAGGTGTTATCAACCCCCAATAAACCATTAAGCATGTTGTGAAGGGTGAATGTCATATAATATGTAGTGCCCACTTCCATTTGACACCTTTTGGATACCTATTTTGATATTGTGATTACATTATAGACATTATTATGTTTTGATTTAGTATGATGTTAGACATTGATCATGGATTATTGTCGATCTTGATTTGATCATGATGCATGATGATTATTAGATACACCTTATACGTGGATGATGATATATTATTTGACATGGATGTTTCATGGATGTGGTTCAGACATGATATTTGGATATTATGATTTGATCTAGAAAATGGATATTATTTTGATGATGATATAGTTGTTAATTACAAAAAATGCAAATGATGTAGTTGTTACTTCGATGTTGTTGTGATTCATTTACGTAGGTGATTTTGTGGTTTTAATTATATCATATTAGATGTCCTAATATGGCCACGAGGCCAAAGGAGGTATTTGTATTTTATAAATTAAAAAAATCACAACAAACATCGGGGGATCGAAGACTAACCACAATGGAATTCTAGGTGAGTTCAATAAGGTCACCATGGTAACATGTCTTGTGTGTGTGTGTTTTATTTTGTCAGGGATTCCCATGGGGGTAGATTTCCTTTATATGTGATTATGGGGTTGTGTATTTTATCAATGTGTTTCTTTTATATTGTTGTATGTATTATATTAGTAACGTGTTACTTTCTTTTAATTAATTAAACTGTGATATATTAAGGTGAGGAGTCATATGATTAAAATTTAAATAAATTAAATTGGGATATGGGAAAGTAATAATGGGAGTTGTTGGCTATTTGCATTTAATATGTAAGGGAGGTGTAAGTTGTGTAAGAGCTTGTGTAAATCAGTTTTAGAGTATGAAATGCTCCACCTCCATGAAAAATTTGAATTTGTCCTTGGGGGCTGTTTTTGAAGGCTTGTGGGACAAGTAAAACTTGTCCCATGCCTCTAAATCTAGTTTACCAACCATACTTATGGTTGGAGATGTGATTTGTGATTTTTATAATGCATTTTATTAAGTCATGTTGCATGTTTTTAATTGCACTTTCTTACATTTTATTTAATTGTTGTCCCTTGAGGTGTGGGATTTTTGGAGTGTGCAAGTAACTTATCATTTTTCACCCACCTCTTTATTATGCTTGGGAGAATGGATTTTTTCTTTTGTGTTGAATTGGAGGATGTGTGATGTGGCATCCTACATGGATTCACATCATCTTCTCCTCTCCCTCTTCTATATAATTAAAACTCCTTGCTTGTTTTGGGTTATTGAACCTTTTTGCATTCTTCCTTGGGGGCACATTTTTGCTATTTTGGAGCTCTTGTGGATTGTGGAGGAATTTGGAGATATCTTCATACTTGACATTGTTGTTTGGAACTATGTTATTGTCTTGGAAAGCTTAATATTTGGAAGCAAAGTAACCATGGAGAGGTAGGAATTTAACTCTCATTTTATGTTGTTATTATCTTGTTGTGTTGTGTGAATGGTGCATGTTATTTTTATTTGTTGGCTAGTTGGGTAGACTGCCTTAGGGAAGGTGTAGGAGAAGGCTATGGGGAATCCATGTGGGGGGGCATAAGGAATGCCTTTGGCATCAGAATTTTTTGGAGGGAGTTTGGGTTTGGGATCCACCATGGAAAATAAATAGCTTGCATTTCTTACTTTGTGGGGGGGCATAAGGAGGGATTTTTGGGGGGCATAAGGATATGTATGGTGAAATTTATTAGTGGTTTGTTACTGGTGGATGCCCAATTCCCAATTGGGAGGCATAAGTAGCTTCCCCCATAGACCTTTCTCCTTTGGCTTGCATGAGCAAGTCTGAGTTTTGATTTGAATGTTTTTTATTGTAGTTGTAAACTATTGTTTTGTGTTGAACTATGTTTTATAATGAAATGTGCATATTGGAAAGAATGATGTATGTTATGGAAGCTAGTTGTTGACATGGGTTTAATTACATATTTTATTGTATTTTCGTTGGGGCTCGGGGGCCAATGATGAAGGAAGGATTCTCCTTTCATTGGATGTCTTGGTTGGGTGGAGAGAATTTCCTTTCCCCCTCTCTTGTTGTGATCAGCTTGGAGAAAGAGAAAATGTGCATGTTTTTGTCCTGGAGAAAAGGAAAAATATAGTTTGACAGTCCCTTGTGAAAACAAAATCATTTATAACCCTTCCCACTTGAAGTGGATGAAATTGTAATATGTATTTTGTAAAAGAAATATGTATGTAATTTGATTATGAAGTTAGATGTTGGAATTGTGAAAGACATGTACATTTTGTGTTGTTATTGGAAAGAAATAGAACTCTGTTAATTGCATTCAAGGAATGGAACTTGTATAGATGTATTCTCTTAGGAGTGAATAAAGAATTGAAAGTTTACCTCTCATAGCATTGTTGGGTTGAGTTGGAATGTTAAATTGTAATTGGAATCTCTATTTTGAAAATTGAAAGAAGAAGAAATATGTATGAGGGAATTATATTACATTGTTTCTTTTTTTTTTAAATATATTAAAGTGGAATTCAGATTTGCAATTTATCTTTGAAATGGTTTGTTTATAAACAACTGAATGTATTGGAATATTTTAGGAATGACATGTCATATTTGAAGGATGAATTTGATAAACAAGTTTCTATGAATGGGATATCTGTTACAAAGTTAAAGCTGGCAATTAATTTTAATAAAAATGTACAGTTCGGACCTGCACACATTAATCAACTTGGAGATGTAAAAATTTAGTATGTTGTTTCATAAATGAACTCAAATTGACAAATAACACTTAAGAAAACAATATAACCATTGAAAAATTCAATTCAATCCCTCTAACAGTCGGTTTTCTGTCATTTGATGGAAAAATGCAACTTGAAGAAATTGAAGAAATTTACTTCCCTAAAACATTCTAAATCCTTCCTAGAGAAATCCTCCATGTCTATTTGACATTTTGAGTGAAGGAGGAGATCCAATTTAATCAAATTTAGAAGTTGAAAATTACTAGTTCGCTAATTAAAAGCCTGTAGATCATTTTTGTAAAATTGATCCTCTAAAGTTTATCAAAAATTAAAATTTATGATTGCTATGCAAAGAGGGCATCGATATATTTCCAAAAAGTCCTCATTTTCCCAAAACCAAGATTTCTAGCTCAAGTTATGACACTTTGAATTTTTTTTGCCTTGGCGGGAAATTTTGGGAAAATTTTCCCTAGTGGGCCCGAGGCCTAAAAATTTCTCATCAAAAAATTGTTAGAAAGATTTTTAAAAATTTTTAGCTCAGGAAAATTTTCATCTTTTCTTCCGCCATCCTATAGCCAATCAGAGGGCACCATGTGTCCTCATGAGGTAACGATGGAGGCACGACATTTTCTTTTCTCCTTAGACCTTTTGAAAATTTTGGAAAAAACTTTACCTTTCTCCCCACCAGCCTGTGACCAATCACAAAGCGCCATGTGGCAGCTTGGTGGGTGAAAGCAGGGTAGAGAAGACCGACATAACCTTTTGCTTCTGAAATTTTTATTTGGGAAAATTTCCCTTGGACCCTCCGCAGCTCTGCACTTTCGCCCTCGCCTTGGGTAATTTCATCCACAGGTGCGCGGACCCGCACGTCCAACCTTTCCCCTTATCTCCCCCCTTCAGCGAGATTCACCGATATTCTCCACCGCCTACCTCTCCCTCTCTCTTCTCCTTGTGGTGAATTATGGAGCGCCACATGTCCTTGGTGGACCCACAGGCTCTGTTTGGATTTTCTCCCTTAGGGTGAAATGCCCCAAATTCTTCCGCCACTCCACCCTTCCTTCCCTTGATTGCTGATGATGACTCATAGGCTAACATGTGTCTTTTGAGGACCCGCAGAGGCACGGGTGCATTTGATAAATTTCTCCTGTGCAAGGAAAAATTCCAAACGCTGCTCCGCGATCCACCAACCCAAAATTTTCCCTTCACCCCTGTTTGACACGTGTCCCCTTGGGGAAAATTTGTGCCCTAAAGTCCACTTGCTCATATCTTGAGTTTCTGAAGGAGTTAGGAGGACTTCTTTATATCACCGGAAATGTGAGAAAATTTCCTATCCAATGGGAATAATTTAGGGAAATTTTGAATATATTAAGTATGAGAAAAATCAAGTTGAAACTTAGATCCTATTAGAGAGTGGGTATGGGGGTAAATTACTCACTGAACCTAACTGAGACTTCTAACCCCATAAAATGAATCATGTGAACTTTATAGTGGTTAATGAAGGGAGAATATGTTCTAGTAATTTAGATTTATTCCGAATCCTAATAGGGTCAACTATTGTCTTGTAACTTGGTTGTGGACACTTCAAAAAATAAAATTATTCCATAATTTTCTAACCAACCCTAGGTTGTTTCTTAGGTCTCAAGTGGGTTGTTTTAATGGGAATCACATGATAATTTTGACAGGAGGGTTTTGAACTATGCATCATACTCCTGCACACTCTTTGCCATTCCCTGTTGAATCTCCTTCAAGGCGTTGATGCTCTTCTATTCAAACTCAGGGATTTGGAATTATGCCAAGAAGGCATTCTTTAAAGCAGTATAATCCACCACTATTTGATGAGGGTTATATTTCATATACTAGCTATGCATGCACCCTTATAACACTGTTGCAAACTAAATTGGTTTTTTCTCCAGGCTAGTGATCCATTTCACGTGCCATAACAAATCACACTTGTGGATATGTTCTGTAGCATCTTCAATATCCATGTATTCTAGAAAATGTAGAGACATCTCAAAGAAGAATTGAGGATGTGGCTAGGGCCCTTGTCCTCCTGAGCCAGAGCCTTGGTTTCCTTTAGTGTTTCCCCTACCACCGGATCCACTAGGTCTTGTGCCACCTAACCCACTAGACCCACCAAATCCACCAAGTCTTGTTCCTCCTAACCCACCAGATCCACCAGGTCCTATTCCTCCTAACATACCAAATCCACCAGGTCATGTTCCTCCTGACCCACCAGATCCACTAGATCCACCAGGGCCTGTAATGGTCGTGCCAATGGTCCCCAAAGTTCCACTGAACTGTGTGCCAATGGTTTGTGATAATGCCCCATTACCAATAGTGTACCCCGCACCACTCCCAGATGTGAGACTAAAGGCTTGTGTACTTGCTCCTTGTCAAAAATTCCTCCAAATACTAGAATAGTATATGTAGCCATAGAAGTTTAGAATGAGAAATTGTATCTCCTGGGTGTAGATCTATCACTTGCACTGATACTAAGTGGGTAAGCGATACTCCTTCCTTGATTTGGAAAACCAAGCGCTAGGGTTTGGTCATTAGGTGGGTTCAGATGCGTGCCAATGACTCTTCTCTCCCCATGTGAAGAAATCTCATCAGAAGCCAAAGGGGTCTCTCTTACGTGCTTACCAAGATGGGGTAGCACAAACTGCTCAGGTTCCACATCTTCTGCGTAAACCTCAACTCCTTCCTACAACGTCTACCTCTATAGATCCATCACACTTGCAACCTCACATTTTCTAGAAATCTCCCTTTCACATGCTTCACTATACTTGAGTCATCTCTCCTCCCTTTCTTTCTTTGTCACAATGTCTGCCATCTTCCTCCACCCTAGCTTCCTCATCCAACACTCAACACAGTTTATCCGGCCATTGAAAATTCCTCTAAACTCAAGGTAAAAATCAAGATCTTCATTACTAGAGGAATAACACATAGAAATGATCCTCTGGGCTTCTAAAGAAACTCAAACTCAACAACTTCTGAAAAATAATATGTAGAAATAACATACTCCAAAGTGTAGCTAGGCAATATTCCTTTCTACCAATGATCCACAGTACGAGTCCACGTCAGATCTACATCTTACATCCTCTAGTATTCTTCTTGGGTCCACACGTGTGATCTATAATACTAGCTTGATCTAGATGCATATGCCAAGAGCCATTCATATAGTTCTACTGGGAAGCAATAGAAAAAACTTTCACACGAATCATGGTAGAGGTTATCTTCTACCCATCTACATGCATCAAAATTAGGTCCAGTGTTTAATCTCTGAGAAAATTTATCCTCCGTGATCTTGAACCATGATTCAACACTTTCTAAAGTTAGGCGCTCTGTCATCACTCATTGTACAGATCATGATGTATGTTATTTCCTAGTACAACTTTGAAAAGAGGTCCCAACAATGGAACCAAGATGTAGTCATTTTTTACAACCACCAAAGAATAAGGGAATCCCATGTGCACCAGCCTATCACCTAGCGGGTGCTAGGCACTCACACGAGGAATGCACATGTGCCGAGTCTCTCTTTTATGTGATTTGAGTGGGAAATCATCATCTATCATCCAAAATTTAAAGCAAGTGAGTGGGAATGAAACATGTGAACATCATAGAGCTCAGAAAAACTCTAGATAATCGCAGTCATTCTAGATAGAAAAGTACTTAACATATTAAGAACTGAATCAAAACAGAAAGGGAAATGCACAAGGATTCAGACTTATTCCATAAAAATACATAAAATAGAACCATGAAGATATGCAAATGCACTAGAATCATTACTGATCATATTCATATAAACTAGTAACCTCATTATATTCATTAGATTCATTATAGAGCATCGTAGAGAGGTGGACCGAAGTCATGCATCATAATTGGATCCATATCATTTATCTCTCAAAAATAAAATCTATAACCCAAAGCCCTTAATACATCCTTCTCATATATTTCTTGTACCTAACATAGTAGGATTCCTTACGGCATTTCTGTAGAGCTCCACTCTCTATTGATCTCTCTCTATCCATGATCCCTTTTTCTTCTGTGGGTGCTTGTATATATAGGCATCCCAAACTACCAATTCATCCTTCTACGGCCTTAGAACCAGCGCCAAGTGTCTGAATGTGGTCCTCCATGGGAGCATGCTCCTCCAGGCTTGAGCTCTCCACTTTTTTCCATGATGTCTTCTAGAAAGTTCTATCGCAAGGCATATTCCTTCCTAGGCCAACTTATCGCTAGGCTGGCACCTTATCCACTCCACATGCACATTCAGGTCACACTTTTCTCGTGTCCTACCCAATATGCCAAATATGGCTAACTCTCGAGACCTTGTCTTTTGGAGCATAACGTAACCCTTCTAAAACCCTCATAGAATCCTGCCTTGTGTGCCTTCTCCTTGCACACCCATCCTTCAACCTAGGCCTTGTGCGCCCATGTGAATTTGTGTACTTAGCCAATATTTCAGGGGCCCAACATATGTGGACAAAATGTATCCTTCCCAAGAATCTTTGGAGATATTTCTTGTGGTGTGGTAATGGAAGTATTCAGATGGATTCAACTCTTTCAGGATCAATTATTAACCCTTCTCTTGAGACAATATGGCCCAACAATTTTCCCTCATGTGCCAAGAATATACACTTCTTTGGATTTAATGACACTTTGAATCTTCTAAATCTTTGAAATACTTTCTTGAGGTGAAAGAGGTGGTTTATTGGATTCTTTGAGAAGATGGTGATATCATCTAGATACACCAACACTATCTTGTTTATTAAGCCTTTGAATGCCATATCCATGGCTCACTGAAATGTTTGCCCATCATTTGACAGTCCAAATGACATCTTCTTGTAAGCATATGCACAACATTTCATAGTGAATGTTTTCTTGAATTAATCTTCTTCTTTCACCATTATCTGATTATATCCTGAGTAGCCATCTAACAATGAAAACATTTTAGAACCAACTACAACGTGCAATATTTTTTCCATTGAAGGAAGTGTGTAGTAATCCTTGAGTGATGCTCTATTTAGATCATGGAATTCTACACACAATCTGATTTATCCATTTATTTTCCTTACCGACACCAAGTTTGTAACCGAACTTGAATGTTTGATAGGGAAGATGATGCTAGCCTCAATCAGATTTTTTAAATCCTTCCTCATGAGAGGTTCAATGTGAGGATTCACCGGCATTTACTTCTATCTGATAGGTTTAGATCCCAGATCTGGCTCAATAGTATGTTGTGCCAAATTTGGATTGAAACCTCTTAAATCCTTGTAAGTTCAAGAAAAGACATCTAGGAATTCTAGACAAAGTTGAACAAATTCAGATTTTTTGTGGGGTACTTACTTTGCCAATTTGCAACGTCTTACCTTCATTTACTGAAATGGGCTCCAAATCTTCACCCTTTACCTAGATGTTTTCCTTCTCCTTCTAGAATTGATCATTTGGGTTGAATATTGACTCCAAAGTTACAAGACCTTTTGGTAATTTGTTAGTTCTCAGCTGCACCACTTGGTCACCATACCATAGCTCCAATTTTTCTTAGTTTTTGGTGGAGAACTCAACTTCTTCTTTTAAAAATTTGACAATTTTCTGATCATTTTCGAAGACTTGCCAACTTGTGTTGTTATTTGGAACATCTGGTCTTACAACCACCTTGATATGAGGATGAGATTTCTCACTTTTTATACTTTCTACAACATCAAATTCTGCTCCAATTGCTGCCAGTCTGTTTGCTACTTCATCCTTCTTCCTTGGGATGGAATTGATGCTAAAAGCTTTAAAATCTTCAATGAGATCCCATAACCTATTTTTTTAGTTCTTCAATAGATCATTCTTAGTAGCATTTTTTCCTTTGACTTGATTCACAATCACCTCACTATCACCAAATACTTGTAAGTTGTTTATACTTCTCTTTCTTTCCCAATGTAATTCGTGAATTAAGGCTTCATACTCAGTTGTGTTGTTTGAACAAGAAAACTAGAAACAAAAAGCTGAGTAATCTTTGGTACCCTGGTGTGAAACCAACATAGCTCCTCCTCTTGCACCTTGTCTACTTCTTGAGCCATCAAAGAATAACTTCCATACCTCATTATCATCCTTGTGATATAGCTTGGTGATGCTAGGGAGAGGTTGATTCTCTTCATGAAAACAATATAATCCTAACTCAAATTCTTCCATTTCTTTGTAAGGGTCAAAAGCATGTATTTTTTTTCCCATTCATCAAGAATTAAGTCTGGAATGCATCCAACGTTAGTATCTACTTCATAATTTCTTGGGATATCTTCCTAATCAAAAGCTAAATAGTTTGAATTGATTGGACTCAGTGTAAGAGGTTCTATGTGAAATTTTGTAATGGGATTAGATCTAATTGTAGCCTTAGCTTCGTATCTTGTTCTAAATAGCATGTGTGACCACTCAGTAGAAAAATAGCCTCCAATTTTAGCAGTGAAGTCTCTTGACAAGCACAATGTAAAGAGTTGTGGCAGTTCTATGACTGATACATCTTACAAAACAGTCGCATTGGGACATGCATGTAATGTGAGGCTCAAATATTTGATTACTCCAATTTTTGTTATTGTTGTCTTGTCCAATTACACCACACCTTTGGATATGACTTCATATTGAAGGCCCAATTGATCAACTATCTGTTTTGGCATAACTGAGCTACTTTCTCCCAAATCAATCATGTAATTATGTACCAACATATCTCCTATGATCAATGAGATAGAGAATGGTGATGGCTTGAAATTCTTACCTTGGTGGATTCCTTGGTTTTCTCTTTACTGAGATGCATTGGTAAGCACCTTTTCTTGTTGATTAGGTGGCTGATTTGATGCTGACTAATTTTCCATAACAACTTGCAATAGGTCTCTTTGTCCTGGAAAAGCCAATGATTCCCACATTGATATGTTTACATTCATTTTCTTCATTTTCTCAATGATGTTCAATGGATATGAGCTATCTCTTTGTTGCCCCTTGCCTTGCACATTCTTCTCTTACACATGGGCTATTACAATGGGTACTTGAGCTGATCTAAAAGGTGGCTTGGGCTGACCTTACACATTAGGAGCTGCAATTTGATTGCTAACACCTTGTGGAGTGATGGAGGGTTATGGATCACTTAAATTTGATGATTGTCCCTCTCTAATGTTCCTTTTCTTGGATCATGTATTGGCTGCTACACTTTAAGAAGGTGTTTGGTTTATACCACAAAAATCTTCAACCTACTAATTGACAAGTGTGGTCTCATTTGGAGGTACATCTTGTTGAGTTGCTCCCTATTTCTAATTTCCTTCTTGGCTTGTCTCTTGTTCTGCACCCATTGTTATTACCATAAGGGATTGATTTAAAGCACCATTAAAACACAATGACTTGTTATGAGGTTGATTGCATGGGAAACACCAGTCATATTCTTGAGCCATGTTATTCTACACTGGTACCAAAGCTCTAGATGTGGATGTAGCATTAGGATTGTAAGGCTATAATGGTCTATTAGCAGGAGTTCTAACTTGGTTCTGATTTGCAGCTTGAAAGGGTGGCCTATTAGGCTGATATGGAGGTCTATTGGGTTGAGTTTGAGGTTGATATGGAGGTCTAAAATTTTGAGATTACTACCTCTTAAGTGTCACCAACTAATTACCAAAATTTTACAGTTGCTTCATGACTTATTGGAGCTCATTTGAGGTATTGGAAGATGAAGTATAAGATTCATTTGAATTCTGATTTCTTGGAATAGGAATGGGAGCTAATGTGGGTGTTTGACTAGTGCTTGGATCTCCTAATTCTAGGTATAGAGGCATAGGTGGCCTAGGTGTGAGTTTACCAGCTTGGATCAAGTAATTTTCAGCTCTAATAGCAATGTTATAGGCTGTGGGTAAAGTTATACCTCACATTGATTGAATCATCATAGCAATATCATAATTTAAAGCTTTAAGGAAGTATAGGAAAGCACCTTCAGCTGTTGGTCTCACGGCCATTAGAATTTTATCCCATGTCCTCTAAAATCTAAAGTTGAAATCCATCAACTATTCATTAGGAGCCCTCTTAATAGTTGTCAATTGTTCCAATAAAGACAAATTATCCCCCTTTTCTCCAAATTGATTGTGAAGAGTTGTGCATAAATGGCCCCAATTCTAGATAGACCCTGTTGTTAGGATTTTGAACCATTGCAAATATTTTACCTTGAATGAAGATGCCAATAATTTAACAACAATGTCCATTTCAGTAATTTCATGGATTGCATAGACATTTGCAATGTCTTGGATGTGGTCAATTGGAGTTGTGTGGTTCTCCCTGGTGAAATATGAAATGTTCTTCAATGTTGTAACTAGAACTATATTTTGTGCATTGAGAGCGAGTGGGTTGTTACCAGTGAAATTGATATAAGGATTAGGTTATGCCATCCTGATTAGTTGGAGAACTCTAGTTGATTGAATGAAATTCCTTCTAGGTGGAGGTGTTGATAAGGTTATATTCGGTGGAGATGGAGACCTTTGAGCTCTTCTTCCTCTTCTTACTTTATTTGGGGACAAGTGTAAATAGATAAATAGTCCTTCTTCTCTAGTTCTTGACAATGTTTGGATTTTTCTCATAAATTTTCCAAGCTTGGACTACTAAAACCAATAGATTCTACCTCTCTTGGAGTCACCAAATGTGTAATTTAAAGCTTCTCACAAGCTGAAGACTTACAAAAAGTGCACATAAATCTTGTTGTAATTAAAATGAAGACCTCTTGTCCCAATGGGAATGCTAGATCTATTGATGCGTAATCATAGTACCCATAAATTTCTACAACTCAATGGGTTGAGACTCCTAGTGTGATATCATAACATGGAGCGTCTCCCAAAGTGTGGGACTTTGCAATTGGGAGAGCTCTCCAGATGAAGGTCAGTTCTTATTCCTCTGTTCAGGTGCACACATACAATTTACAAAGGATCTACTCTAACTTGTAGAGGAGATAAGGTTAAGAAGATGCAAAAAAGAAATGAAATCCTAAGCTAAAGAGGTGATAGCACCAAGAAAAGGACTGGAATATCCTACTGAGGGAGAGTAGAGAAGAAAAATGCAGTTGGAAGAGGCTAGATAGTTGTGACACAGTCCCAAATCTACATTCACCAAAAAATATCCATAAAATACAACGTCATAAACCTGTAAATGAAAGGAAATATGCACAAAAATAGAACAACAGTAATAGAGAGGCAAGGGAGTACAATAAAACAAATGCAAGGGTTGAGATAACACCACAGACAAAAATTTTATTGCTCCATGAATATACACAGTCTATTACATTTGTAGAATAATGGCACAATTTCATTTACAGAGCCAATGAGAGGGTTTGTAGCTCAATTTTGTTGGGAAACCAATTTTATAGAGTTTCCCCACATCCCAGAATATGTCCCTCTCAAATGAGAAGTGTTTACAATATATAGAATTATGGAGGGAAGAGAGGAAGAAGAGAAACTCATATTTTTACTCTAAACCACCAACAACATTCATTAAATGATCTGGAAAAGTCATGGGAACCTCTAAAAATCCATTCCCCAATGTGCTCTAGCTTGCTAGAGAAGAAATCAGATCATATTGTATTAAAATCGGTGATTGCAATGCTTGGAACTGCACTTTTTGGAGCAGAGTAAATTTTCCTATTTTTCACCCATGTAACCCTTCCAAAATTAAAATTTTATGATTCCATGGTGTAGAGTATGTTGATACCTTTCCAACGATATAAATTTTGTTGAATTTTGAGCACCGGGTCAAAAGTTATGCCCAATTGAAAATTTGCATTAATCTGCACAAGAAATGGTGAAAATGCAAATTTGCAAAATGGTCCCAAGCCCGAAATTGGAAAATCTGTAAAAAAATCCCCCCAAACCCCCAAGCTGAAATTGGAAATTTTTCATAAAAATCCCCCCATACCCCCAAGCTTGAAATTGAAAAAATTGTAAAAAAATCCCCCCATGCCTGTAGCTTGCAAAATATGAAGAGTAAAAAGGACTTCTTTATATTTTCGAAAAGGGGAAGAAATTTCCTATCTGATGAAGATGATTTGGGGAATCATTAAGTACTTAAAATATGTAAAAAATCAGATTGAAGCACTAAAGGGGGGGAAAATGGTGTTGGTTGACCAAAATTAAGCATGAGCTTATTTTGGACAACACTTACTGTACGTACCCAAAATTGTAAGGTACTATACTGCGGAACGGTGTAATAAATGCCCCAATGATGATACAGGTCTCTTCGCAAGGTGTTCGGGATCCAGAGAAGTTTTACGGAGTATGTGTTAACATCCCACATGCCCCGCTTAGCCCCCGTGTGCTTTGTTTTCCCCTTTTTTCCTCTTTTCTTGGCTTTTTGGTCTTCAGTGACGAAACCGCCGCCCTGAATAGGGCGGCGGTTCTGTAACCACCGCCCTGAGTAGGGCGGCGGTCCTTTATGCATTTTCCAGAACGTTCTTTTGACGGAACGCACGCAAAGTTCAACGCTTCACCAGCTTTTCTTGCCGACTTGAGCATGCATTAATGTTTTTGGTCCCCTGGAATAGTGTTTTTCCTTTGTTTATTGTTTAGGAGTTCAGTTTGGTTTTGATCTTTGGGTGTTTGAATTCCTATAAATGCATGGTTTGTGCACATGCAAATGGCCCCTCATTTCTTGTTTAAAAACTCATCACTTTCAGTAGTTCAGTCTTCTAGTTTGCTTAAGTTTGATAGTTTAAATCTTTTTACATGCTTAGTTGCATTTACTCAGCTGTTGGTAAGCCACAGATCCAACTTGTGCAAACAGTATTATTGCTTTTGGAGTAGAATAGTTTAGGCAGCCATTAAAGTTACAGGTTTTTCTCTTCATACAGACGAGTTTCAGGTTCTGGACGCATTTTGTTGCATGATTTGCAGTAGACCCCGCTAGGAATTGCATAGGCCAAGGTCTGTACTCTTGCGCTATCCCTCTCCTATCCGCATTCTATTCTGTCTGCATTCTGAAGGCTGTCCATTGATCCAAATATCTATTCCTATTGATGCAAGCATTACACGCTTTTCTGGATTCACGTGAGCACAAAGAACGAGGAGATCATACTGAGGGGACAAGAACACACACACCGTCGGATTCGCCACTGTTCTGCGAAATCCAGGTTCCATCTTTCAAAGTTTTAGTTAGAACTTATCAAATAAAGTAGTTAATCACTTTATTATAGTTATTTCCATTCTCGATATTGCCAGGGAAGTTGTGGGGATTGATAGTTTCTGAGAAACTATGATTCATTCCTCACTTCTAAGGTAGGATCGAGAATCTCGCAAATAGATTAGTTATTTCATTGTTTAGAATAGATATACAAAATTACACAGACAAATAGCTACACTCGGCTATTTTGTTTGTTTTACGTTATTAGTTTAGTTGTCAATTCTAAATATTTTTAGATAGCTGCTTTCTTATAAATTTCTAGAAAATACAAAAAAAGGAATTATATATGCTAGAAGTATATTTAGATTTTACTTTATTATAGTTTGTTTCATTACTGCTTTTGCATGACAATTACGGGACCTAGGGAGCCCAGGGAATACATTTTCGAGCTAATTGTGCCCCAGCCCAATATCGTAGTGGCAGTAACTGACATTGACCAAAACCTTAGGATACAAGTCTTCCAAACAACAACAGAATTCCAACAGATCAGGTCACAGTTGAGAGAGTTAAATGTAGAAGACGACCAAGCACACACATTTTGGTCAAATCAACCAAACTACAACTTATCCTAGAAAACATCCGCATGACTGTAGAAGGATTTGAAAGAGAACAAATATTCGGGTGTGATCCTTTAGTTCCACAGCCAGACGCTGGAGACACCCTCGTAGATATAGATACCAGCTTAAGAATTCAAGTTGCTAGAACACCTGTGAGGTATTCTGAGAAAATCACACAATTACTGATTCTAAACGTAGAGGCTGAGAAAGCTTATGACTACTGGATACTAGGGATTAGAACTTGATCTCACGTATGACCATAACAGGACCGCAACAACCAAGAGTCTAAGGTTGTGATCCACAAATCCCACAGCCTAACGAATCCACAAGTCAGTTAGAAATAGACACTGGCCTACGCACATTAGTATTTCAGTCTACTCTGATTCTACCTATCATCATTCAACAGTTGTCCCTACTAGATACAACAGCTAACAAAGCTAGAGAATTTTGGACTAGGCCAGAGAATCGTCCATAGAGTTGACTATATTCACCATATGACCCTATCAGGAGAAATACACGAAACCATCCCGGGTCATTTTCCACGCATCCCACAACCCATAGATCGAATCACGCCAGAGCTCGATATTGATTGGAGCCTTCGAGCAGTCATCCTCGCTGATCGATCTATCACACCAGTCCAAGTTAGAAGGGCCTTCTTTGCCTTAGATTCACAAATACCATTTGTGCGTGTCGAAGACATTAGACTCCCCAACTAGTTTGTCTGCATATTCTACCCCCACCGGCTGTCTCGGCACGACCTCGGGAGGTCGGGTACGTGGAAGAGTCACTTGTTGATTCTAACGCTCGCCTGTTGCTTTTCCGACGTACAAAATTGGTGAACCCGACGTGAAACAAATGAAATTAGTGAAGCTGACGTAAAACTTCCTACCTTCTCGTTCGGAGTCATAAATATCATGTTTCCCTTCACAAATCACCTTCGCTCCTTCCCATTATTCTACGGGTATTCATATACCCCCCGAATATGTCGGGATTCGATGCATATGGCAGACCCCTCCTGGGTCTTGAGGCATACTATGCCCAACAGAATAGGGAATCATCACCCTCACTCTCAATGTGGGGCGACAACTAGTCAACTAATCAGTTGTCAACGCAAATGCAAAGGATTAGATATAGTTCGTCCTTCCAAGCAGAGGGGTTGGAGCAATAACTCGCTCAAACACAAACAGAGCCTTCAGGCTCAAACAATATGACATTGACTGGAGAATCTGCTTCATCTCCTCAGGTGCTACTTAGACCACATATTAGTAGACAATCAGATCCATACTCAGTTCTAGATGACGAGTACTCAATACATTATCCTAGGAATGAACAACGCTCTCAAGGCATGTACCCACCTGTAGCAATTTTGCAAATACAGCTCGAGTTCTCTCCTCAAGAAAATACCTCTATGCCATCACGTATAGAAAGTACTCTCAGAGAAACTTGGAAAGATAGCAATCAGTTCATGACAGGCTATCACATGCCTATACAACACCAGGATATACAACAAACGCCACCAAGGCACGATATCGTAACTTCGCCAAACGAAGTCATTTCAACTCTAATAGAAAAGGTTAGAGGATTAGAACTTGCCCAAGTAAATCAAAATTCGAAATTCATACAAACAGGGAGTTCCAATCCTCCGCACCATCCTAGCCAAGTATATCTCCTCACAGGAGTAGGCACATTAGGCATGACTCCTCAGTATTCACAACAAGTACTAACTAGACCCACTATCGCTAGTACAGTTCCTCCTAGTCCGGTACAGAGCAATCCATTCCTGGATAGTACCCCTTCGTACTTAAACATGTATTCCAAATCGCCACAAGGGGATATGTACTCATCCCCCGCCATGTTTACTTAACTGCAGGGATTGCCTTATGCCCCTGCCAACGCGTACGTTACGCCATATCAACAACCCATTCCGCCACCACCTCCTCAACAGGCACCATCAATGGTTGAGATGTATGCAATAGGGACTTATTCAAAATATTTAAAGGAGCCCTTAGATTTCGCCATAAGAAGCGTTATGCTTCCGAGGCCTCTTCCCAATTTGCCCAAATACAAAGGAGAAGGAGATCCGAATGCGCATATCAAAGCTTACGCTACCAGCCATTCGAGAATTACTCCCATGGGATGGGGGTTGTTGCTAAAATATTCCCCAAAACACTGGAAGGCATTGCCCTCGATTGGTATTACAGAATACCTGAGGCTTCCATACATTCATTCAAACAACTCGTGTCTGAGTTCATCAAAGCCTTCGACATGAACAAACTATTAAGGACAGGAATAAGGGAGTTCTTGCACATCAAGCAAGAACATAACGAGTCTGTCACCCATTTCATCCAAAGGTGGCGCACAGTCCTTTATTCCTCGGCAAGCACTCCAAACATGGATCAGTTGGAGCTATGCGATTTATTCCTTCATTCTCTTAGCAAAGAAGTGAAGGAAGAAGTCCAGAAGTTCCCACTAAGGACTTATGACGAAGTACTTGAGAGCGCTCTACGAATAGACCCAGGCAGCAATAGATAGTGGCCGTAAGACGTATGGAGAAAATGGGAGGTTAATCACCTCCCACTCAAAATACTACAACTACCACAAATTTCAATCAAGGACCCAAAATCCTTAACAAAAATCGTTGGTGGTAACAATAGATGGGGTAACTGACCAACCCAAGAGGGTAAATGTCGTTAATACTCCGTCACAAACAAACAACCAAAGAAACAACAATTTTACCCCGATTGGTCAATACGGTGGATTTTAATAATCCACAACAACAACAACGGCGAAATCCCATGCAAGGGCCAAGCCAAAACTCATTTGGTTACCAAAACCAAAGTCAAAACCAAAAAACAACAATTCCAAAACTTTGGTCCTAATAGGGCAACAGTTTGATCGGAATTTTAGGCCACAATACACACCAAACCAACAAAATGGGAATTATAATTCTAATTCTTATTGTGGTTTCCATAAAATTCGGGGTCATGACACTAGAACGTGTCGTGACTACAACAAATTCATGCAACGCCTAACAAATGAACAAAAACAATTTTTTATGGATATGTTCTTAGCAGATCCTAAGTCACCAACGGCAAGTACCTTCGTAGGGGCAGTCTCCCCTCAGAATGCCCCTCTCAAGATCTTTAATGATCCACTCCTAAATCATGATAACGATGGGTTGAAACCAACTGGAACAAACAAAGGCGCAATAACAGGAAACAACGATCACAAGGCCTCAACTTCGCTAAATCCGTTAGTCGTGCCACAACTAGGAAGTTAGCCGCGACCTAAGGTAGTTGGATTAGTGGAGTTAGACTCTGAATTACCCGTTGAAGCAATTACGAGGACACGAGAGTATTTCTCTCAACCAAGTCCAAGCCATCCGCCGGAAGCAGATAACATCCAGCAAACCATAGCAAAACATATGGGTGCTTACAATCTAATTAATGATCTAACAAAAACCTTCTCGCATATTTCATTCCTTGATTTACTAAAGAATTCCCCTGCTCACAGGGCTGCTCTTTTAGAGGCGTTAGGTTGGGGTCATTTAATTAGTATCACTCCACCACCAGAAGCACAAGTAAATCATATAGACTTTGATGTTTATCCTCCGGGACAGGCGGATAGGGATGTCAAATTCATATTCGAAATAAGTAAAATGCCTGCGGATGCCGAGATCACACGCCGAGGCGATTCAGCCCTACACTTGCAAGTACAGGTTTATAATAATTATGTAAAAAGGGCAATGGTTGACAATGCAGCTGCGGTTAACATATTCCCTTTCTCTTTTCTCCAAAAATTGGGATATGGTGAAACAAACTGTTCCACTACTCCAAATACCTTGAGAGGCTACGATAGCCTTAAAGCCACATCGATAGGAACTATAATACTACCAGTCACTTTGGGACCTAAAACAATCCTGACTGAGTTTTATATTATAGATCGGGAAACTAACTATAATATGATCCTCGGCCGGCCGTGGATACATCGAATGAAGGCAATCCCTTCCACACTATTTCAAGAAGTAAGATTCTTGCATCTGGGAAAGGTATTTGTAGCCAAAGGTGATCTAAAGCCGTTTGATGTACACCTAGCTGATTTAAAGAAGAGACGAGGTGTACACTCAGAATTCTAACTTCCAACAAACCAACTTAATAAACCCACAGACTCAAAGTCAAGAAAATTTGGTACCTACGACGGATCTGGAAACCATCAGCGTAGCCAAAACAACCCCAATTCCTGGCGGTAAAGCTAAAGAAACTCTATCATTAGGGACTACTGCAAAAATCGTTGAATTAATAGAACAAGATTTACCAATGTTCTTACCATTTGATTCGGTAGGTATAGGATATTCCTTAGGGGTTGGCTCTCTTCCAGCAGAAGATCTTTGCATGGTTGAAGTAGAATGTGCAAATACAGTAGATACACCTACATCTATGCTCCCGGCTAAATATTGGACTCTCCATTTCAATGGAGCTAAATGCTGCTATGGAGTGGGGGCAGGTATAATTCTTACCTCGCCCGAGGAAAAGGTCCTCCCATTCTCTTTCAAGTTGAACTTTGAATGCACAAACAACGTTGCTGAGTACGAAGCTCTCCTTCTTGGCCTTACCTTAGCCAAAAGAATTGGTATTGATAACATCAAATTCTTAGGAGACTCGCAATCAGTAACAAACCAAGTTTCTGAAATATATGAAACTAAAGCCGAACATTTACAACTCTACAAAGACGCTGTGTTAGATTTAAGCAAAGCGTTTAATTTCATATCCATTGAAGCAATCCCACGAGAGAAAAATCTTCTCGCCGATTCAATAGCAACTTCGGCATCACGCTTCACTCCAAGCAATGAGCTAGAAGATACTCACTTCACAGTATCCATTCGTAACGAACCATTGATAAAAACAATGACAAATCCTCTTTCAAGCGGAAATGAATCTACCGTTCTATACCATGTTGGAAATGATGCGGCTACTTTGGATTACTTAAATGCCTATGCAGCATTACATCGCTCCTGTCACACACTAGATTTATCTCTGATCCCGCATTCATCTTCCTACTTCGGAAATCCCGTAACGGATCTTCCCTCGCAAAGGGAATCTAGCATATACGCAATAGAAAATGGGGATGATATAGATCTACCTCCAGCACCACCTGAGTTCGAAGAGGGTAACACCTCTTTAATCGAAGAAACAATCGATGTCAACATTGGGACTGAAAATGAACCAAGGATATTGAAACTAGGTTCTTCATTAACCCCAAAAGAAGTAGAAATACATACTCAGGTTCTCAAAGAACATCAGAAAGCATTTGCATTTAATTACAAAGAGATGACAGGAGTCGCACCCCACATTGCGGTGCACAACCTCGTCACTAGATCAGATGTGAAGCCAATTAAGCAAAAATCAAGACCTATGAAGCCCAAGGTAGCCCTTATGGTAAAAGAGGAGGTAATAAAACTCCTTCAGGTAGGATTCATCAAGCCAGTTGACTACTCTCAATGGGTATCAAACATCGTTCCCGTTCTCAAGAAGAATGGAAAGATACGCATCTGCATAGATTTCTGGGACATTAACAAAGCATGTCCTAAAGATGACTTCCCATTGCCATCTATCGATGTCATTGTTGATGCAACAGCTGGGTTTGAGCTCTTGTCTCTCATGGATGTATTCTTGGGATACAATCAAATCAGAATATCCGAGCAAGATCAAGCTAAAACCACCTTTATAACTCCTTGGGGAACCTATTGCTACGCTGTTATGCCATTCGGTCTCAAGAACGCCGGTGCCACGTACCAGCGGGCTATGACTTATATATTTCACGATTTAATTCATAAAATCGTAGAATCCTACGTAGATGACTTGTTGGCTAAAGCCAAGAAGCGTTGTGACCATCCCGAAGTACTCTGTGTCATTCTTTCACGTTTAATAGAATACGGAGTTACACTAAATCCAGAAAAGTGCGTCTTTGGTGTAACAGGAGGAAAGCTCCTAGGTTACATCATATCGTCACGAGGGATCGACATTGATCCAACCAAAATTCAGGCTGTCCTCGAAATGGTCCCACCTTCAAGTGAATCTGGAATCAGATCATTTCTCAGGAAGCTGGGTTCAATCCGGAGATTCATCCCGGACTTAAGCTTCGCTATTCATCCAATCAATAATTTACTCAAGAAATACTATAGCATTGATTGGACGGAAGACTGCAACGAAGCTTTCAACGCAGTTAAACGCTTCTTACTGTCACCACCTACGCTAATGCCACCTAAGCTAGATCGCCCGTTAATTCTATACTCATGGGCTACCGATGTTTCGTTAGCTTGCATGCTAGCCCAAGAAGATGATGACAAGAGAGAGCGTGTAATTTATTTCATTAGCCGAACATTGCTCAACTACGAAACGCGCTATACACAAGCAGAACGAGAATGCCTTGCCATAGTTTTCACAACCAAACGCCTAAGACACTACATGCTAAATCAAGAGACAAGGGTCATGGTAAAAACTGACCACTTACGAACCTTCCTCACACAAGGGTCCCTGTCTAAAAAGGCGGGACGCTTTATAACCTTAATGGGAGAGTTCGAATTAACTTTTGTAAACCAAAAGTCAGTTAAAGGGCAAATCATCACAGATTGGTTAGCTGATAACCCGCTAGACAGAGGTGACTTAGTAGACTTAGACTTTCCAGACGAATGCGTGTACTACGTCGAAACCCGACCTGCTATATCTGAGTGCCCTTGGTACGCTAATATCATTAGTTATATCATGGACCATAGATACCCAGAAGGAGCTACACCTCAACAAAGAAGGCGGTTACGCATTATCGTAGCTAAATACGTCATTATAGAGCAAGTGCTCTATCAGAAAGCATTCGATGGAATGCTCTTAAGGTGTGTTGACACAGAAGAGTCCAAGAAGATTCTCCATGAATCTCACAGCGGTATATGTGGAGGCCACTTCGGCGGCCACGCCACCACTCAAAAAATACATCGAATGGGCTATTTCTGGCCCACTCTAGAACATGACGCAATAGAGTTTGTACGCAGGTGTCATAAATGTCAGGAGTTCTCTCATGAGATCCACATGCCGGCACAAGCTTTACAACCGATCGCTACTCCGTGGCCCTTATCTACATGGGGCCTGAACTTGATAGGGAAGTTCTCTCCCTCGTCCACAGACAACCACAATTTTATAATCACGGCCACTGAATATTGCACTAAATGGGTAGAGGCCATGCCTCTTACAACTGTACCTGGTTCTGTAATCGCTAAGTTCATTTTGAACCAAATCATTTGCAGGTACGGTATCCCACAAATTATTATCTCAGATAATGGAACTTCTTTCAAAAATGAAGAAGTTCGTGAGCTATGCAACAAATTTAAAATCAGCCATCATACGGCTTCCTTGTACTATCCCCAAGCCAATGGGTAGGCTGAAGCAACGAACAAAACACTGAAAGCCATTCTCCTTAAAATAGTGAAAGAAAACAAGCGGGATTGGCATTTGAAGTTATATCCGGCCTTATGGGCCCATTGAACCTCAATAAGAACTCTAACAGGAGCAACTCCTTTATCACTGGTATTTAAGTCAGAAGCAGTTCTCCCACTCGAAGTTGAAATCCCCAGTCTCCACATTTCGCTACAAGGTATTCTGGATGAAGACGCTTACAGAGAAGCACGTCTTTCTCAATTAGAAAGCCTGGATGAAGCTAGGTTAGATGCTGAACAACAACATAGAGTCTATGCCGACCGAATGTGCCGGCAGTATAACAAGAAATTCTATGAACGTGACATATACGAAGGTGACCTAGTTCTGAGGTTAGACAGCCAGATCGACAAGAAGACCGGTGAAGGAAGGAAATTCCGGCCCAAATGGTTGGGCCCATACCGAGTCATGAAAGACTACGGGAATGGTGCTTATCTCTTATGCACGCTAGAAGGTGAGGAGTTTGGCAAAACAGTCAATTCCCTCCACCTCAAACGTTTCTATGCATAAGCAACAAGCACTGCCTATATAACTATCTACATCGCATTTTCATATAAATTAGGATCATTTTGTCCACTTGTTCTTACACAAATTATGATCAAGGAATCTATTTTCAAAGCAATTTATTTCAAACTCGTGATGTTTCTGGCATGAAGTTCTTTAATCATACCTCTCCATCTTCGATATCATCAATCAATTCAGAATCTTTTATCTAATAAAATCAGACATGACGAAGTCCTAACGGTAACCATACCAAGCTCTGCAAGTTTGTTCTTGCTTTGGTTTCTTCTTAGGATAGGTGTCTTGCCTATGGTCTGTTCTAGAAGCTTCATGGTGTCACATCTATCCCATATGCACATCTCTTTGGAAATAAGAATATACTGACATCTTACTCAAACAAAACAAGTCAAGAAGTGATTAAACAGAAAATTTTATTTCACACATTTCCTTGCCCCCACCAACCTTTCGGTGATGAGCTTGCATCTCTTACTAGTGACGTAGGGTTGGGAAAGGATGGAAATGCCCTTACTCACCTATGCCTTGCCCACGGTGATAAACACCATGCTTCTTACAGGTAGCACGGGGCAAAGTGTAGGGGGTCCTCTAGACAAAGTAAATGTTAAAAGGTCATAAACAAACAATTTAAAACTTTGAGTCAAAAACGAATGAATCATATATTCAAAATTCCAAAAAGAGTTAAAAATCGTAAAAAAACCCAGATTTTGTCTACTATGTGGCCATCTACAGGTCTAAGTCTGGATAAACCGCAAGGTAAGTTACATCCAAAACTATGAATTCATTCAAGGTAGAGTAAGCTTGTAGTTTTCAATTTGGTTCCACCAAAGCTTCGTCTGTCTTTCATCACTATCAACTTCACCATATTTCAATTAACTTGCGCCCTTCTTGGCTCTTGGTGATGAGCTCTCGCATCTTACTAGTTGCGTGGAGTTAAGGGTGGGGCAAGTCAATCTGTTCATCATACTGGTTGTTCTCATCACTTTGCCAAAACAAATCATGAGGTATCCAAATTGCTAAACAACAGTTAAGATTCAAGATCACAATATATATCTACAATATCATGTATCAGCATCATGAAATACAAAAAGAAAGCATAAACATTTTGCATCATCTGTTTTCCATTGCATACATTCTAGAAAGCATATAAAACATACATCGTAGTATACACGAAAAAGCTGGAACAGAAAGGGAAGACACAAGTGACAAAGTTTTGATCCAAAATCGGCGCATATATATAAATAGTCAATATTTGTATACAATGCCATCATGCACTAGGCCTGGTCAAAACGCTCAAAGAGCCCGTAATACACAAAAGAATCCATAATACAAAAAGTGCATAGGAGCCAAGTTGACCTCTCAAACCCCTACGCGATCCCGTTGAAGGTGCGCGCCCTCGCCTAAGCCTACGACTACGCTGGCGCTCTAAATGGACAGAAGGCTCAGGGTCTCGAGGGGTGGTCATGGTCTCGCTATGAGAACGGCTCCTCATAAGGCGCTCGGTTGTCCTATAGCCTGCCAACTCTGTACGGAGAGTAGACACCATCTTGGCCACATGCCAAACGGGAGCAAAGACGTCGGTATGCCTGCCGGCTGCTGAGGGCTCCCCGGCATCTACGGATAGCTCCGCATGGGTCTTATCCATAGGGATCATCAGAGAATCATTACATACCCTACGGATTAGATACCACCACTCATCAACAGTCTCTGCAAAACAAAGAAGAAAGACAAATTAGAAACTAGGCAAGAGGCTAAAATATACAAGATACAAATATAAGGAGGGACAGCAGTTAAAACAAGTCAAAAAAAATCAAACTAACACTGAAAGGGAGAAAGGATAACTTACTTGGGTCACCGGGCCTCCAAGATGGGTCACTAGGGCCAGCACCCACTGCAGATGCCGCCACTGACTGAGGAGCTGCTCCTGTAGTTGGGGCAACATGACGCCCTGCAACGGACTCATCATCTCCACCATGGCCCCAGGAGAGTGGTTCCTCGGAAACCAGAGTCTCTCTCTCTCTGCACTCTGCTCCGCCCTCTCTGCCTGCATGATATCCTGAGTATCATGCCACTCAGGATCACTCTCGTCTGTCTACTCCTCCGACCCTCCCTTTGTGGACTCCTCAGAATCGGAGTCAATATCTATAGGGTCATCGCTACTATGAGCAGGACCCACGGTAATCCGAAGTAAAGGTGCCCGAGGCGCACCAGCTCTCCCTCTGGCCCGAACTATCCCCCTGGCTACAATAGGAATGCCAGGGGTAACCACTATCCAACCACGGCCTCTAGGCCCCTCTCTAGCCTCCCGAACTGATCTGTAAACTGGTGCTACTGGAGGAAGCATGCCCACATATGGGAGGCCGAACTGCTGAGGAACCCTGCTGAAAGGATGTACCTCTACCCGTCCCACACGGTCAATAAGCTGCCCTGTAATGGAGTAGGAAACCAATGTCATGGCCTCCTCTCCCCATACGCCAGCCATAAGCTGGTACGGTGTGGCCTCCATGTCTGCTATAGTGAGGGAGGCTACTGGCTGGTGAGGTGCTCTAAGCACCGACATATCTGACCATCTGGCCGCCCTCACAGCCCCAGGATCTGCCACCTCCACGCCTCTGCCATAAGGAATAAAATGCTCATACACCCAACTCATGACTAGAGTTGGGTGGCTCAACGACTGTCCCTGTAAACGGACCACCCTATATAAGTCATGATAGGTGGTCCCCAAAATATCTGCCCCCCAGGCGTATATCCGGCCATGCCCCTCTATCTGTGCAATGATGGGGGCCCAACAGTATAACAAAGTGTCACCTCCCTTGTCCCCGATCAGTCTCGAGGAAAGGATCCCCATGATGGCCTGTCGAAATACGGGGATGGGTAAAGAAGTAATGGATCTAACTCTCACTCCCTTCTTCGGCCCCATGGAAATAGCTGCATCTCCCATATATGTCGCCCACTGTGGAATCTGTGCCCGTGAGCCTGCTGTCTCTAATGTGAGTCGCCTCCCGATGATCGGGACCCCTAGAATGCGGTAGACGTCCTCTAATGTAATGGTCCACTCACCACAGACCCCTGGCAATCGGAGAGTGTTCCGATCTACATCCCAGTAGGAGAATAAGTCATAGAGTATGTGACTAGATGGAGCAACGTGAGGCACACATGATATCCACAATATGCCAGCCCTCTGCAATATGTCCTCCTCATCTGCTGAGAGGGCATCCAATACCCCGGGCAGCCAGTCACACTCTCTCTCCCGGCTCCATCTAATATACTCCTCCTTCGCCTGCATACACCCAAAAACACACAAAACAGAGTAAGTTAGTATCTAAACGATATCAAGAGAGTTATAAAAACATACACAAATGCTAAAAATACAAGTGTAAGTTTTCAAAAGAGGTCCTTTTGCATTCTGTTCAAAACCGGCGCCCTGGGCAGGGGGCAGTTTTGTAACCACCGCCTTGAAGGCAGCGGTCTTATGACCGCCGCCCTGGACAGGGCGGCGGTCATGTAACTGCCGCCCTGGCCAGGGCGGCGGTCGCGGTCCGAAAACCCGCGCGGGTTTTTAAACCCCAAAAATCCAAAAACTAGCAAAAAATGACCATTTTGGCTAAAAACAAATCCTACCCAGTAGGCGCCCCCCCTAGATGGACCTTTTAAACCTAACATTTTCAAAAATGACCCACCCATTACAACAAATTTAGCATTTCAAAATTGAAGAGGGAAAAGCACAAAATTGAAGAAAAACCAACTTGTGATCTCGCGGGGTGGCGTTCCGCACGTGGAGGCATGATCACTATCTCGCTGTGGATGTTTTGACTCTACTCACGTGAGAAACCGTTACCGTGGGCCCCAGAGCTCAAAATCTATCAAATCGACTCACGCAAATGAATAGTAAAATGGGCCCACTTTTATATATATAGCGCTCTAATTCGTTTTAAATCCCCTTTTCACAGGTTCGGAGTGCCAACGGAGGTAAGTTTCTATCCTCGCACTAATGGTACGTCCTCTTCCCCTATTATTTTAGCGTTTATTTTCCAAGTTATTGTATCTATCTGCACTTGAGTTCCCCTTTCATTTTGCAGGTAGCGGGAATTTTGGATGGCGTCATTTCAACACACGGACGTATAAGGTATAACTTCTAACTTCCCATTTCGGGACGGCCATACTCGGAACCACCGTTTTATGCCTCTTCATGGCTAAAACACTTCTCCGAGGGGGCAATATGTACGTACCCAAAATTATAAGGTACTGTACTGTGAAACGGTGTAATAAATGCCCCAATGATGATACAGGTCTCTTCGCAAGGTGTTCGGGATCCAGAGAAGTTTTACGGAGTATGCGTTAACATCCCACATGCCCCGCTTAGCCCCCGCGTGCTTTGTTTTCCCCTTTTTTCCTCTTTTCTTGGCTTTTTGGTCTTCAGTGACGAAACTGCCGCCCTGAATAGGGCGGCGATCCTGTGACCGCCACCCTGAGCAGGGCGGCGGTCCTTTACACGTTTTCCAGAATGTTCTTTTGACGGAACAAACGCAAAGTTCAACGCTTCACCAGCTTTTCTTGCTGACTTGAGCATGCATTAATGTTTTTGGTCCCCTGGAATAGTGTTTTTCCTTTGTTTATTGTTTAGGATTTCAGTTTGGTTTTGATCTTTGGGTGTTTGAATTCCTATAAATGTATGGTTTGTGCACATGCAAATGGCCCCTCATTTCTTGTTTAAAAACTCATCACTTTCAGTAGTTCATTCTTCTAGTTTTCTTAAGTTTGATAGTTTAAATCTTTTACATGCTTAGTTGCATTTACTCAGCTGTTGGTAAGCCACAGATCCAACTTGTGCAAACAGTATTATTTCTTTTGGAGTAGAATAGTTTAGGCAGCCATTAAAGTTACAGGTTTTTCTCTTCATACAGACGAGTTTTAGGTTCTGGACGCATTTTGTTGCATGATTCGCAGTAGACCCCGCTAGGAATTGCATAGGCCAAGGTTTGTACTCTTGCGCTATCCCTCTCCTATCCGCATTCTATTCTGTCTGCATTCTGAAGGCTATCCATTGATCCAAATATCTATTCCTGTTGATGTAAGCATTACATGCTTTTCTGGATTCACGTGAGCACAAAGAACGAGGAGATCATACTGAGGGGACAAGAACACACACACCGTCGGATTCGCCACTGTTCTGCGAAATCCAGGTTCCATCTTTCAAAGTTTTAGTTAGAACTTATCAAATAAAGTAGTTAATCACTTTATTACAGTTATTTCCATTCTCGATATTGCCAGGGAAGTTGTGGGGATTGATAGTTCCTGAGAAACTATGATTCATTCCTCACTTCTAAGGTAGGATCAAGAATCTCGCAAATAGATTAGTTATTTCGTTGTTTAGAATAGATATACAAAATTGCATAGACAAATATCTACACTCGGCTATTTTGTTTGTTTTACGTTATTAGTTTAGTTGTCAATTCTAAATATTTTTAGATAGCTGCTTTCTTATAAATTGCTAGAAAATACAAAAAAAGGAATTATATATGCTAGAAGTGTACTTAGATTTTACTTTATTATAGTTTGTTTCATTACTGCTTTTGCATGACAATTACGGGACCTAGGGAGCCCAGGGAATACATTTTCGAGCCAATTGTGCCCCAGCCCAATATCGTAGTGGCAGTAACTGACATTGACCAAAACCTTAGGATACAAGTCTTCCAAACAACAACAGACTTCCAACAGATCAGGTCACAGTTGAGAGAGTTAAACGTAGAAGACGACCAAGCACACACATTTTGGTCAAATCAACCAAACTACAACTTATCCTAGAAAACATCCGCATGACTGTAGAAGGATTTGAAAGAGAACAAATATTCGGGTGTGATCCTTTAGTTCCATAGCCAGACGCTGGAGACACCCTCGTAGATATAGATACCAGCTTAAGAATTCAAGTTGCTAGAACACCTGTGAGGTATTCTGAGAAAATCACACAATTACTGATTCTAAACGTAGAGGATGAGAAAGCTTACGACTACTGGATACTAGGGATTAGAACTTGATCTCACGTATGACCATAACAGGACCGCAATAACCAAGAGTCTACGGTTGTGATCCACAAATCCCACAGCCTAACGAATTCACAAGTTAGTTAGATATAGACACTGGCCTACGCACATTAGTATTTCAGTCTACTCTGATTCCACCTATCATCATTCAACAATTGTCCCTACTAGACACAACAGCTAACAAAGCTAGAGAATTTTGGACTAGGCCAGAGAATCATCCATAGAGTTGACTATATTCACCATATGACCCTATCAGGAGAAATACACGAAACCATCCCGGGTCATTTTCCACGCATCCCACAACCCATAGATCGAATCATGCCAGAGCTCGATATTGATTGGAGCCTTCGAGCAGTCATCCTCGCTGATCGATCTATCACACTAGTCCAAGTTAGAAGGGCCTTCTTTGCCTTAGATTCTCAAATACCATTAGTGTGTGTCGAAGACATTAGACTCCCCAACTAGTTTGTCTGCATATTCTACCCCCACCGGCTGTCTCGGCACGACCTCGGGAGGTTGGGTACGTGGAAGAGTCACTTGTTGATTCTCACGCTCGCCTGTTGCTTTTCCGACATACACTTACCTCATGTTATATTGTCCCTTCATTCATCTCCATCTTTGGTCACTTTTTAGAAGAAATCCTTTGAATTGATGAGCACCTGTTGTATTTTGATCCTTTCACCATTCAATTCCCATAATTTTGTACATGAATATCGACAATCCAACCCACACTAAAAGTATGTGTTGTCCTCTATGCATAAACATGCTGCATATAGTAATTAGCTTCATGTGCGCAAGAACGCTTATTACACAACACACTAACTAAATTGAAAAAGTGTAGCAAAAAAGAAAAAAACAAATTAAGGAAATACAGAATTGAAAACCTAATCTAAATGGCAATACTGCCTTATTACAAACATCAAGAAGAATTATTTATAGTAGGGCTTCAGCCTACTCCCATTGAAATAACTGGGTAGCTGTGTTCCATCAAGGGCTTCTAAATAGAAATTGCCTATTTCAAGGATGTAAGTGATAACATATGGCCCCAACCAATGTACCTTAAGTTTTCCTTGATGGCATATGAACTTAGAGTTATAGAGAAACACCATTTTTCCAATCTCAAACTTCTTGTCCCTTATGTTTCTGTCATGCCTTGCTTTCTACCTGGCCTTTTCTTGCTTCTGACTCCAATGCGCTATGGCTCATTTATCATCTAGCTGAATTATATTTTCAATCCATTCTTCTAAATATTTCTCATCACCTAGACCTCAAGCATGCACAATACGCAAAGAAGGTAACATAAATTCCATAGGAAGAACGGCTTTTGTGTCAAACACTAACTGAAATGGTGTTGTTTTCTTCAACCTTTTATATGTTGTTCGATATGCCCAAAGTACTGCAGATAGTTTATCATCCCAATCCTTTCTTCCAACATCATATATTTTTGTCAATGTCTGGCCCAAAATTTTGTTGAAAGCTTCAGCAGTTCCATTTTCCTAAGGATGATAGGGTGTAGTCTTATGGTGTGCAATCATGAACTCATCCAATAAATTTCTGATTGTCTCATTAAGAAAATGTGTGCCTCTATCACTGGTCAAATGCAAAGGACATCCATACCTTGTAATAATATGTTCACATAGAAACCAAGCTGATGTAGCCACTGTACAGTCCTTTGTAGGTGTTACTTCTACCCATCTTGTCAGATAGTTTGTGCAAGTTATAATGTAGCGCAATCTAGTTCTACGTGTAGCTGGTAAAATAGGAACCAAAAAATCTATAGCCCATTTCTCAAATAGTTATGCACTAGTAATAGGTCTTATAGGAATTTCATCTTGCTGACCCAATTTTCCAAGACAATAACAATGGTCACATGCCTTACAGAATTCCTTACAATATTTATGAAGGGTCTCCCACCATAATCCAACAAGTAGAATCTTTCGTGATGTAGCATCACCTACATAATGGCCACCTGCAATTCCACCATGAGCTTCTTTCATAATTCCCATGTTCTCATGTTCCAATACACAACAACACAATACCTCATCGTGACCCAATTTGTATAAGTCACCACTAATTGACATATAAGGTGTAGTGCATATAGAAAGCTATTTCTTCTCTAAGTATTTCATTCCTTCTAGTGCCATCCCTATGCATAGAAAGAAAACAATGTCCTCTAGTTATGATAACACGTGTTGTAACCTGTATAACTATGCATCTGACATGGTATCTTAAATTGCTTGTGCTTCTTCTCCTGACTGTAATCTTGATAGATGGTCTGGTCTAGCATTACTTTTTCATAGTTTTACCACAACTATGAAATCAAATACTTGAAATAAGAGCACCCATTGACATACGCACCCTTGTAAAATAGGATTATTTACCAAATACTTCAATGCCATGTGATCTATATAAAAGAAGAATGGTGTAGCTAGTAGGTACTGGCAGAATTTATGCAGTGTATAGATCATTGACAAAGCTTCATGCTTTGTAGTTGTGTAATTATTTTCTGTAGGAGTCATCTTTCTACTAACAAAATAGATAGGATGATCTAATATATCTTCTCTAGGTTGGGCCAACACCGCACCAATGGCCATGCTAGAGGCATCAACATGTACATGAAATAGTTTGTCCCATGAAGGAAAATGTAAAATAGGCACGATAGTAAGTTTCTCCTTCAAATATTCGACTGTGCACCGTTGCTATTCTCCCTAATAGAACATACCTTTCCCTTTCAGCAACTCTCCTAATGGTGTAGCAACTTTGGCATAGAATTTGATAATTTTTTTGTAATATCTTGTATGACCCTCCAATACATGCACCTCACTTTGACTAGTAGGCTTCCTTAGGCCTATAATGACTGCAACCTTTGCTAGATCAACCAACAAACCCTCCTTGCAGGTTATGTGTCCTAAGAGTATCCCTAATGGTGTAACAAATATGCACTTCTTGATGTTTAAAGAGATACTCAATTGTCTACACCGTTCAAACATTAAGTGTAGATTTTCACAGTGATCCTTAACTAATCCATATATTGTCCTATCATCTAAATATACCTGAAAAATGTTGTGAATGAATTCCTTGAATGCTTGGACAACTATGCGTGAAAATACATCAGGTGTATTTTCAAACCAACGGGAATTATAATATAGGTGAAACTACCCCATTCAGTAGTAAATGTAGTATTTTCTTGATCCTCTTGGGCAATCCTAACCTAATGATACCCAGAGTACCCATCTGTAAATGAATAGATTTCACACCCTGCAACTTCTTCTAGTATTTCTTCAGTAAATGACATAGGGAATGGATTAGTTACACATACAACATTCAGCTCCCTGTAGTCCACTCATATTTTAATCTATCCATCCTTCTTGATACTGATCACCATTAGACTAACCCATTCTGACTCATCAAGGGGCTTGATAATTCTAGAATTCAACATGTTATCAATCTCTCATTTGACATTTTCACGTAAATTGGGGTTCATTATATAAGGTCTCTTTCTAACTGGGTGTGCACCCTCTTTAAGCTTTATATTCATCTCCCCTAATGATTCATGCACCCCTTTAAGTTCATGGTACCCCCTAGGGAATAGGTCATGGTATTCCCTTAGTAACTCTATGATCTTTTCCACTTCAGAGTCTAACCAATAGTCTCTAATTATGGCTTCCTTAGGCTCAGTATCTATTCCAATATTCACCCAATTTGTCTTCATAGGTTCATGATAGTCACGCGTGGTATTATCTGCACTATCCAATACCTCATGCCTTCCTGACAAATGGTTTACATCCAGATTATCCACTTCTTCGTCATCCACTAAGTAGACCATTTTTCCTTTCTCCTTCTCAAGGAAAGTGCATTGAAGTAATGTTGCATCGTCCTCTGGTTCGTTATCAAGACGTGCTCCCGAGTCTTATTTATCTAATAACTCCTGAAGGAGTTATTTAGCCTCGGCACTATCCCACATAGTTAAGCACCAGATAACTTTTAATGCTTCTTCCACTGGAGGTTTCCTAGAGAAGAAGTCAAACGTCTAGGCCATTCCTGTAATTAAATTTGGCAAATTTCCAGTTTTTCTATGGAGTTTTGCATATACATACTAAGAATGTGTGCAGCCTTGTAAAGTGGAATAGAACTAGTGCACCCATAGCAAAGGTGGTAAATATTCCTACCCTTATGTGCAGATTCTCTCACACTTTTGAATGTGGTGCTGAACAGGTTGATTACCATGATAATTAGAGATTTGTGTAGGTGCATTGCTCATAAAGAACCTAGTAGTAAGAGAAATCCCAATTTCATTCCATTTGACTAGATTATCCTTGTTGACCACCCACCAACGTACTATTATCCCTCATAGTGTATATGCAATCATATTTCTTCTCTCTAGTGGATCTATCCATTTTTATTCCATGTCATGTAGGAATACCTTGGGATCCCCTTCCCTTGTGTAACAAGGTATCGATTTGTTACCTGTCCTCTTGACATAATGTGGTTTTGTGCCTCAAGGAAATATGCTCTTTACTTTGTACCCTACCAAATCATAAGTGCCAGGAGCCCAATTATCACATACAACACTCGTAGTATCACTAATGGACTATGCATCCTCCCACTAAATTATTCTTTTGGTTGGTTCAATCATCTATGGATCTCGGATGGCGTGTACATAAATCCTATTCAGATCTTCTTCACTTAAGGGCTCAACATAGGGTGCGGAATTTCCATATGTTAAAGGGATAATAACACTTTCCTCTTTATTTTCAAAATTGATATAGCCCTCGTTGAACCAAAGATAAGCATTATTTACATATCACCAAGGATGCCCCAATAGAGCTGGGAAGCTATCTAATTCTACCAGTGCTAAAACTTCAAAATCTCCAATGAACTTGGCTCCTTGTATGGTAATGGATGCATCTTTCAAAAATATTATGGGAGTGGCCTTAGTTTGATTAGACATGAATAAAATATTAGAGGATGGCTGCAATGGGGGTCTTCCCATTTGTACCCATGCATCCAAGGTAAGAACATTGACCTTCGCAGCTATATCAATCAGTATATTACTTAACAATCACCCATCCACAACAACATTCAGAATGATTTCCTTTTTATAATCTAGGCTATGAGGAGGGAGATTTACATGCAGGATCTGTCTTCCATTCTTAGTGCTCACACGTAGAGTGTTCCCTTTCAACAAAATTCCTAACAGTGGAATGATGTTATCCTAGAAAAACATTTTACACACTTCTCTCAAGTCATATATATTAGTTTGGACTGTTTCTGATGATTTCTTCTTCTCCTTTAAGTACTGTATCTCACCCTCAAGATTCCTTAGAACTTCCATGGTTTCCTGATAAACCTCCTTCTGATAGGAAAGATCTTGGTACTATGCATGAAGAACCTCATCCTTAGTGATGGTAGGTTTATGTTGTAATGCCTCCCTGACACATGTTGCTTCAGTGTGGGTTGTGATATTCAATAGTAGATTATACTTCTATCTTGGGAATCCATTGATTTTCCACTTTGTGTTATATCCTAACCATTCTTGCGCCTTTGTTCTCTTGTTTATGTTGCTTACGTAGATGCTCATATAAGTCTGGGCACTCTTCATAGCTATGGTTCTTTCCACAGAAATAACAGGTAAGATTATGGGGGCATTTGTGCCTATAGTGATTAGAAGATCCACATGTATAACAAATTCTGTGAGGGAACTCACTTCTTCCACCACCAAGGCCTCATCCTCTTAATCCACTGCAATATCCTTAACCTCTATCGCGACTGCCTTCAAAACTACCCTCATTCTGATTATAGCATGCCTGATTGTGTTGCTAGTCCTGATGCTCATTCTCTCCCTTAGAGTTATCTAAAACTCCTATTTGTCATACATAAACATCTATAACATCATGGATCTGTCCAATCAACTAGTAGTCCTCCGTGTCATGAGTCGTGGACTTGCAGATTTTATAGTAGCTTGAAACGTTCTTCCTTATCACACGTTGTAATAATGGGAAGTGAATAACATCATGGTTTAAGTGGAATATTTCACATTCCATCAGCAATGAGCATACTATTCTATGAGGGAAACTATCCTTTGTGTGACCTTCTACTTCAAAATAGGTGCACCAAATCCATGTGCGTGTCTCATGAGCTAAATTTGCTCATAGTTTCTCCAACTATTTCACCATTGCTGCTATTTGTGCTTCTAAAAATGGGCTCACCCTGGTATCTATGCTTCTAATTTCCTCATTTCTTAAGGATGCTTCAAGTGCTTCACGTGGATCAGTGTATGTTTTATGTGATAATTCCCTCCTAAAAGGGGTAATCAAGCCCCCAACGAACCATTGTGCATGTTGGCTTACGTGTATGTCATAAGAAAGGTTTGATAACATCATTTTAAATTGTGCATCATACTCCCTAACACTTTTGGTAGTGCATTGCTTAATATCCTTGAGCACACTTATACTATTTTGCTCAAACTCAGGGATATGAAACTCTTTAAGGAATACATCCTTTAAAGCTGGATAATCTATGCAATTCTGATCAAAGAAAAACTTTATGTACTAGCTGTGTGCACACCCTTATAATGTAGTAGAAAATTGGATTTCCCTACGCTTAGAAGCTGTGATTCCTTTTGCATGCCATAATATTTCACAAATGTGCACATGTTCAGTAACATCTTCTATGCCCGTATAATTTGGAAGACAAAGATACATTTCCATGGAAATATTTTGGGGTTGGTGTGGACCTTACCCACCTAATCCAGATCCTCCTGTGTTTCCCCTACCTCAGGAACCACTAGATCCACCTGAACCAGAGCTACCTATGCCTCCTGATCCCAAACCTATAGCTAGAACATGTCCTATAGACATACTCCCCTATGATTTGACAGTAGTACTATGCTAAACCCCTATGGTCTGTGAAGTAGTTCCACTTCTATAGGTGAATACAACATTATGTGTGCTTATGTTCTGTGTGGATGACGTGCCTAATAACACACCTCCAAATAAAAATGAAGCGATCTACCCTACCATTGATGTGATTTCTTTCTTACTTCCCAAACTTTCTTACTAATTAATTTTCATACTAGATACTTGAAAACCAAGCGCAAGGGCTAGATATCATTTGGATTCAGATGCATGCCCATGGTGCAGGTGGTCTCTACTAGTGCACTTCTACGTGAATCCAAGGGGGGAATCCTTGTCATGCTTTCCAAGATGGGGGAGTTCCTAATGCTCTAGCTCCATGTCTTCTATGTGAGCTTCAAATCCTTCACAAGCCATCTCTCTCCTCAACGCCATACTTTCGGAAATGGTATGTTTCTTCTCTATCTCCCTCTTTTGCACCTCATTATACTTAAGCCACATTTCCTCTCTTTTCTTTTCTGCCGCTAGCTCTGCCATCTTTCACCAATACTACTCCTATCCCCATGCGTTGTGGGGTTTAGTTAGCCATTAGTTTAATCTCCAGATTCAAGGTTACCATCAGGATCTTGATCGACAGAGGGATGCCTTGTAGGCAAGCTCCCCTTGGATATCTTAAGAACTGAAATTTAGCTACTTCTGGACACAAATAAGTGGAAATTGAGTATTCCAAAATACTACTCTTCAAGACACCATGAAACCATGTATCCATGGCTCGAGTCTAGATCAGATGAACATCATAAAGGGCCTAAAATTCTTCCTACATCTAGATAAGTGTGCGATACCTCTAATTCCGCTAATATGCATAAGCAATCAGCCACTCGTACAATTCTACTGGAAAGATAGTGAAAAATATCTCATATAAACTGTCATACAGATTTTGTTCCACCCACATGCATGTGTTAAAATCATATCCAATGCTGAATCTCCATGCGTATTATTCTTCCAGATCATGTATCCATTCTTCAACACTTGCTAAGGTCAACCGATCTATCTTCATTGTGAACCATCCTGAAAAGAATATAAAAAAGAGGGTCCTGGAAATAGAACCAATGGTGCAGCCTAAAATTAAGTGATACAAATCCAATAAAACCCTATACATGCTGGCACATCACTTAGTCTAAACAAAGTGCTCACTCAAAGCTTCCAAATCTACTAGGTCCCTCTTTAGGGTTGCTATTGTAGGATGTTAGCATGATGAAGAATTAAGAGATACATATAGCTCCATTACTAACACATCATCCCGTAGAGCATACCAGATCTATCGCTAAGAGAGAATAGAATTAAGTACTAACCATTATGAGATAAAAATATACTAGATTCAGATACACACAAAACTAACACATAGATTCAGCCTATATCCTCCATTATATTCAATGCAATAAATATACAGAAGCTTCATTACAATAACAATATTATGCACATAACATATTTAACAACATATCTTTGTATATATCTCCTCTCTCCCTTTTTCTATTATATAGTTTACTACACACACACACACACACACACACACACACACACACACACACACACACACACACACACACACACACACACACACACACACACACACACACACGCACACGCGCACGCACACACACACACACACACACACAATGGTGGGAACTTTCCCTTCACCACTTATCCATTCTGAAAATAGGTTGCATGCTATTATTAGCCATGTGATTTTACAAAACTAACCACACATGCAAGTATGCTAACAATAGACTACTGATAGTTAACTGAAAGTATTAGATCTATTTCCAGCTTATGTCCATGAAATTTTCTTCGTATCTAATCCTCCAAGAATAGAAAATTAATGGAACACATGTCTCTACCTTATTTTTGTGCTCTATACACCATCTCTAAAAATAAAACTTCATGAGTGAAAATGGCTAAGTCCTGAAAATTTGAACTTTTGTTTTGTGTGCGTGTTCTCCCTTTCTGTTTCTACCTTTGAATATGACCTATTTTCCATGCAAACTTCTTATGCTCTTGTTGTCAAGTTTTCTCTCATCAACACTGGATGAGATTGTGATAGTGTTATGGTATAATTTTTAAGTCGGGAGGATAAGGATTATGTAAGAAAAAATGTTTTGAGCTCTAACGAGCTCTCAGAACTGTGTTTCCCAACCTGATAGGAAACTTTAGATGCTCACCCACATTTGTGAGATGTGCATGGGAATATGATATTTTGGAAGATGTTAGGGTATAGATCCAATAAATTATAACAAAAATAATAAGGTGAAATGGTCGTCAAAATTTTATGAACCATCATTAAGAAGAAGAACATATACAAACCCTCTATAAACCCTAGTTTTGGAGAAATAGGAAAAATATGATTGGTATGGTCTTTAATGACTTGGTAAAGCTTATTTGATTCTTCAAGGGTGTAGATAATTATTTATAGATCATGTTGGAGGTGGTTTAATGTTCCTAGTGTATTAGTAAGATGAAGAAAATCCTTTATTTTGAACAGAATTATAGGCACAATCTTGTGTTGTATGTTTCATAGTGAAAGACCTGATGTGAAAACAAGAATGAGATGTGTGATTAATGTATATGAAGATATATGGAAGGTTTAGTGGATAATATGGATGAAACAAGTCTCACAATGTGACCTACTTCTTAAGGGATTAAAGATGTAAAACCAATCTTAGTAGTGTGAAGGAGTTGGTGATGTTTTACATGCTGTAGTAGTGGAATTTGAGCTTGGATATCTTGTAAAGGTATCATGTGATTTTTTTAGGTCTTAGAGTGATAAGATGAGATGTATTTTTAAAGCCCTAATGGCCTAATGAGCCCTATTAGGCTTGCCAAGAAGGTTGTGTGAAACATGTATGCAAGGTGATATTTCTCCATGTAACTTATGCATATGAGTGATTTTGGAGGTGTGTTATGTCCCTAGTGATGTGTTCCATGTTTTGGTTAAGTTTGAAAGTGGCGGTTGAGGTGTTGGAGATCATATTCCTCAAGACTGGTTCTTGAGTCCTATAAGCCAATATGAACAGTTTGAGAGATGGAGTCATTTCAGAGTGTTATAAATTGATTTGGAGGATGTGATGAGTTGTGTATGTAAGATAAACTCAATAAATTTCTATTGGTGTGATATATAATCCTTGGTGAAGATATATTCTATGTGAACCAGATTTCTTTTGGAGGATGAATTTTAGGTTCTTGAGACCTAGTTGGTTGTTCCTGCTTCTTGGTGTGTACCACATTGAAGTTCAAGGTTTTAGATGTTCCTGATCTTCTAAATGAGTGTGAGAGGATGTTGATAATTTTTGAAGAGATTTTGGGGTCATGATGGATTTGATTCATGTGTTTAAAATTCATAATTTGATCAATGGGAGTGTGGATATTATTGTAGGCATATTTGAGAAGTGTTTATCTTATTCATGTTTGTAAGGGTATTACAAACCTTTAATGTATCTTGATGTGATTTATATGAGAGTGTAGGATTTGTTATAATTTTTTCATGACCAACCTTAATGGTCTTATCTAACCTATGGTTGTTGTTATGATGAGTCATGTATAAAGGTGAGTTATGTTTTCTCATTTGAGCTAGTGGATAAGAGAGAGATGTGAGAGAGATAGAGGAGAGAGTGAGAGTGTTATGAGGGGTATATAACAGAGAAAGGAAGAGTTATGAGAAGATTAGTAGGGTAGAGAAGAAGGATATATATGTCATTAGACCTAATGAAAATATGATGGTTCATGTTTGAGTGAACAGGAAGGTGAGTTTGAGAGGGGTTTTGAATTAGAAGAGATGCCAATCAATTGTTGAAGTAACAAGGACATCAGGTGATCATTAAAATTAAGTTTCTAGGTGGGAGATTAGTAATCTTAGGTGGTTTTATCCTATTTATAGGGTTTGTGCCTTACTAAATAAGGGGTTTTTTCTCCTGTTGGGGTTGGTGCCTCATTAAATCAGGGGTTGGTGCCTTGCTAAACTAGGGTTTGGTGCTCCTTGTGGGGATGGTTCTTCACTAATTTTGAAACATGGAAATATAATGTTTTGCTTCGGTGGGTTTTCTTCCCCTTGAGGGTTTCCCACTTAAATATGGTGTTCTTGTTTTCTCTCTTGTTTCATGCACTTGTGGATGGTTATTACACACTTAATAAGTATACATTGATTTTTTATGTTGAATGGTTGATCTGAATGATGTATGTAATTTATGGTAAATGAAGTAAAAAAAATTCAATAAATCATTCACCCTCCCTCTTAGTCACTGTGATTCCAACACAATGGAGGTGATTATGTGAATAATAGGTTTGACAATTTCTATACCTATAAAGGAATTAATTTACACTGTATAGTTACTTACAACCCTTTGTAGAATGGATTTGCAGAAAGAAAAAAATGAATGCTTAAGGAGATGACCACTTCTATGGTTTAGTCTTAATCCATTCCTCCATAGTATTGGGCCAAAGCTATAAAATTCACTTGCTACATTTAAAATAATGTTCCCCACAAGGAAGTAAGAGGGATGACACCCTTTTAAACCTAATGTTGAGCATTTTCACATCTTCGGATCAACTTCTATGGCTCAAATTCCCAAAAGGAGAAGCAAGACCTTTGAACCATAGTTTAGACCTTGTATATTTGTAGGTTACCTTGATGGCGTGAAGGGTTATAGATTGTTGAATACTACTACTCATCATGTTTATATTGAGAGAATTGTGAAGTTTGATAAGTCATCTTCTAATTCAAATTTTCCACCCGCTGAGGTCTTTATACCCCTATCTAATTTTGATTTTGATTATTCTAATGATCATTTTGTAAAGCCGCCTCCTCATAATCCTCCTACTCCCACTCCTCATACTTTAGAATATTTTGATTCTGAAAGTAGTGATGATGAGGAATTTGTCCCTTATCACTTGAGTGAAGAATATACATATTCTAATCCTGAATCTCCTCATGGTCCTTGTTGGGATAATTGAACCTTATAGAGTGTTGGAGATTGGATAGGGGATCCTTTGGATGATAGATGAAAATTTTTAGAGTTCACTAGACCCGATGCCTTTTTCACTTCCAATTCTAACCCTCATTCTTTCTAAAAGTCTTATAGGATTCCTAAGTGGGATTTTTCCATGAAGGAATATTCCTCACTGATGAATAATCATACTTGGGATTACACCCATATTTTGAAAGGAAGAAAAATAATTCGGTATAAGTGGGCATACTGAATAAAGTATGGTGTTGATGGGAATGTCGAGGAGTATAAAGCATGACTTGTAGAAAAAGATTTCTCCAAGGTAGCTGGTGTTGATTATTCAAATACCTTTTATCCCGTTATGAAGATGAATTCCATTCAATGTTAATAGTTTCTTCCTTCATAGTAACCTAGAGGAAGAGATCTATATGGAACAAACCCCAGGTTATGTCCATTATTACTCCCTCATTTACAATTTAAAGAAGTCTCTCTATGGCCTTAAAAAATATCCTTAGGAATGATATTCCAAGATATATTCCTTTCCTCTTGTATAAGGGTTCAATAGGTATTACTTTGACCCTAATGTTTATATTATGTGGCAGGATGTCTCCATGCTCATTCTTGTTCTATATGTTGATGACTTGTTGATCATGGGTATTTATTCCTTGATCATTGATTATGTGAAGATTTATTTGGCCAAAAACTTATCCATGAATGAATTAGGTTTTCTTCACTACTTACTTGGCACACATATTACCCATTCTAACTTTATAATTATGATTTTGTAACCTAAGTACACCCTTGATTTGTTAACTAGATTTCACATGTCTGATTGTAAGTAATTTCCTACTCATTTGATTTTTAGGATTAAGTTAGATGCTGACTTCTCCAATCCATTAGTTGATGGTACCCTTTATCTCCAGTTGGTGGGGAGCCTGATCTATCTAACTCACACTCAGTTGGATAATTCATGCGTTATTGGCATCATGTCCAAATTTATGTAAGATCCTCATGAGATGAATTGGAGAGCAACAAAGTGGATCCTTCACTATGTTCATGACACTCATACCGATGGAATTAACTACTTAGGAGGGAGTGATATTTATCTAGTTATATTTACATATTATTATTGGGTTGATGATCTCTATCATCATAAGTCTACCGCATGCTATAGTTTTTATTTTGGTTTAGGTTTTGTCAACACTGCCATGATATTTGTTTGGTTGCAAGGGATTATAATAGAGTTTAGTATTCAATTTTGATGGTCTACTATTATGTAGTATGAAAACATGAGAACCATATTGATTTTCTAAAATATGGTTCAATATCAGTGGATGAAGCATATTGAGATCCACATGCACTTCATATGGGAGATGATTCATCAAATTACAATATTCGATGACTTTTGATCAGGTTACAAACATCTTTACCAATCCCTTTATTGAAGCCAAGTTACTTCACTTGTACTCTCTTCTTGGTGCAAGGTATTCTACATCCTACCATCTTCTTTGGGAGTTCTATTCCTCTTCTCCTCTTTTTAAAAAATATTGTAGTTTATACATGGGTACCATATTAGGCCTTTAGTTTCCCAGACCCATATGAAACATCTTTCTTAGCTTTCTAGGGGATTTATATTTATTTTCTTGGCTTACCATACTACCACATAATATTTGATGAAGGGGATTATTGGTGTAATGTACTTACCTTGTCATCCTCAAGGAATTATGTACCTCACATAGTGAGTCATCTCATTTAGGTGAGGTCATAGGTTTTTAAGAGTTATATGACATATGACATATTCCATCATAAAACCTATCATTTTCATATATGTCATTGACATCATACGAGATTTACATTCCATCTTGGGAATTTTAACTCCTTTACTCCTCATGGGAGAATTATTGTCTAGGCATGAGAGTTACACAACACTCCCATATTTACCCTCTTATTTGTATCTATGAGCATGAGTATAATATTTTACCTTATGTGTGATTATTTTTGTTTTATTAAACTCTTGCTGATTACTTGGATCATATTTTTTTTTTCATTAGAGTGAAACATTGCTGATATGCACACGCTTCTGTTTGATCCTCACAGTCTAATCTCATAGTTTTTTCATTGGAAATGATGATTTACTCATAATATTCTTATTTGATCAACATGTGATATTTATCACCTCTGACTTGATAATATGTATTAAATATAGACTCTAGAGTGACTAATCCGTAAGGTATTTTATTAGATCATAGCCGAATAATCAAATTTTCAAACTACTATTGTAATGTTTCTTGATTTTTAATGAAAAATCAACTTTCTCTTACAAAAAGTTAACTATCCATTGATCTGATTTAAATAATTTCCAGTTACCATTTTTATCAAGGATATAATGCCTTACAACTATCTTGATATGCTACGGATTTTTATCCTTACTGATTTGATTTGGAATGTCAACCTAAGAACTAATTGCATCTATCCTATCTACATATTTATTCTTTTCTTTAGGAATAGATTGTATAGTAAACGCATCAAAATCCTCTATCAAATCCAACACTCTATTTTTATTAGATCTTAACAAACTTTTCTTGGTTGCAACTTATCCTTTGATTTGATTGAAAACTAACTCACTATCACCATACACTTGAAATTGCTTTACCTCTATTTTCCTTACCCACTGAATACTATGCACAAGAGATTCATAATTAAGTGTATTGATAGTGTAACTAAACTAAAACATTAAATATGAAAAATAATTCTCTTTTTTTGGATAAATCAACATGATTTCCCCACCTGTTCCATTCTTGCTTCTTGATCCATTAATTTATAATTTCCATAAACCTTCATCCTAATGATCTAATTTGACAAAGTTAAGAATAATAGAATTTTCTTTATGTGGATAATATGTTCCAGGATTTTCCTATTCAATATGACTATATGGATCAAAATCATGAAATCGAGTAGCCCATTCATCAAGTATTAAGTATGAAATCCCCTCAAGAAGTTTTCTTAGTTCTTGGTCAACTAGCTAGTCTTCTTCATCTATGATCATAAAATTGGAATTAATAGCACTAGGTATATAAGGCTCTATATGAATTTTTGGGATAATATTATACCTTATTGTAACTTTTGTTCCATACCTTTGTCAAAATAACATGTGAGACCAGTTTGATGATAGGTAGATTCCAATTTTAGCAATGAAATATCTAGAAAGACACAGGATAAATAGGGAGGAAGATCAATAATGAAGATATCTTTAGGGATGAATAAATTGGGGCATGCATGCAAGGTTAGGAACAATCCTATAATGAATTAAAGGGTTTTTAAAGGTGTTCCATCTAGCTAAACTACTCCTTTAAGAAGAGGCTCATATTTTAGACAAAGTTTATCAACAATTTATTTGGGCATAACTGAATTGGAAGCTCCTGAATCAATCATGTAATTATGGACTAGATTTTATCCTATAATCAAGGAAACATAGAAAGGAGGTGGTTTTACATTTTTTTGCTTAGGATTATTTTGGATAAAGTGTGTTAGTAAACAAAAATTTAGATGGTTATTTGGATGGTTAGCTAGAGAGACTAAGATAAGACAAAGATTCTTGTAAAATATCTTTTTGTCTAGGAAGAGACAAAGAATCCCACATTTTCATATTGAATTTATTTTGCTTCATATGATAAAGAATATTAAAATATGAAGTTCTTACCTTATCTTGTATTCTATTAACAATACTACATTCTTGTATTGGTGGTATCAAAATTAGAATCTCTTGCCAATTTTGAACTCTTCTAGATTGATAATTTTGAGTGCTTTAATGATTAGAAACTGAAACAATACCTTGCAATGTTGGATAATACTGAGAATTAGTATTACCAATTGGTTGATCCACTTTTATTGCTCTTTTCTTTGATCTTGTGTTTTCTACCACAAAAGTAGAGGACTAGTTTTTCTAATTTTCTAGCTAATTTACTCCACAAAAATCATCCTCTTGCCAATTTAGAAGTGTAGCATCATTATGCACTAATTATTGAGAAAAATATTTCTATTGTGGGATATCAACTGAGGATTTTTTATTCATATAAGTAATTTTCACCATAAGTTCTTGATTTAGAACACCATTGGGTAAGAGTTATAGTTATGGGATAAATTACAAGGATAAAACCACTCATAATCTTGTATAAAATTATTTTAGATTTGTTTTGGATGAACTAGAAGTGTAAGGATTGAATGGTTGGAAAGTTTTAGAATTGGAGAACTGATTTGGGACTTGCAAATTTAGTTGGAATAGATTCCTATTATGCTGATTAGGTGGATAGTAGGGACTATAAATATGATTATGTTGTATTTTAAGGGAAACTATCTCATTCCAAAAATATTTTAACATGATCCTCAAATTTTTTAAGTCATGTGATTGGATTGGAGTTTCATTATTTTGAATTAAAGGATGAGTAATAAGTATTGGTGTTTGAGCTATTACATGTATTGGAAGGGAAATAGAAGGGTATATATTTGGGAAGATTGGCATAAGAGGCCTTAATGTAATCTCTCCATCTTGTATGAGAATATCGTTGGCCTTAATGGCTACATAATTTATATCAGGTAGTGTTTTTCCACCCATAGATTGAATCATCACTAAAATATCACAATTAAATTCTCTTAAATAATATAGAAAAGTATATTTAGGAGTATGCCTTACCAGTTATGGAATTCTATCCCAAGCCTTTTGAAATCTGTAGTTGACATGAGACATAAAATCTTGTGGTACTCTCTTGATGGTAGTAAATTGTTCCACTAATGAAAGATGATTTTGTTTATCTTCACATTTCCTATTAAAAACTTCTCCTAGATGATCCCATGTATTGATGGAATTTATTGTCAATCCCCTATACCACTACAATGTTTTGCCTTTGAAAGAGGATGCTAATAGCCTGATAGTAACATTCTCTTGAGTAATATGATAAAATAAGAATATGTTGGCCACATATTTAATGTTATCTATAGGGGTAGTTTAATTATTTGTAGTGAAATATGGAATACTATTAATAATAGAAATTAGGATATCATCATGTTGTGCAAGCAATAGTGGTCTGGCACCATTGAAGAGATCAAAAACTAGATTTATTGAGATGTCCATATTGAGATTTAGATTGGATATGGGGAAAATGGAAAATAAACTCTAATTTTATGGGACAGTGGGGGATTTATTATATGGTTTATAACTCATAAACATGTTTCCTTTGGATGAATTCAAATCTAATTCAATAAAATCAAATGGAATACCTCTTGTAGTTCATTTGACTATATTTTTGGCATAAAAATTACACCGATTTACTACCAGGATGTGTTTTGAACTTATGAAGCTGCCAAATGTTGAATGAATGGGTCTAAAATAGTTATACTTGTCAAGAACTACATCAAATCTTTAGAAAACTCTTTTATTTTTCACGTCCCATCAGGTGTGCCAGAAAATGTTGTCACTTTTAAATGCACCCTTAGGAGAGTGATGAGGAATATCTCCTTTCAATTGTCAAAATGGAAACCCTCCTATGTTGTGGGTGACCTATAGGTTGAAGTGATTATATAGAGAGGGTTGGATCCCCTAGTGTAACACCTAAAAGTAAGTTCTAATCTACTACATGAAATGGGAAAAAGGAGAAGGAAACATTGAAAAAAACAAAAGGGGTGATACACTAGAAATTTTGAGGATCTCAGACTTGTTTGAACCACACAGATGGATCAAATGAGCTATGCACACCATACACAACCTACATCTAGGTATTTCAATGTAAAAGTGTTTCAGAGAAGGGTTTGAAGTTATGACAGAATAAAAAATGGAAACAAATGGCTCTGGAAGGGCAATTTGGTAAACTCCACAACTAGATCCTACACAAGCTTGTTAAACACAACCTATGACCTAAAAATTAACATATAACTACATAAAGACATAGAAATTAAACTAAAAATTAGAATTAAAACAATATCATGATATAAAAATATCTTAAAGACACAATATTGCATAGTAAACATGATGTAAGAAGTTAGATATAGCTCTTTTATTGATCTAAGAGGTGAAACCAGTATAAAATATCACTCATGACCCCTACCCTTCCACTCAAAATGCTAAATTAATTTAGGATAATGAATAAAAAAGTGTAGATATATATTTTACAATGAATCCCATAGAGTTTTATATAGAATTGAGAGAGAGAAGAAGAGGAAAGAAGCTAGACATGTAATTATGATCAATAAAAATAGAAAATCATGAGAGTGATGTATGCCCATACTACCCTTCTGCTCTAGAAATAGTTGATATTTCTTGAAACATGCATACTTGTGCATGGGAGAGAGTAGTTCATGTTAAAAATATGAAATTTTATGCCTAGGAATGGATATATGTGTCCATAAATAGAATTTGGTGTCTCTTGCATGATCTTGTTGATTTTAATAGCCTGTGTTTGATAAAAAATTATATATGTTGCATGATTGACCCCTTATTACATATACATGACCTAAATTTACAATATTCTTACATGATCCTACCCCTTTTAACCTCTTGCATGATCAAAATACCAACTTAGGAAAAGAAAACAACTAAGAATAGCTCATTGGGCATTCCTGGGTTATTTTTAAGGAAGTGGGTGATCTTGAGAATTGGAGGAATGAGGGAAAAATTCCCTATGTTACCTCTAGAGTATACTTAATTGTTGTTTGGTATTTGGGAGGAGATGCAAAGATACAGGAGAATGATAGAATCATGGAACAATTCCCACTATTCTCTTCACAACCAATATCACCGATCATTTTCCCTTTACTTTTATTTGTAATTTAGTCATCCACATTAGGAGTTTAGAGAACACACAAAACCTCGAAACTTTGTCTTGTGTTCCATGATGGAGTGACTTCATCGATCAAGGCATATTTTTTTTGCTATTGGGAATGACAGAGTTTCATAGAATAGATGGAATGAGGGAACAATTCCCTCTATTCCCTCAAGATTTTACATAATCAATCACTTCCCCTTTGTCTTGCTATCGACACTTGGGTCAAGTATGGAATAGATGGAACTATGGAATTGTTACCACAATTTTACTAAGTACTGATTTTAGCGATGTTTTTCCACCTTTTCTCTTCATGTGGAATTTGCGGGGTTTCAGGGAACTAACAGAACCTAGGAACCATTCCTTAAGTTCAACCAATGGTTAATTTTTTTGATGTTAGCTTTGGTGTTGAGTTTGAGTGATGTGGTAATGTGAATAACTAAAATAATTTAGGAATATTTCTCATTGTGCCAAATAACACTAATTCCACTTATTTTCCTTTACAATTGGTGTAGGTGGAGATGCGAAGGAATAGGTGGAATGGAGGAACAATTCCAATTGTTCCTAAAAAAATTGATTTGTTTGATTTTACTTATATTTGACCCAAATGTTTACAAAATTTGACCAAATCCTTGACAATGATACTTATTAAGATGGAGGAGAATGCCAAAAACATTGAAACTTTCCCATGCTTATATTTTTCTTTTTGAAATTTCACTAATCCATCACAACACCATGATAGCTGGGGCTAGTTTTGGATAATTATTAAATCTGATTGCACTATTTTTATATTCACATACATTTAGACTACTATTGTTATAGATTGTGGTTTTTATCTATTGATATCACTTGTTTTGTTGTGTTTTATGGTTTCCACCATGTTCAAAACCCTTTTCTTTTGTAGGTATATGTTATCCAATGTGACCACCTCTTCAACACTGTACACAACTTTGTAGATATCTCTTTCAGTAGTACACCTATTTACTTTGAGCCACATGGTCAACATGGTTTTCACACATGCCTCAGAAGAGGGGGAATATATGTGGGTTCATTCTTCATTTTTAGTAGATAAAAATATAATAATGGGGGGAAATGTAGGTATAGACAAGGTATAAGCACCCATAAATATAATCATACATAGAATTTTAGCAAAATCAACATAGGGTCAAAACTATACAATCTGGTCAGAAGCATATGGTATGGTATTGACCTCCCACACATATGATCAAGGGGAAATTTCAATAAGTTTTTCAACGTTTTTTCATTTTTTTACCTATGTATATAGGTTTTATGTAAATTTTCACATCTAGAATACTTAGTTCAAATTAGTGCAAGGGGCATGAAAGTATTCATTCCTTCTTTGCATCAACACTTAACTCCAGGCCCAGTTTTAGGAATATTATGGGCATAAATGTCCTATTTGATAATTGTTAGAATGTTTTTAGCGTATTTCAGCACTTATTTAACTCATACTTAGTTATGTGGCATATGGGGAGAGTTTGGAGGAACTTATTCTATTTTTTATTATATGTCATTTGTAAAATAAGGTCCAGATCCACACGTAGCGGTGTGATCTTTGGGGTTGTGGAAGGTAGTGAAATAGATAAGGGATTCATGGGAAGACCTTCCTCTCCTATTACACTTAAAGGGGAACATATTCTAGTTTTTGAATATGTTTGGTACATGGTCTTGTTCCTTTGTATGGGTTCATTTGTACCTATTTATTCTTCACTTTATTGCATGTTTCCATGTTGGGTTGCATGCACCTAACACTTTAGATTATCCTAAACACAAATTGGGGACTAATCACCCCAATCCTTTATAAATAAAAATATCCAAAAAATTAAACACAAGCAAACAAGTGTATTATTTAATTGTTTACATCTTTTCACTTCACATATATGCAAATGCAAATCTCTTATGGTACATGTTTTATTTGATTTATCATCAATTATATATCACATACATTGGATACACTCTATGTTGTAGGTTTCATCATGGAGCATGCCAACACCAAGCACAAAAATGCAACTAAAAAAAAATTCAAGAAAAGGAAAGATGTGTTTGCACACTCAGGTACAATTTTTTAAAGCATGAATTTTTCAATTCATACTTAAAGGGGGGAATATAGAAAATCAAAACATATAATTTACACTTTGGAAACCCTTAATTTGTCTATGAAATCTTGTTATGATAAATATAAATTTTCCATTTGTTTTTATCACTTTTCAAGGTCCATTATTTATATTGTTTATTGTTGCACACTGGCATGTCAAAACATTATGAGAATATAATACACAAAATCAATAGAAAAAACATCATTTTATCATCTCTAAAATTTATGTGGAATATTTCCTACTTCAAGTTAGGACTGTACAATTTGGTTAGGAATTCATATCTAATCCCAACCCATCTGTATAGTCTTAAAATGACATGTCCTCCAACTCTTCTTTCAAATTGATATCTTTAGTTGGGTCTTATACTTAATTTAGGTCATCCTTTATTAAATAAATCATTTATAGAACCAACCTAATTAGCTGACCTATAACTCGTAAGGTAATGCACTAGATAACTCACTTAATACACTTGTAAAAAACATCCAAATCTCCCTAAATATCACACTAGAAGAAATTAAGTCATTATGGAAAATATTAAGTCATTAGGGTAGTACCCAAATCAATTCTAAGGCTACAAATAAGGTCAAGAAAACTATATATCTCATCTACAAATAATCAAACATCCTCTCTCCAAGAATTTTAATAAGATTGAAGTCAAAACAAGAATGATAAAAGAAAATTCCAAATATGATTTATCTATCTAGACATCACATGCTTGGTGGATAACAACATGTAGTTTTAGGAATCTTTGGAGTAGTGCCAACATCGATAGTGCACGTGGGTGCTAATAACCCTAATAATAGTTGTGTTATATGACTATTCATCTATGATTAGTGTTTGAAATGATGTGTAATCCATTCAGAGAGCCTCACTACATGTGCGACAACCATAGTTTGATAGCGAAAAAAAATATAAGAATGTGACTACCACAAAAATCTATAGGAGAATAGTTAGAGAAGGTCCAAGAACGTATAGTTTGGTTAGGAACATATAATATGGTCCTATAGTTTTATTATGGTTCTATCCTAGGTAGATCAATAATCAGAGTTCTAGTTCTAAAGGTTATTCAAGTTCAAATTACCTATTTCTAGTAGTGTACAATTGCAAATCTCTCTATAATTCATCCAAAATTAGATAAGTACCTCTATACATCTATTTTGATATTTCAATTCCATGTCAGTTTGATTAGTATATGTTATATTCTTTCTATCTGATCTAAGTTACAAATATGATTTGTTATTTCTATTGCAAAATCTGTAATAAAATCTAATATAATCTAAAACCTAATTAAATTAACCCAAAATTTAATTAATGGTTAGATAAATGTAATCATTATGATGTAGAAGAGAAGTATCAAAAATAAATATAACATTTCTAAATTCATATTCTATTGTAATATGATTTCCAAGTGTATCTTTTTTATGTCCATTTTAAGAGAAGATAAAGAAGTATCATCATGTGTAACATCATTAATAATGGTATTATAAATATCATAAAAACTAGTAATATTATATCACTCGAAATATTATGATCAATAGGCACATCATCAATAGAGGTGGGACAACATTCAAAAACAAAAACAAAAGCAATGATAGTACTAGAAAGAGTAGTAATTGCATCACTTAGGAGAGATTAACTATTCACAACATCTTAGGGAGGAGGGACACAAGGGAGATCTATCTAGAGACTATTTTAGATGTTACATAGATATGTAAGGATGAATTTAATTTGTTTGAAAGGTCTCATAGATCATATCCTCATATTAAATAGGAACTTACATAAAATCAAGGAAGGATATAGTATAATCACTAGGAGAAGCCATGAAGGTAGCCAAAATGAGAAGAATGAACCCTATGAGGGAAATACTTGATAAACCTTAGGGCAGCTAGGGTTTTGAGATAGAAATATTTGAATCAGATGTTGGGTTCAAAAAATATATTTACACCCTTTTTAAGTTTATAATTTTGTTATGGAATGCACAACAATAAAAAATAAATTTAAGGTTGGAAAATTAGGAGCTATTATGATAAATTAAATTTCATCATTAATTATATACAATAAAAATAATGCATTGGTTCTTTTGATATATGTATACAAGATAAAATATATGAGAGAGAGATTTAGCTATACAAATATGTACAAGAAGAAGATAGGAAGATATATTAGAAAATATGGGAGTGTGAAGTCTAGAGAAACTTGACTACTAAAGCTACAACTTAAAAAATTCCTGGTAAAAGACCATATGGTCTAGTTAGGATTTTCAATCTAACAATTCTCCTTCTATATGGTGATAGACACATTTATAATTGAGTTCAATAAATTTCTAGGTCATTCAATTACTTGGAAATGACCTTAACTAACAAACCCTAGTTATTGTAAAATCTCAATATCATATGTAGTTATATGAATCACTACAAATCCTTAACCATGGGTTGAAGACCCTTAAATATTGTTAGTGTTTGGGTTGTGGTGGAACCTAAGAACTAGCTACATTAGAGCTAATATGAAGAGACCTCAAAACTTATGTAGTTATTTAACTATCATGTAAAATTCATATGAATATAACTAGTTGGCAACTTGAACCTCATCGATCATGCTTGATAGAATTGTGCTCTTGTTAAGACTTAGAAGTTGGAACTTGGTGTGCTTATATTTGAGGGAATATAAAATAATTGACCTAGTTGAGTTCTTAAAAATTATATTAGTAGCTTCCCCAATGGATGTGCACCATATTCAAGAAGATATAGGGATCCTTGAGTGCCTTTTGTGTTAGTATTTGTAAAGATATCGCGTGAGAGTGTCATGTCCTAAAATTAAGTGAGTTTAACTTGATTATATAGGATTTTAAAGGTACTTTAATAGTATAAGGCCAACCTAGGAGGATAAAAATACCTAATAAATAATAGCGCATGAAAAATAAAGTGGGAAAATATGTTGGTTTAGGACCATACATGTCGGCCAGGACCAAATTATACAACCTGACCTAACTATATAGTTTTGGACAAGGATAAGCTTAGTTAAATATGATAGTTACATCCTAGAAAGAAGAACTTGAGAACTCAAAATTGTATATTGTTATTCAAAATTTGTCTACATAGGTGTATGGAAATAAGCAAGTTAGTTAAGAGATGAAAACATGCACTGAGAGAGAATAGGATATGTGTATTTGTTTTAGCCAAGAAGAACAATTACAATAAGAAGTGTCAAAAGTGTAAATTTCCAAATTTGAGTATCTACACACTGAGAGAGAAATACTATGGGTGGAGAAGGAAAATTTCAAGAAGAAGACCTCTAGTCCTAACTCACTATGGTGACCCAAATGCAAGAGTGAAAGTTTTAAAACCACAAGTTTAACAAGTAGTTATGAATATTTTCACAAATGTCTAATTTGCAAGAAATATGTGATGATTTGATTGATTTATGATAAAATGAAAATACAAGATATGTATATATGAAATAGGCTCGATGTGATCAACCATGGTTAATCATGTTGGCCATAGAGAAATAAAATATTTATGCGATCAACCATGGTCAATCACATCAGTTTTGTCGAGAACCTAAGGTCAATGGTGTAAAATAACGAGGAATGGAATTTAGTGACATAATGGAGATATGAAGAAGGTTAAATATGACCAAACGTGATGGGAAGACTAGGAATGATTTGAAATAATTATGAGACAAGTGACCATAATGAGGGTAACATTCAAACAATGAAAAAAAAACAAGGATAGGGTGAATATAATATAAAGGAAAACATAATAATATCTCTCTAAGGTGTTGTGGTCTATCCCATGTGACCAAGTTCAATCATCCGCAATCCCTCCATGTCCCTTGAGGAACCCGCTTGGGAGGATAATTCATCAACAATCCTTGCATAAGAGAAAATATTAACAAGAGTAAAAAGTGAGGTGTATACGTCTTCTCAAACCAATTATCATCACATTTCACCATAGTGAAAACCAAGGTAGTATTTTAAAAAATACTAATGCAATACCTAATATCAAAAGTAGATACTGGAAATGAAGTCATAATGTAAGTGTAGAGAACAAATAATAAACTCCATTAATTGAAATATATCTACCTCATACTTACCTTTTAGTTTTGCTCAACTTGTTTGTGGTGGGTATAATGGCTTTTTGTAACCCTAAAGAGACAATCTTAAAAATCAACCTAGAAGATAATTAGTAAAGTAAGACATAAATCACCTAGCTATGAATCCATTAGAGGGATTGTAAAAATTTTGTAGGAAAGATGTGATAAATGAGGATTTTTAGTTAAAATTTGTAGATATGTGTTTAATATGTAAAAATTATCATCTCACTTCCATTGTCATGATGTAACTTGCAGACTATTTTTAGGAGTTTCCATTAAAAATATATGAAGGTTTGAAAATTTAGAAAAAAATGCATCAAAATCAAGAGTAAAAATTCTATAAATAGTAAATCATTTGTCACTTTTATATTTGATATTGAGAGATTATGAGCCCCGAGAATTTTCTAATTTAATTGATTTTAGTGTTGATGGCGAGAGTATGAGGAGGCAGCTGGGGTGGATGGAATAGAGCACATAATGGTGTGAATATTAAGGTACATTTTGTTTATAATTTGGGAGAGGGTAGCTATAATAAAACTATAAAAATATGTGATGAGGAAAATTTGTAGATCAGGTTAGTGTATAGGTGGGTTTAAAAGTATTTAAATTTGTATAGTCATTAGGGTTAGATGGTGAATTAAATTCTAGAAACAATAATGCACCCATAATGTAGACATGATAAAACTGTTGTGGAGTTTCCAAATCATAGGGTGAATAATGACATTTGGAAATAAGTAGCATGGCTAATTATGTTTCTAAACAGATAGATAATGTTATAAGGAAGGTGGGAATTTTCTACAGGGGCCAACCGATTTCAATTTTTTTGAATATTTCTATTTCATTCCTTTTTTTAGATTTTGGATGTGTTTCTAATTATCACACATAAAAAGGATGAAATAATGCAACAAGAGGCTAATATGATTTAATTAACTTCCAACATTAATTGCCTAAATCAGAATACACTTTATAAAGTGACTAATACAAAGGAGAGATGGTGTTTAGATGATTCTGAATGGACCTGGGAGGTTCTAAGTGATCTGAATGTAGATTAGAGTTGATCTGAAACTGAACTTGCTTTATTTCTTAAACCAATACCTTAAATATAGCACCCATATGTATTATGCAAAAGGAAGATGCACCTAGAGGTTAAAGGTTTGGGTGAAGGGTAGGAAAACACCTATCATCATGTACCTCTCTGTGTATATATTACATCATGCTCAAAATACATTGTGAATGCATGTGTGGAAAGAAGAAATGTTATCAATCAAACTAAATGAGTAAAAAACTTGTATAATATAAAGTGAAAGAATGTATCCCACCAAAATAGGTCCTAATTTTGTATTTTTACCAATATTTTAATGTTTTTTTTGTTTTGGGTCCTCCATGAGGGCATAGATGAAAACCTATTCACCGAAGAGAAGGAAGGGGTAATCTAATAATTCCCCCATGAAGGGGAATAGATAAAAATTCCATGACTAAGTAATGTGAATAATATTTCCCCTAGTATGTGTGTGTGCAAAGTGGGGTTTAGGTGTAGAAATTTCTCCTTCAAAATTCAAGTTGAACATGTAGAATAAGTGCGTCATCGGGTAATGAGTGGGAATTAAATACACCCCAAGTATTGGAGAAGTATTAATATAATTGTGTGTATGTATGAAGATTGAATAGGTGGGCTTACTTAGCAAGAACATGTTATAAGTGAGATTGCAATATTGGATGTATGAATGGTTGTTATGTTATATGTATTAAGCATTTCTCAAGAGGATGAGAAGGTGGATTTACTGGGGTGTTATATTTTACCATTTGAATAAATTTATGCTCTACAACTAGATGCTGATAAATTTTTAGTGCTTCAAATGAAAGGGTTTCCTATACTTTACCAATAGGTTCAATACCTTGCTAATGCTCATAAGGTTGTTTATAGGAGCAATTGTTCACGTTGCTCCCAAAGGAAATGTCAGATGCATAATTAAGATTTAGCCTATAGTTTCTCATGCATGTAAAGATCCACGTATCATTTGGTAAGTTGTCGATATGTGTTTTATGAGAATCCATAATAGATGTTGTCATGCTAATAATAAGTGTAAAATCATTTATATTGTTATTGTAGTCACTATCAATAGGTGAATTAGAATCTATCATATCCTAATGTGGATAAGGATATATATCCATAGAAGAATTAGGTAACAAATCAATTTGTTCATCGGTGTTTCTGTCATAATCCAAATTATCAACCCAATTATTATATTTGTTTAAATGGATGCACGTTAGTAATACAGTGCTATCCTTGATATTTTCCATTGCACGTTTTATCTTCTTTGAGGTCATGTGTAATTGGTTATTCTAAATTGGTATTTCATCCATTGTTTTTTACAAAATAAGACAATTTGTTGATGGTGGAGCTACCAAAGGTGGTATTATGTTCAAATCCCCTTTGTGATGAGATTACTACCTATGTTTATCCAGAGGTGTATTAGCTACTATCGAAGTATGATCGTTAGAGATAGGAGGTTTATATTTTGGTTTCTATTGAGATTTACAAATTGGAGATGAAGGTGTAGTAAGTGAAATAAATATCTTACGCTCAAACTATTGGATTCCTCATTGTAAATCATATAAATCATTGTCATGATGTCCATTAATTCCATGATAATTACAAAATGGTTAACGTTTGATTATTTTAAGATGATAGTATTGATAGTAACGAGTCGGTAAAAAAGTGATTAAACATTTATCAAGAAAATCAAAGAGGATGTCATATTGTGTAGCATTCTTGGAAAATAAAAGAGGTTAATCTTGTGCAACATACACATTGTTACCTCTATGTAATACATTACCATAACTTGTATGAGTACATGAAGTAGACACAAAATGTATATCATAGTGCATATATTTGGCCTTATAATATCATGATGCATATAATGTGAAGTAATATGTGTATTGGAAGTATCTTTAAGATGATTTATCTCATCCTTGAGAGACATAATTGTAGTATCCATAGCTTGAAATTTATATTGAAAAGACTCTAAGATAGAATTATGGAATGTATTATCATTACTAATGAAAGGATCTGAAAGATGACTTAATCTTGAATTCACATGGGAAGATGTCGTATTATCAGGATTATATTTTGTGCACTAATTTTATACGTGTATCTCTACATGATGGGTTTTGTTGAAGAAATGACACAAGGATACTTAAGAAACTATGACATGGTCCATGATGGTAAGAGAAATGATAGAGATAAATCTAAGTATATATAAAATAATAATAACCACCATATGAAGAGCCAAAAATTAAAGGACCATGGGGAAAATACCCAAAATGTGATGTTAAGAAAAAAGTGATTGTTGTCAAATGAATAAAATGACCTTATCTCGAAATATAATTTTAATTTTACCAAAAAAAAACTAATTTTAAATCTGATTAAGTAAAAGAAAAACCACTATAGGATTTTTCCAAAAGTGTATATTTTTTCAATTATGCCGTAATAACTATTTTTTTGAATTTTTGAAAAGTGTACTAGATATTATGGAAAACAAAAAGAGGCTTTTGTAGAATATGTAAAAAAATAAAAAAGAACCTCAAAGAAATTTGTAAATAGATTTTTTATGCTTAAGATATGACACAATGAGTGATTTTGCAATTAGGAGCCCTAAAAAGTGGTCGAAAGAGGAAGATCTACCATGAGACCTTTGGGATAAATTTGAAAATAAGTGCAAGGTCAAGAAAGAGGATAAAATGATAATGGAATATAAATAAAACACCATAGAAAAATTGATATATTTGAAACCAAGTAAGAAGAATAATCCCTAGGGAAACTAGGGTTTGGTCGAGAGTCAGGTTCATCAAATGATTTCAGTTTTTGTGAATATTTATATTTCATTCCTTTTTTAGACTTTAGATGTGTTACTAACTATCATACATAAAAAGGATGATATAATGCAAGAAGAGGACACTCTAATTTAACAAACTTCCAAATTTAATTGCCCAAATTAAAATAACTATTAATATAAGAACTATCAAAACAAAAAGGAGATATTAAACTTGGCTGATTCTACGTGGATCTGGGAGGTTATGAGTGATCTAAATGCAATAAAATGCTGATATGAAACTGAACTTGCTTCATTTTTGGAACTGACACTTAATACTGTACCTAATCAAAAATATATAACTAGGTCATAATTGTCTGTATGGTCTTGACCCTTTTGTATGGTCTTGTACCTACGTGGATTCTATCTTTGCAACTTTATGTGTGATTCACCTTCCTGGAAATGAGTTCCACTCTTTTTCAGTCTTCTTTACTCTCGTTTGGAATGGTTTTGTAACTCTAATCAAACCCTCATAGTTTAAGATAAAGTTCCTACAAAACAAAGTTAGGTGGGTTATGGGCACCTTTGTCCACTTTTGATGTCTCCACTACTCCAAAGAGTGCTCAGACTACATATCATTCTCCTAGCATGTCATAACTACCATAGTGAAATAAAAAATTAAAAAAATATTATTTGAAAATACCTTTCTTGAGGGAAGAGTCATTTTTCTTACTTGTGGAGAGAAGATGGAGAGTGTTGGACCTAGTAGGTGACTTCAAACTTGTAGAGAATACTACCTTAATAGATGTGCATGAGTTGTTTCACAGTTTTGGGAGCTTGGATTGCCTTTTTTGCTTGTTTTTACATTAGGAGCTCTTAAAAGTGCCAAGACCCTAAATGAGGTATGATTGATTTACTTATATAGGATTTTAATGATTGTTATGTTGTGAAAGGATGACCAAGAGGAAATATTAGACCTTATAAATAAGATACAATTGATAGTTTTGGTACACAATGTGTCGTTCCAAAACTGTATAGAAGGGTCAAGTTGTAGATTTGTGTAGTGCCCACTTCCCTTTTGGCACCTTTTATTACTGATCATGATACTGTAGACTATATGATGGACATCCTTATAGTTTGGATTTAGTATGGTGTTAGATGTCAGATCCTGGATTATTGTTGAATCTGATTATATATGATGTATGGTGATTATTAGAGACACTCATATGTGGATGATGATATACTATTGACATGGATGTTTAATGGAAGTTATTTCGGACATGTGATTTTGGATATTATGAGTAAATTTAGAAAATGAATATTTTATGATGTTGATATAGTTGTGGATTAAAAATGAAAATGTTGTAGTTGTTGCTTTGATGTTGTTGTGATTCATTTATATAGTTGGTTTTGTGATTTATTTTATATCACATTGGATGTTCTGATATGGCCACGAGGCCAAAGGAGGTATTTGTGTTTTGTAGGTTTAAAATATCACATCAAATATCGAGGGATTGGAGACCAACCACAATAGAATTCTAGGTGAATTTGACAAGGTCACCATGGCAACTTGTTTTATTGTGCTGTGTGTTATATTTAGTTAGGGGATCCCATGGAGGGGATTTCCTGATATGTGACCATGGGTTAGTATATTTTATTAATGTGTTTCTTTTATTTATTGTTGTATGTATTTTATTTGTAATGTGTTCTCTTATTTTAATAAATTAATTGTGATAGATTAATGTGAGGAGATCATATGTTTAAAATTTAAATAAATTAAATTGGGATATGGGAAAGTAATTATTAGAGTTGTTGGCTGTTGTATTTAATTTTTAAGTGATGTGTAAGTTGTGTAAGAGCTTGTGTAAGGCTGTTTTTGGAGTAAGAAATACTCCACCTCCATGGAAATTCGAATTTGTCCTTGGGGGCAGTTTTTGGAGGCTTGTGGGACAAGTAAAACTTGTCCCATGCCTCTAAATTTAATTCACCAACCATACTAATGGTTGGAGATGTAATTTTTCACTTGTATAATGAATTTTATTCATCATGCTTCTTGTTTTTGGATTGCACTCTCTTACATTTTATTTAATTGTTGTCCCTTGAGGTGTGGGCTCTTTTGAGTGTGCAAGTAACTTGTCATTTTTCACCCACCTCTTTATTGTGCTTGGGAGAATGGATTATTGTCTTTTGTGTTTGAATTTGAGGGTGTTTGATTTGGCATCTTATATGGATCCACATCATCCTCTTCTTTCCCTCTTCTATATAATTCAAACTCTCTTCTTGTTTGGGGGTTGTTGAACCTTTTTGCATTCTTCCTTGGGGGCACATTTTCTTGTGGGAGCTCTACTTTGGAGTTTTTGAAGAAAGTTTTTGGAGATATTTGCATTCATTTGCACATTCTTGGGAGCTTTCTATTTTGGGCATTTGTGTTTGGCAATTTGAAGCTTATCTTGTTTTGGAGACCAAATAACCATGGAAAGGTAGGAATTTAACTCTCTTTTATTTCTGTTATTTTCTTGCTGTGTTGTGTGGAAAATGCATGTTTGTTTTATTTGTTGGATGGTTGGGTAGACTGCCTTAGGAAGGTGTAGGAGAAGGCTATGGGGAATCCATGTGGGGGGGGGGGCATAAGGAAATGCCATGGGCATCTAAATTTTGTGGAGGGAGTTTGGGTTTGGGATCCACCATGGAAAAGAAATAGCTTGCATTTCTTACTTTGGGGGGGGGGGCATAAGGAAATCTGTGGGGGGGGGGGGGGCATAAGGAGGGATTTGTGGGGGGCATAAGGAAATGTGTGGGATGAATTACTTTGGTAGGTTGTTATTGGTGGATGCCCAATTCCCAATTGGGAGGCATAAGTATCTTCCCCCATAGGACTTGCTCCTTTGGCTTGCAAGATCAAGCCTGAGTTCTATTTTGAAATGTTTTTAAATGCAGTTGTGAACTGCTATTTGTTTTGTGTTGCATTGTGTTTCAAAAAAGAAATGTGTATGTGAAAGAATGTTGTGTTGTGGAAGCCAATTGTTGCCATGGTTGAATTACACCTTTGATTGTACTTTGGTTGGGGCTCGGGGGCCAATGATGAAGGAAGGCTTCTCCTTTCATTGGATGTCTTGGTTGGGAGGAGAGCGTTGCCTTTCCCCCTCTTTTGTTGTGATCAACTTGGAGAAAAAAAAATAAAATGAGCATGTTGTTGTCCTGGAGCAAAAGAAATGTACAATTTGATAGTCCCTTCTTGTGAGCAAGTTTATTGTATTCCTTCCCACTTTGAAGTGGATGATTTGTATAATTATTGTAATGAGAAGTTGCTTGTATTGATGAGGAAAGTTTGAAAGTGAAATGTGAAATGTAAAGAGTTATATTCTCTTCTCTGTTTTGAAAAAGGAATGTGGAAGAGTGTTGTATATTTTGTAAACTGTATTTGAAACCAAATGAAAATTTTGTTAATTGTATTCAAGGAATGAAAGAATGTAAATATGTTTCTCTTTTTGAAGTCAATAAGGAATTGCAAGTTCATCTCTTATTCACATTGTTGTAATTGAAATGGGAATATCAAATGGTGATTGAATTACTATTGTGAATGGAATCTCTGTTTAATTGCAAAGGAAAGAAAATACGCATGAGAGAATTATATTGCTTGTCTTCTTTTGAAATATATCAAATTGGGAAATCAGGTTTTAAAAATATCATTTGGAAATGAGTTGTTAGAAACAACTAAGTGCAATAGAATATTTTAGAAACTATATATACATTTAAATGATAAAATTGATATACAGACTTAAAAGAAAAAGATCACTGTTATAAACTTTATATTGGCAATTCATTTTAATAAAAATGAACAGTTCAAACCTGCACACATTAATTAACTTGGAGATGTTAAAATTTAGTATGTTGGTTCACAAATGAACCCAAATTGACAAAGAAATCTCAAGAAAACAACTTAACCATTGCTAATTTGAAAACGATCCCTCCAACAGTCATTTTCTGTCACTTGTTGGAAAAATACAATTTTGAATCAATTGAACAAATTAACTTTCCGAAAACACTCTAAACCCTCCCTAGATCAATACTCCATGTCTGTTTGACATATTGAGTGAAGGAGGAAACCAAATTTAATCAAATCAAAAAAGTTGAAAATTACCAGTTTGCCATTTAAAAGCCTGCAGATATTTTTGTAAAATTGACCCTTTGAAAATTATCAAAAAGTAAAATTTATGCTTCTTGTGCAAAGAGGGCATCGATAGCTTTCCAAAAAGTCCTCGTTTGCCCAAAACTGAGCTTTCTAGCTCAAGTTATGGCACTTTGAAGTTTTTGTGCCTTGGCGGGAGAATTTGGGAAAAATTTCCTTAGCGGGCCTGCGACCCAAAAATTTCCCGTCATTTTGGCCTTAGAATTTTTTTTGGAAAAATTATTGTTTCTGGAAAAAATTTCTTTTTCTCCACCAGCCCGCAGCTAATAAGAGGGCACCACATGTCCTCTTAGAGCTACGGTGGAGGCGCGGCTTCCTTTCAACCCTTAGACCTTTTGAAAATTTTGGGGAAAAAAATTCACGTTAGCCTCGCTGGCCTGCAACTAATGAGAATGTGCCATGTAGGCACCTTGGGGGTGGTAGCGGGGAGGGCAGACCCCTTGTCATTTTCAGTTTTGGCCTTTGGAAAATTTTGAAAATTTCCCCCGTAGCTCCATTTTTCTGCCTCGCCTTGGAATTTTCTTCTTCTGGGGGTGCGCAAACCCCGGCATCCCTTTTCCCTTTTCGTTCTCCCTTCGGTGAAATTTGGAAATCTTCTTCGCCGCTCTGCTAACCCCTCACCCCCCTTTCCCACTTTGTGCCAGGACTCAACACATGTCCACCAGGGACCCGCGGAGGTGTGGAAGAACTTTTTCCTTTATGCGCCGCGCGATGGCAAAAAATTCCCCAAGCCACCCCACGACCTGCCAACCCATTGAAGGTGCTTTCCCCACCTCTTGACACGTGTCCCCCTAGGGGAAAATTTGACCTAAAAACACCACCCTGTCATATCTTGAGTTCTGTAAGGAGTTAGGGGGGACTTCTTGTATATAACCAGAAAGGTGAGAGAAAATTTCCTATCCATTGGGAATGGTTTATGGAAATTTTGGAAATGTTATGTATCAGAGAAATCCAGTTGAAACTCTAAGCATGTTAGAGAGTGGGTATGGGGGTAAATTACTCCCTGAACCTAACTTAAACTTCTAGCCCTAAGTTTTGGACCTTGTGATCTCTATGAATTGTTAATAAAAGAGAATTTTGTTCTTGTGGATTTGAATTGTTCTAAAATATGTTTAGTGGTAGCTTTTGTCTAGCAACCTGGTTGTAGACACTCCTAATCAAGTTTTGGGAGTGGGTAAGTGAGACCTTACTCTATTGATTTTAAATATGTATTCATTTCTCACTGCAATTAAACCCTGCTCTTGTCTTGATCTTGTGGATTTAAATACCTTGGGTATTTAATTATTTTGGGTCCCTTAACCCTAATATTTCTAATCAGGAAATATTTAGCTAAAATGTCAATGTAATCAGTAATTAAATTAATCCCTAGGGAGATTTGAGCTAGGTGTGGACGTATTGCTCTTGTTGCTTTTCTAATTGTGGAATTAGTAATTATTATTATGGGAAAATTCATCACTTGAATTTAACTGTCTTTGAGACTTTGGTCGTTAACTCCTAATAAAAAAAATTATTCCATAATTTTCTAACTAAACCTAGGTTGTTCATGGTTCTCAAGTGGGTTGTTTTAACCGGGCATCCCAATTTGTACGAACCGGTCTAAACTAGAGGTTTTGACCCGAAGGGGATAATCACAATTTGGTTTTTTGGGTCTAAGGATAAATATATTTAGATACATTTTATGGTATAAATCCTTAGGAACAATTGAAAAATATACATGCAAAGATGAGAAAGTATCCAAAGAGCTATCACGGTGAGCTAAGCAAGAGTGTGGAGAGTTTGTTTATATGTACAAGCGTGTAATTTCAATACCAACAATGTTAAAGGATAGATTTCAAAATTTGAGTGTTGAGACCAACTTTGCTTCACTACATGGCTAATCATGTAGGGAAACTAAAAAAATTTGTAGAGTGCTCAACTATGTAGGGAAAGTGTTGATTTTACATTTTTAATGATGATATTTACATTTTAAATATTTTTTTTTTACTTATATCTGATGGGTGCTTGTTTGATATTTTGCATGTTCCATGGAAGATATGGCTATGGAGGTCTATATATGTTTTATGGTTTCCAATATTTTTGAGAGGGCTAGTGGCAAAAGATGTTTCTAAATTATAGTCACTTTTTAGAGGGATTATGTAGATTATTTAGATTCCATTGGATCCTAATGTGATTTAAATTTTATTGGGGCATTGAGATTTAAGGTATAACACCTTCAGATGAATGACCACAGGAAATAATTTATAGGTTTCCATTACCTTATATGATGTTTATGTTAAACTTGGGTTACCCATTAAGGGTGTGAAAATGTTTTGTGGTGTGTCATTTGGTATAATATAGATGAGGGCCCTAGCTCAGTGGGTGATAGGTAGTGATGATTACCATCATAATACATTGAGATATAACTAAGTGCCATTTTTGGGTGTAAATTGTGGATTTCTAGAAGGTTTTATAAGGATTGTTGTGGCAATAATCTTGTGCCACAAGGTAGATGGATTAGTATCATTACATTTTACAGTGGCATGTAGAGATGCATCATAGTTAGGTGTATAGTTCAGCTGCGGGACAACTATATGGGTGCATTGGATGCATGACTTGTATAAGATCAATGTGAGATAACAAAGGTCCATAGGACTACTAGTTTATTTAATAGCCTATACATAAGAGATGTTCTCTATGTAAAAACGCACATGGAAACTATTATAGGTAAATATGAATGATTTGAGGGTAATTTAGTGGGAGAGAGGCCTAAAAATCAGGGAAATGGTGGGATATAGGTCTTTGATTCATGTACTACATGATTAGGTGGTATGGGATCCATATTGAGGGATCACAGATTAGTGGCCCACTTATCAAATAATATAAGTTGTAGAGGGAAAACTTGAGATGATAGGTAATTGTGTGTAGTGGGTGGAGACACACCCTATTGACATGGTTCATTTGTATTTTGGGTGACCATCTCATGTAGTACCACCAATCCAAAAGTATATATAATGGCATTCCTAAGAGAGAGGAGGGAGAACAAGGCCAACATGAATTTGTTCCACCATTGTCGCATCTATTTTTAGATGTATTTAGTCTAGAAACTTTTAGGTGTAATGAGTGGTTTTTTCCATGTGATTATGATAATATATATTTTTTGTTGGAACTAAAACATTTATATGTCATGTTTTGGGTTTAAACATGTATTCGTAATTTTTTATTTTAGTGGATGAATAATTTGATACAGTTTTAATTAATAATTTCATATATTATATTGTGCATGAAGAAAATTTGATTCAATAAGAAAATACGAGAGAAAAAATGATTCACATAATCTTTAAGATAAATAGAATAAAGAAATGACATACAAAAGTAACACAACATATAAGATTTATCCTAAGAAACTCTTTCAGGAAAAAACCGAATATAGTAACTTATCTCCTTCTTGCATTAACTCAACCATTTTACCATACAATATTGTACTCATATTTCTACTCTAACCTACTACATATTTAACTATGTGTAAGCACATAAGTAGGTAAACTTCGTAGTGGTATTAAAAAAAAAATAGGTAGCAAAACCATGGGATAAAAATACAACCAATAAGAACTCCCCATAAACATGAGTGATCTAACCACCCATAATTAACAGAGGCTAAAAATACCTATACGGTTCAAAAAAAAGGGGACGCCAATTTTTTTTGTACAATTTAGAAGAGTGTAACTCATGGAAAATATACAACACATTTCCAACATTCTCGCACGTGTTGAATAATTTCCATAGCAGGGTTTCAAGGGCATATGATGATCCCCAAAGATGGCCCATTTTATATAAGATTTAATAATATTTTTCCTTACATTAATTACATACAAGAGAATCTAAGTGTAATTTTTGAACTTATGGTTTATTTAGAAAAATAGAGAGTTTATATCATAACTATTTCTATAGAAATTCTTGGTCATCTCTTTATTAGCTATTTCTAATTATTATTAGTAAAAACATGTTGATTTGTGCATATGCAGTTTGTACTAAGATATAATTTTCAAATAAAGGATTTTGAACACTAAACACCAGCTACAACAAGACCTTTGAGGATCTCTGGAACATCTCACATCAGCTCCAAATATTGTTATTTTAGCACTACAATGGCTCTAGAGTTGTCTGCATCAGCTCCAGAGATGTCTCCATCAGCTTTAGAGATGTCTTCATTAGCTCTGGATATGTCTTCATAAACTCCAGAGAAACCCTAATCAGCTATGAAGATGTCTTAATCAGCTCTAGTGATGGATACTAGAACTATGGAGATGACCATAATAGTTTTATAAGTATTTCCTCTAAATCTAAAGGTGGTATGAGATTCATTTTTATCTATTTTAGAAAATCATTACAAAATAGAAATTTCCATAAGTATTTTATTATTTGACAAGCTTGTGTAAAATAAGAAGGAATTAATATTTTTTTTTATTCTCACAGTAAAATGAGAGCATTGAATCATTGGGATAGATTCTCTTTACCAAATAAGAGGGAGAATATTTGTGAACAATATCTTGCCATAATCTTCTATTTTAGTTAGATAAGATTTTGATACCGATAATATATCTCTCTCCATATTTTTTGGAGATTGAGATAGATTATAACATTAGTTGTTAAGATTAGTAGAATATTCATTTTTGTAGTGTTGAGCCAAAATAATACAATTGATCTATTATAAGTATAACCTTTCTTGGTATTATTGAAAGGAGTGAGGAAAATAATTAAGATTTCAGCTTTAGAAATTTTTGTAAGTTTATCATGTGATCCTCCAACCCTCTTCTGAGAAATGAGCAAGAGACCATTCATTCCAAATAAGGACAAATTTATTAGATTATATTTGTTTAGTTTGTGTGTTTCAATGTAATCTTGATGTGATTTTCATGTATGTAGATAAGTGATTTTTTTCTTGTAATGTATGATTTAAATTCTTGAAATTTATTTTTTCTCCAGTATGTATGAATTTAGAAATATCTTTCAATGAATGGGTTTCTTTTCCCTAATGCATATTTCCTTCAGACACCAACCCTAGATTAGCAAAATTAAATGATGAGGATCACAACATGGCACTCATCATTTTGGTGTCATTTTCGAGGGACACTGGTGTTATTAAGAGGATTATATCTCAAAAAAATTGATATTTCAGTTTTTTTTTCATTTTAAAGTATAAAATTATAACTTCTTTTGTTTTGGAATTAAAACTGTAGGACCTGGTAAGGTATTTTCTTTTGTCTCAATTTGTTCAAATTTGTCTTTAAGGGAAATATTCTAGGCTTTTCACTTCAACGAGAAAGTAGTTGGTGATAACAGGTATTACCTCGTGGGAATTAGAATGGAAAACTTGTAAGAGTAACTATGATAGATTTATATTTGATTGATTTACTTTCTGCAAGAGTTGATTTATTTTTCAGCAAAGAGTGATTTTCTTTCCAGCAAAGTGTGAATCTCAGTTTTATAAATTTTCCTTTCCTACAAGTGTGGCTTTAAAAAGTATGAATTTATATTTTTCCTTTCATGTAAGATTGAAATTAGATTTTATGATTTACTTTCCTATGCAATAGTGAGAGTTATTTTAAATTCCAACTATGTGAGAGTGATTTCTTGCATAGTAATTACACTCTTGCAAATTGAAGAATTATCTTTCTTTCAATTTTGTGTTCAAAATCAATTCAAGGGAACGGATATCTTAGTAAATCCTAGGCATGTTCATTCCAAATAGAAATTTAAATATATTTTACTAAAAATTGAAGTAAACCTAATGCGATTTCTCTTATCAATTTTTTATAAATAAAATACTTAGTTTACATCTCTTTAAATATTTATATTCTAAAAGGAGAAATAACTAATTATTTTCTATAATTATATTTTAGAAATTTAAAATTGAAAAAAAATCCGCCCATATCATACTAACACTATTGTGTAAGAGAATATAATTGTTAACATTATGAAGGAATAATTGAATGTTGATGTAGGATTGACTGAGGAAACCTGAAATGTCTAAAATTTACAAAGAAATTGTAAATCTAAAATAAATAAGCAAGGAATTATAAAAGAAGAAAATGAAATCTATAGCTTCTTATTTTTTAATCGTTGTTAATCTCTGCTAGAGTGTGTGTGTGTGTGAGTTTTTATATATATATATAAAGAATATAATGAATGCAAAAAAATAGATTTGTTGGTGACTATATAACAATGGCAAATAAAGACAAATCATTGTCTACTCTAGCCTAAATGATAGAAAACGAAGTAGTTGTTTTGGCAAACATGAAGCATATTGCAGAATATTAGAGATCTATGGGTATGTCCTAAGCATATAAAATCTTTATTTTGTTGAAAGAACAATCTACCATTTAGAATTTAATGAAACATAAATAAATTGGCAAAAATTAATTATATTTGTTGCTAAAATGTCAAATAAGTTGTTTTTTTATAATATTGTGGAGAATATTGTAATATTTAAGTATTTATCTGATACTATATGTAATCAAGATTGTGAAAAAAAATCATGCAAATGAACGAAAGCAAGATTGTGGAGAAAATTCTGCAAATTCATACAATCAATATTATGGGAGAAAATCATGCAAATGTATGTGATCAAGATTGTGGAATAAAATCATGAAAAAGTATGCAATCAAGATTATGGGAGAAAATCATGCAACTGTTATGGGATAAAATCATGTAAATGCATGTAATCAAGATATTAGTGAGAAAAAATTAAGCAATATTGTGGGAGACAAATCATGCAAAGAGATAGTTACAATGGATCTAAAACATTTGGCCAATCATCTAATTATGTTTTTGTTGATTTTTCACAAAACACTCAGTTTTCAAATGAAATGTATCGGTTCATTGAGAAAAATCTCATCAATATCTTATTAAAAATAAAATATTTTTCTAAATATTTGAATTTCTCTTGAAAAATTATACAATTTGAAAAAAAAACATCTCGTTTTGATTCTATATGTAAAATTTATGGGCTTTGGATCATTAGAAATTTTAGCATAGTCAAAATCTCAGAGCGCATGTTTGTTGACCTTTATTTGCATGAAATCATATATTTTCAATTGGTAACTATCCAAGAACTATATTTGGTTGTTTTTTAGTCATTTTATGAAGGAGAAAACTCTACTAAAAGAATGATTCAATCAAATATTGTGTTGGTTATTATTGTAAAGGAAATATTGAGTATGCATGCCAAGTTATTTGATGTACACAAAGGATTTATTTGTTGTAAATAGAGGCATGCAAACTTACTTTGAACAACTTAAAGGACAATCAAGACAACTAATGAAGGGGAAAGTCGAGATCAAAGAGATTACTATCCTTGATTTTTGTTGTGAAAAATAATGTTTATGCCAAGTTGTTTAAAAAAAGCTTTCAGGTGCAAGAAGACAATGGCCACCAAAACTGTCAAGTATTATTTTCAAGATCTCTCTTAAAATTTTATTCTTGGAATTGTTTATTATTCCATCGCTAACAACCATGTATGAAAAATGCTAACATTTTAGAGTCATTATTAGAAGCCACCTCCCAACATTAACATCCAACCATGTTAGATTTTTAAGTGTTCATAAATTTATTTAAAATCTAGCTTCACCTTCCTTATATTATTAATAGTTAAATTTTTTTTGCACAGTTCATAAATAAAAAGACTAGATGGACATTTTCATTCCATTCTGCCCATATTCAAGAGTCAATTTAAATCAATGTCCTGTTAATCATAGTAATACGGAAACTTATCTAAGGAAGTTTTCTTTTCTCCATAACAAAATTCCATTGTAAATAATATTAATTCTTGAACTATCAATCATTCCTAAGTAGGATGAAAAAATTTATTTTATATATATTCACATTTTCCTCTTAATATTCATGTTGTTGGCATTTAGCACACTTATTTGATATTGTTGATATTATAGCTTGTGATGGAAAGGTTTTTATTTCAATTTTTTGTAGGATATTCTCATGAAATGAAGTGCTCTTGAGAGATCACAATGGATATATTCATGTCCATATTTTCATCAATGAGTTGACACCTTACCTATGACTATGTCTTTGACAATAACTTGAGAAGCGGTATCGACATGCATCTACTATTATGATCAATCAGTTATTGGTCATGCCATTTCACAAATCTAAGGATGAAAGAAATAATAAAATATTTTCTTACACATAAGGAATTATTCAATTATTCATTTGAAAGTCGTGTACAAAGATTCAAACAGTCTATAATGCTACCATTTCTCAATGTCATCACTTTCTAAAAAATTTTCAAAATGTAAAAACAACCAACAAAAGTGAAAACCCGTCGGGCATTGTTGGCAGTTCTTGGTTTGAAAAGCATATGTTCTTGTGCAGACCAAATACTGGAATAAGAGTCCTTGATAAGAAAGTCAACTTATTGGCTAGTGAAGGGAAAAAGTAAAAATAAAAAATAAAAAATGGAAAAGTTGAAAACTAGAAAATGGTGGTTTTTCCAAATAAACAATAAAGTACTTGGTTTCTTACTTTCGTGCTCTTATTTCTCAATATAGTAGGACTCCATTTTGATCAACACTTTTCACAACATTTTTCACTTTTGCTGATGTGGAATAGGAAACGAGGATTGAAGTTATGCCAATGTATTTTAATTTTAAATTTGCTTGTAAGTTTTATTATTACATGAATATTCAATTTTTCATATCATGTATAAGATTGAGGGCTGGAGGAGGAAAAATAAAAAAGGATATTTATCATTTTCAAATGTAAACATCTCCCGGACTATGATGATAAATGTTTTTCTAAGCTTAATATTATAGAAAATCAAAGTAGAAAAAGTTGTTGCGAGAATTATTTTTACCTGGATTTAATCCATGTTTTAATTTTTCAATGAAAAGGTTTTTTATTAAGGGTAAATAGTTTTGAAGGGACTATACCTTGTATATAGAAAGGCTCAAAAGCCAGATATCAAAATAGGTAGAAACATCCCAAAAAGAGAAAAACAACCAACACCAAAGGGCTCAACAGCCAAATAAGACAACATAGTAATAAAAAGGATAAAGATGTACAGTGATCCGAAAAGTAGCAGAAGAGACAAAAAACTAACAAGAGACTGGTCATCTCAGCTAAAAAACAACAGCAAAACCACCAGTCAACAGCAACTTTATAGCTAGTAAACAACAACAAAGCATCTGCTTCACTTCATAGCCTGGTCAATCTTGGCTTTGATCGTTTGAAGTGAGACAAATAATGCAATGGCGGTGGCCTGGGAAGGGTATTTTAGATCTACCTAAGCAATTGCAATATCTCTTTTCTCCTTGGAGCCCCAAATGTCCTCAGTAATCCCACTGAGACTGCAGATACTAAGAACGTGTTGTTCGATGAAATTGTAAATACTTTTAAGGGTAGAGAGGATACAGTCATTACGTCCTTTTACATTTCCAAGTCTGCCATCTAGAGATTGAAGCTTCTTGAAAATCTCAGCAGTGACATCCTCTTCTTCATCATTTTGCAGTTTCCTTTTCCCCTTAGCTTTTTCCATATCTCTAATAACACTCTTAAGCTCTTGAATTTCCTTTTCCATCTTTCCCACTCTGCTCAACAATTCCTCATCCTTAGGCTCCTCCACCGGATGGCTAATGTACAAGAGATTATCAGCAAGCTCCAGGTCTTTGTGACTTCTAAGAACCCTCTGCGAAGTAGGGACCTTAGTTTTCATCCCCTTCCTTTTCTTGCTAGATGAAGAAATGTCAATCTTCCTTTCGAGCAGGAGAGGAATGGAGGAAATGGGGGCAAGGGGAGGAATGAAGGTAGAGGGAGGATTAGAATCCAAGTGGGGACAGGCTGAGTAGTGGCGGTGAATAAGCAGTATTAACCCTTGATGCAGGGGAATTGCCCTAGTATGATTTTGCACTTCCCGAATAGATTTCTCTAGCGATTTTATCAAGTAATGAGGGAAGTTGATAATAATGTTTCTATGAAATTGATTGAGAAAGATCAAATTTTTTAGAGGAATAGTGACAAATCTCCCCTCAAGAGTTACATACCTTACTACCATTCTAGCAATCTCAGTAAAAGGCTCAGGAACTGATGCCAGCTTGATGTTTGTCGTCACAAATTCAAGATCTTCCCCTTCATCCAAGAATTTCTTTGTCTCCACCTCTCTGACCACCCTCTTATTAAAGAATTTGGAGCCATCAAGACTAAGTCTGGTGACTTGAGCAATAAGCTCCTCCGTAATCTCAACCTCAATGTTGTTGTATTTTACCACGCAATTTCTCCATCCCTGAGAAAATTTAATAGAGATATCTTGATCAAAACCTTGGATATTTTTTTCAATAAAGTTCACAAGACCCCCTATTTGAAGATAGTTCCAAAGAACCATATAATCAATCCAAGCTGGATTATGGGTGGGCTCTTGTCTTGCAAGGTGGTCCCCCCATTTTTCCAGTGGCTCTGCCCGCAACGGTAAAAATTTTAGAACTATGCGACCCAGCCTCAACTCTATTTTTGAATCTCTCCCAATCATGTAGAAAGATATAATTATTAGACATTACTTTATAATCAATGACCCGCTCCTTAGCATCAACCCTATGACTAGTAATGATGTTGCTCCAGGTCACACAAATATTAGGAGATGTCATCATTCTTGTACTTAAAAAGTTGCTCCTTTGCATCAGCATTACAACCATTAGTGATTACTTGCCAAGTCATGTAGATCATTGATGATGTCTTTATTAACTTGAGTGGGAATAATGTCACCCCTTAGCCAAGTTTGAAAAGTATTATTAACCCCAAAGTTTTCCAAACTATTCGTGACCCTATTGCCTTCCCGGTAGGTATGTTTGATTTCAAAATTTTCAAAACTCTTGCAAATATCTAGTAGCTTCAGCAATAAAATCTCTGATTGACTAGCTGGGGGGTTGTTTTTGGTTCAAGAGATTGATTATGTTCATCGAATCACCCTCAATTATAATATTTGGAATATTACAATCCCTAGGCTAGCCTTATTCCCCAAAGAGTAGCAAGAGATTCAGAGTAATGGTTAGTTTGCCTTCCCATCTTTCTAGAAAAAGTAGCAACTAAACAACCTCTGTGATCTCTAATGACTCCCCCACCTCCAGAATCTCTAGGATCACCTTTTGAGGCCCCGTCAAAATTCAATTTATAACAAGCATTGGGAGGCTTAATCCATCAAACAATGGATCTATCAATACCATTATTATTCTTATTCAAGACAGTGCCAATATTCCAAGCAGCCAAAATGTTCTCTTCTTCCTCAGGGAAAAGTCTATTTTTAGGAGGTTTAAATCTTGCAATGTTGTCCTACACAGTAATGATAATTTCTTTGTAGAATTTGTTACATAACTTTCTATTATTCTTGAAAATGACATCATTACAAGCCTTCCAAACTTTCCACATGGTGTGAGGTAAAACTAGTTGCCATAATCTCCTCACCACACAATGTTTGTAAGGAGAGTTCCATTGTTCCCAGGCCTAAAGACAAGGGGAAAGATCCATTCCTGATTAAAGGTTTTAAATATAAGATGCCAAATTTTGGAAGTATACTTATAATGAAGAAATAAATGTTTAATGTCTTTTGCTTCTTCCTGACACATGCAACATCTATTCGGCATGATAAATCCTTTCCTAATGAGATTGTCATTGGTTAGTATCTTGCCTTTAATGATGAGCCACCAGAAAAAGTTCACTCTAGGGGTTAGCTCTGGCATCCACAGCTTATGCCACTCAGTATCACTTTCAATAGAGGTAAAGAAAGAATTGTAGCCTGATTTAACCGAGTACTCTCCATCAAAATAATATTTCCAAATGATCTCATCCTTATGAATTTGTGGACTGATATGAATTAGGGAGAGTTGATTCTGCATAGATGAAACATTAGACTACACATTCTTCTCCTCAACTTTGAACTGTTTCCATTTTCTTTTGGTTTCATCCACCTCAATATAGCCTTGTACTTTGTACCCATAATTTCTAATTAAGTTGTCTTTAATGTGGCCATAAGAGGAAATCCAGTTAATATCTGACCATTTATCAGTCCAGAAATTAATATCTTGACCATCCCCAAGCTTCCAGCTACATCCCTGAGAAAGAATTTGTCTGCTGTGTAGAAGATTGTTCCAAAAAATAGAACCATTCGAGAAGAAACGGATCAGAAATAAAGGAAATATTATGCTTTGGTTGGAAAGGTATTTGATTTTAACCAACTCTGTCCAAGGCTTGTGTTATTTTATAAGTCTCCAACCTAACTTCGCAATAAGATAAGCATTCATATGTTTGATGTATTTGATTCCTAACCCCCCAATCCTCTTAGGTTTATAAACCTGCTCCCAAGCCACTAAATGGTACCTAAACCTGTTCTCAGTACCATGCCATAAAAAGTGCTTTTGTATCTTTTCAATACTATTCGTCACTGCTGCTAGAATTTTGAACATTGACATGATATAAATAGGCAAGTTCTGAAGAGTGCTTTTTATCAATAAACACTTGCCTGCACTTGAAAGTAAATCTCCTTTCCAACCAGCCAGTTTTTTTTGAAATCTCTTAATAAGATCATTCCAAACCTCATTAGAAATCTTGCTAGTACTCAAAGGGAGCCCTAAATAAGTAGCAAGTAATGAATTAATAGTGCATCCAAGAATATGAGCAATATTTCTTTGCCTTTCAATGGGAATGTTCAAGAAATAAATAGATCTTTTATCAAAATTAACTTTTTACCCCGAGGCTTTCTCATAAAATCTAAGGATAGTTTTGATAGCCTTTTCCTCAATTATTGAGGCCATCAGAAGTAGCAGAGTGTCATCAGCAAATTGCTAGTGTGAGGAAACCTGATTACTAGAAGTAGGTTGAAAGTCTTTTATCATGCCTATATTAATAGATTTTGAAATAGATCTACTTAAACTGTCAGCGATTATAATGAATAATAAATGGGAGATTGGGTCCCCTTGCCGAATTCCTCTATTGCTAGAAAAAAACCCAATCGGTTCCCCATTAACAACCACTGAAAATCTAGATGAAGAAATGAAAGAATGGATAATTTTCCTGAATTTATTTTGAAAACTAAACTTGGCTAAGACTTCATCCATGAATTTCCATAGGAGACTCTGTCAAAATCCTTATGCATGTCAAGATTTATGGCCATTTCTACATTTTTACTTTTATCCATGGAAAGAATTGTTTCATGTACCATAATAACTCCATCCTGAATAATTCTTCCCTGGATGAATCCGCTCTACTATTGAGAAATAATCTCCATAAGAATAGTTTACATCCTGGTGGTTAGAATCTTTGTGAAGATCTAATATATTACATTAACTAAAATAGATTGGCCTAATATCTTTGAAATCCTTTACATCCATCTTCTTAGGAGCAAGCACAATATGTGTATTATTTAACTCTTTTATGAGATTTTCAGTTCTATAAAACTCATTAATAGCTTTAAGCAGATCTTCAGAACAGATTTCCCAGCATCTTTTGAAGAAGTTTGCCAAAAAACCATCTGGGCTCGGAGCCTTATCCCCTTCTAAAGTGAAAATAACTTTTTTCAATTCCTCAATGGTGACTATTTTGGAAAGAATCTTAAAACTCTCAGTAGGTAGTAAATTATTAGGAATGGAGTCTAAGAGAAAGGAGGCCACTTGCTCCTTGTAGGAGTTATTCCTAGTGATCAGATTCTTGTAAAAATTGAGGGCTTATTCTTTGATGTCTTCAAAATCCATAGTAATGCTCCCATTACCCTTAGAGACTTCAGTAATTCTATTACAAGCCCTATGCTTAAGGGCTATCATATGGAATAAATTTTGTATTCCTATCTCCTACTTTTAACCAGTGAGCTCTAGACTTCATTCTCCAAAAATATTCCTCTCGGACTGTTTATATTATGCAGATCTGAGAGAAGCTTTTTTTCCTATTGATGATCATCTAGGGTCATACCTTTCAAAGAAACTTTAAGCTCAAACTCTTCCAACTGCTGCTTAAGCTCTTTCTTTTTTTCAAAAATATTCCCAAAAACCTCTCTATTCTAGATTCTAACCTTTTGCTTCACATTTTCAACTTCTGAAGAAGACTAAATTGGGCCATCCCTGTTCCTTCCCAAGACCACCAATCTTTAATTCTTTCGAGAATATCTGCATGCTCAAGCCACATTTTTTCAAATTTAAAATTACAGTGGAAAGGTTTTGACCAATTGAAGAAATTAAGGGCAATAGGATTATGATCTGAACCCATTCTGGGAAGAGAAGAGAGATGAAAATTTTGATCTAAGATCCAATTAGCAGAAATGAGAGCTCTATCTAGTCTAACCGGAATCAAGTTCTCCCCAATTCTTTTGTTAGACCAGGTAAATTTATTACCATGAATTTCTATGTCCATAAGATTAAGAGTCGATATGAAGCCAGCAAATTCTTCCATGCTGATAGAAAAATCAGAGTTCCCTCTAAATTTTTCTCCTGGATTTAAAGGAGTGTTAAAGTATCCCATTATCAACCAGTTCATATCCTTAATATTATTATGAAACAAGACTAACTCCTTCCACAAATTTCTTCTACCAACAATAGTATTACGAGGCATAAATATTGGGAAGAATCCAGCTAGAATTATTCTCAAGGCTAATAAAGATTATAGCTAAATGATTCTGGGAGGAAGAAAGCACATTACCATGAACAATTTTGTTATCCCAAAAAATTGCTAAGCCTCCAAAAGCACCTTGAGAATCAACAGCAGTAAAGGCAGCATTCTCCCATAAATATCTTTTGCAATCTTCAACAAATTTACTTTTCATTTTAGTTTCCTGAATAAGAAGGATGCTGGGCCTCTTTGATATTTTAATTTCCTTAAGCATTCTTTTCTTAGGCCCCCCCATTGAGCCCTCTGAAATTCCAAGAAATAACCTTCATTAAAGAAGTTTTGGAGATGAAGGTGCCGGATGGTTCAAAATCCTTTGCATACCATGTGCAATTTCTTTCTCAGTCTCTTTTTCTCTTACTTCGCTCTTGGATAGTTTGCCTTTTCTATAGGTGACTACAATAATTTTAGCTCTTCTAGAAGTAGCTCTTGTGATTCTTGAGGTGGAAGCTTCCCAGCTTCCTATCTGCTTCTTTTTATCACTATAGAGTGATTCCATAATTTCTTCAAGACTTTTTTGTCTTCGTTTCTTACTTTTCACTGTGATGAATCCATCTTTATCATGTTCTGATAGACTTTTCTTGATAGTAGGAGTAATTTCCCCTTCCTCTTTTCCTTTATCAACATCAAGCTGGTTAGCTATTTTAGGAGTGAGCTCCTCCATATCGGCAAACTCTTTATCTTGGTTTAAATCTCTTACTATGGATTCCAAAACCCCTTTGGCTTTTCCCTGTCTCATTTTGTGCAGCTCTAGAGAACTATTCTTAGTTATCGGTTCTTGATGAGTAAAAGGAGTAAATTTTTCCATCTCTTCTTTTGTAGAAGTGATAAGGTGAATGAAGAATTTTTCATTTTCTTCATCCACTTCCAGGTTCAGCTTTACTGGATTAGGTGTCTTAATGTTCATTATTGAATCCACTTCCATTTCCCTCTTACTTTCTTCACCCTTTGTCGATTCAGGATCTTTTTCCTTTTGGGCTTCATCATGCTTTTCCGACTGGTGAATTTTAGGTCTCCACAACTTCCTATAAACTGGTGGCCTCTTTTTCTTAAATCCTTTTCTCTGGTCCTTTAACCTGAGATTCGTCTGCATGTGGCAATCTCCTACATTCTGGTTCAGATCTGTTAAAGAGTATTTATCATCCTTATCCATTTTCTTCTGCTCTTGTGCCTGAGAATGATCTAAGGGTATTTCCAACTTTTTCTTTATTTGCTTGGATCATTTGTTGGAAAAATGCCCTAATTTATGACATTTGCTACATCTTAGTGTAAATTAATCATTGTGTTGTTTTTTAAACCAAAAGACATAGTATAAGGTTCTCCACACAAGAACCTGTTCCTACCCCAAGAAAATAAAAAAAAGGAAAATTGATAAATAAAAAGAAAAATATATATGGAACAACAAGATAATTTCCACACAAGAACCTGTGCAAGAAAAATTACAAAATAAAAAAAGAGAAAGGAAGAGACAACAGTAAAACCTGCACACAAGAACCTACTTAAGAATCATTACAAAAAAGAAAGACAAACTATATGAGGGATCCAAATAAGAACCTATCCTTGAAATTTGGCATATAGAAAAGGGAATACTAAGGATAATTTTATTTTATTTGGTTAGATTTCATGTAAGAACTCAAAGAGTTTTCATTTTTTTCAATCTCCTATAGATTATGCCAAAATTTCCAAAGTTCTTATGATAAAAAATCAAATCAATATTTTTAGCTTGATTGAATGACATTGGAAAAGAATAGATAAAATATAAAGAAAATATAGAAAATCATTATGACATGCATAATTTTAAAAATGAGGGAATGGATGAGCCTAGAAAATGGAAGGAAGATAAAGGAATTTGACCTATTCAAATGCAATTTATTAGAAAGATATTTTGGCATGATTCATATGTTAGAAGCATAGTAATGAAAAAACATGAATTTTAAAAAATGATAATGGAATGCATGAGTGTATGTATGAGATTCAGAGTGGGGGAGATGATGATCCCACAAAATGGACCAATTTATACAATATTTAACATTATTTTTCCTTTCATAAATTCTATACAAGTGGATCTAAGTGTAATTTCTAAAATTATGGTTTATTTAGAATAAAATATAGAGTATATATCATGGTTATTTCTTTAGAATTCATTGTTATATCTTTATTAACTATTTATAATTATTATTGGTAAAAAGATGTTAATTTATGCATATGCAGTCCATACTAATATATAATTGTCGAATAAAATATTTTGAGCAATAAGAACTAGCTATAACCATCCTTAGAGGATCTTTGAAACCTCTCACATTAGCTCTAGAGATTGTTATTTCAGCACATAGTGGCTCCAGAGATGTTTGGATCAACTCCGAATATGTTTTGATTAGCTCTAGAGATGTATTGATTATTATTGGTAAAAAGATGTTAATTTATGCATATGCAGTCCATACTAATATATAATTGTCGAATAAAATATTTTGAGCACTAAGAACTAGCTATAACCATCCTTAGAGGATCTTTGAAACCTCTCACATTAGCTCTAGAGATTGTTATTTCAGCACATAGTGGCTCCAGAGATGTTTGGATCAATTCTGAATATGTTTTGATTAGCTCTAGAGATGTATTGATTATCTCTAGAGATGGATATCATAAATAAAAAGATGAGCATAAAAAAATTATAAGTATTTCCTCTAACTCCAAAACGTGGTTTGAGATTCATTTTTATCTATTGTTAAAAATCATTATAAAAATAGATATTTCCATAAGTGTTTTATTATTTGACACACTTTTGTAAAATAATAAGGAATACATATTCATTATGATTCTCATAATAAAGTGAGAGAATTAAATCATTAGGATATATTCTCCTAACCAAATAAGAGGGAGAATATTTGTGAGAAATTTTTTCCATAATATTCTATTTTATTTAGATAAGATTTTGATTCCAATAATATATTTCTCTCCATATGTCATGGATATTGAGATAGATTAAAATCTTGGTCATTGGATTGTTGATATAAAATAAGATAATTAATGTACTATAAATACAATCTTTCTTATTAATGAAAGGGGATAAAAAAAATAAAGATTTCAGCTTTGGAATTTTTGTAAGTTTTTGTGTGATCCTCTAGTCCTCTTTTGAGGAATGAGCAAGGCACCACTCATTCCAAATAAGAGGGAGAAATTTATTAAATAATATTTGTTTATTTTATGTGTGTTAATGTAATCTTGATGTAATTTTCATGTATATAGAAGTGATTTGTTTCTTGTAATGTATGATTAAAATTCTTGCAATTTATTTTCCTATAATATGTGTAAATTTAGAAAGATGTGTCAATGAAGGGTTTTTCCCCCTAATAGATATTACCTTAAGAAACCAGCCTTGGAGTGGAAAGATTAAAATATGAGGATCAAAATGAAATTCATCAACACTTAGTCATCAAATCAGGGATTTCAATACCTTAATTTTTTTCACTAAGAAAATTTCTCACTGCTTATAACCTTTGACAAAGAATCAACAACGTTATCTTATTTTTCCACATGCTTTAGTAGTATTGTAACACCTAATTTTAAATTCTTCAAATTAAGGGATTTTTTTTTCTATATATATTTTCAAAACTAAATCTCACCTTCAATGATTTAAATGTGCAACATTTAAATCCAACAACAAAGTAGAATTTAATTCATTAGATAACAATCAATAAACCATGTACATAAATATGGTTTAATTAGATCTACCTGATCCCTCATAGTTTACTCTTAACGAGACTTGTGTACAAAGTATACGATCGGTACCTTCCCCAAGAATTGATATACAAGTGATTTCTTATAAGTTTCTACCTAGAACTCAATCATTTGAATTTGATCTAGCATCCTACACCATTAATTAGAACTTGGTGAACCTAACAGTGTAATCAATAGTTTACACTACTTCAGAAAAAAAATTAGATTCATCCTTGCATGCTTAGTTTCAAGATAGCGCATACTTCATCAAAAACCCATCCTTTCACCATATCACTTTATTTTGTTATCGGAATTGAATCAATTATTTGAGTACAATTAATTACATATTATGCATAAGGTACTTAACTTGTTCAACCTGTGTGAAGGATCACATCTGTGCCAACTTAGGTTGCCTATGGGAGATAAAATTCTTACGTAATGACTTACATCATTACGTAACCACTTCCTTCCCCGTAGCTAACTTAACTTGGTACTGAGGTGACTCGTATTTACATATGGTTTAATAAAATTTCTGTAACTCAACATGACACAATTCATCTTCTAGATCACGACAATCATAATAAATGGACCTTGTAAAGGACAACTTAAGATACCTGACTAAATCATAGTATTCACTTAATGACTCATGTCATTGAATGAATACGACCTCATATCAGTCATCCAAAGTTTTTTTGTTGAGTTCTAAACATTAGGAATGTTGTATCCTAAGGGATTAATCATTTATAATTGAATCATTTTATGAAAGGTTTTTTCCTCTATCGCAGTGATAAATTTATCACATCTAATTATGTCTCTAAGTTTTATAAAATTAATATCGTAACAGGTTATGTTTCACCTATCATGCAGTAATTAATTAATATTCACTTATGCATCTTAAATGAATATTTAAGATAGCTTGTCATGTTATTGTCGTAGTCCTTTATTTGTCCCTTACATCATTATTGTAAATATTATTTTATAAGTTAATATATTTCAATGTAAATAACTATTATATTAGTTAATTAATCATCATGGTTATCTTTTGTTTCCAAAGTACAGGTTAGCCTCAATTAATCAACTAAGTATAATTATGAGATATATACCTTAAACATTAATGTCTATTTAACATTAATCATTCAACTATTGACATACTGCTGATATCAACAGTAAAAAAGATATAATTAATAAAACAAGTATTATTCCACTTCATAAATATCAGCTCTATAATAAGTAAAAGTTCAATAATCTTTTCTAAAATATTACAATGGTTGCGATAGAATGAATTTCCTTTTCTTTAAAATATGACAGCTAATAAATATTTCTCCTTACAATAATGTCATGATTTCGAATACAACAATGATCATCATTGATAAAGCATCATTCAAGTCAAATTAATTCATGTGACACAGTCTCTATCAAACATCCGCCAAGGAATATATTATATTTCACCATTTATTAAAAAAATGGTAAAAAGCAGCCAGTTCATGAAAAACTGGCATGAAAGGTTTTCCATCTCATCTTTACAGTTTATATTGCTAAAATACTTTGAATGAATAAATTACTACAACAACATGATCCTAACATCTGAGGCTCAAGGATAAAGAGACCATAATAATCATTTCCTGATTACTAAACATTCATGTTACTTCCACATAAGTAAGTCAGAATTATTTTAGACTTCATACTTAGTTAAGATCAGACTAGTATTGAAATGATAGCAATGACTAAGATCCATGTAATGTTTAATAATAGACCATAAGTATAACTATACATGTGTTATCCTTTGGTTTTCCTTCCAACATATATTCCACTCATTAACAGCTATGCAAAATAAATGAATACTATTAATAACTTGCTATAACATGACCCTATTTTTCATTATTTATCAAGTACTCATAGTTTCCTTCACTATTGAAAAGATAATTAATCCAACTTTGTCAAAGAAGATCCATACTTTTCTTCTTAATCATAAATTATATCACTTTAATTTAGTATAGTCACCTTCAGGAAAGGGATGAACAATCATATCAAACACATTAAGGGATATTATAGTTACCACTTGGATTATAAGCTCGATTCGACATTAAAAATTACACTTAAACCATAATTTAATAACTTTACCTTATGAAATATGCACAAGCCATCGATCATTTTGACGACATTGGTGACCACTTACTCCACATGCATGGTCGATAACATTTTTGACGTAGCCATTATTTTACACAAAAACACAAACTTTTAATCCGAGATGGTTACCATAAACCCGACCATTAATCGACTTCTAAATCAGATCAAAGGCCATGTCATTCCTTAATCTAATTAAAAATCAAAGGTTTACACTCAGTTGACAACCATTGCCTGATAGGATTCAAAATACAATATATTCACAGTCCAAAGTTCTAGCGTTCACACACACACACATCACACAGTACACACACACACACACTACAGTACACACACACACACACACATGTGACAGCATGAGTACAGTTGGGTCTATTCTTTGGGGCAGAACAACTTCAAACGTATAACCCATATGAACTTAACCAAGTAATATGGTTTTACCATTATGACGTGTGGCATACATGTTGTCCTCAAGATGGAGATTATAATGCATGAGAAGTTTGACCTAGTAGGAAATAAAAATAACCTACAGCTCTTAGCTTAGCAAATGCATGAAGAATAGCAATATCTAACCCTGAAGTCAAATACATAATCTGATAAGATCTTAAGCTATGTAATAGAAGGACTTGACTTTACCTATATTTTTGTTTCATGGAACTCAAGGAATGAACCAGAGACTAAATATAAGTTTTATACTCACAAATTTTACATCATACCCAACACAGGTTTCAAATAAATAAGCAGAGGTGAATATACATATAAACACAGTCACCATATAAAACCTTAAGTTAATTATTCTTTCAAAAAATCTTCATCTATTAAATAATCCCACTAAACTTATTCATATGATACACCCAATTTGTAACAGAAAATGAAAATTGTTTTATAAAACCTCAATTTACTTATTATTTCACAAAATATTAATCTATAAAATAACATCGATAAAATTATTGACACGATAAATCCAGTTCGTAATAGAAAATGAATATTGCATAAGTTTTACTTCAAGAAAATATTATAGAGAAACAAAATATAAAGAGGGGAAGAAAATCGATTCATGTCTGTATATTGAAACCTGAAATACTTCCTGCTTTCTCCAACATCATCCATCAATCTCAAAACCAAATTTACCTTCAAATCCCCAAATATATAACAAATCCTAAACAATTTCCATTTTTTATTTATAATAAACAGTTATCAATGTTCCCTAAAATTTCACAACTATCAGCTGAGATCATGCATGCAATATTAAAAAAGATATCCAGATGAACACCGAATAACCAAAAATCTTTCCTCCATACAAAGATCAAAATATCCAAAAATATAACAACCAAAATGAAAACCCCAAAATAACCTAATTTCACAATAGCTTCCTCGAGAAGCTTCATGCTTCTCTCGAGGTTCGTGAAGATTGAATAAATGCAGTTAATGAATTCCAGTACCAAGTCCCAGTTCCCTCCAAAACATCCATTTTAACTGCCACTAGTTAAGTTTAGGTTTCCTCTAAAATTAGAAATTTAATCCACACCATACAACTCGCATGGATGTTCATCGAACGGTCGAAGACCATCTCTATTTCCCAAAATCATATTTTTCTTGGTTGGCCATTGGCCTTAAAAATTTAATATCATCTCTTAACCATAGTCCCAGGTAGCCATAACATTTAATGGATATATTAAAATTCAATTACCTATGTGTTTGGGTTGGTATTCAACCATAACAATAATATTAATCTCTCCATATGGTCAATCACCATTGATATATTATTGCATAAGAAATATGGTCTTTATACCATAGACATAACAATGACCCTTATATAATAAAAACTAGTCGTTTATCATTTAATTTGACCAAACCTTGGTGTAACATGATGGTGACCATAACCTGGTCCATATCATACTTACAATCATTTCCCTACCCTGATTACTAAGGCCATATCCCATTAACAATGATAGTTGAAAGTTTGCATCCATACACGAGAAAATTAAATCAATGAAATTTTTTTATACTATGATCGTCAATACAATCATAGAATGAATCAAGATAGTATTAACACAGAAATGTAACAAAGACAAAACATGTTTAATCAACATTGCAACTAATAAAAATTTCATTACTATTCATATAAATTGTTAATGAAATTAATTATGATCGGATAAACAAAAACATAGTAGTTGTTATAATCCAAGCATCATACAGAAGTATGACGTGAAGTCATATTGTTATCTATTGCAAAGGTATTTTTTCTTAGTATTTAAAATATGCTAAATGAATTGTGGTATTCGTAAAATTGTGGGACATGATGAAAAGTGTTGATATGCTATCATGTTTATGGGAAGCATACCGAAACCAGTCCTTGTGTCTGTGAGTTTTCTGATATCGGAGCTCATTTATGACATAAAAAAATGAGAAAAAAGGGTGTGATAAGTATCTTCTTTTCCTCCACCATCTCTCTTACTAATTTGTATTTAACATCAATTTTTTTTATAGAATGATACTTAGGGTTCTTTTCTAGGAAAATTACACTTTGACATTCACAATCTATCATTACAACATTTTAAGGGAACCTAATAATAGAAATAAGTATTTGAATCCAAAACACTTCCTTACTTGCATGATATTTTCCATGTACTCTACCTTTGTGATGGATATCAAAACACTTGGTTTATTTTTACTCAAAAAACTTACAATTCTAACAAACAAGTTAAAAACATACCCACTCATAGATATGCACATATCCATATCTCCAACATAGTTTGAATCCATAAAAACCATTTAGATTGAATGTTTTTATTTCACTAAGATTAACCTAATTTTTGGAAGCATAACCACTGGGGGGTGAATCAATAGGCCTTACAAAATTTCTTTCACATTCACTTTAGCATTCATCAATTTTTAATTCAAATTAACCATTAATCATTAACCATGCATTCAACAAGAAACATAACCATAGATGAGAAAATGAGAACACAAGAACACATGAACACTAGAGATAAGTAGAAAATCCTCAAGGGGAAGAAAACCCACTGAAACAAATATTTATTAAAGAAATGAAACAAATTTAGTTGAGCACCAATCTAATAAGGAGCACCCATCCAACAAGGAGCACCAACCCTATATGAAGCACCAATCCCTAGATTTAGTAGAACATCAACCATAAATGGAGGTACCAACCCCCTAGATGACTCAACACTAACTCAACCACATAATTTTATTTTTCACCTCTTGAATCTTTCCAGAACAACTAATGATGACACCAATTAAGCTCTCATTTATTCAATCTTCTCCAATTCTTCCTTCTAGACTAACTCACTTAATAACTTCTTCACCAAGTTGATTAGTTCATATGGCCTATATATCCAACAACAGAAAACAATCTATAACATCATGAAACAATCTATGACCTCTCTATATGGTAACAAATACCTTCTATACCATCTCAAGATGCCCTCTTACTTGCACTTTATCATACCCCCTCAACTGCCAAATGCATCACTAACAATGCTTATATACATGAATCATGAATCTAATTAATATAGGTTAGCCATAATAGTGAATAAATAATTTAAAAAGCATGAGAAAATTATGAAAACACCACACAAAATACCACTTAGGTCATAAATAACATCTAGAAACTTTAAATCCTCCATTAGGGCATAAGTAGGCCTAATACACTAGAACTGGCATTTTGCCAAACTTAGCCTTCTTAAGCTACATAACCTTAAAAAAACCTCTGAGAGAAATTATAAATGTTTTATAAGTCCACTTCATTCATCCTACAAGATTATTCAACTTTTCACCATCAAAACATGTTATAAAGCCGCATCTAGGAATAAATCTCCTCACTAGGTCTATGACCTATAAAACTAGTCCTTAGGGAATGAAGAAAAAACATCATCAAATCACCTAAACTATGAAAGTGTGACATATGGATAGAAATATCATGACCTCAGGGTCATCACCAAATGATCACAACACAATCACTTAGACTGAAACAACACCAAAACACCTCTGTAACCAGGAACATCAAAATGTCCAAAACTTCCCTAAAACTAGTCTTGCAAAATAGACTTACACATACCTCGAAAGAGATCAAAAATAATCTGAAACCACCCAAAACATGTCGTATGACCTCATAAATTTCTCAAAAACCAATTTATCCACCATGTCCAATACAACACTTGGGAGTAAACACAACTTATTTAGAAACATGTAATTTTTTGTGGGGTCCACACACACTCATGAAACTTAAATTCCACATGGAGAAATATGAAGGAGTTATCTACAACCTCTAGTCACTTACCAAGGTCAAAAAATCCATTTTGGGCATGATTAAACAAGTTCTTATCCATCACTACTTAACTAGGGTTTAAGAAGGGTTTTAGACCTCATTAGCTTCTTAACGATTGTCCATAAAGCTCGAGTCCTTAATCTACAAAATAATGCTTGGAACATTGATCTAGGAACCTTCCTCAAATATATTGAATATCTCATCTTGACATGTATACTTCATACACGTCATCGAGCATCAAATAGACCACCCTGAGTTGGGTTTTTTACTTTCTAGGAACTTGGTAGAGTTAAAAATCACTTTTCTTTATTATTCTTACAAACCAACACATAAAAATTTGACCAGACCTCAATAATAACCTAATACACCTTCCCCAATGCTCACCTTTCCATCTCAATTATAAAAAATGTCCAACTCACCTCATTAGGCCACCTAGGATTTAAGAATAGGTCTAGTGCAAACCTAGAAAACATGAATCATCCTCATACCTACATTCTGAGACATTTATGAGTGTCCCTACACTTATTCCTCATGTTTTCCATGCTCTGAAAATGATTATAAATCTTATACATACATGTGAACCATCATGACATACATCATTGTGCTGATTAAGCCTCTTAACCAAGCTTATAAAACACTTGTATCTTCAAGCACTGACCACCTCATGACATTACCATTATTTCACACCTACAAGAGACTTAAACACACTTCATGACATCACCACAACACTGCAATACCTCTATAAGCCACTACAAGCCACCATACCTACTCAAGATACCTCAAAACTCCATGTCACCTAATCAAGCAACTCAACATGGCCAAACAACACAACATGACATCAATGACTGATACTATCAATCAATATTCATGTCAATTACTAATTTTGACATCAATGACACCTATTAACATCAATGAAAACACTACTTTCCAATAATATCCCCCTATGTTATTGATGGTAGAGCCATTGATGGAAAACACATGAAGCTTATTCTCTCAAGCCATTAACTCATTCTCCTCCTTTAACATAAATTATAAAGAAACATACATGCAACTAATTAATCCACTTATTTTGACATCACATTAGGGATCTCCATTTTTTTGGAAACATCAAGAAAATAAAATAAAGTATATTTTACCTTCTTTTTCTTTGTATTGACTATTTAGGGAAACATAGCTCCACCTTTAACAAATGATTGCCTTACCAATATCACTCAGACCTTGATCAAACACCACATAACTGAAACCAATAGACCAATGCATAACACCAAATGCTAGAAATAATGAACAATATTTCTTACCTTTTAATGACACTTCTCTTGCTCTGTTAGCATCCTCAATCTTCAAACTTATCTTCATGGATTTCAACACTTCTTGACACTACTGGTATTTCTCATCTTACCAATGCAAACCTTCATCAACTGATTAGATCCCCCTAAGTACTTGACACCTTCAAGATGTTATGCAACATGAATAGAGTTACCAAGCTCCCCCTGAATCATATACTTCTATAAGACAAGTACCCCAAAACATCTAACCAACAACACTATCACTACTAACCACATGTATTATTGAATCATTATGACATCTTGGCACTACAACCCAATCATTATTCATATATTCCCTTGACTTCTATATACCACTTTCATGATTGCTAGATACCAACTTCTTCAAAAATACTAAATGAGAGTGCTCAAATGATACCAAATCAAGAAACATCATGCTTACGTGTTTTCATGAACATCATAGTTTCTTAACAAAACATACCTACTCATGGAGATCAAAAATCAATTGGACATCTCCCCTTTGATTCTTAACACCTCAAAGTCAGTTATAATGACAACATAAAATTGTACCAACTATGACAACCTATCTTACTTGCCAAAAAAGAGAAGATATAGACCTTGATTCTTTAAAGTGCTAACCAAATCCTCCTAAGACCAATATCTCTTCTTTTGAGATCTCAAGGAATACAAACATCTTAAGTAAAAAAGAATCGTGATAAAATCTATACTATAACCCTTTCTATGCACCAATCCTATCAATAGGATCATGCTTCTCAAAACAGAAAACAACCACCTATTATCCTACCTTTGGGATCTGATTATGACCTCAAAAGTACTTCAATGAATCCATTATAGTCTTTAAATCATGCATAGCATTATAATTCTTTATAGCACACTAAATCAGATCAATCTCAACCCCTTTGACCTAAATATGGTCTCACAACACAGTCCAATTCCCAAACATGTACAAATCACAATCTGTCAAGATTTCATATTCCTTTTTGATACAACACTTAGCATTATGAATCCATGAAGAATATCAAGACAAAAAACACATACCTTTGAATGTAACTCTTTTGATTTTCTTAACTGACCAACTTGTCAAATTTTCACTTTCTCTTCATACAGCTATAGAAAACCCTATATCTTATCCCAATGACCTTAAGACACAATTTCATGCTTAAATCATACTTATTGCATACTCCAACTTGTATATATTCCTACATTCATTCACATGACCTTACAGCACCTCTCAATCCAAGAAAAAATCTATGATTAGAATGAATAGTACATAAAAATGCTTTGCACATTGTCTTACAACATTCAAACATACCTCAATACACCTCAAGATAGAAAACATCCTTATGATATTTCTCATGCTCAAATATGTATAAAATAATTCAACTCTACCTAACTTACCTTTGCCTTAGTTCTGAAACACTTTAGTCTTCATGAAAAAACTTGCAAAATTATCCTTCTCAACTCCTTGTAGCTAAAATATTCTAATCATACCTATTCAATTTTTGAAACTTGAACTATGCATAAGAAGCCAAAAAATTCCCCCTAAGAAAACTTTCCTTCATGATTCATACAAAGGAAAACAAGTTGCAAATTTCTTCATTTAGATTTGCTTCATTTTTCTCAAGCACCTACATAATGTAAACTAGGTCATGCTACATATACCTCATAACATTATAGGCTTCTATAGGTCAAGAACATATTGGTATTAATAGACCAATCCCCTACTCAAGAAACTCAACTTTGGTCTCAAAACACAAACTTACACTCATTCATGCATACTACACTTCTCAACTAGTCTAAATATATGTCAAGCCTCCTCACACTTTTGATTCTCATTCCTCATGAATGTACCTATATTGATCAATTACAAAAACATTCCTAAAAACACAACATACATAAATATCTATCTTAAATATGATCTAAAGATTGAAATGGATTCATTTGGACTTCATACACTTTCTTGACTGTACACTCAACCCTTCTCATAGTTGTACCATGTCTATTGCATGATACCTCTCTTTAATTTATCAAACTCCTAAAAATACTTCATACAACGAGAAATACATCTTCAAAAATCTAACTAAATATCAAATACATACCTTTTAATACATCATCATTGCATCCATTCAATCTCTCCCTAAATATATTCTTTTGATTTATGAATGCCTCTAAGAAGATTAGTAGAGACATCCCAAACCATGAAATTCTAGAACAGAAACTTAAGGAAATTCCAAGACATCCTTGGCACCTGTGGATTTTTTTCTTCAACCTTCTTCTGATTAGAAACCTGTGAAAATCATTGAATTGTTCTAACATCTGACTTATACTTGACTAGATTGTCCTGATTCACTCTTGGTTCCCATTCCTTGTTTATCTTTCTCTCATGTAATTTAGATCCTAGAACATATTTATTTTCCTTGATGGACCATGAAAATAAAACTTTACAATATGACCAACATTATGAAAGTTATAACAAACAACTTCATTCTTACCTCTTGGCTGATGTGAGATGATACTTATTCCATGGTTCTATGAATCCTCATTCTTGGAGAAACTTCTACCACATTCCCTTTCTCTATCAAAAAATTCATTGCAAGAATAATAGTAACCATTGAAATAATTTTCATGCCTCATTGTATTAAGCTCCCTTATAGACCTTTTCTTCATACTTCTTTAATGTTATCCTCCTTCTAATATTTATTCAAACTTGGACCAACATAGTGATCTTCATTACTTTTATTAAGGTTTCCAATGAATCTAAGACATGTCCTATCACCATAAGACTTTCTACTATCCAAGATATTATCTAGATCCTTGGAACTGTTCTCTAAATTTTGAAATGATCTTACCTTTATTGTAGCTTCAGTCACTTCTTCCTTTAGAGATTTAATCTCTTTTTCAAATACGATGCTCTCTTCCTCCTTAGACTTTAGGTTTTAAGTTACAATCTCCACTTGATTTTCTAACTCATAGATGTTAATCCAATGTGTCTCTTCAAGAAGATGAATCTTTTCTTCACAGTCCTTAACTTGTGCCTTCAGTTTCTTTTTATTTTTCTCTGCATGTTTCAACTCTTCTTATACACACATCAACTCAGTTTCAAGGTTAGATCCTAACTCTTCTTCATCTGAATCCACACATGAAACTCCATTTATGGAAGCTTCTATTTTAGGGATCCTAGATCCTTGAAAAATAAACATGGTTTTATTACCAACATCATCATTATCAGAATCAGAATCACTAGTTTGACTACTTACCTCAAATTAGTTGTAATCCTCCTTGGAATAGAGGCTTCTCTTGGACTTATTCTTTACTTCATATTATTTTAATTTTTTCTTACTCTTAGTAGACTTATGGGGTCTCTTATCATCATCATGATCTTCATTTTACTCTTCATCCTTATACTTATGAGGAAACATGTTTGTAAAATGTCCAATCTCATTTGTAGTTTAAGAACTTAAAGGGAAAATTACCCTTATACTTACGTGAACATGTCTTTAAATTCCTAGAAAACATACCAATCAATTCATCATCATTAATATCATAAAAATCATCATCTAATATCTTCTTACCTTTTAAATTCCTTTCATATTTGAAGGTTTCGTCCTTCTTGGGATATTTATTAACACATGTCCTCATTTCATAAACTATCCAGATACCCTAGAGTTCAACCATCAAAAAATTACTCAAATCCTTAGCTTCCTCTATAGATGAGAATTTAGGATCAAATTTAGGAGTGAGATATCTCAAAAATCTGCACCACAAAATCTTCTTTCACATCTTATCCCAATCCTCTAATGGTATTGACCGCTTGATCCACTTGAAGAAGATATTCAACAATTATTTATTCTTCCTTCATCTTTAGGATTTCAAACTAACTCCTATAGGTCTGGAGATTTTCTAACTTCACCTTAGTGTCACCTTCATAAATAACTTGTATCTTATCCCAAATATCCTTAGTTTTAGTACATTTCATTACTTTAAAAAAATTTGACTCTACCAAACAACTCAAAATGAAATTCACTGCTTTAGAACCGTCATTAATTCCTTCTTACCTATTGGATCTATTGGAGGATTTTGAGGAATAATGTACTTGTTTAAAAATTAATGCCAAATATCACATCTAAAGGACATAATGTGAGTCTTTATCCTGATGCTCTAAATGGTATAATTTTTCCCATCAAACATATGAGATTTTCTAGTAGAGGAACCACTTTGATGATTGACCATTTATGTGGTTCAAAGGATCACCTTAAGAATATTAAGCTTACTTCAAAGGACCTAATCTGATACTAATTATTGGAAGTACAACCACTGAGGGGTGAATTAGTCGGCCCTAAAAAAATTCTTTCACATTCACTTTAGCATTCATCAATTATCAATTAAACTTAACCACTAACCATGCATTTAACAAGAAACATAACCATAGATGAGAAAATGAGAACACAAGAACACATGAATACCAGATATAAGTAGGAAATCCTAAAAGGGAAGAAAAACCACTAAAAACTATTTATTATAACAATGAATCAAATTAAGTTTAGCACCAACCCCACAAGGAACACCAACCCCTATATTTAGTAGAGTACTAACCCTACATGGAGGCACTAACCCCCTATATGTATCAACACCAACGAAGCCACATAATTTTTATTTTTCTCCTATATAATTTTTCCACAAAAACTGGTGTTGACACCAATTAAGCTCTCCTTTCTTCAATCTTCTCTAAAACTGACTTTTAGGATAACTCACTTAAAAAATTCATCACCAAGTTGATTAGGTCATATGACCTATCTCTCCAATAGCAACACACACTCTATAACATCATGAAACACTCTCTTCCCTCTCTATATTGTCAAAAGTACCTTCTACACATCTGTAAGTTTCCTTCTTACTCGCACTTTCTCATACCCCCTTCACTACCAAATAGGTCACTAACACATGTTTATATACATGACTCATGAATATAATTCATCTAGGTCAGAAATCATAGGGCATACATACTTAAAAAAACATGAGAAAATTATGAAAATACCATACAAAAGACCACTTAGGTCAGCATTAGCATCTATAAACTTCAAATCCTACATTAGGACCTAATTAGGCCTAACATACTAGAAATGCCATCTCGCCAAATGTAGCCTTTTGGAGCCACATGCCCTTAAAAAAACATTTGAAAAAACTTAGATATGTTTTCTAATTCCACTTTATGCCTCCTAAAATATTATTCTTCTTTTCACCATAAAAACATGTTATGAAGCCACCTTTAGGATCAACTCTCCACACTAGGTCTATGACCTACAAAACTAGTCCTCAGGGAATTAAGCAAAAACATCATCAAATTGGGTCAACCATGAAAGTGTGACATATGGATAGAAATATCACAACCTCAGGGTCATCACCAAATTCTCACAACACCATCACTTAGACTGAAACAACATCAAAACACATCTGTAACCATGACCACCAAAACTATCCAAAACTTCCCTAAAACCAATTTTACATAATAGACTTACACACACCTCCAAAGGGCTCAATCATGATCTAAAACCACAAAAAAATGTATTATGGCTTCTCAAATTCCTCAAACACCAATTTATCTAATATTTCCAATGCAAAACTTGGGAGAAAAAACAACTTATTCACCAATATGTAATTTATTGTGGGGTCCACACACTGTCATGACACCTAAATTCCACTTGGAGAAAGATAGATGATTCGTATACAACCTATAATCACTAACCAAGGAAAAAAATCCATTTTGGGAATGATTGAACAAGTTCTTCTCCATCACTACCTAACTAGGGTTTAAGAAGGGGTTTAGACCTCCTTATCTTCTTAACGAATTCTCATAAAGCTTGAGGCCTCAATCTAAAAAATAATTCCTGGAACATTGAGATAAGACCATTCCTCAAATACATTGAAAATTAAAACCTCCCATGCATACTTAACACGTTCCAATAATTATCAAACAGACCGCCTAGAGCTAGGGTTTTCACTTTCTAGAACTCGGTAGATCTAAAAATCACTTTCCTTTCTTATTCTTGCAAACCAACACTTAAAACTTGGACCACAGCTCAATAAAAACATGTTTCACCTTCCCCAATTATTTTATTTCCATATCCATATTGAAAAATATCCAAATCACCTCATTAAGACACCTAGGGTTTAAGAATAAGTCTACTGCAGACCTAAAAAACATGAGTTATCCTCATACCTACATTTTGAGACACTTACGAGTGGCCATACACTTCTTCCTCATGTTTCCAATGCTCTAAAAATTATTATCCAGCTCATACATATATGTGAACCATTATGACATACCTCATCCTACTGACTAGGCCTCCTAACCAAGTTTCTTGAACACCTATATCTTTAAGCTCTAACCACCTCATGAAATTTCCACTCTTTCTTACCTATAATAGCCTTCAAAACACTTCATGAAATCACCACAACATTATAAAAACACTTTAATACCTCTACAAGTCACTATAAGCCACCATACCTACTCAAGATACCTCAAAACGCCATGTCACCTCATGAAGCAACTTAACATGACCAAGTAACACAACATCACATCAATGATTGACACTAATAATTAACCTTCATGTCCGTTACTCCTTTTGACATCAATGACACCTATTAAAATAAATGAAAACATTAATTTCCAACACTGATAACATATCACATAATATGTTCCACATAGATAATTGAAGATCCTCTGTACTGTAATTCAATATTCCTTTCTAGGATTTGAAATGATTTTTCTAATTATTCCCACTGCATGAGTAATATTAGGTATGTATACACATAATTTTTTTGTTTTCATCTTTCATACATGTTACTAACAATTTCCTTTATGCAGATAAGGGTTATTCATGCATCTATTTCTTGAGCGGGTTCCTTAAGGGGTCTTCCAGGAATGGGGAATGATTATTCATGTTATCATTATGGGTTAGAGACAATACAAAGTGAGTGTAGCTATCTGGTCCCAGACTTAGTTGTCCTTGCACTAGATATCCTTGTCTCCTTATGTCTCACACACATTACACTCCCAACATTTTTGTTTATAACTCATCATTTGGCACCTTATTCATCCATATCTATGATTTACGACAATTATTTTCACTTTGCATGACACATATCTTTTCACCATCCTTGGCTGACACCATTGCCCATGGGAAATGGTTTTGGTTTATTCTTGGCCGATTCCATTTCCTATCGTCAATGAAATTTTATATATACATACCTCACATTGACATTAAAAAATAAGGAAGCCCAAACCTTAGAAAATTCCACCTACTCTTCTCTTCTGCACCATCTCTACATCTTCTCTCTCAACTCTTAGTTCATCTTGCACTTTTCTTGGATTGGATTAGACACTCTTCTTATTGGTTAGTTTTCTTGCACTATTGGGTCATCTATAGTGAGTGTAAAATGGGAATGATGTTCCCATTTTTCTCCTAATAACAATTCTCTCTCAATGTGTTGCTTCTCTAGAGAGACAAATGCATTAGTGACCAACCTACAGGTACAAGGTGAGTACTCTAACTATCTTTTTCTTTTTCATATGTTAGTTAATTTCCTTCCCTCATTATACTATGTTAGCTTAGTGATAAATTTGTTTTGATACTAATTAACATAGTACATTTAGTTATTATCAACTTCTTATCTTTCCTTACTTTCATTTCAGTTAAATTGTGCATGATAATATTATATATTGTTGATCTATACCTCTCCTCACCCAATATTTGATATCCTAGTAGGTTTCTCTTATTTGTCTTGACTACAGGTTTCAGAAAATTTAGGTTGACCTAGTATAGGGATTATTTCCCTTTAGATATGTGACCATAGCACTCATTGTATCCCCTTTAAATCTACCCATTGTATGTCGGTTCATGTGTGTCCCTTACTATTTTCCTTGATACCCTTGCAAAATGGAATATTTAGGAGTGAAAGTTCTTGAGACACTTTTTTTGCCCACCATACATTTATGGCGAATCCTACAAACACCCATTACAAGCACATCTAATCATATCTCATTAAAAGCACCCGTATTCAATTTTGACCTCATCTAAACATCTAAAAACATACAAAATCTCAAAAAATTGTCATTACAAATACCATCACCTAGGATCAATCCTATTTGTTGCTATTTTCTAATATCTAAACATTATTATCCCCTGTACATACCTATTTACTCGACCGATCCTCTCTATCTTTCCAATACTATTTCCAGACACCATCGGCTCCTGTGTAAATTTTCATACATGGATGATTATGTTTAGCCTTCATTTCTAGATCTTTTCTCAATCAGATCATCACTCCATCATGCAGTATCTAGACTTGGGACCCTCTAACTTTTTTGTGTAGAAATTTCTCAAGACTTATCATCGTAAAGATGAGTTTCCCTTTTTCATTGACTATTGTGTTCTAGGATCACCTATAAAGAAGCCTTCTACCTACCACAATGGCCCACCTGAGGATTATGAAGATGAAAATTAGAATTCCTATACTTTTGATCATCCTCTTGAGATTTATAAATTTATATTTCAGTTTCCCCAATAAAAAAATATTTCAAAAGAAATGCTTAGCAAACGTCTTCTCGAGTTCATTTTCAAACTTGACCATAAGGTAGAAAAAGGGAAAGGTCCTGAAGTATGTTCATTTGAAAATTCCTCTATTTATGACCCTACCAATCTCATTCTCTGACTTATTGATAGGGTGATCCAACAACAATATACTACTATGACTCAATTCCTCCAAATACAAGCCAACATGGCTCAATTAGGTAACCTCCCTACAGCAGGATCTTGTAGCACTATGCCCCCTCCTTTGCAAAATGGGCCTAATGTGGTGCCCATCACCCTACCCCTATCTAAAGTAAATTCTTTTGATAAGTTCAAAAAGAGCCTCTAACACCTTATATTGCTAGTATGCATATTGGTGATATTTCTCCTTTTGTCTCTTACGACTGATCCCACCCTTCGTATTAAGGCCTTCGGTAACATTTAAAAGAAATGGATTAGAACCAATTCATAATATACCACTAAACTCCTAGCTAAGAAACTCACTAGAGATACTTTGGATTAGTAGCATACTTTACCTCCTAATTCGATAGTTGAGCTAGAGTCCCTAGTGACAACCCTAATGAATTAATTCTAATATCATGATCTACCTGGAAAACAATATCAATGGTTTATAAAATTTTCAATAATTTGAAAATAAATTAGTGAAAACTCTCATCAAGCATTGGAAAACCCTATCAACACGAGAAGAACATAATATGCCTTATGATATCCTCTTCCAAATTTTCTTACGACCTCTTGAACCTCTCCTTCAATACAGGGTGAGTTCCTTTTTGCTCACTTCCCTAGAAGAAGCCTTTGCACAAACCAAAAGGAAATACTATCTCATGAGGGAATTTTATAAATATCCTCCTAAGGCACAAACTAACTAGAAATTCAAAATCCTTTAACATTCTAAGAACATGAATGCGATAGACGACAGAGTCTCCAATACTCTTCCTCTTATCACTTTTTCAAATAGCAATGTTTTTAACATTGATCAAAAACCTAATAACAATAAGAGTCATCCTAACTATCATTAACCACAAAGTAAGGAAGATTTGAAACATCACTTACCTAATCCATTTACCATGATACCTAATCCATTTTCCTTTTAAATTTATTCCCCATTGGCACGATGAAATTAAGTTTTGTTGGTGCCATGCTAAGTGGGGTCACTCCCATGAAAATTGGCATGCACTTTGAATGGATACCATAAGATTATTCTAAGGTCCCCAATTTGAGTATGATGCCATCAATCTTGAGAATTTTACCGAATTGGTAAAAACTCATGATGTGGGTCAATAAAAGGATCATTATGAAGATATCAACCAAGCTAACGAGAAGCTACAGATCTTCTCTAATCCTATGCATAATCACAATGTCACTAAAATTTATAGTAAGCATGAAAATTCTACTACCAATGTAGTTGACAAAAAATATCCTCTTGAAAATATAGTTGCAATTAATGATGTAAAACATGTCATATATTATGTAGAACTAGAATACCTTGTAGCATTCCAACCTTAGACTCAAAGGGTTATATATCCATCTATACCTAAAAACCAATCTCCCTAAACAAAAAATATACCTACTCTAGATGCAATCAGCCCTTCTAGAAATTATCCTATAATTTCGATGGTGTATGTATCTGTATCAATGGCCACAAACGTCATTGGCCCTTGTGTAAATGAAAATTGTAGGGACGATGGCGTAAGAACTGAGTAAAAATAAATTTAAGAAATATCCTTGATCACTCGTGCTCATTCTAGCTATGTTTCTGAGGATTCCCAACACTCTTAGCCTACTTCAGAGTCCAATAATGATAATTGGGATCCTCTTGAAACACTATCCCAAATTCTTGGATAAGTTCCCTTCTTAGAACTCATGCATACGTCACCTCACCACTTTGATCTTCTCATGACTACATTGTTTGATATGAACAGTCCTTTTCCTCCCTCTTTGGGGTAGAGCCCCACATTGCATGGCTTGGAGGAAATCATCCTCTAGTAATGTGAGGAGATATCCATTCATATTGATATTACTACAGATGATCATTATTACATTCATTTTCCTATAGATTTTATAATCTCAAATGAGCTCTTGGTTCACGTAGATGATCCACCTCTTTTCATTTTAGTTTCTATCAGTCACACTACAATCAATTTTTCTCTCATTGACGATGGATACAAAATGTGTGTGGCCTCATCAAAATTCATTAAGAACCTTGGTTATCCCATAGATAACTTAAAATCTACATAAACCACTTGTAAAATATAAAATCATAGACAATATATCCTATGGGGTGTATTTGGTTACTGTACGATGGAAAAGTGACATGTGAGCATGAGAATCTACAAGTAACTCTTCCTCACACCCAACCTCCCGATGTCGTGCCGAGACAGCTGGTGGGGATGGAATACATGCAGGATGCATATAAGCTAGTTAGGTAATCTTATGTCTTTAACATGCAATAGCAAAATCTATGAATCTAAGGAAAAGAAGGCCCTCCTAACCTGAAACAGTGTGATAGATCATTCAATGAGGATAGCTACTCGAAGGCTCCAATCAATATCGAGCTCTACCATGATCTGATCTATGGGTTGTGGAATATGTGGAAGATGACCTGTGGGTGCTTTGTATATATCTCCCGATAAGGTCATGTAAATGAATGGCTAAAAGTGTAGTGAATATTTTGGTGCTTTATGGATGATTCTCTAGTCTAGTCTAGAAATATTTAGCTTGGTTGGCTGTTACGTTTAATAATGATAGTTGTGTGATGATGTCTTGTAGGTCTGTTGTTCCTCGAAAGACCTGAATTTTGAGATTTTGGTCTATGTCAGTTATTTCTGCAGCAATATTTGTTTGAGGCATGATTGGCTCAAAAATGTATTCCCTGGGCTCCCTAGGTCCCGTGATTGTCATATAAGATCAATATAAGCCTAATTGAAACGAAATAAAATAATTATGCAAGATATATCTATAACACATATATATTTCTCTATTTTTATATTTTTGATAGAATTTTAACAGAATTGAAAGAACAAATAATCTAATATACTCAAAAAATGACAACTAATTTAATAACAAAATTAAAACAAGGAAGGTAGCCCGGTGTAGCTACTTGCCTTGCAGTTGTGAGTTTATCCTAAATAACTAGATAGCTGATTAACTTAATAGAAAGATTCTCGATCCTACCTCAGAAGTGAGGAATGAATCATAGTTTCTCAGAAACTATCAATCCCCATAGCTTCCCTGGCAATATCAAAAATGAAACTTAACTGAAATGAAATATTTCACTACTCTATTTGATATGTTTTAACTAGAAATTTGACAGATAAAACCTGGAATTTGCATAACAGTGGCGAATCTAGTAGTGTATGATTTTGTCCCCTCAGAATGATCTCCTCATTCCTTCATGTTCATGTGAGTCTAGAAGAGCGTGTATATGCTAGCGTCAATAGAAAAGGTATTTTGAAAAATGGCAGCTTTGGATATAGACTGAATAAAATGCAAGTAGGAGAGGGACATCACAAGTGACAGAGCTTGGCGTATGCAATTCCTAGCGGGATTAATTGTGGGGATACAACACAAGTGTACCGAGAGATTCTAGAATCTACCTTCTGTGAAGAACACAACCTGCAACTCTAATGGATTCAATCTACAAATGACACTACTCTACTCTAAACTAATTTGTATGAATAGAAATGAACAAGACTGAAGCAAGATGTAACATCCACATTTTAATACTTTAGAACAAAGATTTTTTTTTATTAGTGTTTCCTAGTTCTAAATACCTAATTTAGAACACACATATCATAATAATCATTCTTATAACAGATAACCATATGCAGCTATAATGACTCGATATACCACCGATCTATTCATTTCATGACTCAGTGAACTACCGATCTATTCATGTGTATCATAGAGTTTGGTGTTTTCAACAGAACACTTCATTCTCACGGTTCTCTTCCCTAATCTGGGATTCTGAGTGCTCTGTCCAAGGAACCTATCTGAATAATTATTACCATTATTCATTGGCATCACGTTCCTTAGACTAGGTGACATATGACAATGCAATCAACAACTTGCGATACTTTGGCCAAAGATTTGAAATATACTATTCATGTTACTTATTACTTGACGACATACTCATCAATCCGTAATACATCCTTCACCCCACTCCAATGTTATATAGAACGTCTTATACTGACTTCTGTCAGTCCCCTTACCCCAAGTTTTCACTCTAGATCGGGTTAATATCATATTTCATGTTATAAGGATGCCCTTGAAGACTAGGGGTAAGCTGACATATTAGGTCAACCAATGTTAACCCCGTGTGTTAGGGTACCCGGAGTCTCAAAGGGCTGCCTCATAACCTGTCTATGGTCCTAACCAGTCCCGAAGGGAAATCTTGATCAAGTTTCGAGTGTAAATCTTAATGATCAATGTAGAAGGGTGTTGCCATATGTCATCTGCATTGTTGTATCCTAGAGAAGATCCTAATCTTCTCAAAGGTACAACCCTGCAGTTGACATGTGTCAACAGCCTCAGAAAGATCTACATACCTCTAAGAATTCACTTATGTTGAGTTATATTTTGATTACAGGCCCTCCTAATTGGGTAGCCTTCCCTAACCCTGGGTCCCACACTTCTTGAGTTACCTTTTGTAATTAGGTTCAGTTTCACAGAGAAAAGTTTTAATAAGATTTAAGATTGTTTCAAGTTGTCGATTGGTACCTAACAACCTTGTACCCTCAGAATAAGACAACAGCCCTAAGTTTTCCCATTAGGAAAATAACTAAACCAACAAGGGTTCGTAACAATCTTGAAGACTGAAACATATCAGACTTATTACCATTAAGACATGGTGATTTATAACCATCAATTACATTGCTTTGAATTATAACATTAAGAGAGTAATAGAATACTCTTCTAGTTCAAGCTACATTTTAGGGCATAGTTCAACCTCAACGTTCCCTAGAAATGTAGTGGTCTTATTTAAAATTTTACCACAATCATAAGATGTAAAGAATTACTAACCAAAAAAATGTAGTACCCAGCCATATATCTAGCTAATGCTTACTTAGGGAATCTATCTAGATCCCATTGAATATAATAGTAAGAATGCACTCTCATTCATACAGATAAAATATGATCATTTCAACAAATAAGAACACAACCACATAAGTAATATGTCCCCAATTCATTTATTCCCAAATCTATACAATTACAACCTATGCACTTCGGCATATTTTAATACAATAGTATTCAGAAAAAGAGTAACATTTCTTCTATAGTACAATTAGAAAAATCATGTCAGAATTCTTCATAAAAAAAAACCCAGATCAAACAGTCTATGCATCATTTCAGTTCTGCCTTCCTTTACCACTTAAGATGAGCATCTGCAAAAATTGCTAGCACGGGTCAGTTCAGTGAACTGAGCATGATAAGCACTAATCCTTAAACAATTGCATTCCACTAATTGTTTTCATTAAACAATCCTGTTTAAATGACATCAATTTCATCAAATCCAAATCATGGCTCATACTAGTTTTCCTTTTTCAAATGACTATATATCTTAATTCAAATCATAGACATAATTTCAACTTAGTCTATTTCAGATGATTAGTATAATACATGAAAAGAAGAAAGGACATTCGGTATCATATGTACGTAATCATCCGCAAGGCCAAGGACAGTGTCAATCATGCTTATTCATTCCAATTAAAGAATAAAACCTTTTTAAGGTAAGCATACAACAGGTTCGCATAAAAATAATTTAAGCAAAGGATAGATTACTCTCTCATGCAAGATCACCCAGTAAACTACCATTAACTATATTATACCAATTTTCAGTCATTGATAAGTATGCAAAATTCTAATTACAGGGTTATCTTTATACAAGAGATAACAAACTGAGTTTATATTCAAGACAATGGTACTACCAGTAAATGAAAAGAGTCTTCTAAGTTAAGATCTCACCTCTTACAATTTCTTCCCTCTTATTCTTAACAGTCTTGTCATCTCATAACCAGACAGTAGAGTTCCTTATAGGAATTCTAAAGAAGAGAACACTATAATTTCAAGAGAGAGTGAGTGTGATTACCTTTGTATTTCAAAATCCTATAATTTCTCTCCTTCATAACTTAGAGGAAGGAGCGGAGAAAATTAAAACTTTATTTTAATCAAGTTCATAACTATACTAACATCCAAGTAGTAATGTACATTCTCTCATCCATTCAGGTAAGAAAAGGCAAGTAAAACAATACTTACATTTAACCACAAGCTCAGATAAAATAGAACCACCTTTAGATTTGCCAATAGATCATTATGATCTTACAACTATACTTTAAACAAAAGCCAATAACGTTTTCTTTACATAAAATGTTAAAAAAGGATCTAATCTCAGACCACAATCCTACTCTAAAGTAAACAGTCTACATTTCCTTATTTTCTCGAACCATTTGGTCTAAGAGTTAGGATAATATTCCCATTATCTATTTATTATTAATAGATCAAAACTAAATTATTTCAACCGTTGCACAGTTAAGTTGTTATATCATTTCAAGATACTAAACTAAAAATGCATGTACAGAGTCAATAATAGGATTCTAAATATAGATTCAACAATGCCTCAAAAGCCATACTACTTATACCATAGTAGCTATCAGTGCTTTAACTGTGCAAAATAAATAAATCATTTTGTTGCATATGGATCATTTCAACCTAAATCTCAACTACAAAAGGAATAGCATTAGCTGTACATAAATAAACTTAACGACGTTGAAGTTGTTGTTTTACTTTTATAGTAGAATTCCCAACATTGTATAATTCAGCCTTAAGAACTAGACTTTGCAGTCACCTCAAGGTAAGACACATTCATAACTCAACCACACATTATACATAATTTCCACTATGGCATATCAAATATTAATCTGTGAATTTTTCAAGGAGATACAGAGTTTATCCAAATATGTTTTCTCTTCCTAATATCCATGTAAAATCTCAAAATCAACAGTTTAACCAAATACTTCCATGCTCACAAAACTCTGTATTCATAAGAACATTCATACTCTTTTAAAGTAAAAAGTACATGCTTTTATTTCAAACAACCTTTCCAACTCACGCGACTAAAACAGTCGAGTTTCACTGATTTCAGTAAGGATTTTAGGCCCAATTACCTCTCTATCTTCTACGCTATCCCAACTAACAGGGGTTCTGCACTTTCTTCCATAAAGTGCCTCGAAAGTTGCCATTTTAAGAGAAGAGTGATATGTGTTGTTGTATGCAAATTCAACTAATGGGAGATACTCTTCCCATTTATACTATTGATCCATGCAATACAATCGTAACATATATTCCAACACCTGATTTACTCTCTCAGTTTGTCCATCCGTTTCCAGATGATATGCAGAACTGAAGTTTAGTTTAGTTCCAAGAGCCATATTAAGCGTTTTCCAAAATCTTGATGTCATTCTAGGATCCCTGTTAGATATTATTAATTCTGGTACTCCATGTAACCTGAAAATTTCGTGCACAAATATTTTAGCTAATACAGGAGAATCATCCTTTAGATTTCCAGCGATAAAATGAGCTACCTTTGTTAGTTTGTCAACAACTACCAAGATAACATCATGTTTATTTCTCGACATAGGAAGCCCTTGTACAAAGTACATGCTTATTACTTGCCATTTGTACTATGGTATGCTATGGGGATATAATAAACCAGTAGGGTGCATGTGTTCTACCTTCACCCACTGACATTCCAGGCCATGAGTCATAAAGTTAATAACATCCTTTTTCATTCCTTTCCAGAAATATTGTTGTTTTAGATCAGCAAGCATTTTGGTAATACCCGGGTGTCCAGAAAAGGGTGAATTATGAAATTTAGTTAACAATTTATTTCACAAATTATTTAGCAAAGGTACGTATACTCTGTTTTCATAACGTAAGATTCCTTCATTATAAAAATAAAAACTTTATTCCTTTCATCTTTTGGTTCTGCAGCAAGCGCTACTTTTACTTGCTGAAAGTATATATCAAATTCTAATGCACTTTTCACCTCATCTTTAAATTGAGTTCTTAATGTTATAAGAGTAGAATTGTGCTTCCTACGAATTAGAGCATCTGCTACTCTATTCTCTTTTCCTTTTATGTAACTAATATCAAAATCATATTGAGACAAAAACTCTAACCACCTTTGTTGTCTTGCATTTAGATTAGGCTGAGTGAAAATATATTTCAGCCCTAGATGATCAGTTTTAGATTCAAAAGGTTTCCTAAGTAAATAGTGTCTCCAAACTTGAAGTGCATGAATAATGGTAGCAAGCTCTAAATCATGAGGGGCATAATTCAGCTCATGTAACTTAAGTTTTCTACTTTCATATGCTATGACATGATCATTTTGTAGCAAAACACCTCCAAGGCCTTCCCCAGAAGCATCTGTTACAATAATAAAATCTCCATTAGGGTCAGGTACAGCTAAAATAGGTGCTGAAGTCAACTGACTTTTTAGAATTTTAAAAGTAGATTCACACTTATCATTCCAAACAAATTTCTTATCCTTTTTCTGTAATGAAGTTATCGGTGTAGCCACTTTAGAAAATTCTTTAACAAATTTTCTATGATAACCAGCAAGGCCCATGAAGCTTCTTACTTCATGTACATTCTTTGGTGCATGCCATTCGGTTATTGCCACTATTTTTGAAGGATCTACAGCAATTCCCTCTTTACTAATGACATGACCCAAATAGTGAACTTCAGTATCAAAGAAAGAACATTTGGATAACTTACCGTATAGCCTTCTTTTTCTCAAAATTTCCAAAACTACCTTCAAATGCTCATTATGCTCCTCAACACTTTTAGAATATATGAGAATATCATCCAACAATACAAGCACAAACTTGTCCAAATATTCTTGAAAGATATTATTCATTAAGTTCATAAAAGTTGTGGGTGCATTAGTTAATCCAACGGGTAAAACCGTGAATTCATAATGTCTGTACCTTGTCCAGAAAGCTTTTTTATGAATATCTTCTTCTTTAATTCTTAATTGATGATACCCAGATCGAAGATCTATCTTGGAATAAACTTATGCTCCATGCATATGATCAAATAAATAATCAATTCTTAGAAGTGGGTATCTATTCTTGATTGTTGTCTTGTTTAACATCCGATAATCAATACATAGTCTAAGTGTTCCATCTTTCTTTTTCACAAATATCACTGGTGCTCCCCAGGGTGAAACACTTGGTCTAATCAAACCTTTAGACAAAATTTCTTACAATTGAGCCTTAAGCTTGACTAACTTTGTAGTAGTCATTCGATAAGGTGCTTTAGAAATAGGCTCCATTCCTGGTTTGATTTCAATGGTGAAGTCAAATTCCCTTTTGGGTGGTAAACCTGGTAATTCCTCCAGAAATACGTCTTTGAAACTCTATAGCAGCGGGTATCATTTCATGAATTCACCATCTTCTTCTGTAGATTCAGATATCTTTACTGCATATAAGGTACATCCTTTATTTTTAGCCTTTTTAAGTTCCATAGCTGACAGTTTCCTAACCGAAATTTCCCATTTTACACCTTGAATCTCTGTTGTTTTTAGCAGATCATCTAAACATATTATATATTTTTCAAAGTAGTCCACTTTTTCTTTATGGTTAGCTAACCAATTAATGCTAATGACAACGGCATAGGATCCCAAAGGTGCAACATAGAGGTCAACTTCTGTGGAAAAGTTAGGTAAGTCAAGGAATGCCCCAAAAAGACACATACTAACTGTATGAACAAAGTTATTACCATACTGTACAGTCCAAGATTTGTCCATTTTTCCAGCTTTTCTTTTAAATTTCGAAGCGAGTTTACTAGAAATAAAACATTTAGTAGCTCCTGTATCAAAAATAATAGTTACAGGTATGCCAAATAACTTACCAGGAACTTCTATAAGTGTCACTTGCTTTTTAGCTTGTTTGTCTGCTACTGCAGCATGTATCTTGTGCTACTGATTATGATCATCCTTCTTCAAAGGACATTGGTTTGCATAGTGATCTTTGCCATAATTATAGCAGCCTCCTACAGGTCCCTTTTTAGGCTCAAAATTACTTCCAGCCTTAAAATTATCACGTTTTCCTCCATAAGACTTCTGCCCATTATTATAATTCTTGGCAAAACTATCCCTTACATTTCCAGCAAGCTTATTCGTTGTCATTTTCTTATTATTATCCACTGAAAACTTATTTTTGTTGCCAAAATTTTTCCATGGCCCCTTCTTGGGTGTAAGAGAATTTGAAGAAGGGTTTGGGATCTTCTTCCGCACTTCCTCTTTATGAGCAGAAATAGCCTTTAATTTCTATTCCTGCCTTATGGCTCTTTCAACAACCCCTTCCATAGTGGTTGGGCTGTGAACATCAACCTCTCCTCCTATCATGGGGTTTAGTCCCATGATGAATTTCCATATTCTAAACTTCTAGTTAGTTTGATTCTGCAGTACGTACTTGAGGAGTTTCGTAAACCGCTCCCAGTAATCAGTTACAGTTATCTTCTCTTGAACTAAATTCTGGAATTCTGTCATTTTCTGATCATAGAAAAGTTGTGGCAGCCAACGTTGCCTAAAATAGCCTTTAAAATGATCCCAAGTGATGTTAGTTTCATCAAAATTTAGCTCAGCCTTACAGTTGTCCCACCATGAAGATGCTTCATGGGAAAGCTGATATGCTCCCCAAATAGCTTTAGTTTCCTCTGAGAAGTTTCTTATTACAAAGTACTTCTCCATTTCACTGAGCCAGTTCTCAGATCCATCTCCTAATGTGGTGCCATCAAATTTAGGTGGACTTATCCTTTTTTATATCATTAGTGAGTTTCGTTGCCATCCTGGCCTTTTTGTTTTCTGGTTAGACAGGTACATTTCCATTGTTATTACCAACACCCATATCAGGGTTTTCCTCAGGAGGTGGCTGATTGTTGTTACCAGCTTCATCGTCCTCCTCATTTCCCATCACTTTTTATTCAAGTACAGCCAAACGATCTCTTATGTCCAATAGGGAAACAAGGATCTCATCAATTTTTTGGGTTGTTGCCACCCCTTCCTCAGGTGGAGCATTATTCGCAACATTCCCCTTGTTCTAACCATTTTTTGTTACAAGAAAATTCATGTTTTTATTAGATTATGGACATAATAGGTCTCAGAGCTGTAACATTCAGCTCTGATACCAAGATGTAACATCCACATTTTAATACTTTAGAACAAGGAATTTTTTTTTGATTAGTGTTTCCTAGTTCTAAATAATTAATTTAGAACACATAGATCATAACAATCATTCTTATAACAAATAACCATATGCAACTGTAATGACTCGGTATACCACTGATCTATTCATTTCATAAATTGGTGAACTACTGATCTATTCATGTGTATCATAGAGTTTGGTGTTTTCAACAGAACACTTCATTCTCGTGGTTCTCTTCCCTAATTCGGGATTCTGAGTGCTTTGTCCAAGCAACCTATCTGAATAATTGTTACCATTATTCATCGACATCACGTTCCTTAGACTAGGTGACATAGGACAACACAATCAGCAACTTGTGATACTTTGGCCAAAGATTTGAAACATACTATTCATGTTACTTATTCCTTGACAACATAATCGTCAATCCAAAATACGTCTTTCACCCCACTCCAATGTTATATAGAATGTCTTATACCAACTTCTTTCAGTCCCCTTGCCCCAAGTTTTCACTTTGGATCATGTTAATATCATATTTCATGTTATAAGGATGCCCTTGAAGACTAGGGGTAAGCTGACATACTAGGTCAACCAATGTTAACCCCGTGTGTCAGGGTACCCTGAGTCTCAAAGGGCTACCTCATAACCTATGGTCCTAACCAGTCCCGAAGGGAAATCTTGATCAAGTTTACAGTGTAAATCTTAACGATCAATGTAGAAGGGTGTTGCCATATGTCATTTGCATTGTTGTATCCTCGAGAAGATCCTAATCTTCTCGAAGGTATAACCCTGCAGTTGACATGTGTCAACATCCTACGAAACAACCTCAAAAAGATGTACATACCTCCAAGAATTCACTTATGTTGAGTTATATTTGGACTACAGGCCCTCCTAATTAGGTAGCCTTCGCTAACCCTGGGTCTCACACTTCTTGAGTTAGCTTTTTTAATTAGGTTCAGTTTCGTAGAGAAAAGTGTTAATAAGATTTAATATTGTTTCAAGTTACCGATTGGTACCTAACAAACTTGTACCCTCAGAATAGGACAACCGCCCTAAGTTTTCCCATTAGGAAAATAACTAAACCAACAAGGGTTCGTAACAATCTTGAAGACTATTAAAACTATCCTTAGATTTTATGAGGAAGCCTCGGGACAAAAAGTTAATTTTGAAAAAAGCTCTATTTATTTCTTCAATACTCCTTTGGAAAGGAAAAGAAAGATTGCTAATATTCTAGGATGCACTATTAATTCTCTACTAGCTACTTACTTAGGTTTACCTTTAAGTACTGGCAAGATTTCTGTGGAGGTATGGAATGATCTTATTAAGAGATTTCAAAGAAAGTTGGCTGGCTAGAAAGGAGTCAATTCTTTCAAGTGCAGGCAAGTGCCTTTTGGTTAAGAGTACGCTCCAAAACTTTCCTATTTACATCATGTCAATGTTCAGCATGCCTGCAACAGTGATAGAATGGTATTCAGAAGATTCAAAAGAACTTTTTATGGCACGGTACTGAGGACAGATTCAAATATCATCTTGTGGCTTGGGAGCAGGTATGTAAACCTAAGAGACTTGGGGGGGTTAGACATCAAAGATATCATAACATATGAGTACTGCCCTTATTACAAAATTAGGATGGAGGCTTATAAAAGAGCACAGACCTTGGATAGAGTTGGTTAAGATCAAATATCTTTCAAACCAAAACAAGATTCCCTTCATGTATGATCAGTCTCTTCCGAGTGGTTCTATTATCTGGAACAAACCTTCTTCGCAGCAGACACATTCTCTCTCAGGGGTGTAGCTGGAAGCTTGGAGATGGACAAAACATAAACTTCTAGGTACTGATAAGTGGACTGATTCTAACTAGATTTCTGCTTATGATCACATTAAAGATAGACTTAATTACAAAGTATGGGCACAAAATCTAGGGGTACATTAAGAGGGATGGAAACAAAAGAAAATGGAAACATCTAAAAGTGGAGCATGATAGTATACAGGCTGATATTTCATATTTACAGAATCAAACTTTCTCTAATCCATATAAGTAATCAAAATCTTAAGGATGAACTTATCTGGAAAGATTCTTTTGATGGGGAATACTCTGTTAAATCAGGATATAATTCTTTCTTTGTATCAATGGAAAGTGAAATTAAGTGGCACAAACTGTGGATGACAGAGTTAACCCCTAGAGTGAACTTCTTTTGGTGGCTAATTATTAATGGCAAGATCCTAACTAATGACAACCTCATCAAGAAGGGATTCATCATGTTGAATAGATGTTGCATGTGTCAGAAAGAGGCAAAAGATATAAATCATTTATTCCACCATTGTGAGATTGCTTCCAAAATTTGGCAGCTTGTTTTTACAAAATTTAATCTGAGATGGATTTTTCCCCTTACCTGTCTTCAGGCCTGGGAACAATGGGGCTCTCCGTTTAAGCATTGTGTGGTGAAAAGATTGTGGCAAATTTTTCTACCCCACACTTATGTGGAGACTTTGGAAGGCTCGTAATGATAACATTTTCAGAAAAAATAGACATGCATGTAACAAAGTCTACAAGGAAATTATCATTGCTGTGCAAGATAATATTACTAGATTTAAACCCCCTAAAAATAGGCTTTACCCGGAGAATGAAGAATACATCATGACTAATTGGAATATTGACACTGTCAATAAGAATAACAATGGTATTGATAGAAACACAGTCCGATGGATTAAGCCTCCCACTGATTGGCACAAGTTAAATTTTGATGGGGCCTCAAAAGGAAATCTGGGAGATTCTGGAGGAGGGGGAGTCATCAGAGATCAAAGAGGCTATTTTATTGCTGTTTTTTCTGGGAGAATGGGCAAGTAGACTAATCATTATTCCGAAGCCCTGGTGGCTCTTTGGGGTATAAGACTTACTAGAGATTGTACTATTTAGAATATTATAATTGAAGGTGATTCTCTGAATATCATCAATCTTTTAAATAAAAAGCAACACCCCAGCTGGTCTATCAGGGATTTTATTGGGGAAGCTATTGATATATGCAAGAGCTTTGAAAATTTTCAAATCATCCACACCTATCGGGAAGGAAATAGGGTCACTGACAGTTTGGCTAACCTCGGTGTTACTAATTCCTTTCAAACTTGGCTTAGGGGGGGACGTTCTTCCTGCTCAAATCAATAAAGCCATAATCATTGATCTACATGGCAGTGAAAATCAACACTAATGGCTGTAATTTGGATGCTAATGTGTGGATCCTCAAGTACATTATGATGACATCACATAAGATATGGATGATTGACGTGCAATCTATGTGCAGGATGGACTGTCATCATTTCTTGGCATAGAAGGAAAGCTGAGGAGTGAGGGAAATAATGACAAGTATGGCATAATAATTAAACCTTCTTTCACGGAAAGGAAAGATTCAAATACCAACATCAAAGCTCGGCCTTGTCCCACACAGTGGTAGCTTTTTTACTGTTGAGAATAGGAAAAGGAGCAGAGGAAACATGTGGGGTCTACCTTGCAAAACTGAACCGACCCACAATCCTATGTGGAAAGAGAATATGGAGCTTTGGAATTACCTACAAATCGGGGGTCTATCTAATTTAATTGAAAGGATTCAAGGCTTCGACCAAGACATTTCTATTAGATTCGCTGAAGGATGGAAGAATAGGATTTTCAAATACAGTAATATAGAGATTGAAATCACGGAAGAGCTCATCGCCCAAATCACGGGCCTCATCCTGAAGGGCGCCAAATTCTTGAATAAGAAGGTGGACAGGGAGGTGGAGACCAAGAAATTACTAGACGAGGGGGAGAATCTAGAATTCGTGACTGCTGGCATCAAGGTGGCATCGATTCCTGATCCTTTTGCTGAGCTTGCTAGGATGGTGGTTAGGTATGTAACTCTTGAAGGAAGATTTGTGACTATACCTCAAAAATATTTGATATTTCTAAATCACTTTCGTAGAAATATCATCATCAGCTTTCCTCACTATTTGATAAACACGCTGGAGAAATCTATTAGGGAAGTTTAGAGCCACTCTAGGGCTGTCCCTTTGCACCAAGGACTTATCCTCCTGATCCATCACCACTGTTCTAGCTGCCCCCCTGTGAATCCTACCCCACCTCCTTCCTCCATACCTGCACCTGCTCGCACCGCTTCCACTCCCCCTGCTGAAAAGAAAGATTGAAGCTGTTGCTTCCAACAAGAAAAGCAAGAGCATCAAAGCTAAAATCCCTGCTTCCCAATAGGTCCTTATGAGCCACAAAGACTTGGAACTTGCTGAAGATCCTCCTTGCATATTAGTAAACTAGTGGAGGAGCCCAAGGAGGAGGAATTGATGGACAAAGTGGACAGATTAGAAAAGGAGATACAAGAGCTCAAAGGGACTATAAAAAATATGCGAAAGAGCTAAGGGAAAAGGTATTCTTCAAAGTGATGAGGAAGAGGGGGTTATTGATAAAGTCTTCAAGAAGTTACAGTGCTTAGATGGCAAAATGGGGAATGCAAAAAGTTCGCATTGATTGCATATTGTCTGCCCTCAAAAGCATTTATAATTTCAATTGAACAACATGTTCATAGTGTCTGCAGTTTAAGTGGGGTTAATGAGGACATTTGTGGCCCTAAAGAGAAAAGGGATATTGCAATTGCACAGGCAGACATGAAAGACTCCTCTCAGGCCACTGCCATTGCCTTCTTCATGTCGCTGCAAGCTATCAAGACCAAGATTGACAGGGCTATCAAGTAACGGGTTGCTGTGATTGTTGTTTTTTGGCTGCGAAGTTGTTGTTATCTGGTGGTTTTTGGCGCTATTTTTTGGCGGAGTTCTATATGTTGTTTCTCTTTTGGTTACATTTTGATCTTTTCTGCTTCTTTTTGGATCACTGTATGTTTGGATCCTTTTTGCACTTATATTGTCATATTTGGCTGTTGAGCCCTCTTTGGTTGGCAGTTTTGCCATTCTTTGGGTTGTTTCTCTCACCTTTACTATCTGGCTTTTGATCCCTTTTGTATACAGGGTATAGTCCCTTCAAAACTATTTTCCCTTAATAAAAAAAACAATCTTGAAGACTGAAACATATCAGACTTATTACCATTAAGACATGGTGATTTATAACCATCAATTACATTGCTTTGAATTAGAACATTAAGAGAGTAATAGAATACTCTTCTAGTTATAGCTACATTTTAGGGCATAGTTCAACCTCAATGTTCCCTAGAAATCTAGTGGTCTTATTTACAATTTTACCACAATCATAAGATGTAAAGAATTATTAACCAGAAAAATGTAGTACCCAGCCATATATCTAGCTAAGGCTTACTTAGGTAATCTCTCTAGATCCCATTGAATATAATAGTAAGAATGCACTCTCATTCATACAGATAAAAGATGATCATTTCAACAAATAAGAACACAACCACATAAGTAATATGTCCCCAATTCATTTATTCCCAAATCTATACAATTACAACCTATGCACTTCGGCATATTTTAATACAATAGCCTTCAACAAAAGAGTAACATTTATTCTATAGTACAATTAGAAAAATCATGTCAGAATTCTTCATAAAAAAAAACCCAGATCAAACAGTCTATGCATCATTTCAGTTCTGCCTTCCTTTACCACTTAAGATGAGCATCTGTAAAAATTGCTAGCACGGGTCAGTTTAGTGAACTGAGCATGATAAGCACTAATCCTTAAACAATTGCATTCCACTAATTGTTTTCATTAAACAATCCTGTTTAAATAACATCAATTTCATCAAATCCAAATCATGGCTCATACTAGTTTTCCTTTTTCAAATGACTATATATCTTAATTCAAATCATAGACATAATTTCAACTTAGTCTATTTCAGATGATTAGTATAATACAAGAAAAGAAGAAAGGACATTCGGTATCATATGTACCTAATCATCCGCAAGGCCAAGGACAGTGTCAATCATGCTTATTCATTCCAATTAAAGAATAAAACCTTTTTAAGGTAAGCATATAACAGGTTCACATAAAAATAATTTAAGCAAAGGATAGATTACTCTCTCGTGCAAGATCACCCAGTAAACTATAATTAACTCTATTATACCAATTTTCAATCATTTATAAGTATGCAAAATTCAAATTATAGGGTTATCTTTATACAAGAGATAACAAACTGAGTTTATATTCAAGACAATGGTACTACCAGTAAATGAAAAGAGTCTTCTAAGTTAAGATCTCACCTCTTACAATTTCTTCCCTCTTATTCTTAACAGTCTTGTCATCTCATAACCAGACAGTAGAGTTCCTTATAGGAATTCTAAAGAAGAGAACACTATAATTTCAAGAGAGAGTGAGTGTGATTACCTTTGTATTTCAAAATCCTATAATTTCTCTCCTTCATAACTTAGAGGAAGGAGCGGAGAAAATTAAAACTTTATTTTAATCAAGTTCATAACTATACTAACATCCAAGTAGTAATGTACATTCTCTCATCCATTCAGGTAAGAAAAGGCAAGTAAAACAATACTTACATTTAACCACAAGCTCAGATAAAATAGAACCACCTTTAGATTTGCCAATAGATCATTATGATCTTACAACTATACTTTAAACAAAATCCAATAACGTTTTCTTTACATAAAATGTTAAAAAAGGATCTAATCTCAGACCACAATCCTACTCTAAAGTAAACAGTCTACATTTCCTTATTTTCTCGAACCATTTGGTCTAAGAGTTAGGATAATCTTCCCATTATCTATTTATTATTAATAGATCAAAACTAAATTATTTCAACCGTTGCACAGTTAAGTTGTTATATCATTTCAAGATACTAAACTAAAAATGCATGTACAGAGTCAATAATAGGATTCTAAATATAGATTCAACAATGCCTCAAAAGCCATACTACTTATACCATAGTAGCTATCAGTGCTTTAACTGTGCAAAATAAATAAATCATTTTGTTGCATATGGATCATTTCAACCTAAATCTCAACTACAAAAGGAATAGCATTAGCTGTACATAAATAAACTTAACGACGTTGAAGTTGTTGTTTTACTTTTATAGTAGAATTTCCAACATTGTATAATGCAGCCTTAAGAACTAGACTTTGCAGTCACCTCAGGGTAAAACACATTCATAACTCAACCACACATTATACATAATTTCCACTATGGCAGATCAAAGATTAATCTGTGAATTTTTCGAGGAGATACATAGTTTATCCAAATATGTTTTCTCTTCCTAATATCCATGTAAAATCTCAAAATCAACAGTTTAACCAAATACTTCCATGCTCACAAAACTCTGTATTCATAAGAACATTCATACTCTTTTAAAGTAAAAAGTACAGGCTTTTTTTTCAAACAACCTTTCCAACTCATGCGACTAAAACAGTCGAGTTTCACTGATTAATCTAACATTCCAACCACAAATTCTATTACCTACTTTCTTGAACATGGAACAGTAATAGTTAGAGCCCATACGATGAGGAAAACAATCATTTAATCCAATCATATACGAGTAGAAAATAATTACAGTGGTTCTTTCAAACACATTATCACTATGCAAGCATTCATTCGTGGAGGCAGTTTCAAATAAAATACCCTCGAAAGATAAAGAAAACTTACAACATTTCCAAACAGAAAGAAAAACTCCATAATGGATTCACAGCATGGAAATAAGAATAACAAAACAGGTTTCATCCAGGATTCAAATACAACCCAGAACCCCAAATCAACATAAAACCCAAATCATTGTTACCAGTCAAGTCAAAATATGCAAATATCATCAGAAAAGAGTTGTTCTAATGAAAACATTTAAAGGAAAGAAATATTTTAACAATTAGGGCCTATGATGCCTGATAGTGTCGCTAAAAATTCGAAGAAGACCTCTGAATGCACTCGCACCTTCTCTTCTTCTTCCACGAAAGATTAAACAACAAAATATTGTTACCTCTATGCCTTATATATTTCCCCTGACAAAGGAGTAAATTTGAAACTCTCAAAATTGCCATGCAACGAAGAGTAGATGGTTGGTTCGAAGAACCAGTGCTCATGCAGAGTGAAAAATGGAATGCATGGAAAACAAAACAACCAAGCAAAATTCCACTTGCATGCCTTCCCAAGCAATCCACGCTTGAGGCCCGATGCTCATTAATTGAATTTATTTTTACTCTCCCGCCTATTTTCCATTTCCACCGATTGCCAAAGTTGGTGAATTCCAAAACAAAATAAACAAACATTCCCATCCTTAGAGATACTGCCACGTAAGACTCTCTTAGCAAATTTACCCTCCGTTAAACCTGGCAGCACTCCCTGTCCTTCATCCTTATCCTTTCTTAAATGCCATGGAAACTACCACCCATGTCTCATGACCCTCCTTAGTTCCCCCTTCATAGTATTAGTTTAGTATAGGTTAGCGAATTAGGTTAGATCCTAGGTAGGCTTAGTCTCATTGCCATAGGATATAAACATTAGTCACCCTCCATAGTGATAGGTTTAGTTAACCCTTAGGAGTATTAAGCTCATAGTTTTAGGGCTAGGTTAGATTAACTAACCTTGCAACATTAGGTTATAGTTTAGGTTAAAACTAGTAACCTTACTGATTCTAGTCTAGGTCCCCTAAATAGGACTAATCAGTAATAGAGTTCAAACAGGATAAAACATTCCTAGATTAGATTCTGTTTGACATCAAGTACATTAAGATTTAGATATAAAACATAAACATCTTACCTGGCTTAAGGTCCAGGTCCTTCTTGATGTTATGATAACTGGAGACAGATTCTAATTACCATGATCAGCTAGAGTTAACCTCCGGAATTGAACATTCAAAATTCAGTCAGACTTAGTAATTCTTGAAATGTCGATACCATTTACTCAACCTGAATAAAATTAAAACATCCCTCGGATCAATGCAACTGATCCAAGGTTGAGTCATAAAGGTGGATAAATCCACAATCATCTAGAAATCAGATTGTACTCAAATGTGAAGAATGAAAGAAACTAAAGAGTCTAAGCATATTCCGGTTCAGTCAAAGATATTAAGAGTAGAAAAGATACAATCCAAATCAAACATGACTTCCCAAAACCAAAGGAACATGTCCTTAAACAAGAGAAATCATATATCAACACTTGACTGCTCAGGAGAAAGTAACAACAGTTCAGGGTGTTACACAAGAAGATCGAATGGCTTCCAACAACAAAGGAAAACTAGCATGGATGCAAACATGGAAACAAAATGAGCTCTAAACAAGAAACTGAAAGACTAAACAATGGAAATGAGAAGTTGAGGGGCCATTTGCTTGAAAACAAGCTAGATACTTATAGATTTCACATTCACCTAAAGGTAATTCCTATTAGAACTCTTTTACCATTAAACAATGAAGAAACACTATTCCAGGGAACATAATACATTAATATGAGCTAAGGCAGTTGAGAAAAGCTGGTGAAAGTTGAAAAATTATGCACATGTCGTGATCAAAGGAGTGTGCTAGAAAATGCGTGAAGGACCAACTGCTCTTGGCAGGGTGGTGGTTCACGAGGACAACCGCCCTGTCAGGGCAGCGTAATTTCGTCACTGAAGTACAAAAAGCTTAGAAAAGAATGGTAGAGGAATAAAGAAAAGCACAAGGAACTTGGATAAAGCATTTGGGATGCCAACATATACTTCGTTGAGCTTCTCTAGATCCTAAACACCTTGCGAGGTGACCTATATCATCATTGGGGCATGTGTAACATCATTCTGGAGGTACAGTACCATAAAATTTTGGGTACGTACATATTGCCCACTCAGAGAAGCGTTTTTAACCATGAAGAGGCGTAAAAAGGTGGGTTCTGAGTATGGCTGTGTCCCAAAATGGGAAGCTTAGAAATTATACCTAACGCGCCCGTGTGTCAAAATGTCACCATCCGAGTTCCTGCTACCTAGCAAAATGGAAAGAGGACTCAAGTGCAAATAGATAAAATAAATCTAAAAATAAATACTAAATTATTATGAAATGATGACTTACCATTTGTGTGAGGGATGAGAACTTACCTCCGTTGGTGCTCTAAACCTACGAAAGGGGCATTCAAAATGACTCAAAACACCATATATATATAAAAAATGGGACCATTTTCCTATTCATTTGCGCAGTGTTGATTTGATAGGTTTTGAGCTCTGGGACCCACGGTGATTGTTTTCAATGAGAGCATAGTCGAAACGTTCGTATCGAGATAGCAATCATGCGTCCGTGAGCAGAACCTCGATCCACGTGAGATCTCATGTTAGTTCTTCTCGATTTAACGTTTTTGCACCTAAAATGTAAAAAATGATAAAAAGATTTTTGTCATGGGGGGTTATTTTTTAGAAATGTCAGGTTTTAAATGTGTCTCTTAGGGGGCGCGCCTAATGGGTAAACTTTTATTTTAGCTAAAATGGTCAATTTTTTGTATTTTTAAGAATTTTTAGGGCATGCGAACCTGTTTGTAGTCACGGGAAAAGACCACTGCCCTGAGCATGGCGGCGGTTACAGGGACCGCTGCCTTTTAAGGTCAACGGTTACGGAACCGCCTCCCTGCTTAGGGCGGGGCGGTTCTCTACAGAGTGTCAAAACAACACTAGTTTTAGTTTATTTTTGCATTTTTAGTATTCTTACTTGCTTTAATGATTTTTCTAAAATGCAATCTTGATGCTAACTTGCTTCTTTTTGCGTGTTTTTGGATGTTTTACAGAAGAAGGAAGAGTACATTAGATGGATCCGAGAGAGGGAGAGTGATTGGCTTCCAATAATGTTAGATGTTCTCTCTCAGGCTGAGTATGATACTCTTTAGAGGGTAGGTATATTGAGGATCGCACAGATCCCCCACATTGCACCTACTAGTCACATACTATGTGACTTATTTTCTTACTGGGACACAGATTGAGAACACCTTTACGATTTCCAGGTGTTACGGGTGAGTGGACTATCACCCTAGAGGATGTCTACCACATTTTGGGAAGTCCCAATTATTGGGAGGAGACTTTCATTTGATACAGATAGTATCCAAAGCTCAGGTGACTCAGCGGGGCCACCTATATGGGAGATACAGTTGTCTCCACTGGTTCGAAGAAGGGGGTGAAGGTCCATTCTATTCCTGGCTTGCCCATCCCTCTGATCCATCAGGTCATTATGGGCTTCCTTGGTTCGAGATTGATCGAAGACAAGGGAGGGGATACTTTACTACTGGGCCCCCATCATCGCACAGATTGAGGTACATGGTCGGATTTATGCCTGGGGAGCTCGATATACTTGGGACCACCTATCAAAACTTGTATACAGGGTGGTTTCATTTATAGGGATAGTCATTGTTAAACATCCGACCTTAGTTATGAGCTGGGTCTATGAGTGTATCATTCCTTATGGGAGAGGCATAGAGGTGGAGGATCCCAGGGCCATGAGGGAAGCTAGATGGACAGAGATGATAGGTGCTTAGAGCACCTCACCAGCCAGTTGCTTCTCTGAATACTGAGGATATGGAGGCCACACCTTATCATGCCATAGCATGGTTGTGTGGTGAGGAGATATTTACTTTAATTTCCTGCTCTATTATATGGGAAGCTTGTGGATAGGACAAGGAAGGTAGAGACACACCCCTCTGATCGAGTGCCTCAGCAGTTTGGCCTTGCTTACATTGACATGCTTCCCCTAGTGATGCCAGTATTCAGATAAGTTTGGGAGGCTAGGGGAGGTCCTAGAGGCTAGGGTTGGACTGTTGTTACTCTTGGTGTCCCTATTACAGCCAGGAGGGTGGTACACACTTGAGAGACAGAGAGAGACGATGCTCCTTAGGCACCTTTACTTTAGATTACCGTTGGCCCTACCCATAGCAGTGATGACCCCATTGATAGAGACTCTGAGTCTGAGGAGTTCATAGGGGGAGAGATGGAGGAGGAGACTGAGGACATGGAGATCAGCGAGTCGGGTGGGGAAGAGGATAGTAATCCCAAGTGGCATGACACTCAGGAGATCCTACAGGTTGAGAGGGTAGAGTACAGCGTGGAGAGGGTGACTCTAGTCTCAGAGGAGTTACTTTCTCATGACCTAGGCAGAGAGGACAAGTTCGTGGTAGGATGCCATGTTATCCCAGACATAGGAGGAGGACATCAGTCAGTGGTGGTGTCTGTGGCAGGTGCGGATCCTAGAGATCCTTCTTGGAGGCCTAGAGATCCGAGTGAGTTATCACTCGTCTTTTGATATTTTTTTTAGCTAGGATTGCCTTAGTTGCTATCTCTTTTTTTTTTCATCCTTGGTTTCACCTTTTGATCATTTTCTAATTTGTTTTCTTCTTTGCTTGCAGAGACTACTGATGAGTGGTGAGACTTGATTTTCTGGGTATGTACTGATACCCTGATGCTCCCCATGGAGAAGATTTGTGCTGAGCTATCTATGGATGTAGGGGAGCCTTTAGCAACTGGTAGGCATACCAATGTTTTTTCTCCTGTCTGGCACATGGCCTATATGGTGACCTCCCTCTGTACCGAGTTATCCGGGTATAGGACTGCAAAGCACCTTATGAGGAGGAGCCGCTCTCATAGCAAGGCTATAGCTACTGTTTGGGACTGCAAGCCCTTAGTGCACTTAGAGTGCTGGTGTAGCCAGAGTCCTAGACATGATCATGCACCTTCTGAGGGACCCCATAGGGATTGAGAGGCCACTTGGCTCTTTTTGTAGTGACCTTTGTTAGGTTGTTTATACAAGTATTTTTGTACTTTCCAGGTTCATTGAGTGTTTTGACCATGCCTAGTGCATGATGGTATTGTACATGAAACTTGATTATATATATATCTTTGGATCTAAACTCTTGGTATCTTGAATTTTGTGACTCATTTTCTAAATGTGTTGTTAGACATTTTTTTTAGAGTATTTACTTTTCATGTTTCCAGAATGTATGCAATGGACAAAATATGATAGTAAATAGAATGTTTTACTTTATATGTTTTTTGCATTGTTGATATGAGATGATACTAACATATGGTAGTACTGAACTTTTGAACTCTTTAGACAATGTTTGTGATTCCTTCTTATATTGGCAGAACATGATGAATGCATAGTGATAAAGAGATGAACTTGCCCCAATCCCAAATCCACACAACTAGTAAGATGCGAGGGCTCAACACCAAGAATTAGGAAGGGCACAAGTTGTATGAGTTTTATTAAATGGAATGATGAGAGACAAAAAAACCAAGAACAAGAACCAAATTTGGACCTACACACCTACCCTACTCAGAACTACTACCAAGCTTAGAAGGCCACTTAATTTTCAGTTTATCTAGACATAGATTCATAAATGACAACCTGGTTGACAAAATCTAGTTTTGAGGATTTGATCTCCTTGGAATTTGGATATTTGCTTTTTCTTAACAGAATTTCACTTGTGTTTCTTGGCATACCAAGATTTGTTAGTTTGTGTGACTGGATCCCCCACACCCTGCTTCACACCACTAGTAAGAAGCATGGGTTTGTCACCAAAGGAAAGATACAGGTGAGTAAGGGAACTTCTTTCCTTTCCCAACCTCAGATCACCAGTAAGAGATGTGGGCTTATCACCGAAGGTTGATGGGGTAAAGAAGTGTGTAAAAATAAAATATTTTGTTTGCTTGGTGCTTTTGATTTCATTTGATTTTGACATTTCTGATCTAAGAATTTGGGACATCCTTTCATTCCAAGATATTTTAAGAGGGATAGATGTGACACTAAGAAGCTTCTAGAACAGACCGTATGCAAGGACAACTTTACCTAGTAGAAAGAAAGAGAAAATCCAAGTATGCAGGTCTTGGTATGGTTTCCATCAATGTTTGTTTGTCAAAATTGATGAGAAGATTTGAAAATATTTGATGATGTTTGAAGAGATGTGATATGAATATTTTTTCCAATATCTTCAGAAATTTGTAATAGTTTTTTAAGAGTAAGCTCCTAAACTATATTTTTTATGAGATGGACAAAATGAAGTAGCTAAAAGACTAATGCAATGTAGGTAGCTATAATGTACTAGCAATGACTTTGACATTTTATGCATAAAACCGCTTAAGGTGCAAGGAATTGACAGTTTCACCAAATTCCTCACCTTCTAGTGTGCACAAGAGATAGGCACCATTTCCGTAGTCCTTCATGACTCGGTATGGGCCCAACCATTTGGGCCAGAAATTTCTTCCTTCACTGGTTTTCTTATTGATCTGGCTGTCTAGTCTTAGAACTAGATCTCCTTCATATGTTTCTCACTCATAGACTTTTTTGTTATACTGTTGGCACATCCAGTCAGCATAGGCTCTGTGCCGTTGTTTGGCATTTAACCTAGCCTTGTCAAGGCTTTCTAGTTGAGAGAGGTGTGCTTCCCTGTAAGATTCTTTGTCTAGGATCCCTTGTAATGAGATGCTGAGACTAGGTATTTCAACCTCAAGTGGGAGAACTACTTTTTCCCCGAATACTAGTGAAAAAGGAGTTTCTCCTGTTGGTGTTCTTATTGAGGTTTGGTGGGCCCACAAGGCCGGATATAGTTTTAAATGCCAATCTCATTTGTTCTCCTTTACCATTTTGAGGAGAATAGCTTTCAATGTTTTGTTTGTCCCTTCAGCCTGCCCATTGGCTTGAGGGTGTCGTGTGATGGTTTATCTTAAAATTTCTACATAACTCATGAACCTCGTCATTCTTAAAGGACGTGCCATTATCTAAGATAATGACTTGTGGGACACCATACCTGTAGATAATTTGGTTCAAAATGAATTTGGAAATCACCAAACCTGGTACGGTGGTGAGAGGCATGGCCTCCACCCATTTGGTAAAATATTCTGTGGATGTGATTATAAAATTATGGCCAGCGGTTGATGAGGGAGAGAATTTCCCTATCAAGTCTAGAACCCACGTGGAGAAGGGCCACATAGTCGTTATTGGTTGCAGGGATTATGCTGGCATGTGAATCTCATGAGAAAATTCTTGACATTTGTGGCATTTGCATACAAATTCCACTGCATTATGTTCGAGAGTGGGCCAAAAATATCCCATCTGATGTATTTTGCGAGTGGTGGCGGGACCACTGAAGTGGCCCCCACATATCCCACTATGGGATTCATGAAGAATCCTCTTGGATTCTTCTATGTCAATGCATCTTAGAAGCATGCCGTCAAAGGCTCTACGATAGAGCACTTGGTCTAAAACAACATATTTAGCGGCAATAATGTGTAACTGCCTTCTTTGTTGTGATGTGGCACTTTTTGGGTATGTATGGTCCATGATAAAATTGATGATATCAGTATACCAGAGACATGTATAAATGGGGGCTTGGGTTTCGACAAAGTTTATACACTCATCGGGAAAGTCTAGATCTACTAGCTTGCCCCCATCTAGTGGATTGTCAGCTAACCAGTCTGTAATGATTTGTCCTTTAATAGACTTTTGGTTTACGAATGTTAACTCAAATTCTCCCATTAGGGTTATGAAATGGCCAGCTTTTTAGATAAATATCCTTGTGTGAGAAATGTTTGTAAATGGTCTATCTTTACAATGACCCTTATTTCTTGGTTTAACATGTAATGTCTCAAATATTTTGTTGTAAAAATTATGGCAAGGCATTCTCTCTCTACCTATGTGTAACGTGTTTCATAATTGAGAAACATTCGGATAATGAAATAGATCACGCATTCTTTCTTGTTATCATCTTCTTGAGCCAGCATGCAAGCCAGGGAGACATGAGTGGCTCGTGAGTATAGGATTAGAGGACGGTCTAGCTTGAGAGGCATTAGCATGGGTGGTGACAATAAGAAGCACTTAACTGCTTCAAAGGCTTTGTTGCAATCTTCAGTCCAATTGACGCTATAATATTTCTTGAGTAGATTATTGATTGGATAGATGGAAAAGCTTAAATCTGGGATGAAACTTCAGATTGCACTGAGTTTCCCAAGAAATGACCTAATTCAGACTCGTATGAAGGTGGGATCATTTTTAGAACAGCCCATATTTTTGCCAGATTAACATCAATCCCTCGTGAAGATATAATGTATCCTTAAAGTTTTCCTCCTGTTACACCGAACACGTACTTCTCTGGGTTTAATGTGAAACCATACTCAATTAGTTGTGAGAGGATGATACAGAGCACTTCCAGATGATCACAACATTTCTTGGCCTTGGCCAACAAGTCATCCACATATGACTCCACAATTTTATGGATAAGATCATGGAATATATAAGTCATTTCCCGCTGATACGTAGCTCCGGCGTTCTTAAGACCAAATGGCATGACAAAATAACAATAAGTTCCCCAGGGAGTTATAAATGTGGTTTTGGCTTGATCTTGTTTAGATATTTTAATCTAATTGTAACCTGAGAACCCATCCATGAGGGAAAATAGTTCAAATCCAGTTGTTGCATCAATGATAACGTCAATGGATGGTAATGGGAAATCATCCTTGGGACAAGCTTTGTTAATATCCCAAAAGTCTATAAAAATGCTTATCTTCCCATTCTTTTTTAGGATGGGAACGATATTAGATACCCATTGTGAATAGTCAATGGGTTTGATGAATCCTACTTGGAGAAGTTTTATTACTTCCTCTTTTACCATGAGAGCCACTTTTGGCTTCATTGGTCTTGACTTCTGTTTAATTGGCTTCGCATCTAGTTTAGTGACAAGATTATGTACCGCAACTTGTGGTGTGATACCTGTCAGTTCTTTATAATTAAATGCTAAGGACTTTTGATGTTCTTTGTGTATTTGGGTGTGTATTTCTATTTCTTCTAGAGTTAGTGAGGATCCTAACTTCAAAATTCTTGGTTCTTCCTTTGTTCCAATGTTTAAGTCAATGGTTTCTTCTATCAAAGAATCATTACCCTCTTCAAATTTAGGTGGGGCTGGAGGTAGTTCCAAGATTTCTCTATTTTCTATCTTGTAGATATCGAGATCCTTCTATAAAGGAGACTCTACCGTGGGATTTCCAAAGTAGGAAGAGGAGTGTGGTATTAGGGAAAGATCAACTATAGGGTGAACAAGGTGTAGCTCTGCATAGGCATTTAGATATGCAAGGGTGACTTTATCACTATCAACATGATGTAAGATAGAAGATTCATTCTCAGCTGTATGTGTTAGAAGAAGGTTCGTTGATATTTTCTTCACCAATGGTTCAATATGAAGTGATACCTTGAAACTTGTATCTTCTAACTCATTACTTGGGGTAAAACGTGAAGCTGAGGTTGCTATTGAATTTTCCAAAAGGTTCTATTCTCGTGGGATTGCCTCAATGGATATGAAGTCCAATCCTTTACTTAGATCTAATACCATTGTTTTATAGAGTTGTAAGTGCTCATCTCTAGTCTCATATACTTCAGAGAATTGGTTTGCAACTAATTGTGAGTCTCCTAACACTCTGATGTCATTAATACCAATCCTTTTGGCTATGATGAGGCCAAGGAGGAGGGATTCATACTCAATATCGTTGTTTGTACATTCAAAGTTCAACTTAAAAGAAAAAGGTAGGATCTTTCCCTCAGGGGAAGTAAAGATCACACCTTCCCCGGTTCCATAGCAACATCTAGCTCCATCGAAGTGGAGAGTCCAATATTTACTAGGAAAGATGGATGCTGGGATATTCTTTACATCTGTTTCTTCTATTTCGATTACTTCTACCATGCAAAGTTCCTCTACTGGAAGAGAACCAACTCTTAGGGTACATCCCATACCTATGGAAACAAATGGTAGGAAAATTGGTAGATCTTGTTCTAGTAACTTGAAATTTTTTGCAGTAGTTCCTAATGAAACTATTTCTACAACATTAGCTTCATCCTTGAGGGCTGGGATGCCCTTGACTAGGTTAGTAATTTCTTGCTCTGTTGTAGGTATTAATTTTTCTTCCAGTTTTGAGTCTATTGGTTTGTTAAGTTGGTTTGTTGGGAGTTCAAACTCAGAGTGAATGCTTGGTCTTTTCTTTAGGTCTGCTAGGTGTATGTCGAATGGTTTTGGGTGACCTTTTGCTACGAATATCTTTCCTAGGTGTAAAAATATTATTTCTTGGAATAACGTAGAAGGGATTGCTTTCATGCGATGTATCCATGGTAGACCGAGGATCATATTATAGTTTTGTTTCCCGATCTATGATATAAAATTCAGTGAGGATTGTCTTGGGTCCTAAGGTGACTGGTAGTATTATAGTCCCAATTGAAGTAGCTTTAAGGCTATCATAACCTCTTAGTGTATTTCTTGTTGTGGAACAATTTGTTTCTCCATATCCTAGATTTTTAAGGAAAGAGAAGGGAACAATGTTAACTACTACCCCATCAACCACCATTACATGTTTAACATAATTATTGTAAACCCACACCTATAAATGCAAGGCTAGATTGCCTCTGCGTGTAATTTCAGCATCTTTTGGTATTTTTTTATGTCGAATATAAACTCGGTGTCCCTATTTGGCTGCCCTGGAGGGTGGATATCGAAGTCTATGTGGTTTACTTGTGTTTTAGGAGGTGGAGTGATGTTAATTAAATGACCTAGACCTAGTGCTTCTAAAAGAGCAGCCCTATGGGTAGGAGAGTTTTTCAACAAATCCAAAAAGGAGATGTGAGATAAGGTCTTTGTTAAGTCATTAATTAAATCATAAGCACCCACAGGTTTTACCAACGTTTGTTAAATGTTATCTGGCTCTAGTGGATAGATTGGATTTGGTTGAGAAGAATATTCTCGTGCTCTTGTTATGGCTTCTATGTGTAGCTCAGTATCTAACTCCACTAGACCAACTATCTTGGTTCGTGGCTAATTTCCTAATTATGGTGTGATAGGTGGATTTAGTGAAGTTGAGGCTTCATGATCGTTATTTCCTATCATTACACCTTTGTTCTTCCCATTTGGATTTAATTTATTATTGTTATTGTGATTTGGAAGTGGATCATTGAAGATCTTAAGAGGTGCATTTTGAGGGGAAACTACCCCTGTGAAAGTATTTGGCATAGGTGTCACAGAATCTGTTAAGAACATATCTATGAAGAGTTGTCTTTGTTCTTCTGGAAAATGTTGCATGAACTTATTATAATTACAGAAAGTCCTAGTGTCATGGCCCCAAATTATGTGGAAACCACAATACGAGTTAGGATTATAACTGCTAGGTTGTTGGTTTGGCACGTGTTATGGTCCAAAACTCTGATTAAGTTGTTGACTATTAGGATTAAAGTTTTGTGTTTACTGTCTTTGGTTTTGGTCTTGATATCCAATTGAGTTTTGACTTGGACCCTTTGTCTAGATTTTTCATTGTTGTTGTTGTCGTTGGGGATGATTAAAATCCACCACGTTGATTGTTGGGGTAAAATTGTTGTTTCGTTGATTGTTAACTAGTGGTGGAACATTTACAATGTTTGCTTTTTTTTGTTTGGTTAGTCACTCCATCTATTTTCACTCCGTGGTTTTTGTTAAGGATTTTAGGTCCTTGATTGGTGTTTGTGGTAGTAGGATAAGTCATAGTGTTTTGGTTGGGGATGATTAACCTCCCATTTGTTCTATATGTCTTGTGACTACTATCTATTGCAGCTTGATCTATTTGTAGCTCTTGAGCACTTCATCATAAGTTCTTAGTGGGAACTTTTGGACTTCTTCCTTTATCTCTCTGCTAAGAGAATGAAGGAATAAATCACATAGTTCCATCTGATCCATGTTTGGAGTGCTTACTGAAGAATAGAGGGCTGTACGCCATCTTTGGATGAAATGAGCAACAAATTCATTGTGTTCTTGCTTAATATGCAAGAATTCCCTGATTCTTGTTCTCAACAATTTGTTCATGTCAGACACCTTGATGAACTCTAAAACAAGTTGTTTAAATGAATGTGTTGAGGCTTCAGGTATTCTGTAATACCAATTGAGGGCGATACCCTCTAAAGTTTTGGGGAATATTTTAGTAACAACTCCATCCTAAGGGAGCAGTTCTCGAATGGTTGTGGCATAGGCCTTAATATGTGCATTCGGGTCTCCCTCTCCTTTATACTTGGGTAGATCGGGGAGAGGTCTTGGAAGCATGACGCTTCATATGGTGAAGTCCAAGGGTTCTTTCAAATATTTTGAATAAGTCCCTATTGCATAGGTTTCGACCATTGATGGTGTTTGCTGAGGGGGTGGAGGTGGAATGGGTTGTTGATATGGCGCAACATATGTATTAGTAGGGACATAAGGAAATCCCTGTGGTTGAGTGAACATGCTGGGAGAAGAGAAAATATCTCCCTGTGGTGATTTGGAAAACATGTTTAAGTATGGAGGAGCATTTCTTAGGAATGGATTGTTTTGTACTAAACCAAGAGGTATTATATTTTCAACTGGAGCAGCGTTAGAAAACGTGGTTCTAGTTGGTGTTTGTTGTAAGTACTGAGAAGGCATACCCAATGTGCATGTTCCTGTGAGGAGGTCTATTTGGCTAGGATGATGTGGAGGATTGGAAGTTCCTACTTGCATGAACTATGGATTTTGATTTTCTTGAGCAAGTTCCAACCCTCTAACCTTCTCAACTAAGGCTAAGATTACCTCGTTTAGTGAAGACATGGTATTTTGCCTTAGTGGTGTTTTTTGTATATCTTGAGGTTAAATAGGCATATGGTATCTTGCTATGAATTGATCGGTGCCCTGCCAAGTCTCACCGAGGGAATTTCCTATGGGTGGAAGAATGGGGGTGTTTTCTTGGAACGAGACCTCGGGTTGTGTTTACAAACCTCCTATAGATGGGTACATATTTTGAGAGTGTTGTTCAATCCTAGCATAACGTGCTAAGTATTCATCATCTAACAATAGATATGGATCTGATTGTCTATTTGTGGTCTAAGCAACACCTGAGGAGATGAACCAGATTCTCTAGTGAGCATCATATTGTTTAAGCCTGAAGGCTATGGTTGTTGCATTTGAGTGAGCTGATCTAACTCCTCTATTTGGAAAGAAGAACTATATCTAGTCCTTTGAGGTGGAGTTTGTGTTGAAAACTGGTTAGTTGAATAGTTGTCACCCCATGTTGAGAGCGAGGGTGATGGTTGTCTATTTAGTTTATCGTAGTATGCTTCAGGACCTAGGAGAGGTCTACTATATGCATCATATCCCAACATATTTGGGGGGTATATGAATACCCACAAAATAATGGGAAAGAGAGAAGGTGGATGAAAGAACAGAAAGAGGAAAATTAGTTTGAGTCACATCAGGTTCACCGATTTTGTTGGTGAAGCTGATGTGGAGGCTAAAGAGGTAGGGAAGATGAAGCAGTTGTTTATTTCATGTCGGGTTCACCAATTTTGTTGGTGAAGTTGATGTGGAGGGTAAAGAGGTAGAGAAGATGAAGCAGTTGTTTGTTTCACATTAGGTTCACCAATTTTGTGTAATGGAAAAGTGACATGTGAGCATGGGAATATACAAGTAACTCTTCCTCACACCCGACCTCTGGAGGTCATTCCGAGACAGCCGATGGGGATGAAATACATGCGGGATGTAGATAAGCTAGTTAGGTAATCTTATGTCTTCAACATGCAATAGCAGGATCTACAAATATAAGGCAAAAAAGGCCCTCCTAACCTAAACTGGTGTGATATATCGTTTAGCGACGATAGCTACTCAAAGGCTCTAATCAATATTGAGCTCTATCGTGATCCGATCTATGGGTTATGGAATACATGGAAGATGACCTGTGGGTGCTTCATATATATCTCCCGACAAGGTCATGAAAATGAATGGATAAATGTGTAGTGGATCTTTTGGTGCTTTATGGATGATTCTCTAGTCTAGTCCAGAAATCTTTCGCTTGGTTGGTTGTTACATTTAATAATGATAGTTGTGTGATGATGTCTTACAGGTCTGATGTTGCTAGAAAGACCTGAATTATGAAATTTTGGTCTATGTCAGTTATTGCTGCAACAATATTTAGTTGAGGCATGATTGGCTCAAAAACTAATTCCCTGGGCTCTTTAGGTCCCGTGATTGTCATACAAGATCAATATAAACCTAATTGAAACGAAATAAACTAATTATGCAAGATATATCTACAACATATATATATATATATATATATATATATATATATATATATATATATATATATATATATATTCCTCTATTTTTATATTTTTGATAGAATTTTAACAAAATTGAAAGAACAACTAATCTAATATACTCAAAATGACAACTAATTTAATAACAAAATTAAAACAAGCAAGGTAGCCCGGTGTAGCTACTTGCCTGTGCAGTTGTGAGTTTATCCTAAATAACTAGATAGTTGATTAACTTAATAGAAAGATTCTTGATCCTACCTCAGAAGTGAGGAATAAATCATAGTTTCTCAAAAACTATCAATCCCCATTGCTTCCCTGGTAATATTGAAAATGAAACTTAACTGAAATGAAATATTTCACTACTCTATTTGATATGTTTTAACTAGAACTTTGACAGATAAAACCTAGAATTTGCAGAATAGAGGTGAATCCATTAGTGTATGATTTTTTCCCCTCAGAATGATATCCTCATTCCTTCATGTTCACGTGATTCCAGAAGAGCATGTATATGCTAGCATCAACAGAAAAGGTATTTTGAACAATGGCAGCTTTGGATATAGACCGAATAAAATGCAATTAGAAGAAGGAAAATGCAAGTGACAGAGCTTGGCGTATGCAATTCCTAGTGGGATTTATTGTGGGAATACAACACAAGTGTACCAAGAGATTCTAGAATCTACCTTATGTGAAGAACACAACCAACAACTCTAATGGATTCAATCTACAAATGACACTACATTGCTCTAAACTAATTTTTATGAACAACAATGAACAAGACTGAAGCAAGAAGATCGAATGGCTTCCAATAGCAAAGGAAAACTAACATGGATGCAAACATGAAAACAAAATGAGCTCTAAACAAGAAACTGAAAGACTAAACAATGGAAATGAGAAGTTGAGGGGCCATTTTCTTGAAAACAAGCTGGATACTTATAGGTTTCACACTCACCCAAAGGTAATTCCTATTAGAACTCTTTTACCATTAAACAATGAAGAAACACTATTCCAAGGAACATAAAACATTAATACAAGATAAGGCGGTTGAGAAATGCTAGTGAAAGTTTAAAAATTATGCAAGTCGCAACCAAAGGAGCGTGCTGGAAAATGTGTGAAGGAACACCGCCTTGAGCAGGGTGGCAGTTACAGGACTACCACCCTAGCGGAGCGGCAATTTCATCATTAAATGACAAATCTTAGAAAAGAAAGGCATAGGAACAAAACAAAGCACAAGGAACTTGGATAAAGCATTTGGGATGTTAACATATACTTCGTGAGCTTCTTTGGATCCCGAACACCTTGCGAGGTGACCTGTATCATCATTAGGGCATGTGTAACATCGTTTCTGTGATACAGTACCCTACAATTTTGGGTACGTACAGTTACCCATCACCATTCCCCCTAGGACTATCTGCATCAAATTCATGGTCTTTAATTTTACTCTATCTTATGATATTCTTGTAGGGTGGCCTTGGAATCATCGTATGTGTGTCATTTATTCTTCCACCTATAAGTACGTGAAGTTATCTCACCAAAGATATATTTATAACATTCAAGGGACACCAATCCTTGGAGAAATGATACAATAAAATGGGACACGCAAGATCCCAACAATCAAAAAAATATCATCTACCCCCTTTCGAGAATATCAATATTTTAGTTACCCAATAGATACTCTTTGCAAAAGTGTCAGTCATCCTGAGTTGGTCAGGCACATGCCTCCCAATATCTTAGAGTCATATGATGATGAGCCTAATGAGGTCACACTTAGAATCAACACATATGATATTAAAAAGCTTATCATATCCCAGTTACACCCTTCCTTGTGACCTTGCAAGGAGCTTTCAATTCCTGCAGTCATCTCATATATGCCACAACCCCCACTAGAACATGTGGTCTGACTTGATACCATAGTTTATTCTTGTGTAGTGGATGATTCCACATTAGAATTGGATAATGGTTATGCTTTAGATGAACCTCACCTGGGTATCTATGCCTAGGTTCATGATCGAGAAGTCTTGTGTTACCAAGAAGCCATTCACAACAAATTCACTTGGGACATGAAAGTCATCCTAATACATGAGGAATATTCAAACGTAGTTGACACTTCTTCCCCACCGGTGCCCAAGACTCAAATTACTCCATTTAATACGCCTTCACATACTACCATCCACCCAGCCAACCCATTTTCCATTATATAAGAAGAGATTGGGTTGTTTATTTTGAATACAAAGTTGATGAAATCATGGGAAATGATCCTATCTACCGTTCCTCGAGGAGTGGATGAAAAATTAATCCATCGGTTCCATCTTCACCCATCACATTGGTACCCTCATTAGAAATTCACACTAAACCTATATAACCTATGAGACTCCCATCTCTACCTATTTCCCTTATGGATGCTCAGTCATATATGATTGAATCGTATTGCACATGGCACATGTATACATGGCATGATGTTTCTAATTATAGATCCTAAGAAACCACATGAAGAATATTGAAGCTGAGGTCAAACATGACCAAACCAAAAAGGATACATAACCTTATGCTTTAGCTCCCTTATTTTTCTCTCATCACAGGTATTGCACGCATGCCGCCAATGACTATTGGGTTCTGCATAACAAATATCATGTTCCTACAACCTTTTCCCATAATTAAAAGTGTGGGGTTGATTCCTCTCTAAATGGACCACATTCCCTTGGACCAACTAGATCACATATAAAATAAGGAAATAAAAAGAAAAGGCTAGATTAGTAGCAAAAATACGGGAGTTAGAGATAAATATGGAAAGATAGAGGTTAGCAAGAGAAGGGAGGAATAAAATATTAAACTAAAGGAAATGAAAGTTGTATTTAAAAAAGAATCAATAGTTAGAGAGAAAGATAATACACCCACTTTAAGTGGAGACAAGTTAATGGTTATTGCATACACCTAATTTTTCACTTTTCATCTTTCATACCCGTTACTAACAATTTCCATTCTGTAAATAAGGGTTACTGATGCATTTATTAATTTAGTGGGTTCTTTAAGGGGCCTACCAGGAATGGGGAATGGTTATTCACATAATCATTATGGGTTAGAAAGCATACACATAAAGAGTGTCACTATTTAGTTTTGGTCTTAGTTTCCCTTGGACTAGTTATCCTTGCCCCCATATGTATCATCCACATTGCATTCATGACAACATGTTTGTATCTCACCACTTGGAACCTTATTCATCCATGTTAATGATCTATGACACCTTATTTTCACTTTACATGACACATAGCTTCATTTATCATGCTTAGATGATGCCATTTCCTGTGGGTGATGGTATCAGTGAAAGGGTTTTCTTGTCCAATGCCATATCCCATGGATGATGGCATCCTTTATATACACACCTCATCTTTGACATTCAAAAGGAAGGAATCTTGAACCTTAGGAACTTCCACCTACTCTACTCTTTTACGTCGTCTTCGTATCTTCTCTCTTAGCTCTTGGTTCATCATACACTTTGATTGGATTGTATTATATAATTTCCTTCTTGGCTGGATTTATTTCACTATTGGGTCATCTATAATGATTCTAAGACAGGAACAATGTTCCCATTTTTCACCTAATAATTGTTTTCTCTTGTTGTGTTGCTTCTTTAGAGAGATAGATGCATCATTGACCACCCTATATATACAAGGTGAATTCTCTAACTATATTTTTAATTTTACATAGATTAGTTCATATCCTTCCCTCATTGTACTATGTTAGGTTAGTGCTACATGTGTTGTGCTACTAGTTAGCATAGTACTCTTATTTATGATAAACTCTTTATCTTTCCTTACTTTTATTTCAGCCATATTATGCATGTTTGTCTTATCTATCATTTATCCATACCTATCCTCACCCAATTACCAATATCTTACTAGGGTAATCTCCTCTACTTGAATGTTGGCCTTAGAAACCCTAGGTTAACCTGGTGTAGGGATTACTTCCCTCTAGATATGTGACCCTAGTTATTTTTGTATCCCCTTTAAATATATCCATTATGTGTTGGTGTATGTGTGTTTCTTACTCGTTGCCTCGATACCCTTGTAGAAAAGATGATTTAGGAGTGCAAGTCATTGATAAAAATTATTGGCATGATATACATTTTTGGTGAACCCAACATGAATCCTAAAGACCTTATAATCAAGAAAATATTATTAAAAGAACCCATATTACATTTTGACATCATCTAAGCATCCAAAAAACCATAAAATCTAAAAAACTTACTTATAGACACCATCACCCAAGGGTGATTTTTTATATTCCATTTTACTCATTTTAGAACACCAACGGACCCTGTGTAGACCTATTTACACAACAAATCTGTTAGTTCTTCCCAGATCTATTTCCAGATGCCATCGTCACCTATGTACACTTTTTTTCATAGATGATTGTGTCTATAGCCTTCATTTTCAGACCCATTCTCAGCTCGATTATCACTCCATTAAAGAGTATATGGGAATGGGGTCCTTTGAATATTTTTCACAGACATTTCCTAAATCATATCATCCTAAATCTGATTTATTCTTTTGCGTGGAATGTTGTGTCACAAGAGAACCTAGAAAGAATCATTCTACCAATCATAATGGCTAGCCTGAGGATAAATAAGAAGAAAACCATAATGATGATAATTTTTATCATTCTCCTAGGATTTTGAAGTTTCTATCCCATTTTTCCCAACACAAAAATGAATCATAAGAAATTCTTGGAAAACTTATTCTTTAATTCATTTCCAAACAACTTGACCATATGGAAAAAAGGGAAATATCCTGAAGTAGGTTCATCTAAAAATTCCTCTAATTCCAACCCTACCAATATCATTCTCCAACTTATTGATAGGATGATCCAAAAACAATATTATACTATGACTCAATTTCTCCAAATGTAATCCAACATCGTTCAATTAGTGAACAACCTTATAACATGATCTCAGGGAACTATGCCCCCTCCTTTAACAAATGGTCCTAAATGGGTGTCAATCACATAACCCCCTATCCAAAACAAATTCTTGATAGAAGTCCAATAAGAGCATTTAACACCTTATAGTACTATCATGGATATTAGTGGCATTTCTCCTACTGTTTATTACGAAGGGTCTACTGATCCCATCCTTCATATCAAGGCCTTTGGTAATAATTATAAGGAGTGGATCAAAACCAATTCATATGTTATAACCAAACACCTAGCTAAAACACTCACTAGAGATTATTTGGATTGGTGTCATACTTTACCTCCTAATTCCATGTTTGAGATAGAGTACTTAGTGATAGCCCTAGTGAATGAATTCCAATATCACGATCTACCAGAAAACACTATCAATTCTTTCATCAATTTCTAACAATCTGAAAATGAATCAACATAAGCTTTCATCAAGTGTTGGAAGACCCTATCCACATGGGAAGAACATAATATGCCTAATGATAACCTCTTCTAAATTTTATTACAAGATCTTGAACCTTACAAGGTGAGGTCCTTGCCTCCCACTTCCCTAGAGTAAGCCTTTGAAAAATCCAAAACAACATATTATCTCATGAGGGAATTTGAGAAAGATCCTCCTAAGATGCAAAATAACAAACAAGTCCAAATCCTTCAACATTAGAAGAATAAGAACACAATAGATGACAGAGTATCTGATACTCTTCCTCTTGTCACTTTTTCAGATAATACTTTTTTAACATTGACCAACAACCTAATAATAACAAAATTCAGCCTAACTATCATGAACCATTGAGTAAAAAAGAGTTGAAATATAGCTTACCTAGGTTGTTTCCCATGATCTTGGATCCTTCTCGAATTATTCCTCATTGACATGATGAAAGTAAGTTTTGTTGGTGGGATGTTAATTTGGGTCACTCCATTGAAAATGGTTGTGCATTACAAATGGCTTCCATCAACATATTTCTATGCCCCCATTTTGACTATGATGTCATCAATCAAGATAATTTAACCAAATACTGGGCTAATGAGAAGTTACAAATAATCTCTAATCCTATGCCTAATCAAAATGTCACTGAAAGTTATAAGAAACAAGAAAAATCCATGAAGAATGTAGTTGACATGGATTATCCTCCTCAAAATATAGTTGAAATTAATGATGTAAAATGTGTCATAGTTTATGTGGATCCAAAATACCATGTAGCATTCCAACCTTAGAATCATAGCGTAATATACCCCTTTGTACCTCAAAATCAAGCTCCCTAAAGTAAAAATATGCCCCCCTAGATGCCAAATTCTCATGTGGAAATTTTCCTCTAGGGCAGATGGTGTCTATATCTATTTATCTGACCACAAACACCATCAACCCTTGTAAAAATGAAAATTATATGGATGATGGCATAAGAAATGAGTAAAAATTAGTTTCAGAGGTTTCCCTAATCACCCCTACTCCTTATGGCTCTATTTCTGAGGAATCTAAATACTCTCTTCCTACTGCATAACATAGTCACAATGAGTGGGATCCTCTTGAAGAAATTTCCAAAATTACTATCCAAATTCCCTTCTTATAACTCATGTGTACGTCTCCTCACCATCATGAACATCTCACGAATATGATATTTTATATGAACATTTTTTTTCCTCCCTCTTTAGGGATAGATCCACGTATTATATGGTTAGGAGGAAATTATTCACTAGTAAGGTGATGAGCTCTCCATTCATACTAAACTTACTACAAATATTCAATCTTGCATTCATTTTCCTATGGATTTTATAATATCATATGAGCTCTTGTTTCATGCAAACTATCTTCCTCTTTTTATTTCAATTTAGATCGATCACACCATGATCAAGCGTGCTCTCATTGACAAAGGATCAGGAACATTTTTCACCTCATTATACTTCATTAAGGCCCTTGGTTATTATATCGATAATGTAAAATCAACACACACCACTTGTCAAGGATATGATCCTTGAAAAATGCCTCCTATGGGGTGTATTTGTATACCTATGAGTTTCCCTCCTATAACTATCTACATTAAATTCATGGTATTCAATTTTCCTCTATCTTATAATATTATCCTAGGGTAGCCTTGGAATCATCACATGTACGTCATTGCTTATTCCACATGTCAGTGTGTGAAGTTTTCTCACCAAGGAGATATTTATAATATTTAGTGGGATAATGAACCTTAGAACTATGTGTTGGAAGAACAATGGACTAAGGGGTGAATAAGTCCTTCAAAACCCTTAAAAAATTAAAATTAAATTGCATACACATTTGACATTCAATCATGCATTAATGTAACTTAACAATATGAAACAACCATCCACAAGAGAATAACCATGAAAGAGTACACAAGAACATGAGATATAAGTGGGAAGTACTAAAGGAGAATAAAACCCACTAAAAATTTGATCATATTACTCAAACCAAAATACTTACATGAATATGACTCATCCCACAAGATTTGTTTAGTGAGGCACTAACCCTAAAAGGAGAACCAACCCCTAGAAATCCTTTTTGATATTAATCACAATACAAGAATTATGTGAATATTACTCATCACGCAAGTTTTGATTATAATATCACTAAAGATATGTTTCCAGCACACATAATTGATAGTGATCACAAGATTTAACTCATACACCTTAAAACCCTCTTCAAACAAACCTTCTCCTCAGTCGATCAAAATTGATATTTCATGGGATAATTTGGAAAAAAAACCTTGAAAAAAAGTTATTAAACACTATTCAAAAATTCACACACACTCTCAGATCTATCTTGATGACTTTTAACCACTTGCACTTTCTCAAATAGCTCGCACTTTTTCCCTCTCTCACAACTATTTAAAAAATGAATTAGTACATTCACTTGTATACATGACTCAACTCAAAAAACAACATAGGTCATTCATGACCCAAGAGGTTGGTCATACCAGATTAAAAATAGAACTAATACATCATATAAATTCAAGATAATGATCTATGTAGGTTAGAAATGCACCAAGACACAAGACAAGCCCAACTAGGCTCAAAACATGCAATTCCTTCTCCACCGAACTCTCCAAGACCTTAAAACACCTCATCAAGATTTTTCATTCCTGCAAAGGCTTAAAAAATTTCCATGAGGTCCTATAAACATCATCCATCAGCTCAAATAACTCAAAACAACACCAAGTAGGACTATTTCCAACTCAAAACAAGCACTTCCAGGAACTAGTCTTCCCTAGTGAAGCTTAAGATCACAAAAAAGAATATTAAATATGTCATTTAATGACTAATTATAAATTCAATGAAATCTAGATCATCACTATGCATGATATAACTCATGAAACATCCAATAATGTAAATGAATCCAATTCTCCTCTTTAACAAACTAAACTTCCCAGGAAACAGTGTTGGAAACTCAATTGGTTTGAAACCTTTATGTCACTTTAAATACCTATAAATGCATTAAATTGGTAAAAAATTCATCCTTATTCACTCTCAAATGGATAGTCATCATCATCTAAGAAAAAACAAGGGTCTTATACATCCATATTCTCACCAAAGCAACATTATCTTGAACTAGTCAAACTAGTTCAACTTGTCACCTCAACCATGCCACCTCAGTAAAATTTTACATCTAAAACAAAACCTGAAATGTGACACATGAGATGTCAAAAAAACCTCCAAGGAAATTATAATTCATCACCATGCCCACAAGTGCTTAATAACTTCCATTCTTCAAGGATAGGGCACAATTTCCACTCTAGGACCTCAAAAAGGACCTGAAACTCTCATGGAAATTTATTAAAACTCCCAATATTTCATACATGGTAATTTATTCAATAGTTTTAATGGACATATTTTGAATATTTTTTGAGTGGGCACACATATGGTGATAAACTCTAAAATACCTCATTGGAAATATGGAGGAATCATATACAAGCTTTAATCATAAAAGTTGAAAAAAAAATCCATTCTAGGAACCTACTAAGAAGATATTCTCCCTCACTAGCAAACTAGGGTTTCAAGGCCATAAAAGTGACTTACCTTCTTAACAATCGTTCATAAATATTTGAGCCTCATTTGACCTCATTCCAACTTTGAGATTTTATTAACTCCATGACCCAATATACTTGAAAGGATAATATCCCCATGAAAATATTACATGTGAAAACCATGAGAATTTCTCTCACTTTGAGCTAGAAAACATGCTTTCAAGAACCTTATTTTGGTCTAAACATCATAACTTGCAAAATATTCATCATGGAAACCTGAAATTTTTCTCAAACATCTAGGAAAACCCTACGCTCATCTGAAACCCTTCAATATTTTCTTGAGGTAATACTACAGACCTCAGATAACCATGTATTGTCTTGACATGAGCCTTATCAACTGAAAGACTCACTTATTACACTTCACAGTCTTGATAGTACTCTTACCTTCTCCATACAACCTCCATGGAGTATGAATACTGTAGAAACATCCTAACATGCATAAAGAACATATCAACCAATTATGGACCATGTTAACTAGTTCACATACCTAGAATGCTTCATTTCCCGTTTTCTTTGAAGGCCTGATCAAGTCATCATAGAAGATGAATGGCTTGCTTCATGAATATATCATTCATTTTCATTATTATCACATGTTAGTGTGACTTATCCTATGTGTCCTCCTCTCATGTTGGAGGGTCATCTCATATGGGTTAGGTTTAGGGTTAGAATTAGGGTTTCATATGTGTCATGCACTAGGGTTACTCAGCACCCTATATGTACCCTTTTTCTATTCATTTATGAGCATGCCAAGACACTCCGTTGTCTTTCCTCTATACAAGCTTTGTTTCTGTTGAGCAAGTTCTTCCATTACTGATCATTTTTTCCTTGTTATCGCTGGCGCTTTCACGATTCTATTGGAGTGCAACTACTTCATGGTGCCTCATTTCCGATTCGATTCTCACAAACTATTTTCATGGTATCAGAGCTGAGATCGGGTAAACGTGCTCTTGATTTGTTTTTTGTTGCTATTACTCTTACTTGGTTTCATTATTTTACTCTGCATGCAAGTCTTTTGATCACTATTTTCTAGAAATTATCTTGCTAATATCTCTAACAAGATTTCTCGGAAAGTTTTTGTGTTTTTTCTCTTGTGCATGTGTAGTTTTTTTTTTCAAAATACCTTGAGAAATCAGGTTTTTTAAACTACTTTTTTGTTGGATGTATCAAAATCCAAAATAGAGATTCCTTTCATTTTTTTATATTTTTTATTAAGGGCAAACAGTTTTGAAGGGACTATACCCTGTATACAAAAGGGCTCAAAAGCCAGATAGTAAAGGTGAGAGAAACAGCCCAGAGAAGGGTAAAACTGCCAACCAAAGAGGGCTCAGCAGCCAAATATGACAATATAAGTGCAGAAAGGATCCAAACGTACAATGATCCAAAAAGAAGCAAAAAAGATCAAAAATTAACCAAAAGAGAAATAGTATATAAAACTCCGCCAAAAAACAGTGCCAGAACCACCAGATAACAGTAACTTCACAGCTAAAAAACACCATCACAGCAACCCGTTACTTGATAGCCCTGTCAATCTTAGTCTTGATAGCCTGCAGCGACATGAAGAAGGCAATGGCAGTGGCCTGAGAGGAGTCTTTCATATCCGCCTGAGCAATTGCAATATCCCTTTTTTCTCTCTGGTTTTTGCAGGATTTTCATGTTATCTGTGGTTGCAGGATCCTTGAGTTCTTCAGTCGTGGTTTCTCATCAACGAAATGCTATCCCTCTGGCCATTTTTGGACTGTTCAAACTGCCATCACTGTTCATTCACGCGTGGCCTACATTTTTTCTTCATTTCAAGCATTTTTGGACTGTTCCAACATTTTCTTGGACCTTCTAGGCATTTTTTTTATTGTTCAGGCATTTTTTTGACTGTTCAAGAATTTTTTGGACTTTTCATGCGTTTTCATCACATCTACCACGTTTTTTGCTTCACAAGCATTTTTAATCACATTTTCCACATTTTTTTTTCTTCACAGGGTTGTAAATTACATCTGCCACGTTTTTTTGTCCTCCTAAAACAAAAATGTCCTGGCAGAAGCAAAAACGGCCTGTACACTCTCTTGGCGTGGCCTGTACTGCTATTTTTTTTGTGGTTTGTATGCCTGTAGGGTTTCATACATTCGTTCCTCCTTTTGGCACGGCCTTCCTGTAGAATACCTTATAAAAAGGCACAGTTTTTAGTGGTTTTTTCAAGGTACAATATTTTTGGTGAGTTTCATTCCTTTCTTTTTTAAAAACTTACTCAACAAACCGCTGCTTTTTGTAAAATGAGCCATTTTTTTAATTCTTGCTAAATTTTTTTGGTAAAAACAATCAAAATTCTTTTTAGTAAGCTTTCTAAAACATTTCTAACTCTCTTAAGTTTCTAAAACCCATTTAGAAATTTATTTTTAATTAGAAGTTTCTATATATATTTTAAAAAATCTTCATCTAAAAATATTCATTAGATTCGATCTAATTAGATTTAATTAAATTAGATCTATTTTTATTTAATTTCACATTATTTAAACTATATTCCTTTGGCATTATAATTTGGTCTATTGGCTTTGTGTATTTTTAACCTTTCGTCGAGTGCCGAAGACAAAGGGTGAGGTCCAGGATTGGCAGGTGGCTAATCCCCCCTCACAATACAAACAAACCCTATCTCAAATTCCACGATGTTTCCAACGAGCATACATACAACACCCTTTGCATGCATTTCAGGTGCTTTTTTAATCCATTTGTAGGCTTATTGGCTTTTTCTCATCAAATTGCGGGAATTGATTTTTGCTATAACTTTTGACTCGTTGCTTAGTTTTAAGAACTTCTATAGTAAAAGTTGCATGTTTTTTCTCACTCTAGATGATGGGATCATTAGTTTTGTAAATGCACTAATTTTATAAAGTGCCACATTCTGGGGGGGTGTCTTTGTATTTCTTAATTCAGCTCATTTTTTTTTAGCTTTGTTCTATTCCTTTTTTTTGTGGACTTGTGAGCACATCCGCCACAGTCTTACAACAAAGGGATTCTTTCATGTGACATGAGATGCTTTTTCTCACCACCAGGGTTGGGTTTCAACTCCTTTCTATTTTTTTGCTTGTACTTGTTTATGGTGTTCCTTTTTTGTTGCACTCCACAAAACACTGTTGTGGTCTCCTCTCTTGCGCGTTATTACTCTAATTGCAAGATGAGTTACCAAGTTTTTCAAACCACACGTACAGGACCCAATTGTAATCAATACACTAAACTATAAAGTGCCGAAAGCAGGGGGTTGTTATTGTCCTGGGTGGTGGTGTTTCTTTTCTACATTTCTTTCTCTCTCTCTCACTATGGATGCACTTTCAATTCCTTTGATTACATCATTCAAATTTTTCGAATAGAGATCGAAAATAATAATGAAAATAATGGGTAAAGGGTTATATCACATCACCATGGGAACTGAGACTGAACCAGACGACAAACCTAAAAAATCTAAGTGGTTAAACTGTAGTGATGAAGCTTTAGGTCTTATTTGCATGTTCATTTCTCCTGACTTTCTCTTCCACATTAAGGCATCTGAAATACCTACATCTACATGGAAAATGCTGGATGTAAGTTTTAGACAACTAGATGACATGAGAGTGCATGAGTTAGAAAATGAACTACTAGGGTTAAATCCTAGTGACTTTGAAAACCTACAAGGCTTCTTCTAGAAATTTGTCCACATTAGATTATTGTTAAAAGGATATCAAGTAGAAAAGAAATATTCTCAACTGATCTTGTCGATTCTCTCTAAACTAGGTCTCGAATACTCTGTCTTCATGTCAAATTTCTACGCTACAAAAGCTGCTTTGGGTGATACTTGGACTATGCCCTCCTTTGACTTATTTTTGTCCCAACTCATTCGAGAACATGACAAACTCATTCAAATGGGGTCTCTCAAGTCCAAGTCACATGCCCTTGTAACAAGTACTAACAAGGGAAAGAATACTAAAAATAAAAAAGAAACTAAGGATCAACCTAAGAAAGAAACCAAGATCAAACCTAAAAATGACACAAACACTTCGACTTCTGAGCCTAGAGTGCATAACAGCAAGTATTTGTGTTCCTATTGCAAGAAGACTGGTCACGATGAGCAACACTGTTTTAAGAAATAGATTGATCACTTATCTCATTTACTTGAGAAAAATAAAATAAGTGTTCCAGAATCAATAAAATAAAGTGCTCTGAAGGCCGAGTCTTCTGCTGCAAAAGGTGCTAGAAATGATAAAAAGAAAGGAAAGGCCCTTGTAGCCAATGTTACTCCTTCATCGACATTAATTATAGATTCCGGTGCCTCGCACCACATGGGTTCTTTGCATGTTTATTTTTCCAACATCGAACCTTGTGGAATGTCCCAAATCACGATGGGTAATGACATGAAAGTGTAAGTTTCCAGTAGTGGATTGGTAGAGATGGATGGGAGAAAATTTAACCAAGTATTGAGTGTTCCTAATCTCCCTACCAATCTTCTATCAGTTTACCAAATTACTCACCTTGGTGAAGGAATGTGAGTGGAATTTGGTCCTAACTCGGTGATTATTTGTGAGCTTAACAGTGACACTACAGTGGCTGAGGGAAAGGCAGATCACCGTTCACAGTTGTACACCTTCTCCCACTTTACTTCTGATTCTACGTCCACTGCCTTGCTCACTTATGCAAATGAGGTTAGTAAGCTATGGCATGAGTGTTTTGGACATCTAAATTATTAATATCTTGAACAATTGAGTCAAAATGAAATGGTCAATGGGTTGCCTCGCGTCAAGTTTTCTAAAGGTCTTTGTGAGGGTTGTACCCTTGGAAAGCATCTTGAAAAGAACTTTGACAAAGAAAAAACCTGGAGAGCCACTCGTCCCTTGGATCTTGTTCAAAGTGATGTTTCTGGTCCATTTCCTTCTCCTTTGTTTACTAGAGCTCTTTATGTTCTAACCTTCATTGATGACTATTCGTGATATACTTGGGTATATTTTCTTAATCTTAAGACTGAAGTCTTTGAACATTTTCAGGACTTTAAGGCTCTTGCTGAGAAACATGCAGAATGGTCTATCAAGGTTCTCCGAACCAACAATGGAGGTGAATATGTAAACAATAGGTTCATGGATTTCTGTACTTCTAAAGGGATCTCTTTGCAACATATAGTTGATTATATCCCTTAGCAGAATGAAGTTGCAGAAAGAAAGAACCATACTCTGAAGGAGATGGCCACTTGTATGATTCACTCGAAGTCTCTTCCTCCGTAGTATTGGGCCGAAGCAATGAATTGTGCAAATTACATTCAGAACCATGTTCCACACAAGGCAGTAAGAGGGATGACACCCTTTGAAGCCTGGTTTGGACACAAGCCTGATGTTGAGACACTTTTGAGTCTTCAGATCCAAGGCTATGGCTTAGATTCCCAAGAAGAAACGTAAGGCCTTAGAACCACAATCCAAACCTTGTATCTTTGTAGGGTATCCTGATGGCATGAAGGGATATCAATTGATGAATTATAATTCTCATGAGCTATATATTGAGAGAAGTGTTAATTTTGATGAGTCTTCTTTGACGTCTACTTCTCCACCTATTGAGGTTCTTCAGCTCGCTGATTTGGATTCTGACTCATCAGATGATGATACTGTTGAGTGTGCTCCTCTTCTAGATCCTCCCAACCATTAGACCTTTGAGTCTTTTGATTCTGACAGTAGTGATGATGAGGACTATGTCCCTTCTCACTCAAGTGAAGAATCTTCTGACTCTGAGCCTAATCCTCCTTGTCCCCCTTAGGCCAGGAAAAATTTGATAAGTGCTAGAGATTTAGTTGGAGATACTTCGGATATGAGATGTACTCGCTTAGATTTCATTGGACCCCACTCTTTCTTTTCCTCTGCTTTTGATCCATAGTCTTTCTGGGAGGCTTCTGGTATTCTTGAGTGGGATTCTACCATGGATGAGGAGTATTCCTCTCTCATGAAGAACGATACTTAGGATCTCACCACTCTTCCAAAAGGAAGAAAAATCATTCGGTGTAAGTGGGTGTTCTAGAAAAAGTATGGAGTGGATGGAGACGTTAAAAATTTTAAAGTGCAATTAGTAGCTAAGGGTTTCTCCTAGATAGCTAGGGCTGATTATTCAAAAACCTTTTCTCTGGTTACGAAGATGACTTCTATTCGACTGACCCTAGCCATTGCCACAGCAAACAAATGGAAAGTCCATCAAATGGACGTTAAGAGTTCCTTCCTTCATGGTGACCTAGAGGAAGAGATCTATATGAAACAACCTCTAGGTTATCTCCAAGATTCCTCCCTTGTTTATAAGTTAAAGAAGTCTCTTTATGGCCTTAAACAAGCCCCTTGGGCTTGGTATGCCAAGATGGACCCCTTCTTACTTACATCAGGGTTTACTAGGTGTCACTCTGATCCAAATGTTTATATTCTACAGCAAGATGACTCCATACTCATTCTTGTTCTCTATGTTGATGACTTGTTGATCACAGATAGCTCTTCCTCTATTATTGATTCTGTGAAGATCGCCTTAGCCAACAAGTTTTCCATGACTGAATTAGGTCTAGTTCATTACTTCCTTAGGATCCATATTTCACAATCTAACTTGAGAATCTTGATTTCGTAACCTAAGTATGCTCTTGATTTGCTAGATCGGTTTCAGATGTCTGATTGCAAGTCTTCTCCTACTCATTTTCTTTCTAGGGTTAAGTTGGTTTCAGATTGCTCTACTCCCTTGGTTGATGGTACTCTTTATCGACAATTAGTGGGGAGCTTGATCTACTTGACTCACACTCGACTGGATTTATCATATGTTGTTGGGATCATGTCCAGATTCATGTAGAAGCCACATGAGCTGCATTGGAAAGAAACTAAATGGATCCTTCATTATGTTTGTGGCACTTATGCTGATGACATACACTATCATGGAGGGGTTGATATTGACTTGATTGGATTCACAGATTCTAATTGGCCCGGTGACTTAGATCATCATAAATATAATTCTGGCTACAATTTCTCCCTTGGTTTGGGTCATATTAGTTGGTCTAGAAAGAAGCAGAATGCAATTGTGATATCATCTACAGAGGTAAAATACAGAGGAGTAGTTAATGCTACCACAGAAGCTATTTGGCTACAGGGTATTCTGACAGAGTTTGGCATCCACTTTCGGTGGCCTACCATTATCTACTGTGATAACACAAGCCTTATCTCTATTTGTAGAAATCTAGTTCAGAATCAACAGATGAAGCACATTGAGATCCATATGCACTTCATACGGGAGCTTATTCATGATGGTATCGTCAACATTCAGTACATTCAGACAGCTGATCAGATTACAGACTTATTCACCAAGCCTTTCATTGAGATGAAGTTTCTTCACTTATGGTCTCTTCTTGGTGTGAGGTCTTCTGTAACTGCCCATCTTCTTAGGGCTATTTAGTCCTTCTTTTCTTCTTCTTCTAGGAAGATTGTGTTTGTATATGGGTACCTTATCAGGCCTTTATTTTCTGGGCCCTATTGGCACATCTTTCTTAGTTGTTTAGGAGTGTCTTTCTCTTCCATCTGACTCATCACAGCCTCTACCCTAGCTTTGATGAAGGGGGGGTGTTAGTGTGAGTTATCCTATGTGTCCTCCTCTCATGTTGGAGGGACATCTCACATGGGTTAGGTTTAGGGTTAGAATTAGGGTTTCATATGTGTCATGCACTAGGGTTACTCAACACCCTAAATGTACCCCTTTTCTATTCATTTATGATCATGCCAAGACACTCCTCTGTATTTCCTCTATGCAAGATTTGTTTCTGTTGAGCAAGTTCTTCCATTACTGATCATTTTTTCCTTGCTATCGCTGGAGATTTCATGATTCCATTAGAGTGCAACTACTTCATGGTGCCTCATTTCTGATTTGATTCTCACAAAATCTTTTAATCACCTAACACCTATCATCCTTCATTTAACCCTCAAGGACCTCTTGTAGCCATTTTCACCTTCTTCACACAGCTGTATCAAACCTTGATCTTGCATGTATAGTTCTTCACTTGACCTCATCATTATAAATATGAAAATTAACCATCCTTAAGATATTTAAGTGTAGATCATGAAGAGATGAACATACTTTTATCTTGAACTTAATTTCTTCAACCATATAAGAACATAAATATTTCATGCTTCTCTTAAACTCTCTCCTAAGACAGACCTCAAGTAACCATGTAAAGGCCTGAAACCATACTCATCAACAAAGAGACTTACCTTTTTTACACTTCACATATCTATATATGTTGTGTGCTCCTCCATGATTCTTCTTAGATCCATAACTACTCTAGGGACATTATAAGCATGCATCAAAGAAAAATAATCCATTATGTAGACTCATCCAACTTTAAAACAATGATACAACTCTCTTTGTGTCTCTACAGACCTAGGTACACTTCACACTATCTCCATGAAGCAAACACACTTGACATACATCACATTTGCATCATTATAGTACCTCAAACATACTCATGAAAAACTAAACACCTTTATAACATGATATACATACCCTGACACCTTGTAGACACACCTGCAACATCAGACTACCAATCCTACATGCTACCCCTTCTCGCAATGATTCATATGAGTGGTAATGTTTTTAACAAGCATATTAGAGACATCCATCTTCATAATGGAACTAGAAGAATGACTTGAAGAGGTCCCAAGCCCTATTTTACACAAAAAACTCACCTTTTCCATATTGCTTCTGATCTGCACTTTGAGAATCTTCTTTTCTTACTTCCATATCTAGTTTTGGTGGAACTCTATTGTTTAATTTTGGCTCCCATGACCTATTTTTCCTTTTATAATGCATTTTAGGATCCTGAAAAACTCCTATTTTATCTTGTAGGATCATAAAAATCCTTAAAAACATGTCCAACCTTTTTGTAATTGAAGCACATAACTCTACTCCTGCTCTTGTAACCTTCATTACCCCAATTTTGACTTGAAGGTTCATATAAACAGTACCTAGCAGTATGAAATTTCTCATGATAGTTGCAGCATATTACATTCTTTGATAACTTAGTCCTACTATCCCTCTATGGATTCTTATATTTGATAAAACTTCTAAATTCCTTAGCCTTATGTACAAAACCATTACATTGAAACAATAACCATTAAATTATTTTTCATACCTTGAAGCATCAGGCTGCCTAATGAAATTTGTCTTGACATTGTATTTGGAACTTCTCTCCTTTTGCTCTTATTTGATGTTTAGACCTTTAATCTCCTTTTTTTATAACAATTTCTTCTTACATAACCTCTTTTCCTTTGAGGTATTCTTTAAACCCCAAACCTGTCTCATCACTTGCAGATTTATGATTTCTCAAGATGTCATCAAGATTATTGGTGTTTTTCTTAAGCTTTTGGAATGATTTATCCCTGCTAACTATATCAGATAACTCTACCTTAATAATGATCACTTATTCTTCCTTAGATTGTAATTTTAGAGTCATGGAGCTCACCTTTATCTCTATTATTTTCACTATCTCATCAAGATTCTCTATTATTTTTAATATGTTTCAATTCATATTAGACACATACCAATTCAGTATCAAGATCATATTATTCTTCTTCAAATTCCCTACAATAATCTGTTATGAAATCACCCAATAATGTGAATCCATCAATTTTGGACCTCAAGGCATCCTTGGTCATGAACAAGACCTCATCTCCCACATATTCATGCTCTGAGTCATATTCAAAATATGAAACATCATCACTTGATCCGGAGGATTTTTGGGTGTTGGAAATTTTCCTAAACCTCCCTAAAGCATGACCACAGTAGAGAATTATGAGACCTTTCTGACGGTATGCATAACTCTATGAATGGATTCCGGATGGAGAAGTTATCGTTGGTCAAAGATTGGGTTTGTAAATTGGTCAAAGATATTCAACTAGTGAATGACATGTTGACACATGGAAAAAATTAGAAAAGGTTTAAAATTTTGTGTTTGATCGCGTTTGGTATTCGACACAAAAAAAATTGGTGGGCCTCACTATTTGCTAGATGGGGACCCTCAGCTAGGTTCGGCACACTCTTTTGTAGGAGGGGTACCTTTGCTGCCTTTTATTCATATTGTCATTATCACAATTTTTATCATATATGCCACTATTTTCTTTCATCTCTTACATGTGGGATTATTGCGAGGTGGAATTATTATGCAAGATGTAATATTGCATTAGACAGAGTTTATAGGCAAAATCGGTGAGCTGTCACATCACTCCCACAATATTTGGAGCCAACTCATTGATTGAACAGACTAGCCAAATTATTATCGCCATTCAAAATAACTCTACCAACTTGGATTAATTCAATGTCACCAGATCAATAAATTTATCTACATCCAAACCAACTAACTTGGTGGTCTATGCGGCGGGGTTACTATTTGGTAGGATTACATATATCTTGGGAGGTGCATACGGGCTCAAACAACTTTTAATATCAAGCCTTAACAACATTCGCCACAAACATACCAATGTGGCCAAAAAAACCCACCATCCATTCAAAATTGGAGTAAAATTATCTCCAAATGTGGCCTAAGCCACAAAAAAATAAGGGGGATGAATCATATTAAAAGGATTTAACCAAACATTATCTCGTGAATGTGGGATAATATTACCACATAAAAAAAATGATTTATTTGGAAATTAAATGCACTCCCCAAGAAGTGGAACACGTGACATGTGGAAAAATACTAAGTGACCTTACCAACCCACCACTTTTTATGAAGAGATTCAAATCCTTGGATTCCTTAATGACATATACTTTAGAATCAAATTTAGGAGTAAGAGACCTCAATACCTTTTGTACCACAACTTCTTCCTTCACTTCTTCACCTAATCCTTTCATGGTATTGACAACCTTGTCGAATCTAAGTAAGTATGCACCAATATACACTTCATCACTCATATTTACCCCTTCAAACTAATTTCTAAATTTTTGAAGCTTAGTTATTCTTACCTTAGAATATCCTTCATAAAGGACCTGAAGCTTCTCCCACATTTTTTTTACTGATGTGCAATGCATGACCTTCAAAATTTTAGGTTTAGATAGATCAGACATGATTTCATTCATAGCTTTAGGGTTGTCACTACTAGTCTTTCTGTCTGCATAACTTGTTGGGGGAGTTGCATAACCATCCAACATAGATTTCAAAATATCAAACCCTAAGGACATAATTTGAGTCCTTGTCCTTAGACTCCAAAAATCATAGTTTATCCAATCAAACAAAGGTGCCTTGCATGAAGATGTGCCACTATGTTGAATTACCAGTTTAGTGCTTCATAGGATCTCCTTTCAAGTGATTAAACTTATCCAAAAGAACCTACTATGATACCAAATGCTGGAATCACAATGGACTAGCGGTGAATTATTCCTTTAAAACCCTTAAACAATTCAAATTAACTTGCATACAAATTTAACATTCAATCATGCATTAATTTGATCTTAACAATATGTAACAACCATCCACAAGAGCACAACCAAGAAATAGTACACAAGAGCACTAGAAATAAGTGGGAAACCCTCAAGGGGACGAAAACCCATTGAAAATTTGATTATATTACTTAAATAAAAATAATTTATTGACGCACCAATTTCACAAGGAGCACTAACCCCTAATTTAGGAGAGCACCAATCCTACAAGGAACACCAATCCCCCAGTTCTTTGAGGCACCAACCCCACAAGGAGGATACAACCCCTTAAGGTGATAAAGCACCAACTCAACCACCTTTAAATGAATATCTTTGATGTATTGTTTCTACCACAACTTATGAGATCAAAAATTTAGCTCACACACCTTTAAACCCTTTTCAAATTCACTTTATCCTAACTCACTCAAAATTGATCTGCCATGGACTAATTTAAACATAAACCCTTACACACTAGCTATTCAAACACTCTTCAGACATTTACGCACACTTTCATCTCTATCTTTATGCCTTGATTAACCTCTTGCACTCTCTAACCTAGCTCACATTTCCCCCTCTATTTCAACTAGTGTAAAAAATAAACTACAACATGAAATTTTATATAAGACTCAACTCAAAAACCATAACATAGGTCAGTCATGACCCAAGATTTCAGTGATATAAAGTCAAAATATAACTAAAATCATCATATAAAGTCAACATACATGGAACCATATAGGTCGGAAATGCACCTAGACATTCAAGACTAGCTCTCAATTAGGCCCAAAACAGGGCTAAAACCTTCTCATAGTCGAGCACTCTACAGATCACTTCAAGTAATTCATCCTAATAAATATTTTACATGCCTCTAAAAAATAGACACATGTAAATCTCATATCCTATCAACAATCATGGACCCATATAGCTTAAAGAAATCTGCACCTAGATCATTCAAGTAGCTCTCACTAGCATCACCAAAAAGGCCTAAAACTACCCATCAACGAGCACTTCCAAGACCTTCAAGTACTTCACTAATTTTTCAAGACTTAGAAGGCTTAAAATATGTACACCAATACCCTTATAACATCATCCAATGATCAAGACAATGCTTTGCACTAATCATTCTTACATTTAGATCATCACTACCAAGTAGGATTGTTTCCTACTCAAAACTAACACTTTGAGGAACCAATCTTCAACTATGTAGATCAAGATCACACAAGAATAAATCAAATATGCCATCTTCAACAAACTAAACTTCCAATGGAAAGTAACTAATCTTTAGACCACATCCATACATGATAGACCTCATGAATCATTTAGGTCAAAACAAACCAATACCTCTTTTCCTCTTCAATTTAATAGGAACTGCCCAGAAAGTAGTTTTGGAATCTCGGTTGGTTTTCACTCTCAAATTGACACATTAAAGACCTATATAATGCCAAAACATGGGTCTTCTTCATCCATCTTCTCACCAAAGTAATCTTGTCCTCAACCAGTCAAACTAGGTCAAATTGTGACCTCAACCATGACCACCTGCAGTGCACTTTTAAAGCTCTAACAAAACATGAAACATGTCACATGAGATTTCAAAAAAAACACCTCCAAGTCCATTAAAATCCATCAAAAAGCTCACAAGTGCTCAAGCCCTTCCATTTTCCAAGCACTGCTAAAACTGCCCTTTTAGGCCTAAAAAACTAGTCTTCAAAGATAAGGCACACGTTTCCAATTTAGGACCTCAAACATGACCATTAAACTCATCATGGACATGTTATTAAAAGTCCTAGGATTTCATAAATGGGGATTTATTCAATATGTTCAATGGACATCTTTTGCACAAACTGAAAATCTTCAGAAATAATCCTTTTTTGAGTGGGGCACTACATACTGTCACAATCTCTAAAATACCTCATTGAAAATATAGTAGGAGTCCTATACAACATACCAATCATTCATATTTTCAAAATCAATCCATTATGGGAGCTCATAACCATGAATATATTTTCCATTGCTAGCATAACTTAAGGTTTATAAGGCCATACAAAGTGACTTACCTTCTTAACAATCGTTCATAAATATTTGGGCCTCATTTAACCTAATTCCAAATATAATATATTATTAAATCCATGATCCAAAACATCCCTGAAAGGATGATATCCCAATGAAAACCTTACACATGTGCCAACCATGAGCATGTCTCTCACTTCAAGCTGGAAAACATGCTTTCTAGAACCTTGTTTTGGTCTAAACATCATAACTTACCAAATATCTCATCATGGAAACCTTAAATTTTAATCACACCTCTATGAAACCCTTTTTCATCATATCCAAGCATCATTTTTCCACATGTAGGTCTCAGCATCTTCTCAACCACCATTGAATTGCATGACTAGGCCTTAGGGTTTTACATGATGTAGGCCATAACAAAGTGAAATAACACTATAACCATGCTATGAAACCTATGAAAAAATATTCTAAATGATGAAAAACATACCTTCCTGAGTGTTTTAAAACATTTCACACATCTTCAAGTGAATATCATGCCTCATTAGTCCTTCACACAATAGGATCAGGTCTAGTTTGGATATATACCAAGTAGGAAAACACCATGAATCTGCTTCCAATATCTCCAAAAGGCCTAACACACTTGAGAAAATATGTATCACACCCTTGGATGCCTCCATGAGCTCTCATGCCCCTGAAACTCACTGTCATGCTCCATTTGGTCTCCAAGCACCTAGACTAGGTCTAGATGTGCACATGCAACTGAGTCTTCCACCTTGAAACCATCATATAGACCTGTATGAGCTATTTTAAACACTCTTATCATGGTATCCATGACTTGAAAATGATTGTTAAGCCACTATGAAAATTATTTCTCCATGTACCATCACCTAGGCTAGCTAGGTCACCTGTTTAGGCCTACGAGGCCAAGCCATTCTTATTATGTCCACTCATGCAATCATGTTACACCCTAATTGATCATGTCATCATCATTACAAGTATCCTATAACACTCCTAGATTATCCTCTTTATAATTAATGATATTTTACATTGATGACAACACTCTATCTCACTCATGCCAACACTATGATACGCTTCAATAAAAAGGGACATGCAAGCTCCCAATGCTTGATGAACTATCACATATCCCCTTTCGATAATATCAACTTTTTAACTACCATATATATAATCTTTGTGGAAATACTGGTCAACCCTAATTGTTTTGGTACATGCCTCCTAATCTCTTAGATTTGGATGATGATGAGACTAATGAAGTCACGCTTATAATCAACACTTCTGATCTTCCAAAGCTTATCATATCCCAGCTGCCTCCTTCTTTGTAGCCTCACAAGAAGGATACTTCCATCCATGTTGTTGACTAGGTGGAAATACTCAAGTAAAATCCATGCACAAAATTTTTAGGTGGGCATGATGAATGCATGAAGGGGCACGTGAGAAAGGGGTTAGAACAATGCATGGGAGGTTCAAACCTAGGAGGAAAAAGTTCGAGACTTAGCCGATTTTGCAGACTACGGGTTGAAAGTAGAAAAGTGGGATGGAGTGTTGACTAAGAAAAGGATAAAAGCATAATGAATTGGTTGCCAAGAAAAGGATATTTTGGAGAATGGACATGTAGATCAAGAAAACACATGAATGTTATTAATAGGTTTAAAGTAAGTCTTATTTATAGGATAGTCTATTATTAGCTATTTTGAAAAAGCATGCATATAGTCTATTTTTAGGCATGCCTATTATTAGAAGAGTGCATGGGAAGTGAAGGGAAAGTACCCACCCATATATATATATATATATATATATATATATATATATTGTACGCCATTATTTTGGCACTCGTTATTATGTCTGAGTTCTGAGAGTCTTGTTACGCAATTATGGTCTAGGGTTATGATGTTTGTGTATGCTCTAGTGCCTCAGTGTAGTGCTGTATTCAGTTTATATTATTTAATAATTTAATCTAATTGATTATGGAGAATGAATTATGATCATTGACATGTATAAATATGGTGAATTCATGGTGCATTCGATATTGATTGTGATCTGATCTGTTATGTTTCCTCATTACACGTGTTTCCAAGTAAATGTATGAATTGGTCTAATGTGTTGAATGAATGTTTGATTGAATACCATTATGGATATGTATGCTAACATATTGACAAGAAAACAAAAAGGAGAGACCTGGTACGTGCGTACACTTCGGGTGAGCGTTCAGTGTTGACTGAATGAGGTGTCGTCGCGCATAACATTCTAGTGAAAACAAAGGATACACTTATTTTCATCTCACATACTTCGCAGCCCCCACGAGATCACATGGTCTGAATATATACCATAGTTGATTCTTGTATGGTGGATTATTCCACATAAATTTATGATGATGGTTACACTTTAGATAACCCTTACCTATCTAGCTATTCCCATATTTGTGATTGATAATTCTTGTGTTACCAAGAAACCCTTCCTAATTTTTTTTCTCATAACGTGAATTTCATCCTAATACAAGATGAAAATTCAAATGTAGTTGATAATTCATCCCACCTAGTTCCTTAGCCTTAGATTACTTCACTAACTATACCTCCACATACTACCATTGACCTAGAACACCCATTTTCAAGTACAAAAACGAATGATCCAGTTGTTGGCTTTGAATATGAAGTTGATGACCTCATGGGTGATGATCCTACCTATTATGCCTTGATTAATGAGAAATATATTACTCCATTAGCACTATCTTCACCCATTACATTAGAACCCATATCAGATACTCTTGTTATCCCTCTGCAACATATGAGACCTCTCCCTCTACCTCTTGCTCTTATGGCTCCTTAGTCCTCTATAACAAATTTGTATTGCACATGGAATGAGACTATAGGGCATGCTTTTTTTTGCTGTAGAGCATACTGATGCCACATGAAGAAGCTTGAATTTGAGTTAAAATACAAACAAGAAAAAAATTCTACATAACATTCTGCTTCATCTCCCTTATTTTTATCTCATCATAGGTATTACACACACACTGACACTGACTATCGGGTTATGCATAGTAAGAGTCCCATTCTTGAAACTTCTTCTTGAAACCAAAAGCATGGAGTCGATTCCTCTCAAACCTGACCACCTTCCCCTAGACCAACTAGACCATAATCTACTTATGGACCACCACCCTACATTGATCCTCATCCCACTATGGATGTTGTTTAGTGTGACATTATCACTTGGCTAGAGGATCGGATTGATGACACCTTATTCACCATAATATCTGAAGTCCATTGATGATTCAATATTAAACAACATACCATAAAGGACCTCATAACTAGTGTTATAAGTCACATCTTGAAGGAAATTGACAACATCATTACTAATACATTGCGATATTTTTCCTCTCATGGCTTGTTATCGATATTTCATTGATTACATATTATTCTCATTTTTTGGCCTTAACCCTTACCTTTGTTTGGGCTCTTAGACCCAACTTGGGTTTTTTACACAACACCTTTTTTTTTCATTTGGGATCTCCCCCCTTGGGTTTTTCACCTTATCTCCAATATCTTGTTACATCCTTACTTTGGTTATTTTCTCCACTAAGATTTATCATGATGTATTCCTTGGTTTCTCCTACCATTAGAGTTCCTAGGTCCAAATTGCACCTATTTAATCTTTGAATTTCCTTGGTATTTATTATTAGATCGTTGTGGTATTCTATGAATCCTTGATTAGTTATACAACCTTGCTCAAATTTATATACCTGATCACGCCATGACATCATACCATTAGATGTCTTGGACTTGTTCTACCTCTTAGATTTTTCACATCACATGGGTTGGACTATCCTACCGATCCCACTCTCACTAGATTTATTTATCTAACCACATTATCATTTTTCCTAAGTACAATGGTAATATTACATACATACATGAGGAAAGTAGGAAAATGATGATAAAATCAACATACACACAACTAAACACAAAACTCCCAAATACCATAAAAACCATCATATATATATATATATATATATATATTCTCTATTATACATCAATAAAATCATACAAAATGGCTCTGGCACATTTATAATATTTCTCAAGCATCCTCACCCCCTGTGGGGGTCTCTGAATGTCTGGGATGATGAGGCCATGCTAGTATCTCTGGTTGGGTGGGCTAGGGGCTCTTTTATAGATCAGGATCCAAAGGCATCTCCCCATGCTCTTTCCAGCTATGTCTCCAATAATGTAATCCACTTCATGGCTCTCTGGGAATCTAATAGGTGAGATTCCTACTCCTAAACCAACATTTCTTATGCCTATAATAAAATTTGTTTCATCGCATCTATACTGCCAATTGTTTCCAATACCCATGCATCCCTATATCTTCGTAGTCTATGGGATTCCTCTCCCACCAGATGAAATGGGCTCATTGAATCTCTGGATGATGGTAGTATTGGATCCATTATAACTGCAGTATCCTAGATATCAAACACTAGATCTAGGATCTCATGGTGAGAACTCTCTATCATGGAGTTCTACTCCTCCACCACCCACTCTGTAAAATAAAAATTGACACATATTACTCACAATATCCATATGAAACAAAACCCATTTCTCCAAATTCATATCAATAACATAATATCACACATACCTAGATTACTGAGCCTCTCCATGATGATCTCTCCATATCTATAGATACACAATACCTCCTGCTCATGATGATGATGATGTATCACTCCTATATATTGTACCCACCTATCTCGGGGCACCAATACCATGTCCCCTCTACATTGTGGCATGGGCCTATGTATCAGATGCATGACCATCTAAACCCCAATCGATGTCAAATATTATCATCTTGACCATCGTATCTTATGCTCTTTAAGCCATGGTGTTGGATGCCCTACTACTCATCCTCTAGTGTTATGACCAACTCCTCATATACCCCAATGTTTGGGCCTATATCCGTGGATAATATATCTGATCACTGGTATGAACTACTCACATCTATGATCTATGATGGGCCTCCCCACTGCTTCGATGTTACCTCCAACCATGTGTGCAAACTTCCCATATCTTATATGTTCGAAGTGTTTGTACCCTAACCTTTAATCCTGTAATGTCTTTGACATGACGATCTTGACAAGGTGGAAATGACAGTATCAACACAGGCACCAGTTTCCCAAAATATCTTGGGACCCTACTCACTACACAAGTCTCTAACCAATAAGTGTAGTTCCCTATCACCTCTATGATGGTGTTTAAGTAATTTTCTCTACGCTAGCTAGGCCATTGATCTAGATTCCCTACGTAGGGATGCCATGTAACATCACCTGGACCCACCTTTGCTAGTGGTTGTAATGCTCTAAGTGACCTAAAAACTGTTATCCAAAATTCACCCCTTAAGGTAATTTTGATAACATGCATCAAATTCTTTAGTCCCAAGCAATTATATTGATTCAAGGCAAAAAATCATGTTTTTGGGGTCCCCCCGGGTTCTTTCTAACTCTTCTGTCCAAGAAGAAAACCCAGCAAGTTTTAAAAATGTGAAAAAATTACAAAAACAAGCTCGGGGCAGAAAAAAATCATGAAAAATGGCTAAGTCCCAGTCCTCGCAACAGTCGGGACATGAGGGACATCTGGACGTGAACCGGCCAAAAGGCTGCCAGGTGGTCTGCGTAGCATTTGGGACATCCGGGCAAAAGGGACGCGTGGGACGTAGAAATCCGAATTAGCCGAAAAGTGGAAAAAATTGACTAACTGTTGAAACAGGCAGTTTGGGACATCTGGGTAATTAGTACGCGGAGGACGCAAGTCGGCCGAAAAGACTTAAGGCAGCTCAGAACAGTTGGGCCGAAGGTACGCAAAGTATGTGAACCAGCCGGATCGGCCAAAATGAGAACTTTCGCACTGGGACAGTTGGGACAAAAGTACATGAACCGGCTGAACCGGGTGAATCGAAAGAATTTGTCCCAGACAGTCCGGAAGCAAGCGGGACAAAAGTGTGCGGAGGATGCGAACCGGCCGGTTCGGCCAAATAGAGGAATTTTCATACTGGGACATCTGGGACAAAGGGACGTGAGGGACGCGAAAAGCCAAAGCGGCCGACAGCAAGGAAGAAAAGTCAACGTCTGACCCGTGAAACTTCAAACGGCCATAACTTTTGACTCCGAGCTCCGATTTTTACAAAATTGGACTTTCTGGAACGAGCACGACATCCTCTATGCCACAAAAATTGGATTCATTATTTTTGATGAGGGTAGATATATTTAAATAAGATAATTATATTCGGCTCCAGTCAGTTAATGTTCATTCCCGTCAAATGACAGAAAACGCCTGCCAGACCCAAAATAGCTGACCGCACTCAGAAGGCCATAAATTTTTTCATTTCTCAATGAAATCACACAAATTTGGTACCATTGGAATCGTGGCTCCAATCCCGACACACAGCAATCAATTAATTCCAGATTTGATGAGAGATTGATTGAGATTTTTAACAAAACATGGCTGGGTTCAGAACAGTGTTTTATTTGGTAGCTGGGAGTGCAATTAAGAGGCATGGTCATCATTCTTTCTCTGCTGCAGCACATGGGACAGTATGGGGAGCCTTTTGCAAGTAATATATAATCATTTCACTCAATTTAATGCCTCTTACGGGTGGTTGAAGGACAGATTTCGGGATTTCCATTTTCCCTTCTCTTCCCCTTCTCATTTTTTCTATAAATTGGAGTGTTGGGCTCATTGTAAAGGGGGGGGAGTTATTTGTAGCAAATCTCTGTCAAAATTTCTTTGTGAAGCCAATGTGCTACAGGTCCTTGTAGTGGACTCCTTGCATGGTGATCCAGACCCTTATCTTGTAATAGATTGAACTGTGCATATCATGAAGCAATAAAATACCAGTTTGTGGATGTATCTTACCCTGCTGTGTTTTCTTGCATTCTTCTTGCCCCTTTAATCTTTCTACAAGAATATTGTGTCTATTTTTATGTTCTTGCAGGGATCCATTATCATTGTGTACACTTGGAATATCATTGTAAATGCATTTTTCTAGATTATGGAGAACTGTCATCACCTCTTCTAGTGTGCACTTTGCTTCTGTATTTCACGCATTTGGAGAATACCCCCACACCCTCATTTTCTTGTGTATCACCGCTTTAGTGTAGGCTTTCATTTTGTGCATTCTCTCTCCCTGGTCCGTTTGAAATTTAGATTAGAATAGTTAGCTTATCCTGCATTAGAGTAGATTGTGGCAGGTAGTTTAGGAGCAAGAACCAGCTTTCTCTGGAGGTCTATCTCAAGTAGCAAGTCCCACAACTTGGAGATAGTACCCATGTTATCCAATCACACCATGAGTTCAAGTATATGCACAGGAGTGCTATGATTTGGTGATAACAATTACTAGCCCTTGTGCCAACTAAAGCACTCTCAAGGAATCTCCCACTACTTCCTATGGTGTCCCTATTGTTCAATACATAGGGAACCTCTCGTATATTCTGGCCATTAATAAAATCATTTTTTCCCAAGACCCTTTTTCCTCTACATTGAACCCTTTATAAATCATGAACTAACTACATCCATATGGTGGTGCCCCTGCTAAATAAAACCCCATGATCAATAAAATATCTGCATACCATAATTAGAATCAAGATGGATCCATATACACACTATACATGCCACAAAAATCCCCATAACTACCTTTTTCATATCCAAAATCCATGTATCTTGCACTGCATTGAATTAGACACATAACATGCTCTTGTCATATGTACCACTCCCAGTAGCCCATATGGCTAATTCTCCATGTTTTATAACATCTAATATATAGTTTTAATATATGTGGGTTCCTCCAATTGGTAATCCCAAAATACCATGTACATCCTCTAAGGTAAATTCCATCTCCATGCTCCTCCAATCTTGTCCACCACCGAAAGGTTTTGGACCTAGTCTCACATGTAGATAAGAACATCTGTAGTAAATCTATATCTAATGGTATACTGGGAATATATATGATGATCCTAAATCCCCAACCCTATAATTGGCTTACCTTTCCCTATGTCAATACAAAACCCCTCACACACTTCCATGATACATCTACACTCTGCCATAGGTGGATCCTATCCTCTACCTACATCCAAAAAAATACAAAAAGAAAACAGTAGAACTCAGCAATATAAATTTGTAAATAGAAATCAAAACATACAACCTATACCAACAAATTTCTTATGCCATCGGACCCCTATCTAGATTCCATTGGCAATTAGAAAAACTTCCCTTATTCTATCAGCCCTGGGTTCCAAATTTCCAACCATCCTGATTTCATCGGCCCTCCTATTGCAAAGGGTCTAATGGAATCTGGCCAAAAAGTGGCCACAAATTTCAAATTTTGGCTTTGAAAATATGATAAAATGACAAAATAAAAATCAGATCCCTCCCAAACCCACTTGCATTATTTCCTAACCTACCCGATGACACAAGTTTGAACAAAAATCATGGGCTAATGAATTTGAAAAATCAGCAAGAACAAATAACACCTAATCTACTCAACAAAATTAAATGCAATGAATTACCAATGGTTACACCTGACCACATGCTCCACCTTTTTTTCCTCAATTACCACCTCATAATCATGCCATGTTGTTGAAATACACCCAAATTTAGAATTCTAGAGCTCATTTTTACCAGTTTTTAAAAAAATTAATAAGTAAATAAAAACTAAAATCAATTATAAAACTCAATTTTCTATTCAAATTCGGTCGTGATCAACCTAAATATTCAAATAACCATCATTTTTCTCTCAAACTATACAACATGTGTTGTCTGTTACATTTTGACCATAATCTCATGTCTTTTTTATCTATTACATGCATACTTTTATTGATATTCAATTTTCACTTATTTTTGACACCAGATCATCATACAATATCTATGACATCAAAACATCTTGACACCATGACATGACATTGTTGGACATGTGTCATTGGTGTTATCATTGATGTCAAGTAATGTTGATGTCAAAGGGTTTCTTGGTGTGCATAGGAGAGTGCATGATGTTTTCGTTGATGTCAAATAAGGTGAAATGAGTGAAGGTTGATTGGTAGTGTCCTATATTGGTGGCATGGTGTGTTGCATTGTTAAATTAACATAGTGTCTAAGAGTGTATGCATATTCTTGATACATGGTTTAAGAAGGAAAGGTATAGTGAGTGTGCTCTATAGGTTTTATGAGGTTTATAGAGAATCTAACATGACCATATAGATGTGTCAAAGGTGTCAATGAGTTTGTAAAATGGAGAACATGTCAGTTTACATGATATATGTGGTCATACTAGCCATTCTAGGCCTAGTCTGAGACCTAGTGCAAGTATGGCATGAGGTATAAAGAAAACCAGGCCAAGGAAAGTCATTATGAACATGTGAGGACTGTTATTACGTTTCATATCAGGTGTGGAAGGTTTGTATTTTCATGGTTTAGGTTTATAGTGCATGTTTAAGGTCCTATTGAAGCAAGACATAAAAGACAAGGCAAGAAAGCATGGTAAAATAAAGATGTAAGATGAGTTTCATAGGTAACTGAACATGGATGAGAATTGGAAATCATGAAGGAGGTCGTCCCATATGTGTATGAAACGTATCAGGTCAAAATTCAAAGAAGGATGCATGAAAAATTGTTTTGATCTTTATCGAGCTCTCAAAATAGTCATTCCCAGCTCAATGGTCAAGTTTGAATGCTCACCCACACATGTGTACTCTACATGGGGATCCAATATTTTTTTAGATGCTAGGTCATGAAGCTAATAAGTTTTTCCGATTGGAATGTGTTCATTTAGTTATCTGACTTTTAACAACCATTTTAAAGAAGCCAAGTCGGTTTAAACCATCCTAAAACCCTAGTCTTATAGTGATGGAGAAAAATGAATATTTTGGCCATGTTATGAATTAGGAAGGCTAGTATGAAGGTTCAGGTTTATAGAGGATTCATCATATCTCATGTTGGTGGAATTTAAAGGTTCCAGGTGTGATGAGAAGCTATAGAAAAACCTCTATTTTGTGAATATTTATAGGTACAAGTATGAGTTACAAGTTTCATGATGAAATAAAAAATTATTCCTATATCTTGGGATATGTGTTATGTTCTCATGAAATTTTTTGGATATGTTTTGTGTAAGAAATTGGGAAATACTTCTTCCAAGTTGACCTACCACTAATTGCCTAACAAGGTAAAAACCAGTCATGAAGGTCTAAGAGGTGTTTGATATAAATGTATGGTGTAGTAATTTATTTGAGCATGGATAGCTTGGTGAGGTCCCAATTGAGGTTATTGATCTCTTAGTGTGATTAGATGTGGTTATTATCATGCTTAAGTCCTAACGTCCTAATCAACCCAATTAGGTTTGCCAAGAAGGTGGTTATAACATGTATGCTAATGTGAACTTATGAGTTTGACATATGCATGTGAGTGTTTGAAGATGTTTTTCAGATCCTTGGTGAATTTTTCCATGCAGTGGTAGTTTCTGGAAGTGAAGTTTGAGGTGTTGGAGCTTGATTAGTAGAATATTGGTTCTTAATACCGAGAACCAGGTTTGATCAGTTTTATAGAAGGACGATTTTTGGGGCCTTATGCCTTTAACTGGTGATTAGTACGAGTTGTGTGAGCTATCAAAAATTAAGACCTTTCCACTATTGTACTACATGAGTCTTGAATAGGTGTTTTTTACATGATCCAGCTTATTTTTGAAGACCTATTTTTGAGTATTATTAGAATGCTTAAATGAGGTAAAAGAAATGAAGGATTTGAGGTCTTATTTATTCCTTGTTTGATGGTGTCTCATGGATTTGGAGAGTGATATGGGATCATGTTTATTTAGTAAAAGTGCCCAATAAGTCTTGAAATCATGATTTGATATGATAAGTTGTTCACTTTTGAGGAGTGTAAATTAGGTGCTTGAGACCTAATTGGAGATGTTTTCATATTGGAGTGATCCATGTTGAAGATGGAGGTTTCATAGTTTCTTGATATTATTGATGGAGTCTATAGTATGTTACTAAAGTTTCTATATTTTTTGGAGTCATAATGAATCTCCCATATGCCTTTGAAGTTCAAATTTTGACCATTGGAGTAGTGACTTGTGTTTTTAGGCCTAATTGAGAAGTATTGTATTGTTTAGGCTTATGCTAACCTATAAATTTTATTTAAGTTATTTATATGAGTGTTTAATGTGAATTAATATGTGTTTATGACCAACCTTGCATGGTATAATGGAATGTGTTGACATAGAGTGGTTTGTGAGATGAGTGATTTATATAAAGTAAGGTGTATTTGCTCATTTAACCTAGTGTACTGAATGGAGTTGTGAGTGAGCTAGATGAAGTGTGTGAAGAGGTTAGAGGGATCTAGAGAAGAAAAAATAAGAGGTATGAGAAGATGAGAAGGGAAGAGGAGAAGAAGAAATAAGGTCACTTGAACTAATTAGCACTATATGGTGCATGTATCAGTGAAGAAGGAGGGAGAGAAGTTTGAGAGGGTTTTGAGTGAAGAGATCTAAAAGAGTTATCACAATCAGTTGGTTAAGAAATAAGGACATTAATTTATTTTTATATCAGGTGAATGAGTTGGTTTTTGGTCATCTTAGGGGGTTGTAGCCTCCTTGTAGAGTTGGTGCTCTACTAAAATATGGCTTTGTGCTCTTTGTAAGGTTGGTGCCCTCCTAAACTAGGGGTTGGTTCTCTTTATGGGGTTGGTACCTCACTAAATAAATATCTTATGATGTGTAATATTCATAGGAGTCATTTTTTTTAGTAAAATATGCAAAGGTTTAGTGGGTTTTCTTCCCCTTAAGGGTTTCCCACTTAAATATGGTGTTCATGTGTTCTCTCTTGTTTTTGCTTGTGTGGATGGTTGATATGTTACTTGATGGTTTTCTAAGTTACTTTATGTTTATCATATAATGGATAATGAATGTTGAATGGTTAAAAAAAATTGAAGTAATTTTTTTAAAGGAATGTGTAGTGCTCATTTAAACAACCACTTGAGACCCAAGAAATTACCTAGGGTTAGCTAGAAAAATTCTGGAATAATTTTTTTTCTAAGAAGTATCTACATTCAGGTTGCTAAACATCAGTTTTCACTAACAATTTCTATAACAAATCCTATTTACCAAAACACAAGTTTTCTTTATTAACTTATATCAAGTTCACAGGGTTCAAATTTTAGGGTTACATGTTTTAGTCAGGTTCAGGGAGTAATTTACCTCCATGCCTGCTCTCCAACAGGATTATAGTTTCAACTAGATTTTTCTCTTAATTAATGCTTCCAAAATTTCCCTAAACCATTCCCAATGGGTAGGAAATTTTCTCACCTTTCCGGTGATATAAGCAAGTCCTCCTAACTCTTTGCATAACTCAAGATATGAGTGGGTGGAGTTTCTAGGGAAAATTTTCCCCTAGGGGACACATGTCAAGAGGAGGGGGAAGTACTTTAAATGGATTGACAGATTGTAGGTCGGCATAGGGAAAATTTCCCACTACAAAGCTCAAATGAAAAAAGTATTCCACTCCCCCGTGGGTCCCTAGAGGACATGGGTCGAAGCTTGACGCAAGATGGAAAAAGGGTGATGAGTTTGGTAGAGCGGTGGGGTATTTTAGCACATTGCACCTGACAGGAAAGAAAAGGAAGAAGAGGGCGCGTGGGTCTACGCACCTACAGAAGGAAAAATTATGAGGGGGAGGTAGAGTTGTGGACTATGGGGAGAAGTTAAGAAATTTTCCAAGAGGTCAAAACAAAAAATTTAAAGGGGTTCCGCCCTACCCACCGCCACCCCCAAGGTGCCACGTGGCACGCTCTTATTGGCCACAGGCCGATGGGGCCAAAATAGAAATTTTTCCCAAAAAAATTAAAAGGGTTAAGTTCAAAAGGGAATCCGTACCTCCGTTGTAGCCATAAGAATACATGTGGCACCATCTGATTGGCTACGGGCCGGCGGGTTTGCGGGGTAAAATGGGAAAAAAATTCCAAGGAAAAATTCTCAAAAGGGATAAGTTTTAGATTTGGTCCACCCCTCTCAGGGTGCCACATGGTAGGCCCTAATTGGTTGTGGGAAGGCAGGGGTAGTGGACCTTCTCAGGAAATTTTTCCAAAATTAAAATTAAAATTTTTCTATAGTTAGATTAAATCTTATTATTTTTTTGAATGCCAAATTGAAGTAAAACTTCAAATGGCCATAACTTGAGCTAGAAAGCTCGGTTCTGGGAAAACGAGGACTTTTCAGAAATCCCTCAATGCCCTCTTTACATAGGGACCATAAATTTTGGAAATTGATGAAGTTTGAAAGGTAAATTTAATGAATACAATCTACATGGTTTTAATTAGTGAATTGGTAGTTTTCAACTTATCAATTTGGTTAAATTAGATCTCCTCCTTCACTCCACGTGTCAAACAGACATGGAGGATTAGTCTAGGGAGGGCGTAGAGTGTTTTAGGGAAGTTAATTTGTTCGATTAATCGAAGATTGTATTTTTTCCGACAATAGACAGAAAAATGACCCAAGGAGGAATTGCATTCGAATTTAGCAATGGTTGGATTATTTCTTAAGTTTTCTTTGTCAGGTTGGGTTCAATAATGTCTAAGCATGATAACTTATAACATTTTAAAGTTGATTAATAAGTGCAGGTATGAAATGTTCATTTTATTAAATTGTGAATTGCCAGAATGAAGTGTATGACAGTGAGCTATTTCTTTGAATTAGAATATCAATTTTGGTCATTTGAATGTGTATATGGTTACTAAACTAGTCAAATATATTTAATTGAATTCAATAAACCATTAAATAGTAATTATGCAAAGTATCATTTCTAAATTCAACTCATTCCAAAAGAATAATACACTGCCTTTTATTTCATATGTATGCTTCTTTTCCAAATAGAAGGTTTCAATCTTCAACAACAATTTCAAATCCAATACACAATGCAAACTTGAGGAGAAAATGCAATTTCTGATTGATCAACAAATACATCTTTATAACTTATCATTTTTCCATTTTGATTTGATTTCAAAATATAAAATACAATGCATATAACATCATTTACATTTATTTTTTCAAAATAGAGAACAAATATAAGTCTCCTTTACATTTCTCATTCCAATTTTCAAACCTTCCATTTACAATACAATAACTCACGTTACAATTACTATACAACTCATCCCCTTCAAAGTGGGAAGGATTACAACAAACTTTCTCAAATGAATGGGACTGTCAAACTATTTATTCCTCTTGCTCCATAACAGCAGTATGCTAGTTTCTCCATCTTTTCATCTTTGATCACAACAAGGAAGGGGGAAAGGCAATGCTCTCCACCCAACCAAGACATCCAATGAGAAAGGAGAAGTCATCCTTCCTCATTGGCCCCCGAGCCCCAACCATATTAAAATAGAGAATGAGAATCAGCTCATGGTAACAATGGATTCCACAACCAACATATAGTATTCTTCACATGCATACAACAATAAGAAATACATTCCAAGCAAAGACAACAGTTCACAATTGCGATTGGAAACCATTCATAAAAAACATAGGCTTGATCAAACAAGTCAATAAGAGAAAAGAACTATGGGGAACTACTTATGCCTCCCTATTTGGAATTGGGAATCCACCTAAATCATACTGCCAATACATATATCAAATCCCATAAACCTTATATCTCCCAACCCCTCCTTATGCCCCCCCCAAAGTTTCTCCCTTATGCCCCCCTAAGAGTAAGAAATGCAAGCAGTTTATTTTCCAAGGTGGATCCCAATCCAAAACTCCCTCCACAATAAAACTTATGCCATTGGCAATCCCTTATGCCCCCCATTGGAAATCCCCATAGCCTTATTATACACCATATCCTAAGAAGTCTACCCAACTATCCAAGAACACATAACACAATCACCATTTCAAACATGGATGCAAGAGAAAGAAAAAAATATTTAAAACAAGCTCAAGATCATACCTCTCCATACTGGAGTTTGTTCCAATCTCACAAGCTTTCCAACTAATAAAGTGTAGTCCAAAACTAGAAATGTTCAAGCATGCAAAATAATCCAAACTTCCTCCACAACAAGCTCCAAAAATAGCAAGAAAAATGCGCCCCCAAGAGGAATGGACAAAGTTTCAACAACCCAAATAAGCAAGGAGTTTCAATTTTAAAGGAGAGGGAAGAGAAGAGGATGATGTGGATCCATGTGAGATGCCACATCATTCTTCCTCAACCCCAAGAGGAAATCAACATCAACCACCAAATCATAATAAATAAGAATGACAATTTAACTTACATACTCCAACACAACCCATACCCCAAAAGGACTGAATTTAAAATATGTAAGAGAAGTGCAATTAAAACTTCTAAATTGTCATCTCAAAATGCAATAAAATGCCTAAATTTACCCTCCAAACCATAGATATGGTTGGTGAGTCATTTTAAGAGGTGTGGGACAAGTTTAACTTGTCCCACAAGCCTCCAAATTTGGCCTCCAAGGACAAATTCGAATTCCTAAGGAGATGAAGTGTCTTACACTCCAAAAATTTATCTTACATAACTCTTACATATCTCTTACACCTTCTTACACATTTCTTACACACTCTTCCAACATTAATATTTAAAATCAACAACTTCATTAATTACATTCCATATCCCAATTTAATTTAATTAAAGTTCAACTATATGACTTCTCACATTAATCTATCACATTTAAATTAATTACAAGAAGGAACACATAAAAAAATACATAACCCATGGTCACATATAATGGAATTCCATACAAAACACACACACACAAAACAGTTGCCATTGTGACCTTGTTGATTTCACCCAGAATTTTAATATGGTTAGTCTCTAGTCCCCTGACATTGTTGTGTTTTTTAACTTATAAAAATGTAAATACCTCCTTCGGTCTCGTGGCCATATTAGAACATAAAAAATGATATAAACAACATTTCAAAATTATCTAAACACATGAATCACAACAATATCAAGAATTCAACATTATCATTTTTAATTCATAAATCAACTATATCATCATCTATGCTATTCCTTACTAGGTCTACTCAAAATATGAAATGTCCCAAGTCCAAATGAACATCTATAATATGTCCATGTCAAACAATATATCATCATCCACATAAAGGAAATGTATCTAGTAATCATCATGCATACTAACTGAATCCAAATCAATAATAATCCATGATCTAACATCTAACCATTATGCTAACACAAAAACTAATAGTGTCCATAGTATGATCAACAGTATCAGGATCAATATCTAAAAGTGTGAAAGGGAAGTGGGCATTACATCCCCCTTCCCTTAGATTAAACTTCCTCCTGGAAGTCACTGGAACAAATGTGGAAACTGCACTCGTAATATTGTGGCATCCTCCCAAGTGGCTACATTCTCATCATATCTGTCCCACTTCACCCAAACCTGATCAATCTCTCTACCTCAAAGGCCTATGGTCTTGTGATCTATGATATGGATGGGCTCCACTGTCACCTACCCCTGATCCTGAACCTGCAATAATGTCTAGTCCAACACATGAGAAGGATCTACAATGTACCTCCTAAGGACAAAAACATGAAACACATCATGTACGCAAGACAAGTTGGGTGACAATGCTAGATGGTAGGCCAAAGGGCCGATATGCTCCAAGATCTCAAAACAACCAACGAATCTAGGAGCTAACTTAGAATGTTTTCCATAACGGATAGGGCTCTTATGTGGTCTAATACAAAGGAACACCTTCATGCCCACATCAAAACTACGATAAATCTTATGCTAATCTACATACTTATTCTTCCTGTCTTGTGCCTCTTGCAATCTCTACCTAATTAACACTACCTTCTGCTCCATGTCTAGAAAAAGAGCTAATCCAAGAGATACTCTGTCCTCCAACCTGTCCCAACTAAGGGGTGTCCTACACTCTCTACCATATACTTCCTGAAAAGGAACCATGCCTATAGAACTTTGAAAACTATTATTCTAGGAAAAATCCACTAAGTACAGATATTCCTCCTACTTAGACTGCTGATCCATCACATACATCCTGAGTATATCCTCCAAAATATGATTCATTCACTCGGTCTACCCATCTGTCTCAAGGTGATATGTTATGCTGAAGTTAATCCTTGTCTCAAGGACATACTGCATGGTAGTCCAAAAGTGTGAAGTGTATAACGGATCGTGGTCACAAATGATCTTCCGTGGAATCCCATGTAACCTGATAATCTCATCTAAATAAACTTGTGCCACTACTCTAGCTATATTGGTGGTCTTCACCAGAGAAAAGTGAGCTAATTTTTTCAATTTATCTACCATGACCATGATGGTGTCGTGGTGATATCTCGACATAGGTAGCCCCACAATTAAATCCATGGAAATGGTGTCCTACTTCCATTCCGGTATGGCATGAGGATAAAGAAGACCTGCTGGATGCTAATGCTCAGCCTTAACCCTCTGGCACTCTAAACATCGTGACATAAACTAATCCACATCTTGATGAAGTCCTCTCTAGTGGTATAACTATCGTAAGGTAGTGTGCATCTTCTTCACCCCATGATGGTTTGAATAGGGTGCACGATGTGCCTCTACCAAGATTTCCTACCTCAAGCCTCCATCTCTAGGAACATATATCCTTCCTCTATGCCTGAGAATACCATCTGCCTATAATGAAAAACAATTAAACTTCCCCTCAAGGGGTCTCTGTGACTCGATCTCTACTCAGACTGCCATAAAGAAGCTATCAAGAGAAAGCTGATGAAGAATGCTTCTCCACAAATCTATGCTCACTGAGGTGGCCATAGCCACGTGTCTCTATCTGCTGAGAGTGTCTGCTACCACATTCTATTTCCCCTTCACATGCTCTATCTCCATGTCATACTCACAAAGTAAATCCATCCAATTCCACTAATGAGTGTTTAGATTGGGCTGTGTGAAGAGGTGGCGAAGACTCAAATGTTCCATCCTGAGTGTGAATATCCATCCAAGAAGGAAATGTCTCCATCTAACCAAAGCATGCAAAACTACTGAAAGCTCAAGATCATGGATAGGTAATTAAGCTCGTGATCCTTGAGTTTACGAGACTCAAAAGCTACAACCCTACCATCTTGCATCAACACACCTCCAAGCCCTACTAATGAAGCATTTGTGTAAACAAAGAACTCACCCTGTGGATTTGGTACTACAAAAATGGGTGTTGTAGTGAGGAAATCCTTTAGTGTCCTGAAGGCCTACTCACATCTATCCGTCCAAACAAACTTATTCCCTTTCCTCTGAAGGGAAGTGATAGGGTGTACAATTTGAGAGAAGTCCTGAATAAATCTCTGGTAATATCCTGCTAATCTCATGAAGTTGTGCACCTCAGTCACTATATTGGGTGATGTCCAATCCATAATGGCTCTAATATTGGAAGGATTGACTGCGATACCTTCCCCAGAAATAATATGACCCAAATACTGCACCTCTGACTAAAAGAAAGCACACTTCTCTAAGTTTTCATAATGCTACTGCTCACAAAGACACTAGAGAACCTGTCGAAGGTGCCCCTCATTCTCCTCACATGTATGTGAGTATATCAAAATGTCATCTAGGAAGATGAGCACGAAGCTATCTAAAAAGGACTTGAATACCCCATTCATCAAACTCATAAACACTGTAGGGGCATTCGTCAACCCAAAAGGCACAAATGTGAACTCATAGTGCCCATATCTCATGCGGAAGGAGGTCTTATAAATGTCGACCTCTAACATCCTCAAATGATGGTAGCCTAACTTGAGATAAATCTTAGAGAACACCGTGGCTCCCTTCATTTGATCAAATAAGTCGTCAATATGAGGAAGAGGATAACGATTCTTGATCGTCACCTTGTTCAACTGGTGGTAATCAATACACAACCACAATGATCCATCCTTCTTCTTCATGAAGATGACCGGTGCACCCCAAGGGGATACACTAGGATGGATAAGGCCCTTCTCCAAAAGGCCCTCAAGCTGTAACTTGAGCTCACAGAGCTTTGGGGTGGTCATCTGATAAGGTGCCTGTGAGATAGGCTCTGCTCCAGGAACTAGATCTATATGGAAATCAATCTCACATGAGGGTGTCATCCTCGGTAGCTCCCCTAGAAATACATTAGAAAAAATCTCTCAAGATGGGATGATCATCTAGTGATGGTCCACTAGACCCATCCTTTGATCTATCACTGACTGTAACAACATACATCTGACAACCCCGTCGCACACACTGCTTAAGCTGCATAGCAGAAATGGTGTGAATAGAAACATGTCTCCTGACCCCCGAGATCACTAACTCAACTCCCAAATCATCTGAACAAGCTATAGTCTTATGGTAACAATCCATCCTGGACCTGTGTGTAGATAACCAATCCATACCTAAGATGACTCCATATGAGCCTAAAGGAAGGATATGGAGATCTGAGGTGGTGGTGAAAGGTCCCAAATCCACAACACACTCCTTAACCTAGGATTCCACAGAGATATTATCTCCAGGAGCCATCTCGACATCCCAACTAAGACCCTACCTAACTGCCACCAGCCTACATCACTCTACTAAAGATGGTGTAATGAAAGAATCATAAGAACTAGAATCAAACAATATAGAGGTAGGAATACCACCAATGCTACCTGTGGTCTCAATAAATGTGCTCTTGTGCTCTTCTTGGTGGTTCTCAACCACTACATAAATCCTTTGGATGTGTCCCATGTCACCAATTTTCAGCTTAGAAACCTATGCCTTACTCTTGTTAGGGTTCTAAGGACAATCTCTCCAAAAATGTCTAGCTACTCCACATCCAAAGCAACCACTTGATCCTCTCCAAGAAGTAGCACCTCTAGTAGGTGCCCTAGAAGCCTGTGGTGTGGATCCTGGTGATCTGAATGTGGTTTGTTGTGGCCTCTACTAGCGAGCTCCTGCTGATTGAGCTTTAGGTCCACCCTTTGTCCTAATGGGACCCCTAGGAGGAGGCCCCATACTCCGACCTCTCTATGCATTAGCTCTCTGTGGAGGTCTATAAGGTGGGCGGGAATTCTACTGCTGCTATTGTTGGGGTCTAAAGGATGACTAAGAGGAATGCTGACTACCATGAGGAAGAGGTACTAAACCTCTCGATCTACCATCCTACATCTGCTGAATGTGGCTCCTGACTCGGTCTCTAGCCTGCTGGGTTTTACCCTAAGTCTCCTCCATAATATAGGCCTTCTCGACGGCCTTAGCTAATGTCTGTGGATAGTGAATCCACACTACACCTCCAATATCCAAATTTAGTCCCCGAATGAACCTATGAATCTACACCTGCTCATCCTACATATACTCTACATACTGAAGTAGATCTATAAATCTACTCTCATACTCTGCCACTGATAGAGAAGCCTGACAAAGGTCATGGAACTCGTCAATCCTCTATTGTATGAACCTCCGTGATAGATATCTTCTCCTAAATCTCTCCTCAAATAACTCCTAAGTCACTATCTCTGAATCTACATTGAGCTTCTACTCCTCTTTCCTCCACCATACTCCTGCTCCATCCCTTAGTAGATGGATCGCAACATGAGCTTTCATGATGCTAGAACAAGGAAAAATCTTGAAGTAACCACTCAAGCTCACTAGCTAGGCCTCTGCCTGAAATCCACCTGTATCACCTGAGTAATGTGAGGGCCAAAGCTTCAGGATCTCCTTGATGTGACCCATTTCTATGTTCAGTCAACCTCTAGGTCTCTCTACACACTCATCCCTAAGCATAGGGCTTCGTGACCTCTCTCTATGCTCTGGAACTCTGTCACTCTATCTCCTAGGTGGTCACTCTACTATGGATGAATCTGCATGGGAGTTCTCTCCTCTATGCCCCTCACTAAGTCAAGGAGATACCTGACCCTCAATCAAAGGAGCTATACCATGACTAGCTACCTTTCCTCCACCTAATCCTCCGCGTAGAGCGGCATTAACATCCTGGAGGGTATGTAGAATCTGAGGTGGAATGGCTACTACACCCTGATCTGGTGATGGTGGTGGTGGTGAGTCTAAGTCTCTGTGAAGGTTCCTCCCACTCTGTCTGAGCCCTGCACAGACCAAAGTGAGAGTTAGTTCATTTTCTAAGTTATACACAACTTCCATGTTTACTAAAAATATTCAAATTCTTGCTAAGTTGTTTTCTAGATTTAAGTGTACTAGGTTTAATTTTTCATGTCTCAAGTTTCTAGTGTGCCCAAGGGTCCAAGCCTTTGAACCACTACTCTAATACCAAACTGTAGTGCCCGTTTAAACAACCACTTGAGACCCAAGAAGATACCTAGGGTTAGCTAGAAAAATTATGGAATATATATATATATATATATATATATATATATATATATATATATATATATATATATTAGAAGTATCTACATTCAGGTTGTTAAACATTATTTTTCACTAACAGGTTCCGGAACAAATCCTATTTACCAAAAAATAATTTTCCTTTATTAACTTATATCAAGTTCACAGGGTTCAAATTTTAGGATTACTTGTTTAGTCAGGTTCAGGTAGTAATTTACCCCATGCCTACTCTCTAAAAGGCTCAGAGTTTCAACTGGAGTTTTATCTTACTTATTGCTTCCAAAATTTTCCTAAACCATTCCTAATGGATAGGAAATTTTCTCACCTTTCTGGTGATATAAGGAAGTCTTCCTAACTCCTTGTAGAACTCAAGCTATGAGTGGGCGGAGTTTCTAGGGAAAATTTTCCCCTAGGGGACACGTGTCAAGAGGAGGGGGAAGCACTTTGGATGGATTTGTGGGTCGCGGGGTGGCATAGGGAAATTTTCCCACCATAAAGCTCAAAGGCACAAAGTATTTCATGCCCCCACGGGTTCTTCGAGGACACGTGTCGAAGCCTAGTGCAAGGTGGGAAAAGGGTGATGAGTTTGGCAGAGTGACAGGGTATTTTGGCACATTGCACCCAATAGGGAAGAAAAGGAAGAAGAGGGTGCATGGGTCCGTGCACCCACGAAAGGACAAAGTTTGAGGGGGAGGTGGAGTTGCGGGCCATGGGGAGAAGTTAAGAAATTTTCCTAAAGGCCAAAACCAAAAATTTCAAGGGGTTTCACCCTACCCACCACCACCCCCAAGGTGCCACGTGGCATGCTCTTATTGGCCATGGGATGGCAGGGACAAAACAGAAAATTTTCCCAAAAAATTTAAAAGGGTTAAGTTCAAAAGGAAAATCGTGCCTCCACTGTAGCCACAAGAGGACATGTGGTGCCCTCTGATTAGCTACAGGCCAGCGGAGGAAAAATAAAAAAATTTCCCAAGAATTTTTTTTCAAAAGCATAAGTTTCAATTTTTGAAAGGAGTCCACCCTTTCACCGTGCCACGTGGCAGCATGTGATTGGCTGTGGGCTGGCGGGTTTGCGGGGTAAAATGGGAAAATCTTCCCAAGGAATATTTTTCAAAAGGGATAAGTTTTATATTTGGTCCACCCCTCCCAGGGTGCCATGTGGCATGCCTCGATTGGTTGCATGATGGCGGGGGTCACGGACCTTCTCGGGAAATTTTTCCAAAGTTAAAATTTAAATTTTTCTATATCTAGATTAAATCTTATTATTTTTTTGAATGCCAAATTGAAGTAAAACTTCAAATGGCCATAAATTGAGCTAGAAATCTCAGTTTTGGGAAAACAGGGACTTTTTAGAAAGCCCTTAATGACATCTTTACATAGGGACCATAAATTTTGGAACTTGATGAAGTTTGAGAGGTAAATTTAATGAAAAAAATCTGCATGGTTTTAATTAGTGAATAGGTAGTTTTTAACTTCTCAATTTGGTTAAATTAGATATCCTCCTTCACTCCACATGTCAAACAGACATGGAGGATTAATATAGGGAGGGTGTAGAGTGTTTTAGGAAACTTAACTTGTTTGATTAATTGAATATTGTATTTTTCCGACAATAGACAGAAAAATGACCCAAGGAGGAATTGCATTCGAATTTAGCAATGGTTGGATTATTTCTTCAGTTTTCTTTGTCAGGTTGGGTTCAATAATGTCTTAGCATGATAACTTACAAAATTTTTAAGTTGATTACTAAGTGTAGGTATGAACTGTTCATTTTATTAAAATGTGAATTGCCAGAATGAAGTGTATGACAGTGAGCTATTTCTTTGAATTAGAATATCAATTTTGGTCATTTGAATGTGGATATGGTTACTAAACTAGTCAATTATATTTAATTGAATTCAATAAACCATTCAATTGTAATTATGCAAAGTATCATTTCTAAATTCAACTCATTCCAAAAGAATAATACACTGCCTTTTATTTCATACGCATGCTTCTTTTCCAAACAGCAGGTTCCAATCTTCAACAACAATTTCAAATCCAATACACAATGTAAACTTGAGGAGAAAATGCAATCTCTGATTGATCAACAAATACATCTTTACAACTTATCATTTTTCCATTTTGATTTGATTTCAATATAAAATACAATGCATATAACATCATTTACATTTACTTTTTCAAAACAAAGAACAAATATAAGTCTCCTTTACATTTCTCAATCCAATTTTTAAACCTTCCATTTACAATATAATAACTCACATTACAATTACTATACAACTCATCCCCTTCAAAGTGGGAAGGATTACAACAAACTTTCTCAAATGAATGGGACTGTCAAACTGTTTATTCTTCTTGCTCCATAACAGTAGCATGCTAGTTTCTCCATCTTTTCATCTTTGATCACAAGGAAGGGGGAAAGGAAACGCTCTTCACCCAACCAAGACATCCAATGAGAAAGGATAAGTCATCCTTCCTCATTGGCCCCCGAGCCCCAACCATATTAAAATAGAGAATGAGAATCAACTCATGGCAACAAAGGCTTCCACAACCAACATACAATATTCTTCACATGTATACAACAATAAGAAATACAGTCCAAGCAAAGACAACAGTTCACAACTACGATTAGAAACCATTCACACAAAACATAGGCTTGATCAAACAAGACAACAAGAGTAAGTAACTATGGGGAACTACTTGTTCCTCCCTATTTTGAATTGGGTATCCACCTAAATCATACCGCTAATAAACATATCAAATCCCATAAACCTTATATATCCCAACCCCACCTTATGCCCCCCCAAGAGTAAGAAATGTAAGCAATTTCTTTTCTAAGGTGGATCCCAATCCAAATCTCCCTCCACAATAAAACTAGTGCCATTGGAAATCCCTTATTCCCCCATTGTAAATCCCCATAGCCTTTTCTTACACCATATCCTAAGCAGTCTACCCAACCAGCCAAGAACACATAACACAATCACCATTTCAAACATGCATGCAAGAGAAATAAGAAAATATTTAAAACAAGCTCATGATCCTACCTCTCGATACTGGAGTTTTTTCCAAACTCACAAGCTTTCCAACTGTCAAAGTGCAATCTAAAACCAACAATGTTCAAGCATGCAAAATAATCCAAACTTCCTCTACAACAAGCTCCAAAAACAACAAGAAAAATGTTCCCCCAAGAGAAATGGACAAAGTTTCAACAACCCAAAATAAGCAAGGAGTTTCACTTTTAAAGGAGAGGGAAGAGAAGAGGATGATGTGGATCCATGTGGGATGCCACATCATTCTTCCTCAACCCCAATAGGAAATCAACATCAACCACCAAATAATAATAAATAAGAATGATAATTTAACTTACATACTCCAACACAACCCATACCCCAAAAGGACTGAATTTAAAATATGTAAGAAAAGTGCAATTAAAACTTCCAAATTATCATTTCAAAATGTAATAAAATGCCTAAATTTTCCCTCCAAACCATAGATATGGTTGGTGAGTCATTTTAAGAGGTGTGGGACAAGTTTAACTTGTCCCACAAGCCTCCAACTCTGGCCTCCAAGGACAAATTCGAATTCCTAAGGAGATGAAGTGTTTTACACTCCAAAAATCTATCTTACATAACTCTTACATATCTCTTACACCTTCTTACACATTTATTACACACTCTTCCAACATTAATACAAATTCATTAACTACATTCCATATCCCAATTTAATTTAATTAAAGTTCAAATATATGACTTCTCACATTAATCTATCACATTTAAATTAATTACAAGAAGGAACACAAAAAAATACATAACCCATGGTCACATATAATGGAAATCCCAAACAAAGCACACAGACACAAAATAGCTACTATGGTGACCTTGTTGATTTCACTCAGAATTTTAATATGGTTAGTCTCCAGTCCCCCAACATTGTTGTGATTTTTAACCTGCAAAAATGTAAATACCTCCTTCTGCCTCATGGCCATATCAGAACATCCAAAATGATATAAACAACATTTCAAAATTATCTAAACACATGAATCATAACAATATCAAGAATTCAACACTATCATTTTTAATTCATAAATCAACTATATCATCATCTATGCTATTCCATACTAGGTCTACTCAAAATATCAAATGTCACAAGTCCAAATGAACATCTATAATATGTCCATGTCAAACAATATATCATCTTCCACATAAAGGAAATGTATCTAGTAATCATCATGCATACTAACTAAATCCATATCAATAATAATCCATTATCTAACATCTAATCATTATAATAACACAAAACATAATAGTGTTCATAATATGATCAGCAGTATCAGGATCAGTATCTAAAAGTGTCAAAAAGAAGTGGGCATTACAGAATGATTCACCCCACTTGTCATTCATTGTATTTATAACAAACATCCATCCCATAGGCTCCTAGCTAGGTGATTTATGTCTTATTTTACTGTTGATCCTCTAGTGTTTCCTTTCAATTTTTCTTTTCTAGTCTTGCAACATAGATTTTTCCCACACATGATAGGATGAATGAAACTATCATGTACACATTGGTTGGTATATTTCATTTCATCTAGTCCATTTAAACTTCCATTATGTACTTACATTCAATATCGGTGTTATGGACTATTTCATTTAGTTGACCACCCATGTTTTTCTATTGTAAAATGCGGTGATCAACAACTGGGGCATATGTATACACCTATGTTTTCACCCTTTCATATTTCATACCTGTTACTAACAATTTCCTTTGTATAGATAAGGGTCACTGATACATCTATTTATTGAGCGGGTTCCTTAAGGGGCCTGCCAAGAATGGGAAATGGTTATTCATGTAATCATTATGGGTTAGAGACAATAAAAAAAGAGATTTTTGTTATTTTTTCTTGTCCATAGTTGTCACTGCACTAGTTTTCCTTTTCCCCTTAGGTCTCACAAACATTGCATTCATGACATTTTTCTTGTATCTCACCACTTGGCACATTGGTTTTACATGTCTACAATCTATGACACCTTATTTTCACTTTACATGACACATCACTTCATTTATCATCCTTTGCTGATGCCATCGCCCGTGTGTGATAGTGTTTGGGTAAGGTGTTTCTTAGCCGATGCCATCACCCATAGGAAATGAAATCCTATATATGCAAACCTAATCTTTGACATTAAAAATGAAGGAAGACCAAACCTTAGGAACTGCCACCCTCTCTTCTCTTTTGTTCCATCTTCACATATGCTCACTTAGCTCTTGCTTCATCTTGCACTTTTCTTGGATTTTATTGGGAAATCTTCTTCTTGGTTGGATTTTTTGCACTATTGGGTCATCTATAGTGAATCTAGGACATGAATGGCATTCCCCTTCTCCACCTAATAGTGATACTCTCTCGGTGTGTTACTTCTCTGGATAGATATATGAATTAGTGACCACCCTACATGTATGAGGTGAATTCTCTATCTTTTTCATTTTTCATATATTAGTTCATCTCCTTCCCTTATTATGTTTTGTTAGCTTAGTGTGTTTTGATATTAGTTAGCATTGTACTCTTATTTAGGCTCAAATCGTTATCTTTCCTAACATTCATTTCCATCAAGATGTGCATGTTTGTCTTATCTATCATTGATCCATACCTCTCCTCACCTAATTACCGATACCTTAGTAGGGTAATCTCCTCTATCTTGACTACAGGCCTTGGAAACCCTAGGTTGACCTAGTGTAGGGATTACTACCCTCTAGATATGTGACCCTAACGCTCTTTTTATCCCCTTTAAATCTATCCATTGTGTTTTCGTTCATGTGTTTTCCTTACTTGTAACCTTGATACCCTTATAGAATGGATGATTTAGGAATACAAGTCATTGAGGCATATTCTTGGCCCGCCATACAATTATCCCATAAAGGGACAAGGCTATATAATGTAGATAAATAATTTCCATATTAAGTGGAGATCAAAAATCAATGGTTACTCTAAAAAATATAAATTACCATGAGACAATGTTTGGTAGACAATAAAATACAACATTCACTATCTGAACAGGCTAGGTTAATTAGGGAGTTACAAGGAATTATGGATAAAATGGACCCTGATACTATAATAATCTTGAGAGTGGAGTACATGGATAATTATCATTTCGGGACTATAATTAGAATAATAGAAAAGGGAGATCTAAATAATAGATAAATAACATAATTAGGAAATAAGAAGATAAGGATGGTTTAGGATAAGGATTAGAGGAATTTTTAGTTAGAATTACAAGATAAGAATAAAAAATAAGAGAAGAAGATGAATCCAAATGTATCTTTCAATGGAGGGAAGAAGGCCTAGTAAGATAAAAATAAAAGAATGTAAAATATATAAAAGTAGCACTTAATAAGAAAACAAGAAGTGGAGAAGGCTATGTAAAAATATAATTAGTGGGAAGAGGGGTGATCCAAGAGATTTAATTATTATAATTTTTGGGGGTGATGGTTAGGGTATAAGAAATAGTAGGATATTGAAAATTGGAAAATAAAAGAGGAAAAATTACATACCCAATTAATATAACTAGAAATATTAGTAAAAAAAGTAAGGGGATAGTAAATATAACGAGAGGAAAGAAAAAGAAAAGGCTAGATTAGCAACAGAAAATATGTATACCCCAACCAACCAAGAAACCCAATGGAAATGAAACTCTCATTATGGTTTTTATCCCCTATGTCACAAGACAGATTGTTTGGAAGAATACAAATAACATAAAACTTAGAAACAAGATGTAGACAATTGAGAGAAGAAAGTAAAAAGAGAAGTGTTTAAATATTTTCAAGAGATTTTAGGAGCTCTGTACTTTGATATAGAATTAAAGAGAGATAAAGGAAGGAAATGATTTCCAAATAGAAAACATAACCAAAGAAACAATAAAAAACTATAGGATATACCTCAAATATTTCATATTACAAAAACCCCACAAAACATACCAAGGATGGCACATAAAATGAAATTTACATTGTTTGGAAAAGATATAGAAGATGCATAGGAACATCCATTCATTTTTAAGAATTAACATCATCATAGTTCCAAAGATCACACTAACTCTTGGTATGAGATAGAACATGATTTAAAATATTATTTCCATTATCCTAAAGTGCACATAGCGAGTATAAGTAATATGAATTATTTAACAAAATGGAGGAAAAACAATGAAGGAGTTTGATTATAGATTTAAAAATAGAAATTATGTTGGATAAGCCTATAACATAGAAACAAATAATTAAATGGTTTATCTTGGGATTGTTACTATATTTGAGATCATCATTAGATGGTAAGGTTTTTAAAAATTTTACAGACACAATAAAAATTTCCACTAGGATAGAATACCAAACATGGTGAAGGGAAGAAGATAATTCTTTAAATATTAAATAGGAAAAATCACAACTAAAATTGGCTCAGTTAAAGTTATAGTAATAAATCCAATGAAAATAGGATATAATAAATAGTTATCCCCTAGAGAATATGGAAGAACCAAATTTTTTGTACTATATGATGTGCAGAGGGGTACAATAAATTAGACAACATTCCACAAATAAGGCATCTACCAGTAACACTCCAACTGCAAAAAGGACTTGGTGTGAAATATGTAGATCATGGGATCAACATACTCAAGATACATTACCTTCGATGGAAGTAACACATCTGACTAATTAGTTAATTTATTTTACTGCATATGGATAATTTAACCATTATTACCACACCTTCCCATCCATAAATGCCTTGGAATATACAAAAGAATACAATGATAGAAGATAAATAGTAGGAAAACAAATCTCGGTGCCCATGGTGATGACAAATACTCTACCTACAAGTTTACCAATTCAACCAATGCCTCAATATCAAGCTCCAATAAATTCTAATCCTAGAAATATAAAGGATATATATGCTGCCCAAAACCATTACGAGGAGGCTACCAAGACAACTATTATAACCCCAATTATCAAGGTTATGGTGGAGGTTACCACAAAGGGTACCATGGTAGATATCGAGGTAGATATTTGTGTGGATAAAATAATTACCAAGGTAGTAGAGGTTACGAAGGATATAATGGAAGAGATGGATATATGAATAACTAAGGTGGAAATTTTCAAAACAAAAATCAAGGACGGAGTGATAAAAACAACACAAGTGGAGGAGTACTAGAAAGGAGCCACATCAATTATTACAAATGTGGAAAAGACAACCATGTAGCATGGAATTGTAATAAAAAAATCTTTGTGGGTTTTACCATGAAATAGGTACACATGGTTCATTTAATTTCCCAAAGCTCAAATAATTCTATCGAAATGGATGAACTAATACATAAGCCTTAGGGAACAATGCCACTGGAAATGTGTAACATCTACATGGATTCTAGGGGATGGATATTCCATGGATGAATCAAAAGAAGTGAGAAATATATAAAAACATAAATTTATAGAAAACTAATGTTAAATAGAATGAGGTAAATAGAAGAAACAAGGGTAAAAAATCAAAAATGGAAATCCGATAAAATGGCGGGACGAGAAACCTCATGAACTTCACATAGGGTTGCAATAACCACTAAAAGTTGACCCAAGAAGGGAAAGTAAATATAAAAAATGAAATAAGTTAAGAAAATAATGTGTGGTTATGTCTCAAGTGATGAAGAGCATCACCCTAACTGGTTCAATCCTAAACATTATGACTGAGAAGTGCAAAAGAGTAAGGAGGTGGTGGAAAAAGTAAAAAACTAAGAAAATGGGAAGCACATTTTTTTAGAGGAAGATATTACCACCCTGAAACAAATAGCTAATTTAACTATTAGATAAAATTTTGTGGATAAAATAAGAAAATTCTATAAATATTCAAATAAAAATAACAAACTCATAGAGTATAATGGATTAAAGTTACTCAGAAAAAGAAAAAGAATGTATTCCACACTCAAAGAACCTAGCATAATTCCGCCATATACTTAGATGTAGATATTTTATGATACTAATGTTTCATGAGTTCTATTAGATCTTGGTGTGGATGTAAACATCATGTCAAAAACAACATAGGATATCTTATGGATACCAAAATTAGAACTAGTACGATATGAAATTAGCTTGATGGATGGATTTAAGAAATCTCTTATAGGAGTTTTAAGAAATGTGGAAGTAGAATTTATGGGGACAAAAAACATGGAATAATTTGAGGTAATAGAAAATGTATCAAAATACCCTATCTATAATGCAATACTAGCACTATAATAGTTTTTAGATTGTAATGGTACATTATATTTGGAAGAAGAAGAGATTACTATTGAACCATAAGGAATATTACTTCACCTTCCCCTAGAAATTGGCATGAGTGTGACATGGTCAGAAGAAGTATGACATGATCCAAAATATAATGAATTTGATGACTTACAATGGATATATGCCATAAATAAGGTTTCATAATTTAATAGATACTTTGAGCCTAATTCAATAGGAGAAGTGACATTAGAGAGTGAAAGATCTAAATCAGATACAAACCAAGATATAGAGGCATAACTCTATCATACCATTAAAATATGACTCCACAAGAGATTACATGTAAGGTGAGTTTTACCATAAAGATATAACAAATAAAGATATAATATAGTAATCTATGAAAAATGAAGAGGATTCATATTTGTCTACAGAGGAGGAAGAAGAAACATATGTGTCAAAAGAAACATATGGGTTAGAATAATAATAATACTATTTCTTGGAGGAAGAGGAAAAAACTGTGACATATCACAACATTATAGCTTATTCTACAAAGAAAAGAAAAGTTGTGATAGAAATAAAATAGTCATAAAAATATGACAGGGACTCATGGAACACACAAATATAAGAATTAGAAAGAGAATTAAACTATTTGTTTAGACTATGTAGAGGATAATCCCATAAGAATTGCCAAAATTCATAGGGATTAGGGATAAAGAAGAATATCTAACACATATGATAAAGATAATTCCGAATGAAGAAGCCAGAATGGAAGCATTGGATGACACACTAACCATAAATGTGGATTTTTGGTGAGAAACACGTAATCCCAATATTAAGATATGGAATTCTTTATGAATCTTAATCAAAACTGGATACATGGCTAGCAAAGGACAATATGTAGTAATAATAGAGTATACATGGGATGAAGACCCATTAAACACATTGATTTTTGCATAAATAATTGAAAGGTATAAAAATAAACATCCCCATTGATTTAGATACAATTTTTCTTCTATAATTTAGTCCCTCTACTAATATGTGGTACATCCAACAAGAAATGAGAACCGAAACACGCACATGAGATTTAGTTGAGTAACGGGGTAAATTTTGGAAAATAATTTCAATTCCTATAGGGATGAAGATCATTACACATCTATAAATACCTACAAATAATCCAAACATTTATATTAATTCTCAGCAAATGAGGAAATAATTAACCAATTTATATGGAAATAATAGAAATTGAAAAGAAATACTATAGAAATAAGGCTATAGAAATTAAATTTTGGATAGTCAAGGATATGGTATATTACTATTATGTGGAAAAACAAGCAGAATAAGATGAAGAGGTAAAAGAAAAAAAATGAAATTTGAAGTACAATAAGGATAATTAAAGGTGGTAGAGACTAACCCTAATAAGGACAAATAATTCTAAAAACCTTTGAAAATAAAAGAAGAAAACATTGCCAAAGATAGAGAGGAAAAATTTGTAAAAAATGGAGATTATTGGGAAGAGGTGGAAATATCGAAAACTACAGAACTCCTTCAAGAATATAAAGATATCTTTGCTAAAGACTTTAAATATATATATGGAATAAAGGAATAAGTGGGAACCATGAAGATTCGTATCAAGAGAACTAGCTACATGACAATTAATTGTTTGTATTAGAGATTTATTTATTTAGATCTAGAAGCTCAAGTTTCAAAGATAAAATCAGAAAAGAATGTTAAAAACATTTACTTTCATTATATTAGTGGAGGCTTCAAAATTGTTTTATGTTAATTCAGATAACACTTGGAAAATACAAAAAAACATAGTTTAGATTTCCACATGTTTAACTCAGGTTTTCTTCAGAGCAGAAGTTCAGCTTTCAAGACTCAGCCTCAATTTTTTCTCATGAAGTTCTATTTTTAGAGATGGCATTCAGTGCACACAAACGAGGCAGAGACATGCAAACCACACATTGGCTATTTTTGGAGGATTGGATACAAATTTCTTTGCATGGATATAGGCTAGGAATAGGATTATCACTATAGTTAACTGACAAAAGTCTATAGTTAGCACACTTGCATGTGGGGCTATGCTTGTAAATGACGCGTAGCTATTAATATCATGTGACCTATTTTTGGAATGGATAAGTGGTGAAGGGAAATCCCCCACCCTTATATATATGTAGTGAACTGTGTAGTAGATATACATGTATGATGGTGAATATACAGACATAGAGAGAGTGGGATATGTATGTATACACGTGTGTAAGACTGGATTACTGAATCAGATCTATGCACGTATAGGCATAGATTGCCATTACTGTAAGAAGCTTCCATGTAATTGTTATCTTTAATATATGGAGGATATTGGCTGAACCTGAGTGTTATTCTTGTGTGTAATTAGATATTACATGTACTTGATTCCATCATGATTATTTTTTATATTATATTCTTCCTTAGATCCAGAACTGTCATGCACTGTAGAATGATGTATTAGTTATGATCTATAAGATTTAAGTCCTCATCATGCTAACATCTTGCTAACCCGCCAACCCTAAAGAGGGACCTGGTACCTTTATGTGCTTCGGGTGAGTGCTCAGTCTAGGCTGAGTGACATGTGCCAGCCTGTCTAGGGAATGTTACTGGTAAATTCTAGGTTGCATCATTGGTTTTTGTCTGGGACCTATTTTTTGGTTGTTTCTAGGATGGTTCACAATGAATACGTACTGGTTAACTCTAGCAATTTTTGAGGATTGGATACATGATCTAGAGGAAGAATACGTACATGCAGGTTCAACACTGGATTTGAGTTTAACGCACACACTTGGGTGGAAAAAATCTGTATGACAGTTTATATGAGATCTTCTTTGTTATTTTCCCAGTAGAGATATACAAATGGATAATTTCATATGTGTCTAAATAGAATTGGAGATATCACACGCTTTTTTGGACATAGGAAGAATTTTAAGCCCTTTATGATGATGATCTGATATGGAATCGCATTGTAGACACGTGGTTCTATGGTGTTTTAAATAGTTATATTATGGAGTATTCAATTTCAACGTACTCTTTCCCAGATATAGCTGAATTCAAATTTTTGTAGTATCCTATAGGACCATACTTACAAGGCATTTTGTTGGAAATCAAGATCTTAATGGTAACCTTGAATTTGGAAGAAAAACCCATGGTTAGCTAAACCCCACCATGCGTGGGGGCAGGAACATGATTGGTGAAAGATGGCGGACCTGGCAATAGAAAGGAAGAGAGAGGAGAGGCGGCTCAAGTATAATGAGGCATGTGAGAGGGAGATAGAGAATCAGTGTGGCATTGTAGAGTGGATGGAGTTGAGGAGAGAGATGGCTCATGAAGGATTTGAAGCTCACATAGAAGACGTGGAGCTAGAGCGTCAGGAACTCCCCCATCTAGGAAAGCATGATAGGGAACCCTCCTCATCCTCATAAGGAATCATGCCAACAGAGATGACCTGGGCTGTGGGCACACATCTGAACCTACCTAATAACCTAGCCCTTGCACTTGGTTTTCTAGTATCTAGTATGATAAGTAGTCAACAAGTGATTTTGGGAAGTAAGAGAGAAATTACATCAATGACAGGGTAGATGGATTCATTGTTATTTGGAGGTATGTTTTTAGGTGCATCATCCACACAGAACGTGAGTGCTCAAAATGTTGGATTCACCTTTGGAAGTGGAACTACTTCACAGACCATAGGGGTTTGGTATAGTACTAATGTCATAGCATAGGGGAGTACGTATATAGGTCCTATTCCAACTACAGGTGGAGGATCAGGAGGTATGGGTGGTTCTAGTTCTGGTGGATCTAGTGGTTCTGGAGGTAGAGGAAACACAAGAGGTTCTGGATCGGGTGGGCAAGGCCCACCGTAACCTCAAAATATTTACATGGAGATATATCTTCATCTCTCGGAGTATAGAGGAATAGAAGATGCTGCTAAACATGTGCACATGTGTGAAATACTATGGCGTGCAAAAGGGATCATGGCTTCAGAGCACAAGGCAAGCAATTTTCTACCACATTATAGGGACATGGACATAGCTAGTACAGAAAGTTTGACCCTGATTAGACTTGCATAGATTATGCAATATTGAAGGATGTGTTCTTGAAATATTTCTATAGTCTGGAATTTGAGCAGAAGAGTATAAGTGTGCTCAAAGATATCTAAGAAGACACTACTGAGAGTCTGCATGAGTATGATGACCATTCTAAAATGATTATGTCTAAGCTCTCCTATGATATTCACGCAAGCCAACATGCACAATGGTTCATTGGAGGATTGATTACACCATTTAGAAGGGCATTGTCACATAATACATATATTGATCCATGCAAAGCATTAGAGGTAGCTCTACATGTTGAGGAATTTGGGAGTATTGACACTCGCATTATCCCATTCTTAGAGGCACAAATTGCAGCTATGGAAAGCAGTTAGAGAAATTATTAGCAAATTTAGCCCATGAAATGTGCTCAGGGATTTGGTGTACAGATTATGAGGTGGAGGGACACACCAAGGATAGTTTTCCTCGCAGGTCCATATGTTCATTTTTTGGACTATGAGATCTTTCATTTGAATCATGATGCTAGCCAATGCCCTTTTGCTACAACGTGTGATAAATAAGAACGTATCCTTATATTGTAAAAAATTTCGGTCCATGACCCATGATAATGAAGATTTTAGATTGATTGGTCAGATCCATGATGCTATAGACATTGGGGTACGACAGAAAAGTGTAACAGATAATTCTAAGAACAAGAATGAGCACTAGGATCGGGATCATAGTTAACCATGTGCTATGACAAGAATGAGGGGAATTTTGATGGAGGTCATGGAAGAGGACATGGATATCGAGGTGGATCATGGAGGATGAGGTTGTGGTGGTGGAAGAAGTGAGTTCCCTCATGGAACATGTTATACATGCGGATCTCCTAACCACTATAGGTGTGAATGTCCTCAGAATATTACATGTTCTTTCTGCAGAAAGAACCATAGCTATGAGGAGTGCCCGGACTTATATGAGCATTTGAGTAAGCAACATAAACAAGAAAACAAAGGTGCATGGATGGTTAGGATACATCATGTTGTTGAAAATCAATGGATGCCTAAGTTGGAGGAGGAATTAGGGGCACTACAAGTGAATATCATGACACACACTGAGGTGGAATGTGCCAAAGAAGCATTGTAGCAAAAACCTACCATCACTAAAGAAGAATTTCTTCATGCACAGTACCCAAGATCCTGCCTATCAGAAGGAGGTTTATCAAGAAACCATGGAAGCTATAAGGAATCTTTAGGTGAGATACATTACTTAAAGGAGAAAAATAAAGCATTAGAGATGGTCCAAACTAATATAGATGACTTGAGGAAAGTGTGTAAAATGTTGTGCCAAGAAAACATCATTCCACTATTAGGGAGTTGGTTAAAAGGAAACACTCTACACTTAAGTACTAAGACTGGATGGAAGATCCTACATGTGAATCTTCCCCCTCATAGCCTAGATTATGACAAGGAAATCACTCTGAATGTTGTTATGGATGGATGGCTATTGAGTAATTTGATTGATAAGGTACGAATAATGTCCTTACCTTGGATGCATGGATACAAATGGGAAGACCCCCATTGCAGTCATCTTCTAATGTAGCAGTCATGGCTAATCAAACTAAGGCCACTCCAATCGGAGTTTTGAAGGATGCATCCATTACCATACAAGGAGCCAAGTTCACTGGAGAATTTGAAGTTTTTAGCACTGGAAAATTCAGATAGCTTCCCAAATTTATTGGGGTGTCCTTGGTGCTATGCAAATAATGTTGATCTTAGGTTCAACAAGGGCTATATCAGTTTTGAAAACAAAGAGGAAAGAGTTATTATCCCTTTAACAAATGTAAAATTTGAACCCTATGTTGAGCCCTTAAGTGAAGAAGATATTAATAGGATTTATGTACACGCCATTTGAGATCCAAAGATGATTGAACCAACCAAAGAAGGACTAATTCAGTGGGAGGATGCATAGTCTATTAGCGATACTACAAGTGTTGCTTGTGATAATTGGGCTCACAACACTTATGAGTTGGTAGGGCGCGAAGTAAAGATCATATTTCCTTGAGGCACAAAACCGCATTATGTCAGGAGGATAGGAAACAACTCGGTACCTTGTTACATAAGAGAAGGGGATCCCATGGTATTCCTTTGCACCATGGAAGAAAAGTGGATAGACCCACTAGAAAGAAGAAATATGCTAGCATATACACTATGTGGGACAAACAACACACTGGTGGGTGGCCCACAGGGATAATCTTATCATACAGAATGAAATTAGGATTGCTCTTACTACTAGGTTCTTCAGAAGCAATGTACCTACTCAAATATATACTTATCATGGTAATCAACCTATTCAGCACCATGTTCAAAAGTGTGAGAGACTCTGGATAGAAGGGCAGGAAGATTTACCACCTTCACTATGGGTGCACAAGTTTTATTCCACTTTACAAGGTTATGTGTGTGCTTGGTATGTATATGTAGAACTCCATAGAGAAACTGGAAATTGGCATAATTTAGTTACAGGAATGGCCTAGACATTTGACTTCTTCTCTACAAAACCTTTGGTGGAAGAAGCATTAAAATTCATAAAGCACTTAACTATGGGAGATAGTTCCAAGGAAGAAGAAATCCTTCACGAGTTATTAGATAAAGAAGACTCAGGAGTGCATCTTGATGAAGAACTAGAGGTAGATGCAACATTACTTAAACGTGCTTGCCTTGAGAAAGAGAAAGAAAAAATGGTCTACTTAGTGGATGACGAAGAAGTAGATAACCTAGATGTAAACCATTCAACAAGGAGGTGTGAGGTATTAGATAGTGTGAATAAGATTGTGTGTGCACGCCTATTATGAACATATGAAGACAAAGTGGGTGAATATTGGAACATATACTAAGCCTAAGGAAGCCATAATTAGATACTATTGGTCAAACTCTAAAATGGAAAAAGTCATAGAGTTACTAAGGGATTTCCAGGACTTATTTCCTAGGGGGCACCATGAAATTCCTAGGCATGCATGAATTGTTAGGGGAGACGAAGATAAATGCTTAAAGAGGGTGTGCGCCCAGTAAGAAAGAGACCATACAGGATGAACCCCAATTTGAATGAAAAGGTCAAAGAAGAGATTGATAACATTTTGAAGTATGGGATTATCAAGCCCCTTAATGAGTCAGAATGGGTTAGTCCAATGATGATCAGTATCAAGAAGGATGGAAAAATTAGGATATGTGTGGACTACAGGGAGTTGAATGCTACATGTGAAACTAATCCATTTCCTACGCCATTCATTAAGGAAATACTAGAAGGAGTTGCAGGGTGTGAAATATATTCGTTTATAGATAGGTTCTCTGGGTATCATCAGGTTTGGATTGCCCAGGAGGATCAAGAAAAGACTACGTTTACTACTGAATGTATTAGCTTCACCTATACTGTAATGCCTTTCGGTCTAAAAAATGTGCCTGTTGTATTTTCACTCATAGTTGTCTGAGCGTTCAAGGAATTTATTCACAACTTCTTACATGTATATTTAGATGATTGGACAGTGTATGGATTAGTTAAGGCTCACTATGAAAATCTACGTTTAACGTTTGAATGGTTTATATAGTTGAGTATCTCTTTGAACATCAAGAAGTGCATATTTTCTATGCCATTTGGGATACTCTTAGGACACATAATCTACAAGGAGGGTTTGTTGGTTGATCCAGCAAAGGTTGTAGTCATTATAGGCCTAAGAGAGCCTACCATTAAAAGTGAGGTACACAGATTTTTGAGTCATACCGGATATTATAGAAAGTTTATCAAAGGCTATGCCAAATTTTCCACATCATTAGAAGAGTTACTAAAAGGGAAAGGTATGTTCTACTGGGGAGAACAGAACAACGCACATTCAAGACATTGAAGGAGAAACTTACTACCCATTCCTATTCTATGTTTTCCTTCATGGGAAAAAACATTTCATGTACATGTTGATGCCTATGGCATGGCCATTGGCACAGTGTTGGCTCAACCTGGAGAAGGTATTGTAGATCATCCTATCTACTTTGCTAGTAGAAAGCTGACTCTTGTAAAACATAATTACAAAACTACAAAGTGTGAAGATTTGTCAATGATCTATGCCCTGCATAAATTTCACCAGTACCTACTAGCTACATCATTTGTCTTTTATATAGATCACATGGCATTGAAGTATTTTCTAAATAAACCTATTTTACATGGGTGAATATGTCGATGGGTGCTCTTATTTCAAGAATTTGATTTCATAGTTGTGGTAAAACCAAGAAAAATTAATTCTAGACCATACCATCTATCAAGAATAGATTTAGGAGAAGAAGCATAGGAAATTGAGGATACCATGCAAGATGCACAACTATACAGGTTAAAATGTGCACCATGAGAACTAGAGGACATTGTTGTCTTTCTATGAATAGGGATGACACTAGAAGGAATGAAATCCTTGGAGAATAAACAACTTGCTATACGCACCACACCTTATATGGTGATCTGTGGTCACTTATACAAATTAGGCCGAGATGAGGTATTGCACCATTATGTATTGGAACATGAGCACACATATATTATGGAAGAAGCTTATGGTGGTATTGCAGGTGGCCACTATGTGGGTGATGCCACAGCACGTAATATTCTACTCACTAGATTATGGTGGGAGACCCTCTATAAATATTATAAGGAATTTTGTAAGGCATGTGATCATTGTCAACGTCTTGGAAAACCAGGTCAATGAGATGAAATGCCTCTGAGACCTATTACTAGCACATAACCATTTGAGAAATGGGCTATAGATTTTGTGGGTCCTATTTCACCAACTACATGGAAAACTGGATCATGCTACATTATAACATGCACATACTATCTGACAAGGTGGACAGAAGCATCACTGACAAACGACAATATAGTGGCTATAGTAACCCAGTTTCTATGGGAACATATTATTACAAGGTATGGATGTCTTTTGAGTTTGACCAGTGATAGGGGCACACATTTTCTTAATGCGACAATCAGAATTTTATTGGATGAGTTCATGATTGCACACCATAAGACTACACCTTATCATCGTCAGGAAAATGAAACTGCTGAGGTTTTCAACAAAATTTTGAGCTAGAAATTGATAAAAATATGTGATGTTGGAAGAAATGATTGGGATGATAAAGTATCTGCAACATTTTGGACATATCGGACAACATATAAAAGGTTGAACAAATAAACACCATTTCACTTAGTGTTTGGTGCAGAAGCCATTATTTCTATAGAATTTATGTTACCTTCTTTATGTGTTATGTGTGCTAGAGGTCTAGATGGTGAGAAAAAATTATAATAATGGATTAAAAAGAAAATTAAGGTGGATGAACAATGAGCCATAAGCACATTAGAGTCAGAAGCAAGAAAAGGCTAGGTAGAAAACATGGCATGATAGAAACTTAAGGGAAAATAAGTTTGAGATTGCAAAAATGGTGCTTCCCTATGACTCTAAGTTCTTGCACCATCCAGGAAAACTTAAGATACATTGGTTGGGGCTGTATGTTATCACTTACATCCTTGAAACAAGTGCTTTCCAGTTAGAAGCACTTGATGGAACATGGCTACCCAGTTACTTCAATGGGAGTAGGCTGAAGCCCTACTATAAATAAGTCTTCTTGGTGTTTGTAATAAGGTAGTATTGCCATTTAGATTAGGTTTTCAATTCTATATTTCCTTAATTTAATTCCTTTTTTTTTCTTGTGCTTTGTCAATTTAGTTATTGTTCTTATGTAATAAGTGCACTTGTGTACATGAAGCTAATTACTATATGGAGAATGTTTATGCATAGAGGATTGCACATACTTTTAGTGTGGGGTGGTTGTCAATATCTAGGTACAAGATTGCGGGAATTGAAAGGTGAAAGGAATAAGCTGCTGCGGGTGCTTTTCAAGTCAAAGGATTGCTTCTAAAAAGTGACCAAATATGGAGATGAATGAAGGGACAGTATAACGCGAGGTAAGTAGAGGCCATAACAACTACCAGAAGAAGGTGCAGTGATGAGGTACTCAGGTGCAAGGAAGCACACTGAAGAGAAGTCTGTGACCAGAGGGTAGGAAGGTGCACTAGAAGGTTATAGGTAAGGCTTGAAGATGTACCACGTGGAAAGAATGGAATTGGGAAATTAATGAGAGGATATTTGGTAGGTTAAGGAGAAATGAATGCATCAAAAAAATTGAAAATCTATATAAGGATGGGATGTGAGTTCATTTTTACCATTGCGATTAATATTATTTAAAAAAGAGCTAAGTTTAAAGAGATGAGTGATCAAATTGAGGTGTGAAAGGCATGTAGCCAGTCGTGATAAAGAGATCAGTGTGAAGAAAGAGCTTCTTTCCCTGGTGGTGAAGGGCTTGAGTGAAGCAAGGTTACAGAGAGGAACAAGGGCATGTTATTTCACCTAGGGCACTGAATCGAGATAGGGTTTGATTCGCACATTGTAAAATTCAAAAGGTGAGTATTTATAAAGGATTACATGAAAGAAATGGCACTCAAGAAAGTAGTTGCAGCAAGAGTGAAGGGAAAGAAGAAGGTGGTCATAGAAGAAGAGGAGATGGCTCTCGAAAGCAATTTTTCTGAAATGCAATATCCAGAGGGGGTCATCGTAGGCTAGGAGTGGGATTCTCACATAAGGAGAAGCAAGGTGAGTGAGTATAACCACCATACCATAGGAAATAAGAAGGATCTTGATGCCTTACTGAACACAAAGACAAATAAATACATGGTAGAAGACATGCTGGTGTACGACGATGCTGATGAGAATATCTTGAATAAGATTTGATTTTACCAGCTATACGAGCTCCCTTACTTTGAGGAAATATGAGCCCTTGTACTAGTGGCTCATGAGTAGAGTGCACAGATTTTTTCTACTTTACAAGACGTAGAGCCAGAATTTCAACCACTCTAATCTCCATGGTAACAGGATTTAAGGGCACATGAGAAGATTTGAAGAATGATTTAACATACAAGGCCGTAATCTTGGAGACCAAAAAGGAGTTGGGGTACATACAGGGTCTGTGTGGCATGGAAATAGATAAAATGAAGAAGTATCTAGTTGTGTAAGTAGCCGCACATCTTGTTACAAAGATAAATGACTAGGAAAGGTGGTCATAAGTGAACACCATGTGGCCGCATGTTGTGAGGAGGATGTCTAAAGGGGTAGTCTATAATATTTTAGGCTACATTGTAAAGATGATAGTTGAGGAAATGCACATAGAAGGAAATATCAGCTTTGGAGTTGTTCTGTTGTTGCTGGTGTTCATGGACAATAGAGTACCTGATGGACCAAAAGAGAAGATATGGGAGTATCCCATGGAGCATAAGTCACCGATGGAGTGGTTCAAAAAATACCTATGTGAAGGATCCATGATATAACAAGTCAAGAAAAGGGCTAAGAAGTGGTACAATAGGCTCCACGTGGCCTTTGAAGAAGAATGGACACATCCCCAAGGAATTTCCTTCGGTGGTTGGAAAGGCAGTTCAATTCATTTGTATACCAACACTTTTACATAGCATAGTTCACCATGAGGGATGGAGCATGGAACCCTTGGTGTAAGTTACCATATGCCTTCACATCAAGGTACTTCTAGGCATTAGTACATAGGTTCTTAGACACGTGCCTAACGTTCAATGAACAAGGTATATTGTGAATACCACATGCTAAGAAAAAAATATGTGTATCCAGGATGGGGTGCATATATTGAAAGGCTCATTTCAGATGTATTGAGCATTAAACTAGTAAGTTTGGCTATGGGAGATGTTGGAGTAGAACTGGTGTACCTTCAGCTGAAGCCCAAGTTGGAGAATAAAAAGTATGTGGAAAATGAGTTCGCACTCCCAGGGTTGCTGAAGGGTAAGCATACCATGGAGAACATTCCAATTCCTAAGCCCACAGAGCCAATTGAATTAGAGGATGAGGAGGATGAGCGCAAAGATAGTGGTGGTTTCGAACATAGAGGCAAAAGACATCCTACGAATAAGGATGAAGCTGAGTGCACAACTACACCACCTCAGCCATAAGAGGGGGATGATGAGGAATTAGATGCAGTCCAAGGAGAGCACTGATTTAAGAGAGTGTTAAGGAGAACAAGGACCCAAGGTGCTACTCTACAAATAGTGTTTAGATCACCCAGACTCTCTCCACATAAGGAGACAACCTGCAAAAAGGAGAAGGAAACTAAAATTGAATGAGGAGGTGGAAGAGTCAGAGGAAAGCATGCCTAATTCTCCTACACCTCTAGAGAACGTAGAAGGACAACAAGATGAAGAAATGAAGGAAGGAGAAGAGGAAGAAAAGAGAACATATGAGACAGCTACAGAGACTGCTTAGGACATGGAAACAAAAGTTCCAAATCTAGAAGCTCAAGTTCCTAAGTAGCCTAGGTCAAGAAGAACAAGTGGGGAGCACATTCCACTAGCCATGGGTTATGCTGAGGACACACATAAAATTGTTCATGCCCGTTTCTAAAGCACACTAACGCAAAAGGAGTTATATGGCTGGGAAATAATGGATGAAGATATGGCTATAGTGTGCACCAAGAAGAAATTATCATGGTTGATGCACACACACATGGATGAACTAGATTTTGATGTGTGTGAAGAGTCATGCATGTTGAGGAGGTTGAAAAAGACACCTCAGGCTAGACACATAACAATAAATCCTGCTGTTATGTCAGATGAACAGGTGAGCAATGCATTGGTAAAATTATCAATAGAGGTGGCAAGGCGGAATATGGACAAGGCTTCCACAATTAGTGCACTAAGGGAAAAGATCAAAACTAAGGATGGGGAAATAATGTGCCTAATGCAAGAAAGAGACTTGTCACTAAAGAAGAACTCTTTATTTACTATAATCACAGAGGAAATTGGTGATAATGTCATAAGGGCTAGGCCACACTTAGAGCCAAAGATATTGAAGATGTTTCCTTTAGCAATACACAATGTAGGTACATTGGTGGACTTAGTGATTGAAGATGAACCTCTGTGCATGACAGGGCCAAAGGATCCAATAACAGATGCAGAGTAAGAAAAGTCTTCAATGATGCAAAAGATTACATCATATGAAGGACTACTGCAAGTGTTGTGGGAAGAACTAACAAAGGTAAACCAAGCCTTGAACATATGTACAGCTCCAGAGGCACTCATCAACATAAAAACCCTAGAGGAGAACAATGAGGTCTAGAAAGTGATGAAGGATGACACATTGGGCCGCATAGAAATATTAGAAATGGTTAAACCAAAGCACGAGGCCCTAGAAGCAGCCCAAGAACCACACAAAAATTGGTTAGAGGAAATTGGAAAACTCATTGCGTAGAAGATGGATTTTCTAGAGGGAAGGATGACTATAATGTCCAGCATTGTGTTGGTCTTGTAGAATGAGAAAGGAGAAATTACATAGGATGAACTGGAATCCATTGTTGTGGATATTCCAGAGAAAGTAAAGAAAGTGCTCACTGAGTGGTAGGCCTTGGAGGCAGAAATAAAGGAGGAATATCTTGAATTAATTTTTTAGGTTGCAAAAAGGAAACTTTTAATAGACATTCTTTCATTTTTAAAAAAAATTTTTATTCTTCCATTCAAATTCTTTACTTCAGTTTTGGAGATAACCATTGTCAGGGCGATAAATGAAATTAGTGTGGGGTAATGTTGATTAGAGAACACTTGACAGAAAGCACACAAGAAGTCTGCATGGGAAAGTAGGTCATATTCAAAGGTGCAAACGGATAGGGAGAACACACGTGCTGAGTAGAAGTTTAGCTTTCAGGACTTAGCTATTTTTTCTCATGAAGGTCTATTTTTAGAGATGGTGTGTAGAGCACAAAAACGAGGTAGAGATGTGTGTGCCACACATTGGCTATTTTTGGAGGATCGGATACAAAGCGCTTTGCATGAATACAGTCTAGGAATAGGATTATCATTGTAGTTAACTAATAAAAGTCTATAGTTAGCGCACTTTCATGTGGGGATATGCTTGTAAATGGCGCATGGCTATTAATAGCATGTGACCTATTTTTGGAATGGATAAGCGGTGAAGGGAAATCCCCCACCCTTATATATATGTAGTGAACTATGTAGTAGATATACATGTATGATGGTGAATATATAGACATAGAGAGAGTGGGATATGTATGTATGCACGTGTGCAAGACTGGATTACTGAATCAGATCTGTGCACGCATAGGCATAGATTTCCATTACTGTAAGAAGCTTCCATGTAATTGTTATCTTTAATATATGGAGGATATTGGTTGAACCTGAGTGTTATTCTTGTGTGTAATTGGATATTGCATGTACTTGATTCCATCATGATTATTGTTTAAAGTCTATTCTTCCTTAGATCTAGAACTATTGTGCACTGTAGAATGATGTATTAGTTATGGATATGTAAGCTTTAAGTCCTCATCATGCTAACATCCTGCTACAACAACCCTAAAGAGGGACCTGGTACCTTTGCATACTTCAGGTGAGCGCTCAGTCCAGTCTGAGTGATGTGCCAACATGTCTAGGGTGTTACTGGTAAATTCTAGTCTACATCAATGTCCCATGGTGGTATAAAATAATAAAACTATAGAAGTAAGGATATGTGTGGTATATAAAGAGGTTATATGGCCTACAGACATGACCCCTTCCCTACCCTATCAATGCACAAAAGTAGCACCCTAAGATCTAATCATTGTAAATACACCGTTTTAGCTAATATGGGATTATCTCCGAGTGTGGGACCTTGAATTTTAAGACAAAACATATGAATAAGGTTAGTTCCTCTACATATTTAATAATGCTAACACTAAAAATATCTCAAATTTTATCCTATTCTAACACATCTAAGTAACTAGGGAGGGAGAGAGAGGGAAAACATGAACAAACTAAAATAAAATAGAGGTGACGACACCAATAAAAGGGGATATACACTCTTCATGAAGAAAAAATGAGAATTAAATGGAGAAGGAGAGGGAAAAAACATATGCCAAAGACCCAAAACTATAGTTAACCTTCTGTTTTTCACATAGACATAAAAAAATAGAGAAACATGCAAACATGCACAACATACCAAAGAAAGAATAGGATGAAATAATGCAAATTAAATAAAAGTACATGACAAAAAGAGAGTCATAAAAACAATATTTTATTTCTTGAAGTATACATAGACCATTTCATTTAAGGAAAAAGACATAAAAACACACTAAAAATTCCAAAATGGAGGTTTGTAACCCATATCTTCCTAAAAAACACATTTTTGCATGATACTCGTGCAAATTGAAGTGTCTAACCACTTTACAATGAATGATTTTTTAAAAATATATAAAACAAGGGAGAGAAATAATGGGGAAAGATAGGTAAATGCACTAGTTTAGATCCAAACACAAAGAAAGTGCCATAAATCCTTGTAAACACACATGGGTACCATGAAAAATTCATCCTCTATGTCATTTGACCTTCAAGATAGATTATGGGCACCATTCATCATTAAATTTGGGTGGTTGAACTTCTTGAACTATGTTTTTACCTCTTAAACACGTGTTTTCCTTTTTCACCCTTGAAACAACATCATTTTCTATATTTCTTGATGGGAGAGATATAGTAGGGTGGGGTTTCATGGTGTAGCCTAACCTGACCACTTAAAAGGTCAGCCCCCCGGCCAACCATCTAGAGTTCTCATCTCCATGGATGAGAGGGAGCTAACATCCTATGATAAAGGTAAGGAAGGAGTCATATTATCACTTAAAATATTTGTTTCAGTGATTTTCTCTTCCTCTACACACATAAAATTAAGGGAAAAGTCAATCAAATTATGAGAAGATTTGTAAAGTGCCTCTTTAAAAGGTAAAAGGTTCATGAAACAAACTATGAATACATATAAACTGTCTTCTTGAGATACATTTAAACCCTCTTTTTAGGATAAATGTAAGCCTAATACATCTACAACCATTCTGTGTGGGCCTTCTGGGCCAAAATGCAACACTTTTCATTGTTATCAACTATGACAGGTGGACGGTGAACTGTTGGAACAATGCAACTATTTTACTTGTGCATGTAAATCTTGACTCTTTTGAATGCATTTCCCCATCCACTGTTATCTTTTTTGTGAACACTTGAAATGTGGTAACCTTCTAGCCATAGCCTATAACCTTGACTTACTCAACAAAACCTTTCCTTTTATACCTTTTCGTCCAGATCGGTTTATTGGCGAACCTTGGGAACATAAGAATTGTTTCCCTGGTTCCACTAAGGCTTGATTTAATTGATGTGCCCTACCCATTCCTCCATTTGTAATTGTTGGATTTTAAGGAACTCTTGGAACTTTAAATTTTTTCCCTTGGTTCCATATAACCCCAATTTACCTGATTAAACACCCCATGTATCATGATCGGTAATGCAGGGAATATGAGGAATTAAAAAACGTTCCTCCTATTCCTTCAATGGTTGATTTTTCCAAATTTGACTTGTTTTTTCCAAAAAATTACAAAAATGGCTAATTCCATTGAACTTTTTGGATTTACAAGAGGGGAATAAAGTTCTAAAAGACTGATACTTACCAAAAACACTAATATTTTCCCAAAAAAATGATTCCTTCCCAATTTTTCCAAGTCTTGCCCTATTTTGACCAACTTGCACTACCTAAGTCTAAAAATGGGTTTATGATTTGTCCAAATATGCTAAGGGCATTTTGGAAAACAATTTGGTGACTCAATGGGTTTTTCTACATGTTAAGTAGAATATCATCGGCCTTAAATCATCCATTAGGAATGGAGTCAAGCCTAAAAAACTTGAAAACTGATCTAAAACTTAGAATTATTACCCTTGAACTTTCACAAAGAATTATATAGAATTAGAGCTGATCTGGAACTACTTGAAGTGATCTTGGAAGTTGATTTATTGGGATTTATGAATATGAATTTCAAACTATCCCAAAAACACTGGTATTATGCCAAGGATGGATCATGGAGAACTTTCGATTTGTTGTTGATCTTGGGGTTGAATGAATGTACCTTGGGGATGCCCTAAAATATCTTGTTTTAAACATGGAACCTGCTCTAAATGGACTATGCAATAGGAATGAAGGCCATACAAACTATATACAAACATGGAAAATCATACATATTCTGAGTGGAAACATAAAAAGTATGCACAAGCACTTGTTTTACAATAAACAAAACTAGTCTACTCTACTCTAACCAATGGCAAAGGAAACTAAACAAAACCAATAGTTTGTTGGGAGAAATAGATTTCGTTCCTTACAAAATTGGACCATGTGATCATTTTTGCAACAAACATGGTCTATAATGAAACTAGAAAACTATCTTGAAACTGATTTCCCTTCCCATTTATCAAAGTATTAGTTGAAAAGAGATTGAATACCTCCTTAAGTTGTTATGCATTTGGTTTTTCGAGGTCTTGAAGCTAACCTTTGGCACTTTGATGATACTACTCATGCTATAAATTAAGCATGACTTGTTGAAACTCCCTTTTTGGCTCTATCTGATTGGGAAAACATTTGTTGCAACTGTTTGGATGATCCTTTCTATATTCCCATCTTCTTTGTGTTGGCCATTGTTTGTTAATTTTATCATTGATGTTAATTGAATTTGTGGAAAATGGTTTCATGATGTCATGTGTGTCTCCATGAGGTGTCATTCAGTTTTAAGAATGAATTTTGATTGGTAGTGTCAGGTGTTGGTGAGATCTATGAAGTCCTGGAGCATGGTTAAGTGAGATAAGTCAATGTTTGAGTCCTCCCAAGTTATTTTTTGGGTGTCATAAGGTCAAACATGGTTGGTATGATGTGGCATGAGTGTGTATAGGTCTGTGTGATGTCAGCAAGTCCATTTCATGGGTTGTATGTGTTGAGTCAGGTCATTCCACACCTATTCCTAGCCCTGGTGTGTGTAGAATGAATTAGAGGTATAAAAAATGAAGCTAATAATTCATGGTGAAGTATGGTAGAATCATGGTGGTAGTTTAAATGATGTGTGTTGTGAGTTTCATGTCATTATTCAGTGATACAATGCATTTATGAGGTCCTTGGGAAGGAAGAAGGTGATAACATGGAAGATAACATTGGTAAGTATTAATGGATAGAGGATTTCATGAATATTTGGGATATTTGGTAAGTATGGAATGCTATAATACATTTTCATGATGATTCATGACAAGTTTCAGGACATTCTAAAGAAGGAATTGCAGGATACACCAGTTTTAGTAAAATTAGGTGAGTTACAATGTGTTTTTGAGGAAAAAGTGGACCTTCTAATGCTTGTTGTGATCTGTGTGATTTGCATGGGGACATGAGATATTTGGAATATATTCTTAGTTCAATTAAAAAGGTTTCAAAAAAATTGATGTGGTTTGATTGTCACGTTTTTATGAATGATTTTTAAGAAGGTAAGTTTCTTTCTAACCCTAGCTTAAAGTGACTTAGAGAAAAAGAGGTATGGTTAGTATATATTTGCTATTTTTACAAAATTAATGATTGAATGTTGTATAGGAATCCTCCATATTTCCATAAAGGTAAGATAGATCATGTGACTGTATGAGGGTCCCACCTGAAAATGCTTGTTTCTGAAGAAGTTTAGTTTGTGGAAAAGTTCTATAAATAAGGTAAACAATAAATTGGAACTATTTTTATCCCCTGATTTTTTTGAGATTTCCATGATAGTTTCAGGTCATTGTTGAATTTAAAAAGGGAAAAGTGTACCCTATTTATGAAGAATGATTTTTGGGGCAGTTTGGATCAGTCTGTGGTAAAAATAGAATTGCAAGAGGTACAAGAGGAGTTAGGACTTCCTTCAAGTTGTGTTGTGATCCTAGTTCAGATTTATTTCCAATGTCTTTATCAAAATTTTGTTTTTTATATGGTATGAATAAGTTATGACCTATTATTTGAAGGTCAAATCTGGAGGATGTTTGATCTAGCAGGGTGCTATGTGGCTTCATAAGGTAAGATGATCTATAAGAGTTATTCATGATTGGTGAAGGGTTTTGAGTTTTTAGACACATTTCATAAGGTTTTTCCATTGATTTTTTAAGATTGGAAGTTATTTTTTAGGTGATGGAGCAAGTTGAGCTCATAGTTAGTTCTTGAGTCCTAAAAGGCTTAAGAAGAAGCTTGCAAAGATTATCTTGGTTGAATGCCTTATACTTGGAGTTAGAAGGAGTTATAATATGTTATGGAAAAATGATTTATATATATTTCCAATGATTTATGGTTTATTTAAATTTTAGTTGATTTCATGGGTCATCAATCTTGATTGTGAAGAACAAAGTAGATGCTTTTTTAGGATAGTTTTGTTCAGGCTAAAAGATTGAGTTGGTTGACCCATGAAATGGATTGGATTATAATTTCTATCAGTTGGAGAGTGTAGAGGGATGATTTTTTTTCCTATTAAAGGAATTTGGAGGTCTTTGAAGTGATAGAAAGGGTGCAAAATAGTTGACTTTGCAAAACTAGTTTATGAGAAGTATGATTTGGAGAAGAGGAAAGTAGTTGTGGTTTGAACACATGGCTATTTCATGAGATATAACATGAATGGATGTGATTTAAAGGTAACTAAAATTCCATAAATTGGTTAGATTCCATATTTTAGTTTATATTGGGTGGTATTGAGGCCCAAAGGTGAAGACATGGTGCTAGAAACAATTGTTTAGCGAAGGATATGAGGTTTTTGAGAACTATGTTATGAATTATTTGATTAGTCAAATACAGACATGGATGATTTATTTATGATATATTACACATGTGTGATGAATTTTAGAGAATGAATAATCATCTTTTTGTTTTAATGGATTTTAGCCATCCTTGTGATGGGGTTTTGAGCTTGTTTAGTGGAAGTTTGATGGTTTTGGGCATGGACAATGTATAAAGTTCATATGTGAAAATTGTAATGAATTATTTGGGATGTAATTAATTTTTTTTGGTTGAATTATTCATGGAGGACTAACCTATTTTTTATTTGAGAGAAATAATGCATATTTAAGTGATGTTTTGGGTTCATTTTTGAACTAGTGATCTTAGAGGGAAAATGCGACCTACATGATAGAATAAAGGCTGATCAAGGACATGAATTGAGAGATGCAAAATATTTTTAAAATATTAATAGTGATGAAGATTTTTTTTAAGGGTTTGATGCAAAGAGAAGTCTAAGAAGAAGAAGATACATCGAGTTACAAGAATGAGGATTTGATTGTGTTTGTGTGAGCTGAATTAGAGATATCTGTCAGTTGTGTCAACAAAAAATCTGATATCATCATTATCAGGTGGGTAATTTGGTGTTTAGTCATCTTATGGGGTGGTATCCTCCTTATGGAGTGGTTTTTTCACTAAATTAGGGTTTGCTGCTCCTTGTAGGGTTGATGCTCTACTAAACTAGGGTTTAGTGATCCTTATGGGGTTAGTGACTCACTAAATTTGAAACACGGAAATAGAATTTTTGTTTCAGTGGGTTTTATTCCTCTTAACTGTTTCCCACTTATATTTGATGTTCATGTTTACTCTCTTGCGCTTGATCTTGAGTATGGTTGTTTCTGTGCTTCAGTAAACACTCATATGGTTCATGGTAGATTGAATGGTTATATAAATAATAATGAATGATGAATGCTAAATGGAATAAATTTTTGTAGTATTAATTCACCCCCTCTAAATCTATTTTTCTTCTAATAATTAGTATCAGAGTAAGTCCTTATGAAGCAAGTTTAGCATCTTGAAGGAGATTCGTGAAGCAAAAATGGGTAAGTCAGCTGATATTTGGAGGAGAAAGTATGAGATTTCTAATTTTTTAGTATTTGGAATGTAAGAGAAAATAAGTGATATGAAGAAATATAATGATCAAGCCATCAAGGATTTGGAATAAAAAGTAGAGAGTGTGACTAACTACCTAAGGGATAAAGAAGAAGATTATTTCAGGTATGAAGAGAAATTGAAAAACCCTAGAATTTGATTTGGAAAGTGCATCTAGTAGGTTTAGGAAGTATGAGAAGATAGAGAATATTACTGAAGATCTTGATGATATTTTATAGAGACAAATAGATGCAAATTATAAGACCAACCTAGGTTTCAAGGGAAATCAAAAGGAGAATGATGGTGAAGCTAGTCCTAGCTCTCAATCAAATGAGGAGATGATAAAGAAGGATGAGTTAATTAGGTATAACCATGTTAGATAACTAAATGTAATGAGGTATGGTTCTTAATTCAATGGCTATTACTATGTTTTTCATGATTTTGGGCATAGATCTAGAGATTGAAAAAGGAGGTATCCTATGAATGGTGTAGGATTCTTCAAATTTGAATTTCATTCATGTTGTGAGTATGGCCATAGAGCTAAGGACTGTGGTTGGAACTTAAGTGTGTTTGAGTCAATAAGGAATAAGAATGGAATTGTGTGTTTTAAATGTCACAAATAGGGGTATACTGCTAGTTCTTATTATCAAGGTGAATCTTCCAAGGGTAAAAAAGTTTCAAACTCAAAATAGAAGAGTATTAAGGAAGAGAAAAAATCCTATTAATGAATCCAATAATTTCATATCATATCCAAAAGTCAAGAAGGAGGTTTTTCTTGTCAAGGAGATCAAGTAAACTGATTCTTAGTCTAAAATGAATCCTAATCCAATGAGATTTGTCAAAGTAGCATCCAAATCAGATCAAGAAGGTGTTTTTTCCTTAGTTGAAGGGCTCATAAGTGAAGAAGACCACATGTTCCTAAATGTGATTCGTTCCCTTGTACATGAGAAGTTTAGGAGTCTAGGAGTTTGGAACACCTCAAGTGTGATAATGTATGGGATATGATATCTCCATATGTTTTTGAATCTGAATTGCTGGTGGGTTTCAGAGTTTTTCATGTTGTCATCTAAAGTGAAGTCAAGTATGAAGTCTTGATAGTTATAATCTATAGTATTAGTCTAAGGTATTTTTCATATAGATCATGGTATTATTTTTGCTTGAGAATATGTTACATCATGTCATTGGTGGTTTATCTTGTTGTTATGATTATAAGTTTAAATGTTGCAAAGATGGTTGTGTCCTCTTTTAGAGTCACCATAATCATGATTTGTGAATTATTCCAAGTGTGTGCCATCTATTATTTCTTAAAAGTTGTTTTTTGACTATCATGTCTCTTAATGTCTATCTAGATTTGTAAAATTTCATGGTAATATTATTCCATGATTAGTTAATGAGAGAAGAGTTTTTAGATTAAGTCTGTATTGCAATATTAAAGTACCTTTGTGTCTTTGAGTTATGAAAGAAGGTCATTTCTTTGAATGAGACTTTCAAGGATGTCATAAGGTCTCTGAAAATGTATTATTAGGTCTTCAAGTTTAAGTTTCCTTTGTGAAAATATATTGAAGGATGAGGTATGAGTAATCTGGGTCTAATATATCTAAAAGTGTTGAAGGCTATGTCTATTTTTGTTCATCATTTTATGAGGGATATTTTCTGCCAAGAAAAGATGTTTTTATTCCTAAGCTTCAAGATCCATTATTCTTCATGGTATCAACTCTATGAGGAGTCTCTAAAGTGGTCATAAGTGTGTTTAAGTCTCAAAGGTGTAAATAAAACAAGTATTATGCTTATCATCATCATAAAATGTCTAATATCCCTATGTTCTCTGCCTCTGAATTAGATATCATGTCTGATCTTGTACAAGCTCCAAGAAAGAAAGTGACTATGCGTGTAAAATGAATAATGTTTGTGCATAGAAGCTACTAGTTATAGGTCATCTCAGGGTTGTTGATGAATGTATTGTGGTTATGAAAGAGTCAAAATATTTGTGAGAACTATGTTATACCTTTTCACAAGCATCTGAGGCTTGTGAAGCATGTCATAAGTCTTGAAGGTCATTATCATAAGTTATGAATGTTGAAAATGGATTGGGAGCTCAAGGAGTTATATTGATGTTTCAAAAATAATAAGTGCATTTCATGGAGAAGCAAGTTTCTCAGGGTATGAATAACTAAATGCTCTATCTCTTAGAGGTCTATGTCAGTATATGTATGAAATGTCTTGATTCATGAGTTGGTAAGGGCTTGTATCAAAGAAGAAATAGTGAAAAGAATTTGAAGACTATTCTCTTCATCTTGAGTAGTTCAAGTGTTTATGTCAATAAGTGTGTCATGTCATGAATTTAGTCTAATCAAGGAGTATTATATGTGTGAGTCCTTGTTGTAGGTTTTTGTTAATATCATCATAAGTTTTGTATGAAAATGTGCCTCCACAAGGGTTAAAGATTTCATGAAATGTGTCCAAAGTATCTGAGTTCATAAGATAAGTCATGAAGCCTATAGGTCAGGGAATTGCATTAAACATGGTCAAGAAAATATGTTACCCAAGTTTATAGAAGACCTATTAGACTCAATGTTCAGTGAAATTTGAGTCAAAATAAGATCCTTCAGGTCAGATAATCTCATATAATCATTACATCATCATTGTTAAGTCTATAGGTGTTTGCTTGACACTATAAGATGGTAAATGAGCCATTAAGACACTTGAATATGGTATAAAGGAAGTAAGTGAAAAATTACAAGTGATTCAAAAGTCTAGAAGACTTCAAGGTGACACAATTGAAGATCATGAAATTACTAAGAAAGGTATCTATGTATAAGGGTATGAAATGACTATTTATAGGTGTTAGTTCATTGTGGAAGTGAACAGATGGATTGTGTTCAAATAATGATGAGCTATTGGTTTCAGGGATCAGTGGTTTACTCCATGATATGCTCCAGGTATGTTGGAATCTCATAAGTCATAGGAATAATGCATTTAGTGTATACACCTGATGTAAAAATGAAAGACTCTCCTAGTCATTATTGAAGAAATTGGAGTATAGTTGAATGTGCCAAGAAGGTTTAAGAGATATTGATTCATCTTAAAAGATGATTTTAAAGGTTTTTCAGGTCCATATGGTGACCAAGGTATGTTGAAGGTCTCTTTTAATCCTATAAATCAACTATTTGAGTCAATTTAAAGTAATGAGTGTTGATTGTGATTGTATGAAGTTTGTTATCACACTCAAAGGTGGTCATCTGTCAATGGATATTTTCTTTAAGGCCCTAGTGTGATCTCAAAAATACTACAAGGTCTATATCAATGTATTGATAGTATGTATAGTCGCATAAAGGTGTGAAACTTATTAAAATATGTTGAATTTAGTAAGCTACAGTACAATATTTGTGTGTTGTCCTCATAAAGGTGTGTAAATAGTCTTGTAAGATGAAAAATTATTATGTAGAAGCATTTCTTCAATTGGCTTGTCTTGGGATATAGGTAGGATTAAAGAACTAAGTGTGTATACAATTATTTGTAAAAGAAATGGTCATATTTTGAAGAGAGAAAAATTCAATCTATAATGAACTTTGAAATGTTAAAAATATCATTGCATCAAAGTATTCAATCAAAATGAAAAGTATCTAGTTCATGAAAAATCTACTAAAATAGGGGAATTATATTTAGTTTCTCCAAACAATATTTCAAGGTGTGAAATTAGAAAGATATAGGTTCAATGGAGATCATTAAGTCTGTGTAAGTCTCAAATATAGGATGTACTCCTTGATTATATCAAAATTAAGAACTACAGGTCTGTATTCAGGTTCTTAGGTAGGGGAGCTTGGTTGAGTTCTTTAAGAAAGAAAAAGGTGACTAGAAAGATAGTAGATAAAAAATCATGATGGTTTCAAGTATATTGTCACAAGAAGCATGCCATATGATCAAATAAGCATGCAAAGAATATAGAAATTTTTGTAGAAGTTCTTTAGGGAAAAAGCAATATAGTCAAGTCATCTTCAAGTCATAGAAAAAAGGTATGAAATCAATTTTTTGAGATTTCAATTAGATTTTGATAGTATGAACCCTTGGGGAGTGACACGAAGGAGTATCATGAAGTATATGGATGCCTATAGCTTGTGAATTTTTCAATATTGCACTAATGTTTTGATTTAGGGACAATTTTTATTACAAAAAGGTCAAGGTGGTTTTGGAGGTAAATTGTGATTTTGAGCTTGATCTAGACCAAGAAGAGTGATGGATGAAAAATATGAAGGAAAAATGAAGGATTATCAGTTTAGGGGGAGCTATGTTGTGGCCATATCAGGTCCATATGATATTCATACGATGTTAAAGGAGTCAAAGAAGACCAAGTTCAATCCCATGGGAACCTATTTGATCAAGTAATTGTGTTTTTTGCATTTTTGTCAATGTGTGTTGTCATTTTCCATGTAGTAATTTAATTATAGCATTTTTAATAGATGTCAAAGGGGGAGAGAAACATCAAAAACAAGGAAATGAGTCAAGTAGGTGTTTGTTCTTTTTGGTTTCCATCAATGTTTCTAAAGGTGGTTGCCATTAATGACAAAGGGGGAGATTATTGGCCATTGTGTGTTAATGTTGTAATTGATGTCAATTCCATTGATGGAAAATGGTTTCATGAGGTCATACATGTATCCATTAGGTGGATTTCAGTGTCAAACATGAAGGTTGATTGGTAGTGTCAGGTGTTGGTGAGATTTATGTAGTCCTGGAGCATGGTTGAGTGAGCTAAGTCATGGTTTGAGTCCTCCCAAGTTATTTTTTGGGTGTCGTGAGGTTAACCATGGTTGGTATGATGTGTCATGAGTGTTTATGGGTTTACATAAGGTCTGAAAGGCTAGTTCATGGATTGTATGTGTTTTTTATAAATAAATTGTTTTGATTAGAGCTATGAATTAGATAAACTCTTTTGACTAGAGCTATGAACCAAGTACAATCATCCAACAGATGTCACTTAAGCTCAATACTTTGTAAACCATGAATTACCACATTTAAACACACGATTTAACTAACTGAATCTTCTGTTAGTGTCATTATAAACCAGGGTTGTGTCCTAGGTTGTATGCAATGGAGCTCTATGTAACCATTTTGCTTGTTGGGTCTCCTGTTGAGGTTGTTGTTGTGATATTTTCCTTGGTTACTAATCTATGAAATCTTAATATAAATCTACGGAATTCAGTTTCTACAATGAAATGAATTTTAAAAACTTGAATTCCAAATTAAATGGAAACGCACACATAGAATTTGAAAGAACAGAATTGAAATTGCACACTCATAACTAAGAATCAGTAGAAGTAAAAGCATATTCTAAGTTAAAAATTTTATAAAAAGGAAACACACATTCTGAATAGAAATTTCAATAGGAAAATAAAATACATTCAAACTGAGATTGCATGAGATATACTAAAATAAATATTTCAGTGAAACTTATCAGAAAACCATATGTGCATGTAAGTGTAAACAACCTCTTGTCTCCTTGGTTGAGTGGGCCCCTTGCTCTCCCTTAGGATAGAGGAAATATCTATAGCTTTATATCCTCAAAATGACGCTTAATTATATTAATTCAAACACATTCCAGAACATATCTAGTAAATGAAAAGAAGAGTTCTCAATATCATAGGCTACGCATTGCAAATTATGTAAAAATAATAGCCACTATCATGTTCTTAAGAAGGTGTCTTTATATAGACACAAATAGCTACAAAATTCATCATAATAGGTGGCACTAAAATCTCCCACTAATAAACATTAACCACAACTCATAAATTCCTATGGGACTGTTAGAAACAAGTCCCATACTTATCGGTTGATGGGTGGAAAAAGTCTCCTACTCCTGCATTCTAGCTCCAAACTCAGACCTCTTAAATGCATCGGCAATAAAAATTCATCATTTCCCTACACACATCATCACATTTCCCTCATGAAGATATTTAGTAGGAGTTTATACGGTAATCGAATTACATTACAAAGGCAAGGAAAATGCAAAAAAAATCACTAAGATATAACTATACAAAGCATACCCATGCACTAGAAAATCATATCTAAATGACAATATATTAACCATAGGAATGACATAAATGATCCAAATAATGCACTCATCATTTCCCCCGCACTTTACCTGTTGCATATCCCAATGCAAATTATCTTTACCCTGCCTTGTGACCAAGGTGTTGGGCCATGTCATACTCTTCAAACTAATCAACATACTATTTTATAGTACCTTTAAACCCCTAAATGTTGGAAGCTATTTTGACCCAAATTGTAAAACCCTCGTTTAACTGGGAATCATTATTTTCTAGGTGGTAGTAGGAATCAAGAGGATAGGTGGTCACACTCGAAATTTGACCCATTCATCACTATACTTTTGATAGTTTTTCTGATAACTACTTGATGATTGTGATGAGGGCATCACCTCGTTGCATACTCCAACTTAAATTCTGAGGTGAGATAACATCCCTTCTCTTCAATGGTAAGCTCAAAGTTTCCCATTTCCTATCACAAACGTGCCTTAATGCCCTAAATTACTATTGAATATAGGTTTTAAAGTCCCCCACACACTTTAGTAATATCTTTGAGGTATTATCTCTAATACCAGCTTAGTAGTAAAGAGATCTGAAGTTTTTCCTCATAGCCACATCATTGTGATGTGTAGGATGAATATAGAATCCTATTGTTTGAGATATGTGATTAAAGGTATCTATTTGTCTCCCCAAATGATTTGATTTCAAAACAAAGACTAAAAGGATTTTAACTAAAAATCCCCCACAAATAAGTTAATGAAGAAATCAGGGACATTGGTGACTAACATATTATGGAGGTAGAACTCACAGAGCAAGTTTTTAATTTTGGGGGTACTAGATTTGTAAATGGATATGAAAGCATTACCATCAAGGGCTTCGTAAAGCACCTGATAACATAACTACATCAACCACCAAGAGTAAAATTTTTCCTGAAAAAACATGTTGTAAATTGAAGATGGTCTCCTACAAGACAAGAGCTTACAAGCCAAAGGAAAGACATAGTCCAAAAGAGACTATAATTTTTTTTCACCTTGGAGGATTTCCATTTCCACCCTTAATTTCTTATTTTCATTTTTTTAATTCATAATTCTGAAGATACATTTGGTGGAAATCATTCAAAATACTAATACCTTTATCTCTCTATCACTTTAGGTTGTTAACCTCTACTTGTAGAGCTATAATTTCTCTAACCTTGTCTATTGTGAGTTGAGTAAATTCAATTTATAAAGAAAGGTTTGTTTCTTCCATACCTTTCAATTGGGCTTTAAGAAGTGTAATATCCTCTAGATACCTATGAGAATCGTTAGGTTGACATAACACAAGGCAACCAATTCCCATTACAAGCAATTCTTGAGCTGGATCATGCGGTTTAGATACCAAATTCCTTTCCAAAATTGTGGAATGGATTTCTAAATATGAGGGAATAGTTGAGCCCTGTAGGGTTTGGATAGCTAGAGGGAATACATTATGTGGTGATTTATCAGTGGGGATAGTCACGTTACCTTCCTCATTCCTTACTTCCCACTTAGGGGTAGAGGCACCAACAAAACCCTCAGACTAGGAACTTCAAGGTTCAGGAAATACATAGGACCGTTGCATCCATAGAAAAAAATAAGAAGAGGGAGTCAAAGTATTTTTACCTTTATAACTGGACGGTTTTGACACTAGATCACCAAATTTTCCCTTTTTTGCTAGAGTGCCAAGTTCCTCCTTCTTGCATGTATGTTGACTGACTGATGCGATAGTAGCCTAAAGTGTGGAAGATGGTCCCAATTTGAGTTTTTTTATCTTAGAGACTTTCCCCACACTCATCTGTTTAATCCTTCATTGGGGATTAAAAACACTTGATACAAACATAATAAATGAATGAGCCTTGGGTTCTTGAGCCCTAGATGCTTGAGCATTTCCTTTCCTCTGTCAGTCTTGTATTTTTGACCAAATTTGACAACTACATCTACCAAGTATTCCAGTAAATTCACCCTGAGTGTAGGGTTGATGCTTCCTTTATTCAAATGAATGATAATTTTGAGGGGATCATCACCTAACACAGATGGTTTTTTGTCACATATAAAGTATTGGTTAACCCACTTTGCCATCTCCCTCCAAATGTTGGGTAGATTGTCCCACTTAACACCTTTTTGAACACCCTGGGAGGTAAGGATTACCTTGGGGAATGCCTCACCCTACTCATGGAATAGAGCAATCAAGTCCTTAAGGGGAGCATTTGTTATGACTTTCAGACCAAAATTTAGTAAATTGGATAGTTCAGAAACTACCTGACTGGTAATCTCCACTCACTTCCGTCCAACGCGGGAGCATCTAGCTTCAAAATTCTCCAAGAATTCATCCATGATTCCTTCATAAAAACATTTGAATTTACAGATGAAGTCAAGTGAATCGGAATCATAAAATACCTTCCAAAGTGCACTATTTTTGAGAAATGGATCCGAAGAATTAGGCTCAGAATTTTTATTTTGTGACATGTTGAAGTCAAATGAATCCAGACAGTAGAGAAACAAAAGTAAGGGCATGCTCAAATTTCATGGCATGAAGGCGAGTAGAAATTTGTGTTCAAAATTCTCAAAATAATGACATGAAGTAGTTAGGAACTGTAAATTTGAAATACACCTGGATCCTCGAATCGCATAAAATCAGAGAAAATTTGGTGGGCATAAAAAGGTTAACAAGACTAGGTATCCGTGAGTAATTTTGATATGTGGGATGGCACACATCAAATCACTTGAAACAGAAATGCCACTTGTCCCTTTCATGGAGGATGACACATGTGGTGTACATGGAAATCATGACTCATTACACCCTCATGCCGTCATGCCATAGAGTTGGATTCAGAAAGATATCCATAATAAATACATCGATCATTGTGTATGGATGTAATTATGATAAGTTTATTCTTGGGGATTTACTTCATAAGGAAATATTTGTAGTGAATTAAAATTCACTTACCTATTCTAGTTCAACATCCAATATCTGTAGCTTCCCAAATTCTGAAGTCTGAGAAAAAAATGTGATTAGTGGCCTTGAAATAATGAAGATATCAAAATTTATTAAAATAAACAAAATGGATAACTAAGGGAAGAAGATCAAGGTCATGACCACCCTCCTTTATTGAAATCTAAAGATAAAAATTACTCCTCACTGGGGGTAGAGAGCTACCTTAGCATGCATTTCCTCACTTAGCATTATGTCACTGGTAAAATTTCCCTTATAAAGAGGTTGTTGGCTTAAGCATATGGCCATTTGTGAGAAGATTCATTTTATCACCATCGATCGGTACTATTCAAACATAACCATTATCGAACACTTTTTTGATCTGATATGGACCCAACTAGCATGTTTGTAACATACCTTTAAACTGTTGATATTTAGAATCAAAGAGTAAGACCCATTACCCTTAGTGAAATGTCCTAGATTTGATATAAGCATCATGTCATGTATTCCTATGATGTTGGAGAATTTCTTTCTATTGTTGTGTTTCCATCCACATTTCATCCAACTCATTTAGCTACATTACTCGGTCACATTGTGCTTCATCAAAATTGATGCCGAATTCCAATACTATTCTCTAGGTGCATAACTCGAACTCAATAGGTAACATTTTCTTCTTCCCATATACCAAATCATAGGGAGAAAAACCAATAGTGGTTTTCCAGGTTGTGTTATAGGCCCAAACTCCCTCAAGAATTTTTGGTACCCCAATTTTTCCTGTCAGTACTAACCACTTTAGTGAGAATGTTCTCAAGTTCTCTGTTGGTGACTTTCACCTACCCATTGGATTAGGGGTGATATTGTGATGATTTTTGGTGCTTGATTTGGTAGATGCCAAGAAAATATTCAATCATTTTTGACACAAATTGAGGACCGTGATCATATATAATGGCCATGGGGGCCCCAAATTGTAGCAATATCTGATTATACAAAAAATCAGCAACTGCATCCTCATTAGCAGATGCCAATCCTTGAACCTTGGCCCATTTCGTAACGTATTATGTGTAGACCAAGAGGTATTATTTTCCAAAATATGGAAGTTCAAAAGGTCCAATGAAATCAATTCCCCATTTCTCAAATGGGGCTAAGACTAGCTAAGGATTAAGAGGCATTTCCATTGAGAGTGTAGGCTTCCCCATTCTTTGACATGCATCACAATGCCATACATACTTCTTTATAATCTTGTGGAGGGAAGACCAATAGTACCCAACACTAAGGATTTTATGAATTGTCCTTTTTACTGAGTAATTTCCTCCTCCTGGCTCATCATGAAAAGCTCACAATATGTCGTATACTTCATCTTCTCGAATACACTTGCGAAGAACCATATCAAGAAAAAATTTAAATAATAGTCCATTACACCATTTATATGTTGCATGATTTTTAACCAACCTTCGTTTCTCTTTATGAGTAAAATAGGTAGGAGACTTCCCTGTGGTTAAATATTTACAAGATCTATGAACCATGGAGTCTAAGCTGATATAGTAAACAAATGTGCATCTGGAAATTGATCCTAGACTACCTCTTCATGATCTGAAACATTCAATCCCGAAAGAAAATCAGAAACAACATTATATTTCCCTGGCTTATCAATAATGGTTAGATTGAATTCCCATAACAAGAGTAACCATCTAATTATCTAACCATTGATGACTGGTTTATTCATCAAATATCGGATGGAAAAGTGGTCAGTATACACAAATATTTTATACCTAAAGACATAATATCAGAATTTATTCAAAGAATACATAACATCTAAAAACTCCTTTTCCATAGTGGTATAGTTTCTTTCCGTAGGAGTAAGATTCTTCCTGATAAAGTAAATGTCATACATGTGATCCTCTTCATCTTTCTTCCCAAGAACAACTCCCATAGTTGTATTAGAGGCATCAATGTGGATATGGAAAATTTTCCCCCAATCAAGACCTTGTAAGACTAGGGTTGTGGTCATCTTCTCCTTGATAATATTGAATGCCTGCTGACACTGAGGGGACAATTCAAAAACACAATCTTCAGTCAGCAATGAAAGCATAGGTGTAAAAAATTTTACTAAAGTATTTAATGAATCACCGATAATACCCTGAATGTCTAAGGAAACTTTTGATTTCATTTTGATTTTTTGGTGTAGGTAGCTGAGTGATGACTACAATATTTTTGGGGTCGACCTATATACCTTTGGTAGAAACACGGTGACCTAAGAAAATTCCCTAATCCACAATCATTAGACATTTTTCATGACTTAGGGACAGTTAGTGCTACTCACATCTGCTCAATACTTTCTCAAGGTTAGGTAGAGATTCGTCAAAATTGGAGCCATGGATAGTGAAATCATCCATGTAAACCTCAACATTGTCATTTGTAAGATCTGTAAAAAATGGCCAAGACTGTTCTCTAAAACGTAGCAGGTACATTACAAATCCAAAAAGGTAAGACTCAATAAGCAAATGTACCCCAAGGTCAAGTAAAGGTGGTTTTATTCCTGGTCAGTAGGTGCAATACTTATTTGGTTATACCCACTAAACCCATCCAAGAAAGAGAAATATTTCTTACCGGTGAGATTGTCTAGAACCTGGTCAATAAAAGGTAGGGGAAAATGATCTTTCTTGGTGGCTTTGTTGAGTTTCCTTATAGTCAACGTAGATTATCCATTTGCCATTTTTCTTGGGAACTATAACTAGTGGTGAGACCCACTGGACTATCAGATATAGGGTAGATGAAGCCTACCTTTTGCAATTTTTCTATCTCATTTTTTTACTATGTCTTTGAGGGTTGAGGTTAATTCGTCTTTGCGTCTACCTTATGGGTTTAACATCTTCAGTGTAGATATGGTGAGTACAGATTATAGGATGAATTCCTTTCATGTTAGTGTAATCCAAAGCAAACGTGTGGGAATATTTCCTCAAAATCTCAAGAATCCTAGCCTCTTAGTTGTCCTCCAAATTATTACCAATGGTCAGTTATTTTCCTATGCCAATAGACACTTGATTGGTATCTTCCCAAATGGTAAGATCTACATTGGTGATTAAAGAATTCAATGGAAAAACATGGGGCTGAAGCATGTGTAAAATGAATACATTTTCAAGAGACAAAATCTTGGTCAGAGGACAATGGAAATCAAATATTGTGGATTTCATATTATAAGCATAGATTTCCATACAAGATTCATTAGAAGTATCACTTATCGAGGAGAAAGTATTGGTCATGTCTAGAAAAAATGTGTCTGTAGTTAGAGTTCCGATTTCCGTAGCCATAGTGCTGATTTCTGTAGTCACAGAGCCCTCTGCATCAGTCAGTGTGTATGACTCAACAAATTTTGTCATATGGTTTTGCACTACAATGGTGGCCAAATAAGAAGAAATGAGAGAATTAGTATCCAAAGAATCCACCCATACATGTTCACAAGCATACACATAAGGCTGGGTAGGAGGATATAATGAAATATGTTTATATTTTTACCCATTTAGAATAGTCATTTTGCTCGACCTACGGTCAATATATGCAACAACAATAGCCAACCAGGGTCTTCCTAAGATGACTAGATACCCCCAATTTCTGAGCTTTGGGCTGTAAGACCATAAAATCGACAAGATACTCCTAGGATTCAATGGTGACCATTATATCTCAATCACACCATCTGGTACAACAATGGATCTCATGTTAATTAAAAAATGGTATTGGTAGGTTGTAGTCCTTGTAAGGACAACAAATTGAACATATATGTTATTATAACATTGATGGTAGCACCAAGATCCACCAAAACATTAGATATTGATCAGTGATTGGTTATACAAATGGTAATGAATGGACTCCCATAATCCCCGTATTTTTGGTGAAATAAGTTTGCCAGCAACAAGATTGGCCAAATTTCCTTACCACCTGACGGTCTTTGGGTATTTCTTCTTTCATTGCTGGTGTCTTTATACACTTGTTTTTGATGGTTTGAATTATTCTAGAATATCCCTTATTTCTCATAGAAGTGGGACCTCAATGTGCACCTTTTTCAACTCCTTAAATAGAGTTGTTTCATTTGTAGTTCAAGTGTCATGTAATCGCTCAGGAAAAGGAGCTTTATGGGCATTTTGATTAGTTTCAGGACCATTCTGAGTGTTTTATGTTTTTGGAGAAGGTGAAGTTCCTTCATTTTTCTCAAGTATCTCATCTTTATCAGTGTCTATAAGAATTTTTGTGATAACTATAGGAGGATTCAATGTTTTCCTAGACCTTAGCCTCAGATTACCAATAGTATTAACCTACATTGTATTACTTGGTCATGCTTCATCAATTAAAGAACTTTGCTAATTCTTCAGGTTTGATATAGGATGGGCTGGAAGTTGTGTTTGTGTTTCCTATCCATGATGTTGATAAATTTTACGGTGGGGCCATTAAATCTTGATGTGGTTGTTGGAACCTCTATTGTTGATTAATTTTTTGTTATGGTTCCCACTGCTGGTTTTGGTTAGGATTTTTTTGAGGTACCCACTGTTGGTTGTGCCATGGACTTGCTGAAGTTGGTGGTGTCCAACCTAGCTAATTATAGGGATTCATCCAAGCAGGTGGATGTGGATAAGTCATCTAATTTTATGTTGTCCACTCAGGTTGTCCCCAAGTATTCTGAGGATCCTGACTGGGCCATGACATCCTATAGGGGTTTTGAGTAGGTTGAGGGGAATATATAGCCTGATTATTTGGCCTTTGAACAAAGTTGACCTCTACATCAGCTTGAGAGACAACATTCAAGCCTCCTTTCAATTGGGATAATAAGGTGTAATGCTTAGTGTCATGGTCAGCAACATCACAGATCAAACACATGTCTGTAACATCTAAAGGACATTCTCTTAGGGGATGTCTCTTCCTACACTTAGGGAAATATATGTCTAGAGGTTCTTTGGCATCATTGGTTTTGGCCTTAAGCCCATAAATGGTTGAAGTTAATTGTAAAAAATTTTGTTTTCATGTTGGCCATTTCCTCCAAAATTTCAGAGGTACCTAGGGAAATCTTGGATGTTTTTCTCTTCCTTATACCCCCTCGTGTTCTGGAATAACTTCTATGTAGCTCAATGATTTGTTCCATAGTAAGTTTATGTGCATCTCCACTACTCATAAGATGGAGGGAATATTTTGTTTCCTCGTCAAGTTCTTTAAGGAAAATTGTCTTAGTGATGTTTACATGTAACACATAACCACTCCATCAATGAAGAAAGAGAAATCTATCCAAATAATCCTCTAGATTTTCATCTTCTTTTTTCCATATCTGGAAGAACTCTTCTTTTCTATCCCTACCCCTGCAATAGTCTTGGTATTTATCCAAAAAGGTTATCTCTGTGGCTTCCCAAGAATCAATGGAGCTAGAGGAAAACCCCATGAACCATATCATAGTAGAGTCTTTGAGAGTGGAAGGAAAGAGTTGGAGTTTTTTATTATTAGTTCTGTAGACATAGGTTTGGCAAAGAATTTTGAACTCAAACAAGAACTGATTGGGGTCTTCCACAGACATGCCTCCAAGAATAGGGAGGATGGATGATGATATGTTTTTCATGGGTGTATCCTCATCCTCATCCAAGATGATGGGATAAGTGAAAGTTCCACCCAAGGGTAAGTCTCCATTATTCCTATGGTCCCCCATTTTTTAGTGTTAGTCACAGGATGTAGGATGCTCAAAACATTTTCTAGGTGTTGCATTGGATTCAGTGTCACTCTCAGTGTTCCCTTCGTATATTCTGTTTAGAGATATTTGTTGGATGTTGCGTTGTGTAAAAATCCCTTGTTCGTCCCATGGCCTATGCATCAAGGTTGGTTATTGAAACAAGGATGAAGACTTCTACTAGTTGCATATGTAAACTCCATTAACACTCATAGCATGTGAAGTGATAAAAATGATGTGGTGTGCTATGCTGGTCCTCAGAAATGGCACCAAAAATGATGGGTCGTTGTATTCTCAAATCATTTAACTAACTAAATATTCCGTTAGTGTCATTATAAACTGTGACTTTGTCCTAGATTGTATGTAATGGAGCTTTATGTAACTAGTTTTTTGGTTGGGTCCCCTATTGAGGGGTTGTTGTGAGATTTTCTTAAGTTGGTTACTAATCTACGAAATCTTAATATAAATCTATGGAATTTAGTTGCTACGATGCAATGGAGTTTAAAAGTTTGACTTCTAAATTAAATGGAAATGCACACATAAAATCTAAAAGAAAAGAATTGAAATTGCACACTCATAACTAAGAATCGGTAGAAGTAAAATCATATGCTAAGTTAAAATTTGTATAAAAGGAAACAAACATTCTGAATAGAAATTCCTATAGGAAAATAAAATACATTCAAACTAAGATTGCATGAAATATAATGAAATAGATATTGTAGTGAAACTTATCAGAAAACCATATGTGCATGTAAGTGTAAACAACCTCCTGTCTCCTTGGTCAGTGGGCCCTTGCTCTCCCTTGGGATAGAGGAAATCTCTACAATGTAAGATCCTCAAAATGACACTTAATCATATTAATTCAAACATGTTCCATATCATATCTAGTACATGAAAGAAATATTTCTCAATACCACAGGCTATGTATTGTATAGTATATAAAAATAACAGCTACTACCATGTTCTTAAGAAGGTGTCTTTATATAGACAAAAACAGCTACAAAATTTTCCATAATAGGCAAAACTAACATCTCCCACTAATAAAAATTAACCACAACTCATAAACTCCTATGGGAATGTTAGAAACAAGTGCCATACTTATAGGTTGATGGGTGGAAAAATTCTCTTGCTCCCGCATTCCAGCTCCAAACTCAGACTTCTTAATTACATCAGAAATAAACGTTCATCATTTCCCTGCACACATCATCAAATTTCCATCACAAAGATAGTTAGTAGGAGGTTATACGGTAATCAGGTTGCATGAACAAAATAAAGGAAAATGCATCAAACTTGCTAAGATATAACTATATAAAGCATCCTCATGCATTATAAAATCATATCTAAATGACAATTTATTAACCATAGGAATGATATAAATGAGCCAAATAATGCACTCATCACCACCTTAGACATTACCACCTCGAATGGGGATCGTTCCTTAGTGGTTTTTGAACCTGGGTGGATCCAGAAACAACCATTTGACTTAAGGACTCCACCCAAACCCCATTGGCATGGATTGTATGTGTTGAGTCATGTCATTCGAGGCATATTCCTAGCATTGGCACATGTAGAATGAGTTATAGGTATAAGAAATGAATTTAATAAGTCATAGTAAATCATGGTCATATTGTACATGAGGTGTGTGGTGAGTTGCAAGTCAGTATTCAATGATGAGGTGTATGCATTTATGAGGTCCTTGGGAAGGAAGAAGGTGAGAACAAGGAAGATAACACATGTAAATCTTAATGGATGGATATTTTTAGGCATATTTTGGCTAAGTGGTGAGTATGTAAGGTTAGAGAATGTTTTCATGATGTTTCATGACAAGTTTCTGGAAATTCTGAAGAAGGAATTGCAAGATACATTAGTTTTGATAAAATCGGGTGGGTTACAATGTGTTTTTGAAGTAAAATTAGGCATTTTGATGCTCATTGTGAGTTGGGTGCTTTGCATGGGGACCAGAGATCTTTGGCCTAGATTCTTAGGTCAGTTATTAAGGTTTTTGAAAAATAATGAGGTGGTTTGATCATCACATTTTTATGAACGATTGTGAAGAAGGTAAGTTGCTTTGAAACCCTAGCTCAAAGTGACTTAGAGAAAAATAGGTATGGTTAGTCTGTTACGACTATTTTTGAAAAAATGATGATTAGATGTTGTAGATTAATCCTTCAGATTTCTAGAAAGGTAAGATAGAACATGTGATTGTATGTGGGTTCCACCTAAAAATGATTTTTCTGAATAAATTCAGTTTGTGGAAAAGTTATCCAATGAAGGTAAAGAACAAATTGACATTATTTTTATCCCCTGATTTTTTCTAGATTTTCATAATAGTTTTAGGTTATGGTTGAAGTAAAAAATGGAAAAATTTACCCTATTTATGAACACTAGTTTTTGGGGAAATTTGGAGCATTCTGTGGTAAAAATAGAATTGTAGGAGCTACATGAGGAGTTAAGAATCCATTAAATTTATGTTATGATATTGGTTTATATTGATTTCCAACATTATATCAAACTTGTGTTTTTTATATGGTATGAAGAAATTATGACTTGTCATTTGAACATAGAATGTGGAGGATGATTGATCTAGCAGGGTGTTATGTGGATTCATAAGGTAAGATGATGTTTATGAGTTATTAATGATTGATGAAGGTTTATAAGTTATTATAAATCATGTATAAGGGTTTTACATGTTTTGGTTAAGTTTCAAAGTGTTTTTTAGGTGATGGAGCAAGTTTCGCTTGTAATCAGTTCTTGAGTCCTACAATTCTTAAGAAGACGTTTGCAGAGATTGGCTTCATTGAAGGCCTTCCACTTGGAGTTGGAAGGAGTCATAATATTTTTTTGAAAGATGATTTATATTTATTTCCAATGATGTACTATTTTTTTCTTGGTTATTTTATTTTATGGTTCATAGAACTTGACTTGTGAAGAATAAAGTAGCTACTTTTTTTAGGACATATTTTCTCAGGCAGAAAGATTGAGTTAGTTAATGAATGAAATGTATTTTTTTATGCTTATTATAAGTTGGAGAGTGCATAGGGATGAATATTTTCTTAGTTAATTAATTTGGAGGTCTTGGAAGTTTAAAAAATGGTACAAAATAGTTGAGTTTGTAAAACTAGTTTTTGCGAAGCATAATTTAGTGAAGATGAAAGTAGTTTTGGTTTGAACACTTGGATATTTCATGAGATATAACATGCATGAATGTGATGTAAAGGTAATTATAATTATATAAATCAGTTAAATGACATATTTTATTTTATATTGGGTGGTCTTGAGGTGTAAGGATGAAGACATGGTGCTGGAAGCAATTGTTGAGTGAAGGATATGAGGTTTTTGAGTTGTGTTATGAATGAATTGATTTGTCCACGATAATTAAAAATCATGGATGATGTTTTTATATTATATTACACATGTTTTATGAATTTTATGAATTTAATAATCATGGTTTTGGTGTTAGTGGATTTTAGCCATTTGTGTAATGGGGTTTTGAGTTGTTTGGTGCGAGTCTGATGGTTTTGGGCATGGAAGACCTATATGGGTCATATGTGAATGTTATAATGAATTATTTGGGATGTAATTAAGTTTTTCTGGTTGAATTGTTCATGGTGGACCGACCTATTTTTTATTTGAGAGAAAGAATGCATATTTAAGTTATGTTTTGGGTTCATTTTTGAACTAGCGATCCTAGAGGGAAAATATGACCTACATAAGAGGGTAAAAGGCTGATCAAGGACATGAATTCAAAGATAAAGAAGAGTTTTAAAATATGAAGAGTGATAATGATATTTTTTTCAATGGTTTGATGCAAATAAAATTACAAGAAGAAGAAGACAGAGTGAGTTAGAGGAATGAGGGTTTGACTGTGTTTGTGTGAGCTGAATTAGAGATCTCCATCAGTTGTGGCAACAAAAAAATTATAATATGATCATCATAGGGTTTTTGAGTTAGTGTTTAGTAATCTTATTTTTTTTAGCTTGCTTTTGTAGTGGATGCTTCACTAAATTAGGGGTTGGTGCTCCTTAAAGTGTTGGAGACTAAACTAGGGGTTGGTGCTCCTTGTGAGGTTGGTACCTGTACACACCCAAAATTACAGGTGCTACATTATCATGAATATGGTTACAAGAATCCCCAATGATGATTCAAAATCCTTTTAAGAAGGTGTTCAAGCTCTAAAACCCATTCGCAGTGTATATTTGTAGCCTAGATGGACTTACTTAGCTTTTCCATGCATTTATGCATATCCCCACTTCTTTCTATTATTTTTTTGGCCTTCAGTGCTAGGACTGCCGCCTTGCCTAGGTGGCGGTCCTGAAACTACCACCCTACACAGGGTGGTAGTCTTGTCTACTATTTCCAGATTCTTCACACGTGTTTTAAAACATACAACGGTTCACTTAAGTTTTCTTTTTACATGTATCCGTGTGCTAAATTGTCTAAAATTAGCTTTATTTTCTTGTTTCTCCTTGCTCCTTCTATTTTAAATGAGATTTAATTATTTGGAACTACCTCTTCTTTCCTTATGCATGAAGTAACCTCCTAGCCTCTATTCCTATATATTTCATGCTTGTATTCAAGAAAAAGGCTTGAGAGTTTTGTGTATATTGTATTGTTTTTCTGCCATAATCTTGCAAGGAATTACATATCCAAGCTCAGATATCTTGTGCTATCTTTCTTTTACTTGCATTGTATCCAAATTGCTTCCAAGATGCCATCACTCAAGTGTAATCCTCTTGTTGTTCTTTGCATTTCCAATCCCTTGGACTCACATGAAAACTCAGAGAAAGAAAGGAAATAACTGAGGGGATAGACATTGATACTACTGGGTTTGCCAAGGTTCTTGATCTTCCAGGTTGGAGTTGTGTATTTGTTTGCCTTGTTTATCAAATTGTCAATTACAAATTGTTAATTTCAATTGTATATCAAATAGAGTAGAGAAACAATTCATTTCAATTAGCTAAATAATCTCAAGTAGATCAAATCAGTAGGAAGTTTTCTCTTCGACATTACCAGGGAAGTTGTGGGGAATGATAGCTTTGTTAGGGTTATGATTTGTTCTTCACTTCTAAGGTAGGGTGGAAGGATTTTGATTCAATTAGAATAGATTCTAGATTTAGATTCACATGTCTACACAAATAGTTAGATACATTTGTCTAATTGTTTGTTTTTACTTTATTTATTAGATTAGATGTATTGTCTGAAAATTTAGAAAGGAACAAAAACATTTACTTTCCATAAATTAACTTGTTTTACTGCTTTGTTCCAATATATTGAGAAAACACCAAAAACATAGGTTAGATTTCCTTTGATAGATAGTTTATTTACTGAAATCAAATCAATTCATCTTGCATGACTATCAACGGTCCACAATAAGAAAAGAATTACAGTTATGATCCCCTAGTCCCACAACCCAATGGGTTAGAGCTAATAACTGACATCGACACAAGTTTGTGTTTAATAGTCTTACGAACACCTGCAACATATGTTGAGAAAATAGGACAATTAGATACACTGAATATCATTGTTAAGCAAGCCTACAAATTTTGGAATGCTCCTAGAAATAGGGTTTGATTGCATGCATGACCATACGAGGGCCTTAACCTCAATGAGTCTTTGGTTGTGATCCACAGGTCCCACAACCCAATGGTCCTGCTAGTAAGCTAGATATTGACACTAGTTTACACACATTGGTATTCATATATTCACCACTCCCACCCGATATTATTACACAACTTTTATTGTTGAACATAACAGCCGATCAGGGTAAGACTTTCTGGACAAGACTAGAAAATGGCCCATAGTTTATGCAACTCTGCTACACATCTTGTTTCCACTTCCATGACCTTGTCTGCAAATCCATACGAGGCACCTACAGGTTACTTTCCACATATTTTGTAACCACTCAATAGAATCTCGACAGAACTAGACATCGATTGGAATCTTGAAGTAGCTATCATATCAGACTGTACTATCATACCCATTTAGGTTAGGAGGTCATTTTTTACCTTAGATTCACATATTCAAGTATTGTATGTCAAGGACATAAATATGACCAATTATCTTGATCACCAACCTCACTTTCACTTCCATTTCCATTCCACATCGGCTATCTCAGCACGACCTTGGGAGTTCGGGTGCAAAGAAGGTCACATGTTGATTTTCTATCATAAAAAACTGGTAAACCTGACATGAAGATCTAGTCTATAAACCTTTCCACTTTCTTCATCCATCCTTTATTCTATGGGTATTCTTATACCCACCGAATATGTCAGGATACAATGAGTATGGTTAGCCCATCCCGAGTTTGTCCATGTACCATTACCAATAAAATATACCACAACAATCACCTTCACCTTTAACATGGGTAAACAACTGCTTATCTGCTCAAAACCCTCTACTTCAGGGAACCAATATTGGCTCTTCTGTATGCCTTAAAGAACTTTATTAGGTTACTCAGACTTATCCCCTTGAAAAATCAAGCTCAAATAACATGATGTTCAATGGTGAAGCAAGCTCATCTGCTTGGGTATTGTTTCGGCATCCCATTACCGTGCAATCTGATCAAATCCCACATCTAGATGAAGAGTACTTAACACGATATGCTGGGAGTGAACAACAATTCCAAAAGATGAACCAATCCTTCAATAGGATGCGAGGACAAGGTGATTTCCTGCTTTAAAATAATAACACTACCCCATCACTAACTGAAAATACAACCAATGAGGGGTGGCAACATCGTGAAAAATTCATAGCATCTCAACAACCTCCAAGGGTTCAACAAAAGGTACCTAATAAAGACACCACCCCATCAACAGGTGATGTCATTTCATCTTTGGTAGACAAGGTCAAATAGTTAGAGCTTACCCAAAAAATGCATAATTCATACATAGGGCAAGAGTGAACTCCGTCTTACCCATAGAACTATGGACAAATACTGATTGTACAGAATCCTCCAGTCTACATGAATACTCCAAACCCTGGGGATTTATTAACTAGGACGGGTACCTTGGGTATGCCTCCTCAAGACACATATGGATACCTACAACAGGCACCATTCGGAAGTGAATTCTCAAATTCCATACCAACCAGAAATGTGATGTTCCCTGGCTTCACACCTTCAGTTCTGTATCAAAGTGGCCAATCCCTTTATATGCACACGTACTCTAAAACACCACAAGAAGATGCGTACACCTATTCAGGTCCTTATGGTTATCTGCAAGGAATGTTATATGCCTTGAAAAATGCCTACACCATTCCATTTCAATAACAAATACAACATTTTCTTCCCCAAAAAGGACCTTCGATGGTTGAAACGTACACAATGGGAACCTACTCTGAGTACCTAAAGGAGCCTTTGGAATTTTTCCATCCAGAAACTCATGCTCCCAAGGCCATTTCCCAATCTTCCAAAGTTTAAAGGGAAGGCAACCCAAATGCTCATATCAAAGCCTACACAATAGCCATTCGAGAGTTGCTCTAGTGGGATACAAGTGTTGTAAAAATATTCCCTAAGATGTTAGAAGGCATCACTCTCGACTGGTATTATAGAATACTGGAGTCCTCGATACACTCTTTTAAAAAACTCGTGTTAGAGTTCATTAAGGCTTTTGATATGAATAAGATGCTAAGAACAGGGATCAGAGAATTCTTGCACATCAAACAAGAACATAATGAATCCGTAGCCCACTTCATTCAAAGGTGGTGAAAGGTTCTCTATTCTTCTGCAAGTTCTCCAAATATGGATCAAATAGAACTTTGTGATTTATTCCTCCACTCTGTCAATAGAGAGACAAAGGAAGAGGTTAAAAAGTTCTTGCTAAGGAGCTCTGAAGAGGTGCTAGAGGGTGCTCTTTGAATTGACAAAGCGGTCATTGAAAGTGGCCATAAGACCTACAAGGAAAATGGGAAGTTAGTCACTCTTGCTCAAAACACTCCTAGCTACTCCAAAAACATGAACAAAAATCAAGGACAAAAGATCCTTTATAATAATCGTAGAGTCACAACTGAAGGTGTGAATGACCAGCTCAAATATACTAATGTTATTAATCCTACCAGCATAGGTGCTACAAAGAATAACAACAATAATGGAAACAATCACAGAAACAACAATTTGTCACCCTCAGTAAACGTTGTGGATTTTAATTGTCCTCAACAACAACAATAACAACAACCTCAGCAATAGAGATAAATACCAACCCTAAGCCCTAATCAATACCCAAGGGGTTATCCTAACCAATTCTAAAACCAAGGGCAAGGGTTTCAAAATTTTAATCATAAAAATCAACAACAATAGGGAGCAAACCAAAGGCCTTGAGATTATGACCTTGACTTATATTGTAGTTTCCATAGGGTTTGTGGGCATGATGTAAGAACTTACCATGATTATAACAAGTTTTTATAGCATTTTCCAGAGGACCAAAGATAGTTTTTTGTTGACATTTTTTTGGAAAACCCAATAGCACTACCCACTCAAAACGCATACATAGAACCGGTATCTCTACAGAACACGATAATCTTCAATGATCCTCTCCCCATGTGTCCAAAGGATGGTAGATTAGATCCTGAAATTTTGAATAAAGGTATGTAATAGGGACTCATGATCATGAAGCTTTAACTTCATCAAACCCACAGGTGGCACCCCCTCTGGATGGTTGCCAACAAACAAAGATTGTGGGATTGGTAGAATTAGACGCTGAACCCCAAATTAATGCCGCTACAAGAACCGGGAATTATTCTATGCAATCAATCCTGATTTATCTAGATGTTTCAGGAAATATTCATGATACGCTAAGCAAGCCGATAGGAGATTATGATCTAATTAGTGATCTGACCAAGACCTTTTCACATATTTCTTTCTTAGATCTACTAAAGAATTCCCCTTCTCATCAAGTTGCTCTATTAAAAGTGCTAGGTCTTGGCCATTTTATTAATTTTACCCCTCCACCAGAGGCACAAATAAATCATATAGAGTTTGATGTTTTCCCTCCAAGGAAATCCGAAAGGGACATTGGGTTTGTGTTTGACATAAGTAAGATGCCTACGGATGCTAAAATAGCTCGTAGAGGTGATCTGGCCTTGTTTTTACAAGTTTGGCTCTACAAAAACTATGTGAAATGTGCAATGATTGATGATGGGGAAATGGCTAACATAGTTCCCTTCTCTTTTCTTCAAAATTTAGGATATTGGGAGACCAATTGCTCCTTGAAAAGAAAAACATTGAAGGAATATGATAGCCTCAAGGAGACCTCGATCAAAACCATAGTATTATTGGTTAATCATGGGCCCAAGACAATACTCATTGATTTTTATATTATAGATCGGGAAACCAACTATAATATGATCCTTGGCCATCCTTGGATCCACTACATGAAGGCAACCCCGTCCACTCTATTTTAGGAGGTCAGATTCTTACATTTAGGGAAAGTGTCACAAGGTGATCCAAAACCCTTTGATATATATTTTCCCAACTTAAAGAAAAGGCCAGGGGTCCACTCTGAATTTGAGCTTCCCATGAACCAGTTAAACAAACCTGCAAGCACAATACCAGAAGAAAAACTAGTTCCTACAACATAGTTAGAAGTCACAGGTTTGATCGAAGGAATTCCAAAGGTCAAGGATGAAAACATTATTATAGATACAGTGTCGCTAGGAACCACAACAAATATTTTCAAGATATTAGAGAAGGATATTTCTATTCTTATACCATTTGATTCTATGGGTATGGGACATGTCTAGGGACTCGGTTCCCTTCCAGTAGATGAGGTTTGCATGGTTGAGGTAACCAAGGTAGAGGGGGAAGGTAAAAAGGGGACTCAATTTCTATCTTCCCAAGTAGTTGTTGGACTCTCCATATTTATGGATCCAAGTTTCGATTTGGTTCCGGGGTAGGCATGATCCTTACTTCCCTTGAAGGAAGGATTCTACCTTTTGTTTTCAAGTTGAATTTTGAATGCACAAACAATGGATCTGAATGTGAGGCTCTGTTATTAGGCCTCATTGTAGCTAAGAGGATGGGAATACTCAATATTAGGGTGTTGGGTGATTCAAAACTAGTTAGAAATAAGATATCTAAAGTATATGAGACTAGAGATGAGCATCTACAACTTTACAAAACAACAGTGCTAGGTTTGATAAAAGAGTTCGATTTCATCTCAATTGAGAAAGTTCTATGTGAACAAAACCTTCTCATAGATTCTATAGCTAATTATTCTTCAGGCTTCACCCCAAGTAGTGACCTGGAAGATACAAACTTCATGGTTTTAGTTCACGTTGAACCATTGATTGGTAAAACATCAACGACCCTAATGTTGACATAGGTAGAAATAGAGAGTCAGTCTGATTGTTCAGAGCACATAAATAGTGATGAATCGAATTTAAGTTATTTAAATTCTTTGGCAGAATTGCATCTTACCTATCATGAGAAAGACGTTTCCTTAATTCCACATTCCTCTTCTTATTTTACAAATCCCATGATTGAGTCCTCTCCGAGAAAGGATCTTGAGATTTACGAGGTAGAAGAAGAAGGGGACTTGGAGTTTCCTCTAGCCCCACTAAAATTCAAGGAGGGAAATGCCTCCTTAATTGAAGGAATAATTGATATAAACATTGGAATGGATGAGGAACCAAAGATATTAAAATTGGGGCCCTCTTTAACTCCATAAGAAGTGGAAATATATACCCAAATTCTCAAGGAACATCAAAAGGCCTTCGTGTTTAGCTACAAGGAAATAACAGGGATTACACCTCACATCGCAGTTCACAATCTCTTTATAAGGCCAGATGCTAAACCAATTAAGTAAATGTCAAGACCTATGAAGCCAAAGGTGGCCCTTATGGTGAAATAAGAAGTAATGAAACTTCTCCATGTGGGATTCATCAAGCTAATCAATTATTCACAATGGGTACCTAATATCGTCCCTGTTCTCAAAATGAATGGAAAGATCCATATTTTTATAGAATTTTGGGACATTAACAAAGCTCACCCCAAGGATGATTTCCCATTACCATCCATTGATGTTATCATAAATGCAACATCTGGGTTTGAGTTATTTTCTCTCATGGATGGGCTTTCAGGATATAATCAAATCAAAATTTCCAAATAGGATCAAGCTAAGACTACGTTTATAACTCCTTGGGGAACCCACTATTATGATGTCATTCCCTTCGGTCTTAAGAATGCCAGCACTACATACCAACAAGAAATGACCTACATACTCCATGATCTTATTCATAAGATTGTGGAATCCTATGTATATGACCTATTGGCTAAGGCTAGGAAGTGTTGTGATCACCGTGAAGTGCTTCACGTCATCCATTCACACTTAATTGAGTATGATGTCACATTAAATATAGAGAAATGTGTTTTTGGTGTAATGGGAGGTAAGCTTCTGGGTTACATTATAAATTCATGAGGGATTGATGTCCACCCGACCAAAATTTGGGCTGTATTAGAAATGGTTCCACCATCAAACAAGTCTTGTATTATATCTTTTTTTTGGAAACTCAGTGCAATCTGAAGGTTCATCCCTGACTTGACCTATGCTATTCATCCCATTAACAATTTGTTGAAAAAGGATTATAGCATTGATTGGATGGAAGAATGCAACGATGCCTTCAAGGTAGTTAAATGGTTTTTGTTATCCCCTCCCATGCTAATTTTTCCTAGATCGGATCGCCCATTGATCTTTTATTCATGAGATACGAACATTTCACTAGCCTGCATATTGGCTCAAGAGGATGATGATAAACAAGAGCGTGAAGTTTACTTCATTATTCAGATCTTACTTGGTTATGAAACATGTTATACATAGGCAGAAAATGAATGCCTTACCATAGTCTTTGCAAGAAAGCATTTAAGGCATTATATGTTGAATCAAGAAACAAGGGTTATTGTTAAGATAGACCACTTGCGTACATTCCTCATGCAAGGATCCTTGTCTAAAAAGGTTGGGTGTTTCATAACCTTAATGGGTGAGTTCGAACTAACATTTGTAAATTAGAAATCCATTAAAGGAAAAGTCATTGTAGATTGGTTGGCTGACAATCCATTAGATGGGGGTAATTTGGTAGATCTGGAGATTCCCGATGAGTGTGTGTACTTCATTGAAACTAAGCCCCCATCTCTGTATGTCCTTGGTATACTAACATTATCAACCTCATCATGGACCACACATACCTAAAAGGGGCAACATCACAACAAAGAAGGTGGTTACACATTATTGCCACAAAGTATGTTATTTTGGAACAAGTTTTCTACCGCATAGCCTTTGATGTAATGTTGTTAAGATGCATTGACGCCGAAGAATCCCAAAATATTATTTCTGAGTCGTATAGCGGAGTATATGGAGGTCACTTTGGTGGCCATGACACTTCTTAGAAAATACATCAGATGGGCTACTTCTAGCCCACTCTAGAACATGACGTAGTATAATTTGTGCATAGAAGCCACAAAGCCAAGAGTACTCTCATGAGATCCATATACTTAAATAATATTTGTAACCAATCACAACCCCATGACCCTTTTCCACATGGGGCCTATATTTTATAGGGAAATTCTCTCCCTCATCAATGGATGGCCATAACTTCATAATCGCGGCAATAGAATACTTTACCAAGTGGGTAGAAGCCATACCCCTTACCACCATACCACCATACCTAGATCTATAATCCTTAAGTTCATCTTGAACCAGATCATTTGTAGGTATAGGGTGCCACAAGTCATTATTTTTTATAATGGGATGCCTTTCAAAAATGAAAAAGTGCGTGAGTTGTGTACAAAGTTCAAAATAAGTCATCATATGGCTTCTCTCTACTATCCTCAGGCTAATGGACAAGATGAGGCTACAAATATGACATTATAGGCCATCCTTCTCAAAACCATTAAGGAGAATAAATGACATTGGCACCTAAAGCTTTTTCTAGCCTTGTGGGCCTACCGAATGTCGGTTAGACCACCAACGGGGGTAACCCCTTTTCTTTGGTGTTCTGTGCTAAGATGATTCAGCAGCTCGAAGTCGAAATACCTACTTTCTGTATTTCATTGCATGGGATCCTAGGAGAGGAGGGTTATCGAGAAGCACTACTCTCCCAGTAAAAAAGTCTCAATGAGGCTAGATATCGGATGGCTCGGTAATATAAGAAGAAGGTTTACAAACATGAGATATATGAGGGAGATTTGGTATTAAGACTCGATATTCAGATAGACAAAAAGACTGGTGAGAGATGGAAATTCAGACCTATGTGGTTAGGTTTGTATCGAGTAGTAGAAGACTACAAAAATGGGGCATTTTTCTTGTGTACACTAGAATGTGAGGATTTTAGTGAATCTGTGATCTCTCTTCACCTAAAGAGATACTGCGCATGATCCATCAAAATTTTCATATGTGCATTATTGCATCTGCATTACATTTTCATATGTACATTCATTTTGTAAAAATTCATGATCAAGGAGCTTATTCTTATAGAAATTCCTAAAATCTTCTAAAAACATTGACAAAAAATTCAAATCATGTCTCTTCAAACCTTCATAAGTATCATCAACTGTTTCTGAATTAGTTATCAATCTAAACAAGATAAGACAAAGTTTTGACCCGTGATCATACCAAGGCCTGCATACTTGGTTTTGCTTATAGTTTCTTTCTAGGTTAGGTGTATTTTCATATAGTCTATTTTAGAAGGTTCATGGTGTCACATCTATCCCATGAAAATATATTTGGAAATAAGAACATACTAAACATTTTGTCTAGATAAGTAATTCAAATGAAAATCCATAGATAATTTTATTTTTACACATTTCCTTGCCCTACCAACCTTCGGTGTTGAGCATTCATCTCTTACTAGTGACATAGGGTTGGGAAAGGAGGGAAATTCCCTTACTTTTCCATGGTGATGAGCCCATACTTCTTACTAGTAGCATGGGGCAAGACGTAGGGGGTCTCTTTGATAAACTTGAAAGTTACAAACAAATTAGTCAAACATTGTGAAATCATAAATAAAAAACAAAGTGAGTTAGATGTCCAAAATTCCAAGAGAGCTTAAAACTCCAAAACCAGATTTTGTCAACCAAGTGGACATCTACGGATCCAAGTCTAGATAAACTGAAAAATAATTCACATTCTAAACTATGAAGTAGCTTGAGTAGAGTAAGGTTGTAGCATCCCAATTTGGTTTTGTCAAACCTCTATCTTTCCCTCATCACTGCCATTCAACAAAATTTTCATAACTTGTGCCCTTTATAACTCTTGGTGTTGAGCCTTTGCATCTTACTAGTTGTGTGGGGTTAGGAGTGGGGCAAGTACATCTATTAATCATATCATTATATCATCATGTTTTATCAAGACAATATGAAGTACCAAAGATTGCAAACGAAACTAAGTTTAAGATCACATTGTGCTTACATCAACATATATCAACAGCATAAAATACAAAAAGAAATAAATTTTTTTTATCATTCACATCCATTGCATACATTTTGAAAATCATTGAAAAGAAAAAATTCTAAACATCTAGAGTACACATGAGAGATAAGCCAAAAGAGAGTCAACTCAGATACGATGGAATACCAGACCAAAAATAGAGTTTGTATATATCATAGTAGATTAAGTTTGTGTACAATGTCATCATGCACTAGGCATGGTCAAAACACTCACAATGAGCCTGAAATATACAAAAAAATGATATAATATCAAAAATGGTATCAAAGCAATAAAGGCTCAACAACCTATCAATCCCTATGGGATGCCTTGGATGGTGCACGACTGCATCTAGGGCTCATGCTATAGATGCAATGGTGCTGAGAATGGACTGAATGGTGTGAATGCTTTTGGTGACACCCTCTTTCTATAGCCTCACTATGAGAGTGGATCCGCCTCATCAGGCACTCAACAGTCTTATAGCCAGCTACCTGGGAATGAAGGGATGTCTCTATCTCCTCCACCTTCCAGATAGGATTGAACATGTCAATATGTCAGCTGACAGCTAAGGGTTGTCTTGAATCCATAGACAACTTGGCCCAGGTTAATAGGGTGTCCATGCATACTTGATGAATGAGTTCTCGCCACTCATGTGCAGATGGTGCAAAAGAAAAAAAAGAGAGATAAAATGAGATAGAAAATCACAGAATGAAAATAAAGAGGAGAATGATAATCTAAACATACCAAAATCAATGGAAAAAATCAAGAAAGGGGTACCAAACATACTCGAGTCTCTAGGCATCCATGTGGGATCAATGGCTATGGCTGCAGGTGCAGGTGCTGCTAGAGGCTATGGGGCCTCAATGAATCCAAAGGTGTGACATTGTCCAATCACAGACTCATCGTACTCTCCTAGTGTCTCCTCCAAGACTAGTCTCTCTCTCTCTCTCTATGTGCTCACCTCCTTATGTGTTGCTCTAAGGATCTCCTAAGTGTCATGCCACTTAAGGTTGCTCTCCTCTCCCTCCGAAGGGGTTGCTCCCTCATCTACCTCTCCAGCCTCCTCTCAGATAGACTCCCCCTACGTAGCATCTCCTGTATCCTCTGCAGAATTAGATTCCAACTCAATCGGCTCATCATCCTCCCCACTACGAGCAAGAACTTCTGTAATCTGAAGTAAGGGTTCCTGAGGGGCACCAACTTCCCGGTGAGCATGCACCACCCATCTAACTGTAATAAGAATGCTAGGGGTAACCACTGTCTAACTGGGCTCCCCTCTAGGACCCCTCCAAGCCTCCCAAATAGTCCTATAAACAGGCTCCACTGGGGGAAGCATGACAGGGTATGGAAGGCTAAACTGCTGAGGTACCAGGTCAAATGGGTGAATCTCTAATCTCTTGGCTCTGTCAACTAATTGGCTCATGGAAGAGAAAGCCACCATTATCATAACCTCCTCACCCCACATACCTGACATGTCCTTGTAGGGGTATGGCATTCATGTCTATTGTAGTCAGGGAAGCCACTGACTGATGTGGTGTCTAAAGCACTGACATACCTTTCCATCTAGCTTCTTGAATAGCCCCTAGGTATGATACTAGTACCCCCTTATCGTAGGGGATGAAGTGATCATAAACCCAACTCATAACAAGATTGGGGTGGCTCAGAGACTATCCCTGCAATTTGACCATTGTTTAGAAATCGTGGTATGCAGTCCCCATAATATATACCCCCTCAGCCATACTATTGGCCATGATCCTCAATCTGTGTAATGATGGGGGCCCAACAATATAAGAGCATATCTCCTCCCTTGTCCCCGACTAGTCTCAAGAATAGAATACCCATGATGGTTATTTAAAGGATAGGAATGGGAGCATCAGTGATGGGCCAAACCTTCATTCCATTCTTTGATCTAGATGAGACAATAACATCTCCCATATATGTGGCCCACTATGTCATCATAGCCTTGGACCCCGTTGTCTCCAATGTCAGTCTCCTCCCAAGTATCAGGAGTCTAAGGATGCATTATACATCCTCCAAAGTGATAGTCCACTCACTCCTAACACCTAGAAACCGAAAGGTGTTCTGGACTGAATCCTAGTAAGATAATAAGTCACATATAATGTGACTAGAAGGAGTGACATGGGGCATTCGTGCTATCTGCCAGATACCTGCTCAATATAGTACATCCATATCAACCTGGGTCAGCTGATCTAGAGTCCCAGGGATCTAATCACACTCTCTCTCTACTCCAGCATATGTACTCCTCCTTTTGCATTCACCAAAACATGACAAAAGAGCAAGTTAGTAATGCACATCACATGATAAGCTCATAAAAAACATAGCAAAATATTGAAAACACAAAAGACTTCAAGTTAAGGTGCATTTTTTTACATTCTATTCAGAACTGCCACCCAGTGCAGCTTGGCAGTTCCAGGACCACCGTGCTAGTGGGATGGTGGTCCCATGATCGCCACCCTCTCTTGGGCAGTGGTCTTGACCTGATTTTCCAAAACGTGCCCTTAACCCCAAAAATGCCCAAAAATAGAAAAAATGACCATTTTAAGCAAAATAAAAGAATGCCCTATGGGCGCCCCTCCCTAAGGACTCATTTGAAATGATTTTTTTTGAAAATGTCCCCCCTAGGTAAACTTTTCAACATTTTAATATTTAGGGCACAAAAGGACAAAAGATAAATTAACTAACCTGAGAACTCGCCAGTTGATTTTCCGCTCGTGGAGGCATGATCACTATCTCGTAATGGTCGTTTTGACAGTATTTACGTCAGAAATGGTCAACATGGGTCCAGAGCTCCAAATTCACCAAATCAACAATGCACAAATGAATTAAAAATGAGTTTGTTTCAATATATATATATATATATAATATTTTAAACTTGTTTTGAGTGTATGTGTTTACAATACTAGAGCGTTGGTGCGGGTATATTTCTACATCCCCGCGTAGATGGTAAGTCTTCTTGTCATTTTGGTTTAATGTTTATTTTCCAATATTTTATCTATCTACACTTGATTCTCTTCTTATTCTTGCAGGAAGTGGGAGCTTAGATGACAACGTTTCAACACACGGGCATCTCAGGTATAGCTTCTAACTCCCTATTTCGGGAATGCCATACTCAAACTCTACGTTTTATGCCTTTTCATTGCTAAGATGATTCTCTGAGGGGGAAATATGTATGCACCCAAAATTACACATGCTACATTGTTGGGAAAACTGTTACAAGAATCCCCAATGATGATTCAAAATCCTTTCAAGAAGGTGTTCAAGCTCCAAACCCCATTCCCAGTGTATATTTCTATCCTATATGGCCTTACTTAGCTTTTCCATCCATTTTTCCATCTCTCCACTTCTTTTTGTGCTTTTTTTGGCCTTCAGTGCCAAGACGGCCACCCTTCCTAGGTGGTAGTTAGCAAACCACCACCCTGCGTAGGGCGGCGGTCCTTGATTTTTTGAGATTCTTCACACGTGTTTTAAAACATGTGATAGTTCACTTAAGTTTACTTTTTACATGCATTTGTGCACTGAATTTTCTAAAATTAGTTTTTTTTGCTTGGTTCTCCTTGCTCCTTCTATTTTAAATGAGATTTAATTAGTTAGAACTACCTCTTCTTACCTTGTGCATGAAGTAACCTCCTAGCCTCCATTCCTATATATTCCATGCTTTTATTCAAGAAAAACACCCGAGAATTTTGTGTATCTTGTATTTTTTTGCTGTCATAATCTTGGTAAGAATTGCATAGTCAAGGTCATATCTCTTATGTTATCTCTCTTCTACTTGCATTGTGTCCATATTGCTTCCAAGCTACCATCACTCAAGCGTCATCCTCTTGTTTTTGTTCTTTGCATTCCTAATCCCTTGGACTCACATGAACACTAAGAGAAAGAAAGGAAATAACTGAGGGGACAATTACTGATACTACTGGGTTTTCCAAGGTTCTTGCTGTTCCAGTTTGGAGTTGTGTATTTTTTTTCCTCATTTATAAAATTTTCAATTACAAATTGTTAATTTGAATTGCATATAAAATAGAGTAGAGAAATAGTTCATTTCAATTAGCTAAATAGTATCAAGTAGATCAAATCAGTAGGAAGTTTTCTCTTTAACATTACCAGGGAAGTTATGGGGAATGATAGATCTATTAGGGTTATGAATTTTTCTTCACTTCTGACGTAGGGTGGAAGGATTTTGATTCAATTAAAATAGATTCTAGATTTAGATTCACATGTCTTCACGAATAGTTAGATACATCCGGCTAATTGTTTGTTTTTAATTTGTTTATTAGATTATATGTATGGTCTAAAAATTGAGAAAAGAACAAAAACATTTACTTTCCATAGATTATCTTGTTTTACTACTTTGTTCTGATATATTGAGAAAACACCAAAAATATAGGTTAGATTTCCTTTGATAGATAGTTTATTTATTTAAAGAAAATCAATTCATCTTACATGACCATCAACAGTCCACAACAAGAAAAGAATTACAGTTATGATCCCCTAGTCCCACAACCCAACGGGATAGAGCTAATAACTGACATTGATACAAGTTTGAATTTAACAATCTTACGCACACCTACAATATATGCTGAGAAAATAGGACAATTAGATACATTGAATATCATTATCAAACAAGCCTATGAATTTTAGACTGCTCCTAGAAATAGGGTTTGATTGCATGCATGACCATACAAAGGCCTCAACCTCAATGAGTATTTGGTTCTAATCCACAGGTCCCACAACCCAATGGGCCTACTAGTCAGCTAGATATTGACACTAGTTTACACACATTGGTATTCATATCTTCACCACTCCCACCCGATATTATTACACAACTTTCATTGTTGAACATAGCATCCAATCAGGCTAAGAATTTCTAGATAAGACCAGAAAATCACCCATAGTTCATGCAGCTCCGCTACATCTCTTGTCTCCACTTCCATAAACTTGTCAACAAACCCATACGATGCACCTGCAGGTTACTTTACACGTATTTTGCAACCACTTAATAGAATCTCGGAAAAACTAGACATTGATTGGAGTCTCCAAGTAGCTATCATATTAGACTGTACTATCACACCCCTTCAAGTTAGGAGGGCATTCTTTTCCTTAGATTCATAGATTCTAGTATTGCATGTCAAAGACATAAGGATTCCCAATTAGCTTGATCACCACCATCAATTTCACTTCCATTTCCATTCCATGCCATCTGTCTTGGCATGACCTCGGGAGGTCGGGTGCGAAGAAGGTCACGTGTTGATTTTATATCATACAGTGCCTCATTAAATTTGAAACATGGAAATAAAATGTTTGTGTTTCAGTGGTTTTTCTTCCCCTTGAGGGTTTCCCACTTCTATTTTGTGTTCTTGTGTACTTTATTTCTCTTTCTCTTGTGTATGGTTGTTTCTATGTGTAAGTAAATACTATACGATTCATGGTAGATTGAATGTTTGTATAAATAATAATATATGATGAATTATAAATGGAATAATTTTTTGTAGGATTGATTCACCCCCCTCTCATTACATTGTGCTTCCAACACTTTACATTCAACTCCATAAATTGAGTTGTTAGAGACATGTTTCTGTTCATTTTGAATGCTTACAAGAAGATATGGACTTTGGTTTTCTTCTACAAATAACTCAGCTTCCTTAATGATTTCTGATTTGGAAATTAAATTATCATTATATTATTCATCCTCAAGAATAAATTTTCAAAGATCAAACTCAACCTCATGTTACTCTTGAAAACTAATTTGGACAACATGTATGATTAAGTATTTTGGATTCCCTTCTTCATGATTTTCTAAATTTGATTTAGTGGGAGGAGGCAAGGAAAGGTCTGCGATTTCACCACCAAAAAAGAGAAAGAAATTCTCTATGATCACCTCTGCATCCAATTCCCATAAATAATATTTTTCCTCTTTCATCTCTAATTTTTATCGAGAAAAATTAGTGATCTCCAAGAAGATGGTTCCACCATGGACACTGCATTCAGAATAGAGATATTATATATTTGTGAAGATAAACCAACAATCTTCTTGGGCATAGTATCTTCAATCTCAATCTCTATTGTAGTTTTAACCAGATGTGGGATTTATTTGGCCTCAAAATTTGAGCTCCAATCCTTTAAATTTTTCATGATAAATTCTTTTCTTGGCTCTCCAGTTGGCTTCCCCTCCCATGTTCGTTTTCTAATTTGTTTCATCCCAAAAGGAGTTTGGGAATGTGAGAGGAGGGGAAGTTTATACTTCAAGATGAATTTTCAATGGTTTAAATGAGGGGGAGATGTAATGTGTTCTTGTGAAAGAGAGCGAATGGAATGGGGATCCTTGAGAAAGCTAGGGACTTAAAGCTTGGGATGAGATTGGGTAAGTTGTAATAGAGGCATCATATGCCCACATGATGGTAGTGAAGGGATATCCCATTGACAGAGTTCTTTAACCTGAGATTTTATAGCCTCTAATACTTGTAATGAAGTAATAAACTTAACCATCTAGCCAAATGATTCAACCATTACATCTAGCCTTTTTGAGGACTAAACCAACTAGGTATAGGACCTCCCCATAGATAGGGCTTCTTGAAACAATTTTTTTTCACTAGCATGATTTGGATATTCCCCTTGAAATTTTTTATGCTCTCCATCATGTGTATTCCCTTTCCTTCTCCACTTCATTCTCATTTTTCCCTCATGGAGAGTGCATATCCCCATTTTCTTAGTGTTATCACCTCTATTTTAGCTTTGTTTGTTCATGTTTTCCCTCCCTCTCCCTACTTAGTTACTTGGATGTGTTAGAATAGGCCTATCTTAGAAGTAGTTTTCCATATTAGGATTAAGAAATAGGTAGATGAACCAGCCTTCTCTATATTTTTTTCTCAAGATGTAAAGTACCACACTTAGATAAAATCCCATGTTATCCAAAAGTATGGATTTACCATGGTCAAATCCTAAGGTGCTACTTTTTTGCATTAATAAAAAGTATTAGAAAATGTTATAAGAATGGAATTATATTATTTTACTTATGGATTTTTAGGATATCATTAAGTCATAATAGCCCTTAAATATCAACCAAAGATAATATTTCCACATAATGGGGTTACTTTATGTACACTATTAAGCCTTTTGGATTGAAAAATGCATCGGTTGTATTCAGTCGCATAATGGTTAATGCATTTAAAGACTTCATACACAATTTATTAGAGGTATACCTAGATGATTAGACTGGCTTGTTAAGAGATCACATATAGGTTCTATGACTTATGTTTGAAATATTTTTCATGTTACATATATATTTGAATTTTAAAAATTTCATATGTGTATCACCATTTGGAACACTACTTGGGAAGATAATTTACAAAAAAGGGTTATTCATTGATCCACTCAAAAGGTCAATAATAGTAACATTTCAGCAACCCAAAGCACAAATGTATGTCCACACTTTACTTGATTACATAGGGTTCCACCATAAATTTGTAGGGACTTACATTTTAATAAGTGGTCCATTAGAGGAATTGTTGAAGAAGAAGATAAACACATAAATTGAATTAACTAAGGAGTGTGCAAATGATTTTGAGACATTGAAATGCAATATATTACATGATTTAATCCTTATATTTCTAGATTTTAGAGTACCCTTTAATGTACATGTAGATGCTTCTAGAATAACAATATGCATGGTGTTGGATTAACTATGGGATAATATGGATCACCCAATAGCCTTTGCAAGTGAAAAATTGGTCAAACCAGATAATAATTACTCTGTAATCGAAAGAGAATATCTAGAAATGGTGTATGCTCTACAAAAATTTAGGCACTATTTATCGTATAAACCTTTTTTTATTCTACATAGATCAAGTTCTATTAAAATATATGATAAATAAATTATTGTTATAAGGAATATTTTTTGAGTGGTTGATGATATTCCATGAGTTTGAGTTTATTTTTTCTATGAAGCCCAATAAATTGAAAAATGGTCCAAATTATTTATAAAAATCTGACAATGGGGAGAAACAAGTAATGATTGATGATCAATTTATAGGAGATCACTTATTCTGTGTATAAGTAGTTCCAAAACAAATTGAGAAAATTACTAATTTTTAATCCCCTGGTGAGTTTCCCATGGGTTACACAAAAAGAGAAAAATATAATTATTTGACATAAGCATTTCCACTCACCCTTATTGAATGGGTTCTGTACAAAAAAATGGAGAGATGAGATACTAAGAAGAGTGATCCTACACCATGGAATAGAAATCATTTTAAAAGAAGCATATAAAGGAGTGGTTGGTGGACATAATGGTGGAGAGGAAATAACATGGAAAATTCTCCTAGCATGCCTATGATGTACCATACTATTCAAATATTCCCACAACTATGCAAGAACTTTTGATGCATTTCAAAAAGTTAAAAAGACCAATAAAAGAGACAAGATGCATTGAGACATGTTCTAGCACTATCTCCAATTGAGAAATGGGTAATATATTTTATTGGACTAATTAAACCCCAAAAATGGAAATCTTAGGTGAAAATAATTTTCACAGGTAAAAATTACCTAACAAGATAGGAAGAATAAACTCCAACCAAGGAATCTACCATGAAAACATAAGCTAAATTTATCTATGAAAACATAATTACATGGTTTGGATGCCTATTCAGCCTCACAAGTGATCAGGGAAAACATTTAGTGAATGATATTGTGGAATAAATATTAAAACATTTCCTCATAAAACATAATAGAAGCACTCCCAATCAACCATAAGAAATGGGACAGTGGAAGCATTTAATAAAGTCCTAGAAAAAATATTAACAAAGATATGATCATTAGAGAAGGTATATTTGGACCTCAATATACCTGTGAAATTATGGGAATATAAGACTACTTATGAAATAATCACTAAGTATTACCTATTTTACATGGTATAGGGGTTAGAATCCATTGTTCCCATTGTTATATTTGTCTTTAGTCTAAGAGTGGCGGTGATATTTTTAATAAATGAATATGCATATGTACACGATAGATTTATTGCATTTGAGAAGTTAGATGAGAAAAGGTTCATTTTTTCTTACAAGCATACACAAGAAAAAATCATACAAAAACATTGGCATGAAATAAATTGCAAGCACAAGGAATTTTAGATTGGAGATAAAGTGCTACTATATGATAGTGTTAGGTAAATTTTAGTGTACCTTGGTTAGTTATGCATTTACCTTAGTTAATTATTAATTAATGGTAAGTTGTTATTAATCATTTATTATTTGTAATTGGGAATAGTATCCCATACATGTATTTTTTCTTTATTATATTTGTTATATGGTTATACTGTTGAAAACCATATTTTATAATTTATATGTGCACAGGATTATTTATTGTTGCATTGTTGCGACATATCATTTGCCTATACTTGGATGTACAATTCCTATAAGAATTACAACACTCCATTGTAATTTAGATTGATTTCACATTAATATAATTATACAAGATTCTGTCTCTATTTGTGAAATTACATTTAGTACCAGAGCAAGCATCTGGACCTGTGAAGAAGAGAAGGTTGAAGAGAGGAAGAAAAAAGTTTTTGAGAAGATTCTGCACTCCAGGAGAGCCTGTGTTGCCTCAAGAAAATTCCAAGAACACCCCACATCCCCATAGCCTCTTGCCATTCTCTAGGTGTTTGTAAGGAAAAATATTTTTTGCCTTTGTGCCCCTTGCACCAGGAAAAATTTGCTCCCTGGAATTTAAATTAAAAAAAATCATTTTTCCCCAATAGCAGTTTTGCCTCTAAATTGAGAGGACTACTTAGTTACAGAGAATATTATTTGTCTTACCACATTTGGAGGACTGGTTACCCAATGAGTTGCATTGTGCAGAGGACCCTACCTCTGACCAAGATGAGTTATATTTGAGATTTTAATTGAGCTCTCTAATGAGCTCCTCTACCACTGAGTTGTAGGCGAGCTATGCAAAACACATACCAGGTTCATCCATGTATTGAAAAGACTAATCCATGAGCTCCTATCAAGCCAGACATCAATATTTCTATTTCAAGAGATTCGAGCCAACACATTCACTACAGATCGAGTTTTGCAAAGCCCTATTTGGATTTGGGTGAGTTCTAAAATATGCCAAGCTTGTATTGTTGAATGTGGTCGATTCTATAGTACAATGAACTAATATCGAATTAAATCCTCCTTACATTTTGGAAATGAATTGGATTATTTTATTGGCATGTTGTTTTTATCCTCCACTGTTCACTAGCTAAGCCACATTGCATTTACATCTAAAAAGGATCTATGTCCACACCGCCCCAAGTAGGCCAAGTCACACTTGGTGGATATCTCTCCATGGTCAAAGTTAAAATGAATATCCACATCCAATGAAGAGCCTGCGACCTACAACCACAAATAAAAATGGTGGAGAAAATACTCAGTAACCTCCACCCTCCTTAACGACCCTGCAATCATTAAATCAAAAGTGGATAAGTCAAAAAGAGAAATTGGTGGAAAGAAATCAAATAACGCAAAAGTGTGAATAAAACAACATAGTGGCGGAAAAGGAAAATGAAAAGGAAGAGTTTTAGATCCATTTTTCAAGTGGTAAACCCAAAATCGAAATCCAACTCAGCATTGCCACGTCATTTTTTTACTAGGTCAGTCATTTTTGAAGTTTTATAAAACCCATTTACTTCAACTTACATAAATCTGTGCCATATGCATTGATCTGGCTAGTAGAAAGGTCTTGGGGATAGAAGATGAGGGGTTCGACCCCCACCCCCAACACTCTATTTTTAAATCAATTGGAACTTTGTAGAAAAACTGGTGAAAGTGCCAAATTTTGCAGTGCATTTAGCGAAAAAACCTCAACTAAATTGTTTAGTTATAACTAAATCTACCACTAAAATTTTAGTGAGAAAAACCCTATTTTAGGAAAAAAAAAACTCCTAGACCTCTTATTTTTTCATTTTGAACAACTTTTTCTAAAGGAGGTATACCCAAAAATTGCATTTTTAGCTTTTTTTTGTAATTTTTGGCATAGAGGGTTGTATTGGGCTTCGGAGGCCACCAGGGCCCACAAAAAAAAAAAATTGTCTGTCATTCAATTTTTTAAAATTTTTGAATGTAATTTTTATAATTTAGTATGTTTTACTAATTTGTAGGTTGCCAGAGTCAACCACAAATTTTTTAGCTGCTAAAAAATTGGCAAAATATTGTACTCAAAAATAATAAAATTTGGTTCAAAAACACTCATGAGATCCTAGATCTCATTTATACAGTGCCTCTGGGAAGCGCTTACAGGTAAATTTTTCATGACTACTATTTGTACTTAATTCCTAATAAAACTGCAACAATGTCATTTGGGCATCAACCCTTTAAATCGACGAGCAGTAATAAGGACACAATATACACACTATGATCCATCCCATCCGTCTGTGAATGATTACATGACATAAATCCGGATTGAGAAATTATCTGAGTATATATCAAAGTTATGCACATGTATGAGGATATTTCTTTGAGCTGACATCAATAATCACACATACCCCTTTCATTACTATCTTGGTACCATGCATCAAATTATTTCATGTATGTTAATGCCTCTTTCAAGTACTTTCGGGTATATAGAAAGGGAAAGCTTCTTCCACGTACCGCTGGGTATATCGGAAGGGCACATATATAAAAAGGTTCAGTATATCGAACTGACAATATATATATTGGGAGACCTTATACCTAGAGTGATAAGAGCCTAACCTTGTCAGTGATTTCTATAAAATGGGAACCAATGCCCCCAATGTTTTTATTCCAGACTCATAACTACTCAGAGGAAACAACTATCCTGCATGGAATAAAAAAATCAAGACATAACTTGAGTTTGAAGAGATATGGACTATTGTGAATGGTACTCTGACCAGATCAACTACTGATACAACACAAAAATGATAGTTTGATAACGTAGATTAGAAGGCCAAACTCACCATCTTGTATAGAGTGTCTGAAGATGTGCAACCCCACATTCATGATGGAAAAAAATCCAAAGAATAATGGGATAAGTTGAGCATAGTATACAAGGCCAAGAAAAATAATGTCATTCTAATTTATAGAGTCAGTTACATAAACTAAAGTTCAAACAGAATGAGAAGATCAAAGATTTTTTTAGAAGAGTTGCAGAGTTAAGGGATTCACTTCTATCCCTGGGAGAAGTGGTCACAGATGAAGCTCTCATTCCCATTTTTCTAAGATCTCTCCCTTCTTCTTACCACATTTTTGTAACAACACTAAAATTTTCAGATATGATAATTAGTTTTGACAAACTGGTAAATCTATTATAACAAGAGGAAGCCATGCATAATAAGGATGATGAAGAGGAGAAGGAACTTTCTTCGCATCAAAAATGGAAAGGAAAAGGTAAAGGAAAACATAATTCCTATCAAAAGTCCCAAAATTAGTATCAACATCAAGGGGACAATCAACAGAAGAAGAAATGTCCAATCTTCAAAAGAGGACACGAATTGAAAGATTGTTGGTATAACACTTATAAGAAAGGTTTATTAAGCAATTCTAGACCTAAACACCAGTAATCTCACAACGGACATTCAAACTACAATCAAGGGTAGAAAAATGGGAACTATAAAAGAAAACCCCATCAGCAAGGAATTATTGTTGAGAAACAAGAACAATCAGATAATGAAAACTACTTGTACACTACTCGATCAAGTGAACCTTCCACGTCATCTAGTGATGTTTGGTATGTTGATTTAGGAGCTACTCAACACATGACCGGAAACAGAGACTGGTTTAATTCAATGAGGGACACACCTTTGAAAAACCATGTTTTGTTGGGTGATGATTCTTATTAAACAGTTCAGGGGATTGGAAACATTTATCTACCCCTTCGTTCATGTAACTGTAAACTATCACATGTATTATATGTCCCTGGGTTGACTAAAAATATGTTGTTAGTTAGTAAAATCCTAGATCACAAGTTAAAACTGATTTGGATAGTCATTTTGGAAAGAAAATGTGTTTGATTTGAGATAAATCACAAGACTCGACAATAGTTACAAAAGCCTCCAATGTGGGACACATGATCTAACTTGATTTTATCCACAGAGATGATCAAACACTTGTGGCTAAGAAATTGACCTCAACATAGTTGTGGCATTAGAGACTTGGTCATATTAGTTTCAAGTATCTCAAGACACTTTTCTGACACAATATGACACATGGGTTATCATCTCTTCAGAAGGATACAGAAAAGTGTCCTCACTACCTAGCAAGAAAACAACATAGAGCTTTATTCTAGAAAATTACTTTTTGAGCTCATGGAAAGCTTGACCTAGTTCATAGTGATCTGTGTGGTCAAATGCAACCGATTCATTCTAGATTTCAGTATTTGATGCTTTGTGTTTATTATTATTCAAGAAAAATGTGGATATACTGTCTTCACAAGAAAAGTGAAGCTTTTGAAACCTTCAAAAATTTCAAATTAGCTTGAGAACAAAATTTCTCATCACATCAGAACTCTCTGCTCAGATCGAGGGGGGAAATTCACCAGTAATGATTTCAAAGACTACCTACAATCTCACAGGATTCGTCAATAAATTCCTCCTCCACACACACCGTAGTAGAATGGTGTTGTTGAGAGAAGGAATCGTATTATCATGGAAATGGTGTGATGCATGATCGATGACTCTGGAATTGCAAAGACATTCTAGGTAGAAGAAACAAATACAACAATGTATTTTTTGAATAGAGTGCCCACAGTTTCTCTTGAAAGAGTAATACCACATGAAGCATGGTCAAAGCAGAAACCATTTGTTACACAACTTAGAGTATTCATGTGTAAAGAAAACATGCACATACCCAAGTAGAACATAAATAAATTGCACATGAAGTCATAGAAACTCATTTTCATTAGCTACAATGAAGAAAATATTGGGTACAGATTGATGGATCTGAAGACTAGGAGAGTCTACACTAGCATAGATGTTGAGTTATTTGAGAAGAAGGAAGCAGAGTCTCCTCGTCCAGACTCACTCTTTGTATATTCTTCACCAGTTGTAAGAACTAAATCTGATGTTACTACAGATGATGAAAGTGATGATGGGGATGATGGGGATGATGGTGATGATATGATAGAACAACAACCCATGAGAATAGTTTAGCGTATGCCCAAGTGGTATACTAGCACATTACGATCTGTAAGAATGGATGCTCCACCAGATACATCCACCCCTGGACTACGAACTCACTAATAAAGTAAGAGAAGAAGTTAAATTTTATTTTATGAGTAAATTTATTCAATCTGATGAGCCCTCTACATTCTAGGAATCCCTATAGTCAAAATCTTGGAAAGATGCCATGGACTTTGAATATCAGATAGTAATGAAAAATAACACTTGGCAGCTTATCGATCTTCCACCAGGGAAGAAACACATTGGATGCAAATGGATATTCAAAATGAAGTATAAATTATATGGGACAGTGGATAATTATAAAACCAGACTAGTAACAAAGGGGTATGCACAAAAATAAGGAATTGATTGCGAGGAGACATTTTATCCCACAGCTAAGATCAAAATGATCAGGATGATATTTTATCTAGTTGCGTAGTTTGGTTGGAAATTCCATTAGATGGACGTTAAAAGTGAATTCCTAAATGAATATTTACAAGAATTCTACATGAATCAACTTGAGGGATATGTTCTACCTATTTAAGAAGAAAAGCTATGCAGACTTAGGAAATCTCTGTATGGCCTAAAACAAGCACCCGGGCATGGTACATCAAAATTAATGAGAATCTCGTACAACATGGATTTGTTACAAATCCATATGATCCTAATATTTACCTCAAAAATCAAGGGGGGAGATTGTGCTTGTCGTTATCTATGTTGATTATCTAGTCATCACTATGCAACGAAGAAAGATCTTAATCAGTCGTTTAGCATGAAAGATCCCAGGCTTGGCAGAAATAAGATCACATCTTTGTTTCAGATGAAATATACTAAGATAACTCTCAATAAATTTAGGATGATGGATTGCACACCAATTGCTACACCTATGGAGAACAAATTCTAGTTATCTCATTTAGATCCATCTCCTGAGGTAAATGCCACTCTCTATTGGAATTTGATTGGGAGTATCATTTACCTGACCTACACTAGACCAAATATCATCCTTGCAGTGATCTATCTATCCAAGTTCATGCAGGAACCCAAAGTTTGTCATTGGAAAGAAGCAAGGAACGTCTTGAGATATCTCAAAGGATTAGTGTATCTTGGTCTTGAATACAAGAAGAACGACAACTTATTCTTGTCAGGATATTCGGATTCAGATCATGTAGGCAATATTTATGACATAAAATCAACTTCAAGGTTTGTATTATTTATGGGATCTAGACCGATATCATGGGGAATAAAGAAACAACACTTTGTTTCTCATTCTTCTACAGAAGCTAAGTATCATTCTATAGGTAAAGCTGTTTGTGAAGTGATATGGCTACATCGCATACTTGAAGTAATTGGAATACCACATGACAAAATGAACACCATGTATGTTTACAATGAAGGCATTCTCAAACTTGTTCACGATCCAAATTTTCATGAAAGGACAAAACACATTGAGGTACATGTACATTTCATACTTGAGCATGTCTTGAAGCTAAATATACATCTTCATTTTTTCCAATAGCTGAGCAATGAGAAGATATCTTCACAAATTTACTTACAGGTGACAAGTTCAAGTTGTTTAGAGAGTTCCTCTCTTCATCCCTTGATGTAATGCAAAAATAAGGGAGGCAATGTTATGTAAAATTTAGTTTACCTTGGTTAATTATGCATTTACCTTAGTTAATTATTGATTAATGGTAAGTGGTTATTAATCATTTATTATTTGTAACTGGGAATACTATTCCCATACATGTACTTTGTCTTTATTATATTTTTTATATGGTTATACTATTCAAAACCATATATTTGTAATTTATATGTGCACATGATTATTTATTGTTGCACTGTTGCAACATCCTATTTGTCTGTACTTGGCTGTAAAATCCCTATAAGAATTGCAGAACTCCATTGTAATTTAGATTTATTTCACATCATTATAATTATAGAGGATTTTTTCCCTATTTGTGAAATTATAGATACTAGGTATAATAAACTAAGGAAATTGGAGGTCACATGTTGAGGATTGTATTAAGTAAATGATATTTCATCATTAAGAGAAGTCAAGATAAAGAGATTAAATAGTGTAGAATACTCAAGATATATAAATGGTGCACATATTAAAAATTATCATACCAAGGAATGAGATACAAAAGAAAAAATAAAACAAGAAATATAAGAGAGAGAAAAAACAAATAAAATTCCACCGAGATGGAAAAACAAAAATTTGGCAGCTTAGCGAGGGAAAAGAGTGAAAAATCACAAGGGAACTCTTTTCTTATAAACAAAGGAGTAAAAATATACAAAATGTATAATAAAAAACCGTGAGATAAAGGAAGATAAAGGTAAAATAATTAGAAATTTCAAGATGAAGAGCATAGGGAAAACCCAAAAAATAATGGTATAAAAGAATGAAATAGGAATAAAAACCACACAATGAAGAAAAAAATAAAATTAAAACCACATAACATAAAATAGAGGAGTGAAAATCCATGGAGTAAAGACAAGAAAAGAAAACTTGTGTAATAAAGGAGAAGAAATTAAATCCACGAGAAAGGGACTAAAATTATCCGTAGAAAGGAAAATCTAAATGTTAAAATACCACATCTGTAGGAAAAATAATAAATATGGTAGGTTTCCACATATGCACATAAAAACCTATATAAAGGAAGCAAGGAGAATTCATTTAGTGCTTAGTAATTTTTTCAAGAGTTGCAAACAGAAGGCAAAGAGAGAAGATACAAATTGTGTGTAGAAAGAACTAGGGTTTTCCTCAAAAATAAAAAATCCTAGAGGTATCCCATAAGATGACCTACCCTAAATTAAATTTGTAAATAAAAATATGAACTTCTTACGACCAAACCCTACACGATCATTTTTTCTTATATAACATTCAAGATAGGGCATGGATAATATACACAAAAGTATAACCAATCAAAACTCATTGAATATGACCATACTAACCTAGAGGTAGATAGGGAAATTTTTTATAAATTAATAAAGTAATAGGGGAATAATTATATCATGAGAATGTTAAGGTAATTCCTACAATGAAGATTGATGCATGGAGAAAAATAACATATTTTCCACTGGCAGTGTTGGTTTGAAATTTTATTAGACATAATCAACAGTCCAGGGGACAAGTTTCCCTCCTATTTATGGGGAGGTTCCCTTATTTTGCAAAAAAATGAGGCTTTAATTATTTACAAATATACAAATCTAATCAAACTTGAATGAGGATATTAGTGTGGTGAATGGCTCCATATTTTTTATACTCTCAATATAGAAGATGAATAAGAAGTAGGGTTTTAAAGGAAGAAATAGTAGCTTATATGATCCAGATGAGTGAATCAAGGACACAAAGTTAAATCTAACCCACCAATAAAGAATACAAGTATTATCCTTGGTTATACAACATTAATCATTATTGTAAGGAAAAAAGTGAAGAAGGAAACACATTCAGATATAGAGACTGTAGAATCATATCGTACTAATGCATGCAAGAGATTTATAGAATATGTGAGTTAATACATATGAAAAATATGTGAAATATAAATGCAGATAGAAAAAAAAAATCTCACACAATATTCAAAATATTGAACATGAAGCTTCAAGATTAAGATGTATTAATCCTCACATTCACAAGATTCAAGAAATGAAAAAGGAAAGAATATAGATAAGGGAGGGAAAGTGTCTTCTTCTGTATTGATCAAAATTTATGTATCTACACATAAGAACACCAATATTCAACCCCCTTTACAATGAAAAATAATCCTTGCATAGGTTGAGGGGTGGTTGTAACCAAATTTCTAACTAATTTTCTTTTAATTAAGTGTTAAACAATTAATTACTTAATTACATAAGTTAGCTTTATTTTATGATTTCACTTTCAAATAATAAATTTAACTTCAAAATATAACAACCAGATAGAAAAATACTAATAAATAAAGGAACTAACACTAATCAATGGCACAACTGAAAACTTTATCTTGAGGACATGAACTTGGAATTTGGCTACACCATTAGATATTTCCATGACTTTTGGAATGATTATGTTTGACATAAAATCTAACCAATTGCCTAGGGAGTATTCCATTTTCTTAGAAATTCCACCATTCTGCAATAGGCCCTTAATGGCTTCCACCACAACGTTATGTAGTTCAGATAGCTCTCCATATTCTCTTTGTTAACTAATTATGATTTGAACAATTTCTCTTTTATCAATGCATTGAAATTAGAATTGACTTCTTCAACTGGATTTCTCTCTGTAGAATTATATTTATAAAATTGACAGTGAAGAGTCTATAGATCAGCATATATTTCTTATTTGAATGATTATTCCTTCTGCACCATGTTCTTTAATGTAGTCGCAACATCTTCAAGAACTCTAATCCTCCACTCAACACTATATACCCACTTCTAGGATAGGTTGCTTTTGGAATCATCAAATATCTTGTGAGAGATCAGAATATTCTCATTAGTTGTGCTCATGATACTAAAATCTTGAATACTATCCAACCAAATTTTGATCTCTTTATCAATGGAAATGATTTTGAAATTGAATTATTCCTGTGCCAAAGAGATATTATCATAGACTTTGAGTGCTTCATCAATAAAACTCAACCCAGAGATTAAAATTCCTTAAATCCAATCCTTAGAAGCTCTTCCAACTGCTACATGATTATGAAATTATTTTATAGCCTTGATGTCTTCTTCAGAAAGTATAGTTGTAGGAGGTAGTGAGGAGAGAGGAGTGGGATCTAAAGGGAATTTGACAATGGAGAGGACATATTTTATGAAATTAGAAAGAACTTGATCTTGTTCTTTCAATTGTTCTTGTGTCTGCTTTCCATTCTCTACTCTTTTAATCATCTTAGAAACAATTTCCTTAAGATTATCTACTTCCCCTTCATGATTAGATTCACCAAGTGATATAATTGCCAATTCAAGATCTGCTACAGTAATATATTTTTCATCCTTGTCTCCATTTGGTTTGGAAATTTCCAAAAATATTGTCCTTTTGAATCAAAGACCAAACGGGAGGTTGTCTTGGCCTTCTTTGGTGGAGGAAGAGGATTTGTGCCTAGCAAGGTAGCTAATAGATCAAAACTAGGAGCAATAATTTTAGAAGAAGACTTTCTCTTCCTATTGTCAATCATGGGTTGGACCCATGTGAAGGAATCGTTGAAAGGTGGAGCTAGAGGAGGGGCCAATGCAAGGAAATTGGGTGGACCAAGAGGTTGAGTAGTGGACACCTAAAGAGTAGATACCTCAATAGAATAAGAATATGGTATCCTAACATCAAGCTTTGGCTTACTATATTTTATAGTGATATGTTCAATAGTTTCTAGCTCTTATTCTTCAGCACTTTCTTCCTCTTCATCTTATTCCTCTTGATTATTCTTTTGTTCTTCAGGCTCTTGTGTTAATTCAACCTTTTGTTGTTCTTAAGTGGGTTTTTATGATTCACCTTTACCTTCCTCGATTGCTTTCACTTCTTCTCTCAAAGGCTGTGATACTTTCTCAAGAGTAAGAGCAACTTCTTCAATTGATTCCTGAGTTTTCTCTTGCTCTTCCTCCTTTTCAAGAATTTCATCAGTCTTTTCTACCTCTTTTCTTTGTCCTTTTCTACATACACCTTGGTTGAAAAATATAAGGGTGAAGAGGAAGGAATACATTTAACTAGAACTTCTTGAGGAGGAATGGAAACTTCCTTGTGTGAATAAGAATCTATATGAGAGGAATATTGTTTCACAGTGTCATTATATTCCCTCATTTTATTGTTAAACCACTGTGTTTTCCTTGCGAGAACTATATTCTTTATCTCATAGGGACCATCTCTCTCCTTTTAGGACCAATAAATGGTTGGGAGAGGCATGTGATGGATGGTTTTGATATATTACATAGAATAAAAATCATCATTAGCATCTTCCAAGTCCGCAGGGACCTGATACATCATGAAATCCCTGATTTTTAATAACAAAACTCTCCCAAAATACCTTCTCCTTACCTCATATTCATCAGTACAATCTTCGTAGTTATCCTCAACAGTAGAAACATGATGGTAAAACATATTTAGATGATTGGAAATTAATCCTTTAATGTCAGATGATCTTCTTTGATAAGAATGAAACTTGAGCTCAAAAATTATTCTCTCCACATTTTGTGCATCTAGGGAAGATTTGCATTTGTAGTTTCCCATGGAGATAGGAAACTGGACACCTTTGATTTTATTATCCTGATAAGTCATGTGCAACATATATAATTCTATATAGACCTCCACAAGAACCAACTTATCACTGCAATACATTGGAAATTTTTTGGGTGCACTTTCAAAACCATCCAATCTAATATAGGAAAAATTTCTAAACTAGATGAAGAGGCCATCATAGTTTGAAATCATATGCTTTTCTTTTGTAGACACTCTTTCAATTGCATTTCCTTCCAAGAGACTAACTATTAACATTGTGAAAACATCATTTTCCCTCTTGTGATGAAATTTGCTATTTTTAAAAGTGAGATGTGGATAAAACTTGTAGAATGGTGCATTCTTTTTATCATCTTGAGGAGACAACCCTACCCACACTCTACAGGCTGGAATTGTATACATAAGGTAGGATTTCATGTGAAATAGTTCAGTTTGTTGTACATTCACTAGTTTCTCACTTAAGTTCATACAGATTATCTCCCCCCAATTAAAACTTTGTCTTCCTTCACAAATGATGTTGGTGTACACACACATCCAAAATTGGAGTTCATTGGTAGAAGGTAGGTCTATCAATCTTGCTAGTAGGGTGATCATATCATACAGTTCTTCCTTGAAATATGACATATACATAACCTTAGGAAACTTGGAAGATCCTCTCTTTTGGGCCTTGAACCATGATTTAGCTATCATTTCCCTATATTTATCTTTATCTTTCTCAAAAATATTACGAGCATGGGCCTTAGTAAACGTGTTGGAGTATTAAATGGTAGGGATTCCTAGGGTTGCATTTATAAAACTGGCATCAAGTTTGGAAATAAGATGGCCTTGAAGATCTCTAAATTCCTTGATTTTGGTATCAAAACAAGAGACACGGGCTAAAGCAGTGTCAGTGCATTGGAAAGAGAGGGGAAAACCTATGGCAAAGGTAATTCCACTATTCATGATACATTGAGCCATGATAGTGGGAGTATCCTTAGAAATTTGAGCCCAAAAATCATCTAAATTCAAATGCCTAACATAACTATCCCCAATGTTTGGCACAAAATTCTCCAAAAAAGTGTGCTCATACCCCCCATACTGAACCAATGTTTTTTTTTTGTATGGGCTAACAATAGCATGGCTTTAATTTTTCCTTTGGAATAAAGTTTCTTATCAGTTTTAAAATTTATTTAAGATTAAACTATATAGTTGTTGGAAAAATCATATAATGATTTCAGGGAATCCCACATTGATCTACAAAACCACAAATATAAAATGTTTCTATTTTATACGGGCTAACCGCCGCTAGCCTTTAATTTTTTCTTTGGAATAAGGTTCTTATGTGTTTTAAAAATTATTTAAGATTAAATTATGCAGCTTTTGGAACAATTTTTTAATTATTTCATGAAATCCAACATTGATCTGTAAAACCATTAATATAACATGTTTCCTTTTTATATGGGCTAATGGCTGCTAGGCTTAATTTTTGTTTGGGAATAATATTTTATCAATTTTAAAATGTCCTTAAGATTAAAATATGCAATTGTTGGAAATATCATTTATATTACAAATTAGGTAATCCAACATTGATTTGTAATATAATAAACATAACATGTTTCTATTTTATAAGAGCTAGCAGAAGAAAGTTTAATTGTCTGCAGATACTCAAGAACCCTGCACATGATGATAATATCTAGCAAGAAATGTGCACCTCCCTCACAAAATTATAGAGTGTCCTCCATGTTGATGAAATTAACAAAACCAAATCCCCTTCTAATCCTTATTTTGATCCATGGCCAGGTAAACACACGTGATGTGTCCAAACAACTTGAAAAGATCATACAAATTGACATCCCTCATGGTCCTCAGGAAGAATGGTAACTTGAATATAAATTTCATCATTTTATGGAGCATGTTGGGTCCACACCTCCCCTGATACTGGGAGTTATTGTTATCCAAAATATGCCCCCTTGCTCATTTTGTGGCTAACTCCTCCCATTCTTCCCTCTCTTGTGCCTCAGTCACAAAATTTTGCTTTCAGGCACTCAAAACCTTATGGAAATGACAACATTGGATAGAGCTCTTTCTCAGCTTTCCAGAAAGGTAAAGTTTTCCTCCTAACTCCATGTATTTTTCAAGTTATGGCTTGGCGGAGTTTTTGTGGGAAATTTTCCCCTAGAAGGCCCACAGCCAATCAGAGCATGCCACATGTCAAAGAGTGGTGGGGGTCGGAGGAGAATTTTGAAATTTTTTCCAAATGACCAAAAAGGTAAAAAATTCAAAAAAAATTCCCACCGACCCGATTTGGCCCTGTTTTGCCCTAAAACTTCAAATCGCCATATCTTTCGATCCAGAGCTCAGTTTTTCACATTCTTTATATCAATGGAAAGCTGGTAAAATTATCTACAAGATTCCAGGGTCAATTTTGTATTTGATGGAGTTTGGAGAGAGAAAATAAAAAAATGATTCTGGCATGTGGTCATGAACAGAAATGACATTTCAACCACCGATTTTAATGAAGAATGGCTCACATTCTCTCCCAGCATGGTTAAAAATGTTAGGGAATGGGTCTGTCAGGTTGCCCATGCTGTTTTGATGGAATTTTGGTCAATGGTTGAACCTCTTGCATGTTTTCCCGCGTTTCTCTCTCCTGGGATCGTGGTTTGCACTGTAAAAGCCAGGATGAGTTCATTTTGCAAAGGGGAGACACTTTTTCATCTCTGCAACTTCCTTTTCTTCCTCCTTGGCAGAATTTGTGAAGAAATTTTACCTTTCCATGTAATGCAGCACCTTTTCTTGCCTCTGGATCACTGTAATGTACTGTATTGGATCTGAGATGTTGATATATGTTCTGTGATTAAAATCCCTCAATCCTTTCATATATCTATCATTGCTTTCTTGATCTTTCATTACATTTTGAGCATTTTTGCATGTTTTTGTGTTGTGTTTCCTTGTGGATTGTGTATTTCATGTAGCATCAGGTGTCTACAACTCCTTTGGTGCATCACCTTTCAACATTAGTTCTTTCTTTTTTGCATTCTCTATCTCTGTCTCCTTGGAATTTAGAGTAGATTTAGGAGTTTAAACCTCTGCAATTGTACAAGTGAATTAGCTGATTAGAGGAGTTGAGGAACCAGCCTCTAATCTGGAGATTCCTCTTCCATTTTACAAGTCACACACTGGGGAAGAGGATTCAATGTTGTACAATCACACTGGATGCTAGTATGATCAAACTAGATATCTGATCAACATCCAAGGGGTGCTGTTGATTTGCAACAACAGTTACCCAATAGTAGAGGAAGCAACAACATCGCTAGAAATGGTTTCACCAGAGGTGAGGCCCTCAATGGCCTTATCCATTGTTAAGGTGTTTGTGGCACTAATGGGGGTGAGATCCTTGTAAGGAAATTTTGATGTGAAATGATCACCCTTCTTACTGCATGAACAAAAAACTATGAGCACCACACTGTCCTTAGAACCAGAGAGGGCAGACAATACATCTCTGATGGACTTGGAATCATCGGCCTTAGATATTAGGGGATGAATTCACTCTAGTATTGTTCCTAGTTAGTAGTGACACCAAACTTGTGCCACTCACAGTGCTTAATAGTGCACTTGTTAAGGTATGCTTTAGCCATTTTGCAGATGTGCATGGTAGTGTTGTAAACTACCTTCTGGCCCTGTTTGTTGAACTTCTATTCAAAAATATTCTTCATCCAACCCAATTTTATTTAGTGGCATTAGAATAAATTCTAGATATTCATTATTCTCCTATTCACTCTCCCCACATCTCACTCTATCAAACGCCATCACTTTTGTCCCTAACTTAAGAAATGGGAAAAGTCAGGAAATCCTCATGCATCCAAGGTAAATTTTAAGGGTTTGCAGACAATCAAACTTCCCTACAAATAAAAATAAACAAACATGTTCATTAAAGTGGATACCTTTTGATCATAATCAATGAAAGATAATATTGTTTGTGAGCAACAACATATGAAACTGCAAGGGATGTCAATCTCTACGCACATGTCAGAAAGAAACTCTTACGAGAACATGTTTCTTATAAAAAAGAAAGAAACCAATGTAAATTCTTTATAGTGCATCTATATATCTATTTCATATTTCAGTAAAATTTAATTTTCAATTAGTATACTAAATGAGGAAAGTCAAAATAAAAGGAGAATCATTGTGTTCAAGTGAAACACAAATTATCCTATCAACGCTAAAAACCCTACAAAACCTAAAGTGGAAATAAGTTAAAGACTCCATAGAAAAAAGGAAGGGTGCCTGATTTTAAGTATGCCTTGCTTCAATATTAAAAAAAGCATTTTCCTTGGAGTGGCCCATTCAAATATGAGAAATGGATTATCATAACCATAGGCACTGAGCATATTGATGTCTCTCTAAGCATCCTCCCTGTTGATAAAATTAACAAAACCAAATCCCTTGTTAATCTATCTTCTGATCCATGGGCACGTAGACACACGTGATTTGTACAAATGACTTGAAAATATCATGCATATTGACATTCCTCATGGTCCTAAGATAGAATTGTAACTCTGATATAATTTTCATTTGAGAAGGTGCATGTTATTGTCGAAGAGGTCCACACCTCCCCTGAGACTCAGAGGTTCCCAATAGTGGAGGAAACAACAACCCCTCCAGTGATTATTCCTTCATAGGTGAGGCCCTTAATGAAATTATTCATTGTTAAAGTGTCTATGGCACCAGTGGGGGTGAGATCCTTGTAAGGTAATTTTGATGTGCATTGATCACCCTTCTTACTATAAATACGAAAAACTATGAACACCGCACTTCCCTTGGAGCCAGAGAGGGCGGACAACGCATCTCTATCAGACTTGGAATCATCAACCTTAGAACTTGGTGGGTGGGTTCACTCCAGTAGGGTTCCTAGTTGGCATAGATGACAAACTTGCACCACTAACTGTGCTCGAGAGTGCACTTGTAAGGGCGCAAGTTAAAACCTAGATTCCAAGAGAGGAATAAATGTGCATTAACATGCCCTTAATAGTTATAAACTTGGATTCCAAGAGAGGAATAAACCTAGATTACAAAAATATTAACATCCCCTTAATATCTATAAATGTTTGATGACATTCATCATTAACCCCCCGCGTCACCTTCGACCATCCTTGTGTGCCTCGAAAGAAGGGACATGAAATCACTTGGGAAATTTTCCTCGCACACCTGACACTTTCAATGAAAATTAAAATTCTTCTTACTCCCCTTATCAAGAGGATATATTTTAGTATTTATATATATATGAAATAAATTAAAAATCCTTTTCTAAAATGTAGAATTATGGTAAATCATTTTAATAATTATTTTAATTTCATTGTAAAACTATTCATCACACTAGGATCCTAAATTTACAGAATAAATCATAGAAAAATAATTTTTTTACATGATATCTATGAATACACTAATTGTTGACGTGGTTGAGAATTTTTCAATTTCTTAAACCGACATGAAAAATTTGTGCAGCAGACAGTTTGAAGTCGAGAGGATAATGTGACTTTTAAAAATAAAATTAAGAGAGTTAAAACTTAATGCTCGCTAGGTAATACCAGTGTAGTTTATCTACGTAAATTAACATTAATCAAATTAGAATTCACCAAAAACAAAAATTTTATGTACACTTTATTTATATATTAACATATCTATTATCGTTTAAATCCTTTATTGTATTATAAAATTACTAAAGATAGTCATGCATATTATGCAGATTAACATTATTAAGATAGTCACACACATTATACACAGAGTTTTTCTTAAATAAATTTAGGGATGAATTACATAATTTTATTCTTTAGATACTTAAACAATTTTGATCAAATCTATAAACTGGAGGGTTGATGGGTCCCCACCCTATAACTATCAAAATATATGATCGATGAAGGGCTACATACAAAAACCAAAAACTAGTAGGAAAGAATGTAAATAAAAAATCCAAAATGTAACATTAATAACCAGGACATTAAAAAACATAGAGTCGTGAGCACAAAAAATAGAGGGGGAATGATAGATAAACCCTAGGGTTCCACCTATAATTGGTCCACCGATCCAAGCATTGCAATATTCTTGAGAAAGTAACATGACGAGCTGGCAACAGTCTTCAATTGTACCATGTGATTAGGAAGGGGAGGGGTAGGTTTTGGGAGTGTGACTAGGTCCATGGATGGAACCCTAGAGATATATGCCCCATCGAATCGATAGATTCTTTGAACATACTCAAAAAATTGAAGGACGACCCAAATTTTCAATTCCAGGGCATCAAAAACCCTGTTGTCAACCTAGAAAGGAGATAGACAAGGATATAGATTAAAAAAGAGAGTAGGAAAGCATAATTCTACAAGATCTTCGTCCAAACCCACACAATAACATGGGTAAATGAAATGGGACATGACTTCCATGATCACTTCCTTATCTACACACAACACTAGGTAATTGAATATGAAGGCACCTGTAATCTTAGAGTTGACATGAACTCTTTTGGTTCTCTGGAGATAATCCATGCCTAGGAATTTCTCAATCACATTCAAAAAAAGTGTGGAGCCTATATGAAATACATTGCAAAGACAAGTGGAAGACACAAGAGAGAGGAAATCCATTTCTGGCTTCTTTCTATGCAAGAGGATGAAAGTAACATAGGTAGATTCTATGAGAGGGAAGGGGAAAACAATAGAGAGAAACATGAGAAAACAAGTGAGGGCAGGTGAAAGCACATCCCAATTAAGTAGTCATGTGACTCATGTGAGTGAGGTCGATGCAATAAAAAATGGATGGCATCATCAATATTTTCCCATGCATTGGATAGATTATGAATCATTACTAAAGATAGTCACACACATTATACAGAAAGGCATTATCAAATAAATTTAGCGACAAATTACATAGTTGTAATTGAGTTATTGATTTAATGACATCGTGGACGTCTACACACCGTCTTCCACATCCTTCAATATTTTCAATATAGGCCACAACTCATCCATCAAGTAGAATTGTAATATGCATTATATGCCACAATTCATTCTTCAATTGGTGTATTTTTACAATTGTAATATGCATTACACTTTCTCTAAACGGTGCTAAGATTTTTCAGAAATATGTTTTGATTATTGGATCCTTGATAAATGGTACATTTGGTCACAATGCAATATTATTGTATGAATATAAACTTGAAGCTATGCAAACATCCAAGCTAAATTATGTATCATAGGAATGAGGGCATCATGTCATTAAAATTTGACATTCTTTTCGATGTCCACACAACAATAAACAAAAAATCTTCAAAATAATGATCTACAAAACATTAAACATAATTGGTTTTTGTTCTATATGTGCTAGTTGCCGCAAAGCTATATTTTTTCTTTGGAAAAAGGTTTTATCATTTTTAAAATGTCATTAATATTAACATATGAAGATCTGGTAAAAAATCATTTTATGATTTCAGGGAAGCCAACATGGTTCTCTAGATCAATAAATATAACATGTTTATGATTTATATAGTCTAGCAACTGCTAGGATTATTTTATTCTTTGGAATAATTTTCTTATCATTTTCAAAATGTCTTTAGGATTAAACCATGCATAACTAGGAAAATATCATTTTTTAATTTCAGGGAAGTCAACATCGATATGTGAAATAATAAACACTATATGTTTTTGTTTTTACATGTTATTGACCGCCAGGCTTAATTTTTGATTTGAAATAAGGTTCTTACCAATTTTCAAATGTGATTGAGATTAAAATATGTAGATATGGGAAAACGGGTTCTTTTATTGGTCTATCCTGATTATATTCGATGATCTTCTTTGTCCACCATGATTATAGGTGGAAGAATAAATTCCAAATCTTCATTATCTTCTTATTCAAGATCCCCACATCTCACTTTGTTAGATGTCATCACTATCATCCCTAACTCAAGAAACAAGAAATGTCAAGAAATCCTCACACATCTAGAGTAAATTTTAAGGGTTTGCAGACACTCAAATCACCCTACAAATAAAAATAAACAAATGTGTTTGTTAAAGTGGATACCTGTGGATCGTAATGTCATATTTTATACCCTTAGACCAATAGTCTAATCCCATGCATGCATCGGCCTATCACCTAGCGGGCACTGGGACGCTCACCCGAGGCATGCGCGGGCGTCAAGTCTCTCCTTTATGTGAGTCTTGTGAGAATGTTAACATGTTATAATAGATATTCAAATGGAAATGAATAGAAAAGAACCATGCCACATTCTTAGATCCTAGAATGAGTTGTTATCTCATTGCATCCAAAAAAGAGAAATAACAAGCATCATATGGAAATGGTTCATATAGAAAGGAAATGCATAATAAGTATACTACCGAACACAGATGATTTATAATAGAGCCTTTATTCATATTAACGGATTCAATAACCACATTACAATCCCTTGAGGTCATGAAAAACCTTATATAATAATGCAGATCCAAGTCATGCATTAGGGCTACATTATGCTCATCACTTTACAAAAAAATGCAGATCCATCCCTCTAAATGTGCCATGATTACTAGAGCTCTCCTAATCCCTAACCCTTAAAATCCTCCATCTATTTCTATAGGGCTTCACCTCTCCATACTTACTTTCCTTTCCACACTCCATACTATATATTTCTTCTATTGGGCACTTGTTTTTATAACATTAGCTCCCATTGCCATGCCTTTCAGAAGTTACAAATCAGTCACCAAGTGTCGAAGTGGTCCTCCATGGGAGCATGCCTTCACAGATACAAGATCTCCACTCTTCACAATTATGTCTTCTAGAACCTTCCATCGTATGCCTAGAACATTCCCTTTTTGATCCCACAGTCACCAGGTTAGCACCTTATCCACAAGGGTCATGCTTTTCTCGTGTGCCACCTGGGATGCCTGAATATGGCTAAGTACAAAACCCATTTTTCCTTGCATGCTGGAGTATGTTTTGTGACCTACTACTAGGACCCTTCCCTACACACCCTTCTTCAACTAGGTCCCACATGCCCATGCGCCTTCTTGTACTTAGCTGATATTTTGGGGCCCAACATCACCCCACACTACACCTGTTCTCCATCCTTGGAAACACTCTTCAATAAAGAAATAAAGAATGGCAGATCCTTACAAATGGTTGGAATGGAAGAATAAAGGAATGAAGAAATGGGGAAAAGAATGAAAGAATGGGGAACTTGTTTACTTCTGGAGGAGGAGAGGGAAATCCTTCCCTAATTCTGCTTCTAACTTTCCCCAAGTGTCGACCTCATTCTGAGCTTGCTAACAGAGGTCACCCACCAGGGTGCTCACTTCCTCAAAACTCAGCTCCTCTCCCTTAGCACTCATTGTCTCCATGATATCCTCTAGTTTTTTTCCCAAATCCTCAAGATTACGTCCATCCTCTGAGTGATTTGGGGTATAATTCCTTCAGTCTGGTTCTTGATTGATCCCCGCAAGGTCTCAATCAGCTCTGATTTATTTTCCACTTTGGCTAGGATTTTTTCTCACTCAACCTTGTTCCCCTTGTTATTTTCTTGGAACTCCTTGAGTTCCACTTCATGGGTGGAAACCAAGATACTTTCCACTTTATCCCTATCCATGTAGTTATCATAGGCAGCCTCAGCAACTTACACGACAACTTTAACATCAGTGAGGATATTGTTGTATTAAGCAAAAAATTCCACAACCTTCATTTTATTCTATTTTTATCAACGTGCCAATGCCTCTTCTGTGGATTCTAAGGCAAGTGGTTACCTCTCCATAGTGAGTATGTGGGTCAAGTCCTCTAGGCATTGTAAGCCTGATCCATATTTTTGTGTGGGCGGTGTTAATTCTGGATGCTTCAAGACAATGGCATCTGTGATCATCTCTATTTTCTTGTATGCCTTACACACTCTTGCCTTCTCATCTTTTAACTCATGCCTTAACTGAGTGCTAATTAGTTCCTCCTACTTCAGGTCCTTTCTTTTCTCAAGGATCTCTTCCTCCTTTTTCTCCAGCTCTACCTCTAGGAACTTCACCCTGTCATTTCTTTCGAAGATTCTATCTTCAACCTCAACTGAAACTTTGTTGAGCATGTTGCAGATTTTCTCATCTGATAATTGTTGAGAATTTACCAAGGGGTTTATTCCCTTTGTTTCTGGCACTTTCATCAATTCTCCTTAGCTTATTTCAAATTTGGGCTCATCAATGTGGGACTCAAATGCCCATGATAGCATTTTCCTCATCTGAGGGTATGCACCTTCCTCATCAAATGAAGCCATGGCCAAGAGTTTCTCCATTGGCATGGTGCTCTAGAAGCATGCACATGAAACACTTTGTTCAGGATCATTGATGTAGCTCATTCCTTGGCCTTGTGTTGCTTCTGTGCTCTTCCTCCCTATGCGTGTAGCCCTTGGAAATCTTATAGCCAAACTGGGATCTCCTCCCATGCTGCCATATTCTTTTCCTATGCTTTCCTCCTCAACTTCCTTCAACACCTCATCTACGCCATGCATTTAACCTCTTGTTCCACTAGGTCCTTGATGATTTTTTCCACTTCTCTCTCTGTGGCCTCATCTAACTGTTCCTTCATGAGGTTTGGGGTCCTCTGATCCTTTTTATTTTCTTCTCCACTTGCCCCCTTACCTTGAGTCTCAGATTCTTCTTTGTCACTCTTCTCCTCATCCTCTTTGTTATACTAATCTTCTTCTTCCTCATAATCATGTATGTCATAGACTAGATAGTCTTCTCCTCCAAGTTCATCATCATCAACCCTCTTGCAAATGTAGGCATCTAGACTCTCTATTTCTTCTGATTATGCCTCATCCGTCACCTTCTGCTTCTTCCTTACTGGGGATTCCAGTACAGGAGATTCTTCTTTTTATTTCTCCTTGACAGGTGATCTCTTCATTGGTGATTCCTCATGGGTGAGGGGCTCTTCATGCTCTAGCACCTCTTCTTCTAGGGTCTTCACCTTGACAGGAGACTTCTTTCTCTGTGCATAAGTACTAGGCTTAGCGCTTGCCTCTGGTGTGCTCACCATTTGTGTGGTTTGAACACTTGGTGCCTTCTACACCTCTTCTCTTTCTCTCTTTCTAGGCATGACCTTCTTCCTTCCTATAGGGTCTTCAGGGATGGAGACATCATTCTCCAAGTAAGCACCTTTTTCAAATTTTGGCCTTATGCACAGATACACCCTTGTTGCGGTCCTTCCTATAATTGGCAACGTTAAAGGCTTCATCATCTGTATCTTGTGGGAGACATATCTCTCCACATATGTGTGCTTCTTTGGGTAGATGAGCTTCTAGCACAGCTTGTGGTGGTCTATATCTACCTCACTAAGGTTGAACCTTAGTCTCTTGGCCTCCTTGAACTAATTAACTCCAGCTTGGAAGTATTGTGTGGTGAAGGAGAAGGGTAGCTTGCACCATGGACTCATATTCCCATCTATCAATGTAAATCTACCAATGCAGAAGTGTTGGTATACTACAAACTCTTACCTCTCCACTCACGAGCATGGGAAACTATTAGGATCCTCCACTCTACCCCGAATGCATATGTATTCGTTTATACCACTTCTCCAGGCTTTCCTTGTGAGCAGCCATCATGGTTTCACAAGTTTATTTCGTAAACCTTTTTACGGGTGAGGGATCCTCTTCTGGATATTCCCAAACAAATGTTTCTGGCACATTGGGCACTCCAATCTCTAAAAATACAATGGTAAGGAAGACGTTACCATCGAAGAGTATCTTCTCTCCCTCCTATGCGCGCTACTTATAATATCATCTGGGATGAAAGCAGACAAGTTGTATATGGCTCCTTCTAATATCTTCTGGCATACATTTAGCCATGCCTTATTCACTTGTGTCCACTGTTCCTTATCATTGAGCTTGGTGACCAAGTGTGTGGCCATCCTCATAACTGGGTCTGGGATCTCGGTGATGTCAAAGTATCGTGACCCCTTTTTGTAGTCATACATGGCTACAGTCTCCTTGATAGCCTCCTTGTCACTCAGATCATCATCAATGCTATCTCCTTCACAATTGAGGCCTGTGAACTTGGATATCAGTTGTGGTGTGATGCACATCTTGCACCCCATGAAATAAAAATGATCCTCATGCACGCATGACATCAACCATTAGTAGAGGTACTCAAGATTGCCAAAGTAAGGAAAATAGTACAATTGCAATAATCTATCCTTCTCTAATTTGAATTTTACCTCGTCACTATAAATAGGCATTTCATCTGGCATCCTCTTGTTAGTTGGTTGGACCACCTCCAATGCCAGTTTTTTCTCAGTTGTGCTCACATGATGATTATAATCGCTCACAACCATCTTTCGTAAGTGTGACTCCCACTCTTTTCCTATTAATACCCCATCTGGGTACTACATTTCTACATACCATTATTAGTTGGTGCTCGCAACAACAATGATTTGCTTTCCCTTTCCATGGCCCTTTGTTTTCTTCGGTTAAATAGTTGGTTTCTAGGGTGGATATTTTCTAGTCAGACTGAACTTAAATACTCCTTTCTCTTACTCTTCTCTGCTACTCTGTTCAATCCCAAAGCTCAAAGCTTCAACTCCTAGAATGAATCCTTCTTTCTCCATGCCCTAGCTTCCAAACCCTAACTAGGAAAACCTTCCACAAGATGGTGATCTTCACAAAACCTTTCCTCACGCCTATGTACTCCTTCCTTCTGGTTCACAGATCTACTCTAGATGCACACTCAAATTTCTTGGATTCTCCTTTCTTCACACAAATTTCTCTCTGGATGCCCTAGTTCACAAGAGCTTCTTTCACTTCGTAATCACAAGGTAACAAATGACTTTCCTGACCTTGTATTTATAGTTTTTCCTTCTTTCCAGCATTAAATGTTATACCACCTACCAATGTACTTTAACATTAAATGTGGATTTTTCCACTAAGCTGACTTTAAACACCCTTACCCAAGCCACATCCTATGCAAAAACCCTTTACAACCTTCTGGCGCACAAAAATCCAACCCAACTGAAGACTCTTACGTGCGCGTCTACAGCACCAAAGGCACTTCTTCTGTCCTTTACCCAATTTTTTCCCTCACCTACCTCATGTTGTTCCTGTGCTCTTCATCCTTTCTTTACGTGGTTTCTGTAAAGCCTTCTTGACACCAACCATTCTCATCCACCCTCTCTTCTACGCATGTTTCTTAACCTTACGTGCTTTTTATCCTTCAACCGGGCCATTCACCATAACTTCTACTGCCAGCTCAAACTTGTATTATAGGCCTATACTTTGCATCACTCCACCCCACACTAAAATAGATGCACGGTCCTCTGTGCATACACAACCTTGGAAAAAAATAATGTGGTTACCGACACATAAAGCATAAAACGAGACAAAAATAAAGGAACAAACAACAAGAAGGGAAAACACAATAAGGGAAAATCATAAAGGGAAATTCTAAACTAATTGGAAATATTACCTTATTACAAACACCAAGAAGACTTATTTATAGTAGGGCTTCAACCTACTCCCATTGAAGTGACCTGGTAACCTCATCCCATCTAGCACTTGTAATTGGAAAGCACCTGAATCAAGAATGTACGAGATGATGTAAGGTCCCAACCAATGGAATTTTAACTTCCCAGGATGGCGTAGATACTTGGAATCATACAACAATACCATCTGCCCAACCTCAAACTTCTTGTTCTTGATATGATGATCATGCCATGCCTTTTGTCTTTTTTTCTGTCTTTTGACTCCATCTAGCAAGTGATCTCTTTTCATCTAACTACATCAACTTATCAATTCTTTCTTCCAATGCTTTCTCATCAGCTAACCCTCCTACACGTGTTATATGCAGTGATGGTAACATGAATTCAACTGGTAAAATATCCTTCATGCCAAACACCAATTGAAATGGTGTGGCCTTGTTCAACCTTTTGTAGGTTGTCATGTATGCCCATAGAATGGCTGATACTTTGTCATACCAATCCTATCTTCCAACGTCACAGATCTTATTTAACATGTGACTTAGTATTTTGTTAAATGCCTCAACAATTCCATTTACTTGAGGGTGATAAGGGGTAGTCTTGTGATGGGCCACCATAAATTCTACTAACAGAATCCTAACTGTTTCATTGAGAAAGTGTGTACCTCTATCACTTGTTAAACTTAAAGGACAACCATACCTGTTGATTATGTTCTCCCATAAAAATCTAGTAGTTTTCATTGTGGTGCAATCCTTTGTAGGCACTTACCTCTGCCCACCATGTCAAGTAATCAGTGCAAGTGATGATATACCACGAACCAGTCCTTCGCGTGGCTAGCGAAATTGGCCCTACAAAGTTGATTTCCCATTTTTCAAATGGTTCATCATGCTGGCTATTGGTCACAAGGGAATTTCATCTCTCTTTCCAGGTTTTCCAAGGCACTGGAAATGGTCACAGGCCTTGCAAAACTCAATACAATCCTTGTAGATGGTTTCCCACCAAAGCCCTACTAATAAAATATTTCACATGGTAGCATTTCCTGCATAGTGTCCTCCTACAATCCCACCATGTGCTTCCTCCATAATTTCCATGCACTCATGTTCCAATATGCATCAGCGCAGAACCTCATCCCAACCTAACTTATATAAATCTCCACTAATCAACATGTAAGGTGTGGCACATATTGCTAACTACTTTCTCTCCAAAGCCTTCATCCCTTCCGGTGCCACACATATTTTTAAGAACACTGCGATATCTTCCAAGATTAAGGGCGTGCACTGTAACCTAAATAGTTGTGCATCTGGTATGGTATCCTCAATGCTTTGCACGTCCTCCCCTAAATTAATCCTTGATAAGTGGCCAGGTCCTGAATTTCTTTTTCTTGGCTTCACCACCGCTTTGAACTCAAACTCTTGAAATAAAAGGACCCAATGACATATGCACCCTTGCATAATGGATTTTTTGACTAATTATTTTAATGCCATGTGGTCCATGTAGAATATAAATGGTGTTGCCAATAGATACTACCAAAACTTATATAGGACATAGATCATAGACAATGCTTCGTAATAAGTTGTTGTGTAGTTTTACTCTACTGGTGTCAACTTTCTACTTGCAAAGCACAAGGGATGATCAAAAATTCCCTCACCAGGTTGTGCTAGTACTTCTCCCATAGTTGTTCCTGAGGCATCAACATGCACATGGAAAGGCTTATCCCAAGAAGGAAAATGTAATATGGGTGCCATGACAAGCTTATCCTTCAAAGTGTCAAATTCCTTCTGTTGCACCTCTCCCCAATGAAAGACACTTTTGTGTTTTAACAATTCTTCCAAGGGCATAATTTTGGACATACCCCTTGATGAAATTCCTATAATACCCTATATGCCCAAGGAATCCATTCACTACGCTTTGACTAGTAGGCTTCCCTAATCCCACAAGAACTACAACTTTAGTGGGATCCACTAATAAGCCGTCTTTACATATAATGTGTCCTAACAGGGTTCCAAATGGAGTAACAAAGACACATTTCTTAATGTTGAGGGATATCCTCAATTGCTGACATCTCTCAAACATCAGTCTCAAATTGTCACAATGGTCTTTCACCAATCCATACATAGTCTAGTCATCTAGGTAAACTTGGAGAAACTTATGGATGAAGTCTTGAAATGCTTGTACCATGATGCGCGAGAACACAACATATGCATTCTTTAATCCAAAAGGCATAACCGTATAGGTAAAAATTCCCCATTTGGTGGTGAAAGTTTTCTTTCTTTGGTCTTCCTTTACAATCCAGACTTGGTGATACCCTGAGAACCCATCCGTGAAAGAGTAGACTTCACGCCCGGCTACTCCCTCCAAAATTTCTTCAGTAAAGGGGGTTGGAAAAGGATCGATGACACACACTGCATTCAGATCCCTGTAGTCAACATAGATTCTTATCCTACCATCCTTCTTGATACTAATAACCATTGGGCTTATCCATTCTAATTCTTCCACTGCCTCAATGATACTAGATGCTATCATCTTGTCTATTTCTTCCTTGACATGTACATGCAAATTTGGATTCATCTAATAAGGCCTCTTCCAAATTGGGTGTGCACCTTCCTTCAACTTGATCTTCATCTCTCCCAAGGAATGGTGAATGCCTTTGAGTTCATGGTACCCATGAGGAAACAAATCCTGGAACTCACACAATAGATCAATGACCTTTGAAACTTATTTTTCTAACCAATAGTCTCTGATGATAGCTTCCTTAGGTTCTTCCTCCATCCCAATGTTAACCTTCTTTATTTTCAAGGGCTCATGGTAGGCACGTTCTCACTCATTAGTGCTATCTATGAATTTTTGCGTACCTTCCGAATGGTTAACATCCAAAGTTTCCATTTCTTCTCCATCTATTACATAGACCATTTTTCCTTTTTATTTTTCCATGCACACATGCTCAAACTGTACTTCCTTTGATTCCTCTTCATTGAGGTGCGTCTCTAAGTAAGGCTCACCTAGTAATTCCAATAGCCTATCCTCTACCATAGCACTATCTCCCATTGTAAGGCACTTGATCACTTGTAATGCCTTATCTACTAATGGCTTGGTACTCCTATACTCAAAAGCTTGAATGAGATCAGTTGTCAACTCCTGCCAATTACCCGTCTGTCGACACATCTCCAAATGAAAGTACCAAGGGTGTGCATAACCTTGTAAGGTGGAATAAAACTTATGTACCCATAACGAAGGTGGTAACACTTCCATGTTTCCCATCCAGGCCTTCTCACATGCTTGGATATGAAATGAGGCAGTCTCTTTGCCATGGTAGTCTTGTATGACCGTGGGCACATTGCTCGTAGAGATCCTTATAGAAAATGCAATCCTCACCTCATGCCACTCTAGGAGGTTCTATCAATGTGTAGCCCACTAGTGCACTGTAGTTCTGAGTAGTTTATAACTAAGCATTCCCCTCCTCTTTTCCTCATTTTCCCACTGAGCTTCCATTTCTTGTAAGAAAATTTCAGGATATGCTCCCCCAGAGTAACTTGGAAAATTCTTTCCTCCTAGGAACTTGACTGAGCACACCTATCTTACCCTTGTTACAAATCCTCTCAACTGTCACCCAATTAACTCATAATTCCCATGCGCCCAACTGTCGCATGCCATAATAGTGGTATCACTCAAGGATTGAGAATCCTCAAACTAGATAACTCCCTGCATGGGGTGAATTATCTCAAGATATGTGATGGAGTGCACATAGATTCTGTCAAGGAATTCTTCTCCTAAGGGCTTATTATAAGGAGCATACTTCCCATCTGTCAAAGGAATGATCACCCTTTCTTCCTTGTTTTCAAATCTGATATACCCTTTGTTAAACCGCAGATCGACATTGTTTTTGTAACACCATGGGTGCCCAAGAAATGCTGGAAAGTTGTCTGCCTCAGCAAGCACCAAGACTTCAAAGTCCACTAGTGAACTTGGACCCTTGAATAGTGATAACTGCATCCTTCAGGACTCTAATGGGAATTTCCTTAGTATTTTTCACCATATATAACACATTCGAAGATGACTACAACCCAGGCCTTCCCATCTGATGTCATACATCTAAGGTAAGAACATTATACTATTCTTTTGTGTCGATGAGGATATTACTTAGAATCCATCCATCAACAACTGCATTCAAAGTAATTTCCTTATCATAGTCAAGGTTGTGAGGAGGAAGGTTTACATGTAAAACCTACCTTCACACTCTACTCCGGTGCATGGTACCTTCTCTCTCAGCCATTCTTCTAGCAAAGGAATAATATTCTCTTGCATTAACATCCTACACACTTCCTTTACCTCATCTAGGTCATCCTTTAGAACCTTGACATTCTTCCTTTGCTCCAACTACCTTGATTTCTCCTTCAGACATTGGATCTCCCCTTGTAAAATTTGAATCACATCCATAGTCTCTTGATACACCTCTTTCTAATGAGCAGGGTCTGGATACTTTCCATGTACCACTTCCTCTCTTGAAACTAGTGTCCTTTGTCTTGGCATCTCCCTGGTGCATGCGGCCTCTTCTCACATCATCACCAGTACAGGTTCTAGCCCTAACTCACGTGCCACTCTTGGAATCCATTGTGAATCAGCCTTCTTGATGCTCACCATCCCAACACCCTTATCTTTCCGATGCTGTTGGTTCATATGCTCATAAAGTTCTGGACACTCTTTGTACTTGTGTTTCTTTCTGCACCATGAGCATTATATCAGATCAAGACACTCATGTTTGTAATGCTCTGTAGATCCACAATTATAACAGGTTCATCATGGGAATTCACTTCATCTTTTGCATCTATTACTATGACCACGACACCCCCCACAAAAACCTCTTCCACATGATCCTCCATTTGCATGCCCTTCATAACGATGGTCATCATCCTTTGAACTTCTTGCAAGGCTAGTCTAGTGCACACCCAGATCAATAGCATCATGGATTTGATCAATTAGTCTGTAATCCTTGGTATCATGGGTCATAGAGGTACAAATATTGCAATAGCAAGAAACAGTCTTGCGGATTATGCATTGGAATAAAGGGCATCTACTTGCATCATGATCCCCATGGAAAATATCACAATCTACTGACATAGTGCGCATCAACTTCCAAGGGAAACTATCCTTTGCATTCCCCTCCACTTCACAGTTTGTACACCAAAGCCCACTACGAACCTCATGCGCTAAGTTTGCAGATAACTTCTCCAATTACTTGGCCATTGCAGTAATTTGAGCCTCCAGAAAAGGACTAACACTAGTATCAATGCTCCCAAAAGCTTCAGCACATAGGGAAGCTTCCAATGCCTCATACGGGTCTGTGAAAGTCTTGTGTAATAGAGCCCTTCTAAATGGTGTTATCAATCCTCTAACAAACCATTGATCATGTTGAGAAGGATGAATGTCATAGGATAGTTTTGAAAAGAGAGTCTTGAAATGCATGTCATACTCCTGCACACTCTCTGCCATTCCCTGTTAGATCTCCTTCAGAGTGTTGATGCTCTTCTGCTCAAACTCAGGGATATGGAACTCTACTAGGAAGGCATTCTTCAATGTGGTGTAGTCTACCACCATCTGATGGGGGTCATACTTCCTATACCAACTATGTGTGTGCCCTTGCAATGTTGTTGCAAACTGACTTGCCTTCTGCTCTGGGGTAGTGATCCCCTTTGCGCACCATATTAACTCACACTTGTGCACATGCTCTGCAGCATCTTCAATACACCTATAGTCTAGTAAGTGCAAAGACATATCGAAACACACTTGGGGTGGTGGTTGAGGCCCTTTTCCTCCCAATACAAAGCCTTGGTTCCCTCTAGTGTTTCCTCCACCAGATCCACTAGATCCACTAGGTCCTATTCCTCTTAACCCATTAGATCCACATCCTATAGTCAGAAAAGGGCCTGAAGTGGTCGTGTCAAGGGTTCCCAATGTCCCACTGAATTACACACTGATGGTCTGTGATATTGTACCACTACTTGTTGTGTGTCCCACACCACTTCCAGGTGTGATACCCAAATATTGTGTACTTACACCTTGTCCAAAGATTCCTCCAAATACAAGAATGGATTGTGTAGCCATGGATGTTCCAAACAAGAAATTATATCTCTTGGGTGTAGACCGGTTACTCCCACTGATACTAACTAGGTTAATAATACTTATCCCTTGATCTAGAACACCAAGCGCCAAGGGTTGGTCAGTAGGTGGGTTTAGATGCACACTGAAAACTCTTCCCTCTCCATGCGATGAACTCTCATCAAAAGATGAAGGGGCTTCTCTCCCGCACTTGCCAATATGGGCTAACACAGACTGCTTAGGTTCCACATCCTCTACATGAACCTCAACTCCATCCCGTAACATCTTCCTCCATAGATCCTTCACACTTACAACCTCACGTTGTCTAGTCATCTACCTCTCACAAGATTCATTGTACTTGAGTCATCTCTCATCCCTTTCCTTTTCATCTGTAATGTCTGTCATCTTCCTCCATCCTAGCTTCCTCTCCCAGCACTCATAGAAGCTTAGTCGGCCATGGGAAATGCTTCTAAACTCAAAGCAATGACGAAAATATGCATAGCCAAAGGAATAACACACAAAAATGATCCTCTAGGATCCCTCAGAAATTCAAACTCAATAACTTTTAGGAAAGAATATGTCAAAATGGTGTATTCTAAAGTATAACTGGTCAGCACCCTCTTCCACCAGTGATCAAAAACATGCATCCAAGTTATATTTGCATCCTACAACCTTTGATAGTCATCTTGGGTCCACACATGACATATATAGTAGCAACTCAATCTAGATGCATATGATGAAAGCCATTTTTATAGTTCTAATGGGAAGTAGAAAAACAATGTCTCAGATAGCTCATGGTATAAGTTCTCTTCTACCCATCTACACACATCAAACTCAGGTCCAGTGCTAAATATTTGAGAAAACTCGTCCTCCGTGCTCTTGAACCATGTTTCAACACTATCTAAGGTCAGGTGCTTTGTCATCATGCATCATAGGGAAAATGATGCATGCCATTTCTCACAATAAATTTGAAAAGAGGTCCCGACAATAGAACCAAGATGTAGTCATATTTTATACCCTTAAACCAATAGAATAATCCCATGCATTCTAGCCTATCACCCAATGGGCTTTGGGCACTCACCCGAGGCATGCACAGGTGATGAGTCTCTCTTTTATGTGAGTCTTGTGAGAATGCAACATCTTATAATAGATATTCAAATGGAAATGAATAAAAAATAACCATGCCACATTCTTAGATCCTAGAATGAGTTGTTATCTCATTGCATCCAAAAAAGAGAAATAACAAGCATCATATGGAAATAGTTCATACATAAAGGTAATGCATAAGTAGTATACTATCACCACATTACAATCCCTTGAGGTCATGACATAACCTTATATAATAATGCAAAGCCAAGTCATGCATCAGAACTACATTATGGTCATCACTTTACAAAAATAAATGGAGACCCATCCCTCTAAATGTGTCATCACTTACAAATCTCTGCTCTCCTAATCCCTAACCCTTAAAATACACCATATGTCTCTGCAGGGATTTGCCTCTTCATACTCTGCTTGCTTTCCACACTCTGTATACCATACTTTTCTTCTATTAGGTGCTTGTATTTATAACCTTAGCACCCACCGCCGTGCCTTCCAGAAGTTACAAATCAGTCACTAAGTGTCGAAGTGGTCCTCCATGGGAGCATGCCTTCACATATCTGAGCTCTCCACTTTTTATGATGATTCTCTTCTAGAACCTTGCATCGCATGCCTAGAATATTCCCTTTTTGATCCCATAGTCACCAGGTTGTCACCTTATTTATAAGGTTCATGCTCTTCTCATGTGCTACCTAGTATGTTGAATATGGATAAGTACGAAACCCATTTTTCCTTGTGTGCATGTAGTATGTTTTATGACCTACTAGGACCCTTCCCTACGTGCCTTTAACCCCATACACCCTTCTTCAACTAGGTCCCGTGTGCCCACACTCCTTCTTGTACTTGGCTGATATTTTGGGGTCCAACAAACTCTTTAGTTTAAAGTACTATGTTGAGAAAATTTTCTCACCATATAAACTATTACCTGAGAGTAAACATAACTAACAAAATTATGCACACTTGTATACATAATAGGTACCATTCTCTTGGTTGTGCATATTGAAACATTTTCTAGTTAGGTGATGAGCATATAGTATATTATTCAAGGAAATGAATTGTAACATGAAAACAATAGATTTGGCTTTAATAAGCTTGCAATTTTTTAGAGAAAAATACCCATTTTTTGTAAAATTTAGAATTGTATTTATTCTATTAAATTGTAGCATTAATTTAAATGTCACTTAAAGAATACAATTTACGAATAAAGACATGTATCATCATTTTCATTAAGCTCAATATAAGAAATGAAATAGTATAGAACTCCAACATCTTGTATCATCTTAGGCAAAACAATATGTAGAATACAAATCATCTAGATTAAATTCTCTTCGTAGATAGAAATTAATCAGACAAATAAAATTACAAGCTTGCCTTAATAAATATACTATCCAAAACAGAAAGTGATATCACATGAAAAGATTAAAATATGAGAATATTAATTTCAAACAAATATTTTTTGTAAGTACATAAATGATTTCTCAATGATAAAAGGTAAAATTAAAATTTTAGCTTTGAATTTTCCAAAATACACCATGAGAAAAATGTCAAAATGAATTTGAAAATTTGAGATTTGATAGGTTTTCTTTATTGAAAACAAATAAATCATTATAATAAATGAGGAAAATAGAATAAAAGGAGAATAATTGTTCAATTGAAACACAACTGATCCTATCAACACTAAAAACCCTACAAAACCTGAAGCAGAAATAAGTAAACGACTCCATAGAAAGAAGGAATGATGCCTGATTTTAAGTTTTCCTTGCTTTAATTTAAAAAAATGTCTACCTTGGAGTGGCCCATTCAACTCTGAGAATAAGATTATCATAACCATAGGCATTGAGCTTATTGATAGCTCTCTAAGGATCCTCCCTATTTACGAAATTAACAAAACTGAATCCCCTGCTAATCTGTCTTCTGATCCATGGGCACATAGACACACATGATGTGTACAAATGACTTGAAAATCTCATGCAAATTGATATCCCTCTTGGTCCTCAGACAGACTAGTAACTCTAATATAATTTTCATTTGATAAGGTGCATGTTATCGCCAGAGTGGTCCACACCGCCCCTGAGACTGGGAGGCCCCCAGTAGCTGAGGAAGAAGAAAATATGATAGCAATGCTTCTACCATAGGTGAGGCCCTTGATGGCCTTATCCATTATTGAGGTATTTATGGTACCAGTGGGAGTGATATCCTTGCAAGGGAATTTTTATGTGCATTGATCATCCTTCTTACTATAGATATGATAAACTATAATCAACGCACTTCCCTTGGAGCTAGAGAGGGTAGACAATGCATCTCCAATGGACTTGGAATCATCGGCCTTGGATCCCAGTGGACATGGTCACTCTAGTAGGGTTCCTAGTTGGTAGTGATGCCAAACTTGCACCACTCACAGTGTTCAAGAGTGCACTTGTTAAGACACGCTTTGAACACTTTGTAGATGTGCATGGTAGTGGTGTGAACCACCTTCTCGCCATGTTTGTTGAAATTATATTTGACGATCTCCTTCATCTAGCTCAATTAGATTCGACAGTGGCAGAAGAAATTCCATATCTTCATTATCTTCCTATTCAAGATCCCCACATCTCATTCTATTGGATGTCATCATTGTCATCATTAACTCAAGAAATGGGAAAATTCAGGAAATACTCACACATCTGAAGTAAAGTTTGAGGCTTTTCATACACTCAAAGACCACGCACACGAAGATAATGTCCAACCATAAATACATGCCTCCCTCATGACATCATAGAGAATCCTTCTTATTGATAAAATTAACAAAAAAAAATCCCCTTCTAATCCATATTTTGATCCATTTCCATGTAGGCATGTGTGATGTGTCCAAATGACTTGAAAATCTCATTGAGATTGACAATACTCATGGTCCTCAGATAGACTGGTAACTTGAATAGAACTTTCATCATTTCTACGGAACATGTTATCATTAGAGCGGTCCACGCCACCCTCGAGACTGGGAGACACCCAAAAATAGAAGAAGTAGAAGCCTTGCTAGCAATTCTTCTACACAAGATGAGGCCTTTGATGCCTTTATCCATTGTGAAGGTGTTTGTGGCACTGAAGACGGTGAGATCCTTGTGAGGGAATTTTGATGTGTTGTGATCACTGTACGTACCCAAAATTGTAAGGTACTATACTGCCGGAACAATGTAACAAGTTCCCCAATGATGATATAGGTCTCCTCGCAAGGTGTTCGGGATCTAGAAAATCCCTTGAAGTATGTGTTAACATCCCGCATGCCCCGCTTAGCCCCCGCGCCCTTTGTTTTCCCATTTTTCCCTCTTTCCTTGGCCTCTTGATCTTCAGTAAAGAAAACACTGCCCTAATCAGGGCGGCGGTCCTGTAACCATCCACTATATGACCTTATCAGTAGAATTACACGAAACTATCCCAGGTCATTTTCCACGTATTCCACAACCCATAGATCGAATCACGCCAGAGCTCGATATTGATTGGAGCCTTCGAGAAGTCATCCTTGCCGATCGATCTATCACACCAGTCCAAGTTAGAAGGGCCTTCTTTTCCTTAGATTCGTAAATTCCACTAGCGCGTGTCAAAGACATTAGACTCCCTAACTAGTTTGTCTGCATCCCACGCATATTCTACCCCCACCGGCTATCTTGGCATGACCTTGAGAGGTCGGGTACGCGGAAGAGTTACTTGTAGATTCTCACGCTCGCCTGTCACTTTTCTAGCGTACAAAATTGGTGAACCTGACGTGAAACAAAAAACTTTTTCACCTTTTGTATCTCATTAGTCTTCACATCAGCTTCACCAACAAAATTGGTGAACCCGACGTGAAACAAACGAAATTAGTGAAGCTGACGTAAAAATTCCTACTTTCTCATTCGGAGTCATAATATCACGTTTCCTTTCACAAATAACCTTCGCTCCTTCCCATTATTCTGCGGGTCTTCATATACCCCCCAAATATGTCGGGATTCGATGCATATGGCAGACCCCTCTTGGGTCTTGAGGCATACTACACCCAACAGAATAGGCAATCATCACCCTCGCTCTCAGTATGGGGTGATAACTATTCAACTAATCAGTTGTTAACAAAAACCCCAAGAATTAGATATAGTTCATCTTTTCAAACTGAGGAGTTAGATCAACCCCCTCGAACGCAACAAACAGAGCCTTTAGGCTCGAACAATATGACATTTACCGGAGAATCTAGTTCGTCTCCTCAAATGCTACTTACACCAAAAATTAGTAGATAATCAGACCCATACCTGGTCTTAGATGATGGACAGTCAATACGTTATCCTAGGAGTGAACAACATTCTCGGGGTATGTACCCACCTATAGGAGGTTTACAAATACAACCCGAGGTCTCTTTTCAAGAAAATACCTCTATGCCACTGCATATAGGAAATACTCTCAGAGAAACTTGGCAACATAGCGATCAGTTCATGATAGGATATCACATGCCTATACAACACCAAGGTGTACAACAAACGCCGCTTAGAAAAAACACCGTGACTTCACCAAATGAAGTCATTTCAACGTTAGTAGAAAAAGTGAGAGGGTTAGAACTTGCTCAAGCAAGTCAAAATTCTCCGTTCATACAAACAGGAAGTTCCAATCCTCCATACCACTCTGGCCAAGTAGATATCCTCACAGGAGTAGGCATGTTAGGCATGCCACCTCACTATCCACAAAAAATTCCAACAAGGCCCATCATCTCTAACATATTCCTCCCGGTCTAGCGTCAAACAATCCATTCCTTGACAATACCCCGTCATACTTAAACATGTACTCCAAATCACCACAAGGAGATATCTTCTCCTCTCCCAGCATGTTTTCTCAAACACAGGGACCTCCTTATGCCCCTGCCAACGCATACGCTGCACCGTATCAACAACCTATCCCACCATCACTCCCTCAGCAACCACCATCAATGGTCGAAAGCTATGCGATAGGGACTTATTCAGAATATCTAAAGGAACCCTTAGACTTCACCATACGAAGCGTCATGCTTCCAAGACCTCTTCCTGATTTACCCAAGTTCAAGGGTGAGGGAGATCCAAATGCATATATCAAAGCTTACGCTACAGCCATACGAGAATTACTCCCTTGGGATGGGGTTGTTGCTAAAATATTTCCCAAAACCTTGGAAGGAATTGCTCTCGACTGGTATTATAGGATACCTGAAGCCTCCATCCATTCATTTAAACAACTCGTGTTAGAGTTCATCAAAGCCTTTGACATGAAAAAATTGTTGAGAACAGGAATCAGGGAATTCTTGCACATCAAACAAGAACACAACAAATCTGTCGCCCATTTCATCCAGAGGTGGCATACAGTTCTTTATTCTTCAGCAAGTGCTACAAACATGGATTAGATGGAACTATGCGATTTATTCCTTCATTCTCTCAGCAAGGAAGTGAAGGAAGAAGTCCAAAAGTTCCCGCTAAGAACTTACGATGAAGTACTTGAGAGCGCTCTTCGAATAGACCAAGCAACGATAGATAGTGGTCGTAAGACATATGGAACAAATGGGAGGTTAATCACCTCCACTCAAAACACTACAACTATCACAAATGTCAATCAAGGACCCAAAATCCTTAACAAAAATTGTGGGGTAACAACGGATGGGGTAACCGACCAGCCCAAGAGGGTAAATGTTGTTAATATACTTCCGTCACAAACAAACAACCAACGAAACAACAACTTTACCCTGACGATCAATACAGTGGATTTTAACCATCCACAACAACAACAACAACGGAAAAATCCCATACAAGGGCCAAGCCAAAACTCTTTTGGTTATCAAAACTAAATTCAAAACCAGAAACAACAATTCCAAAACTTTAATCCTAATAGGCAACAGTTTGATCAGAATTTAGGCCACAATACACACCTAATCAACAAAATAGGAATTACATCCCAATTCTTATTGTGGTTCCACAAAATTCGGGTCACGATACTAGAACATGTCGTGACTACAATAAATTTATGCAACGCTTGCCAGAAGAACAAAGACAGTCTTCACAGATTTGTTTTTGGCAGATCCTGTCTCATCATCACCAAATACGCTCGCAGGGGCAGTTTCTTCTCCTCAGAATGCTCCCCTCAAGATCTTTAACGATCCACTCCCCAAATCATGATAGCAATAGGCTGAATCCACTGGAACAAACAAAGGTGCAATGATGGGAAACAATGATCATGAAGCCTCGACTTCATTAAATCCATCAGTTGCACCACAGTTAGGAAGTCAACCAAGACCCAAGATAGTCAGTTTGGTAGAATTAGATGCTGAACTACCTATCGAAGCTATAACAAGAACACGGGAGTATTTCTCTCAACCGAGCCCAAGTCCTCTGCTAGAAACAAATAAGAGTCAGCAAATAGTAGAAAAAACCCGTAGGTGCCTATGATTTAATTAGCGACCTAACAAATACCTTCTCACACATTTCATTTTTGGACTTACTAAAGAACTCTCCCCCTCACAGAGTTGCTCTTTTAGAAGCATTAGGTCTAGGTCATCTAATTAACATCACTCCACCTCCTGAAACACAAGTAAATCACGTAGATTTTGATATCCACCCTCCGGGGCAGCCGAACAAGGATGTCGAATTCATATTCGAAATAAGTAAAATGCCCACAGATGCTGAGATCACACGCCAAGGTGATCCAGCCTTACACTTACAAGTATGGGTTTATAATAACTATGTAAAATGGGCAATGGTTGACGATGGGGCCACAGTTAACATAGTCCCTTTCTCTTTGCTCCAAAAACTTGGATATGGGGAAACAAACTATTCCACTACTCGAAATACATTGAGAGGCTATGATAGCCTTAAAGCCACTTCGATAGGAACTATAATACTGCCGGTCACCTTAGGGCCCAAAACAGTCCTGACTGAGTTTTATATTATAGATCAGGAAACTAATTATAATATGATACTCGGCCAACCATGGATACACCGAATGAAGGCAATCCCTTCTACATTATTTCAAGAAGTAAGATTATTGCATCTAGGAAAGGTATTTGTAGCCAAAGGTGATCCAAAACCTTTCGATTTACACCTAGCTGATTTAAAGAAAAGACCAGGGGTGCCCTCAGAATTTGAACTGCCAACAAACCAACTTAATAAACCCACTGACCCAAAACCAGAGGAAAAGTTGGTACCTACGACGGATCTTGAACTACACCAGCATAGCCAAAACAATTCCAACCCCTAAAGATAAAACTAAAGAAACAGTATCATTGGGGACCTACTGCAAAAATTGTTGAGTTGATAGAACAAGATTCACCAATGTTCTTACCATTTGATTCAGTAGGCATAGGATTTTCCCTAGGTGTTGGTTCCTTTCCAGCAGAGGACCTATGTATGGTAGAAGTAGAGTGCACAAACGCAGTAGATGCCCCAACATCTATACTCCTGGCTAAGTATTGGACTCTCCATTTCGATGGAGCTAAATGCCGTTATGGAGCGGGGGCAGGTATAATTCTTACTTCGCCCTAGGAGAAATTCTCGCCATTCAATTTTAAATTAATTTGAATGCACAAACAACGGCGCTGAGTACGAAGCCCTCCTCCTTGGCCTCACCTTAGCCAAAAGAATTGGTATTTAACAACATCAGAGTCTTAGGAGACTCGCAATTAGTGACAAATCAAGTTTCTGAAGTATATGAAACTAAAGCCGAACACTTGCAACTTTACAAAAAAGCCGTGTATTAGATTTAAGCAAGGCGTTTAACTTCATATCCATTGAAGCAATCCCGCGAGAGAAAAATCTTCTCGCCGATTCAATAGCAACCTTCAGCATCACGTTTTACTCCAAGCAATGAGTTAGAAGATACCCAGTTCACGTATGTCCATTCGTGATGAACCATTGATAAAAATAATGACAAATCCCTTTTCAAGCGAAAGTGAATCTACCATCCCAGACCATGTTGATAATGATATGCGCTACTTTGGATTACTTAAATGCCTATGCAGCACTACATCTCTCCTATCACATGCTAGATTTATCCTTAATTCCACATTCGTCTTCCTACTTCGGAAATCCCGTAACGGATCTTCCCTCACAAATGGAACCTAGCATATACGCAGTAGAAAATGGGGATGATTTGGATTTACCTCCAGCACCACCTGAGTTCGAAGAGGGTAACGCCTCTTTGATCGAAGAAAATCAATCGATGTCAACATCGGGACAGAAGATGAACCAAAAATATTGAAACTAGGTTCTTCGTTAACCCCAGAAGAAGTGGAAATACATACTCAGATCTCAAAGAACATCAGAAGGCATTTGCATTTAATTACAAGGAGATGATGACAGGAGTCACACCCCACATTGCGGTGCACAACCTCGTCACTAAATCAGATGCAAAGCCAATTAAACAAAAATCAAGAAGACCCATGAAGCCAAAGTAGCTCTCATGGTAAAAGAGAGGAGGTAATAAAACTCCTTCAGGTAGGATTCATCAAGCCAGTTGACTACTCCCAATGGGTATCTAACATCGTTCCCGTTCTCAAGAAGAATGGAAAGATACGCATCTGCATAGATTTTCGAGATATCAACAAAGCGTGTCCTAAGGACGACTTCCCATTACCATCCATAGATGTTATTGTTGATGCAACAGCTGGTTTTGAACTTTGTCTCTCATGGATGGATTCTCGGGATACAATCAAATCAGAATATCTGAGCAAGATCAAGCTAAAACCACGTTTATAACTCCTTGGGGAACCTATTTGCTACGCTGTTATGCCATTTCGGTCTCAAGAACGCCGGTGCTACGTACCAGCGGGCCATGACATACATATTTCACGATCTAATTCATAAAATCATGGAATCTTACGTAGATGACTTATTGGCTAAAGCCAAGAAGCGTTGTGACCATCCCGAAGTACTCCGCGTCATTCTTTCACGTCTAATAATAGAATACGGAGTCACTAAATCCAGAGAAATGCGTCTTTGGTGTAACAGGAGGAAGCTCCTAGGTTATATCATATCGTCACGAGGGATAGATGTTGACCCAACCAAAATTCGGGCTGTCCTCGAAATGGTTCCACCTTCAGATGAATCTGGAATCAGATCATTTCTCGGAAAAAAGCTGGGTGCAATCCGGAGATTTATCCCAGACTTAAGCTTCGCCGTTCATCCAATCAACAATTTACTCAAGAAAGACTATAGCATTGATTGGACCCGAAGATTGCAATGAAGCTTTGATGCAGCAGTTAAGCGCATTTCCTTTTATTATCACCACCTACGCTAATGCCACCTAAGCTAGATCGCCCGTTAATTCTATATTCACGAGCTACCAATGTCTCGCTGGCCTGTATGTTGGCCCAAGAAGACGATACAAGAGAGAACGTGTGATTTATTTCATTAGCCGAACACTGCTGCTCGACTATGAAACACGCTATACACAGGCAGAACGAGAATGCCTTGCCATAGTCTTTGCTACTAAACGCCTAAGACATTATATGCTGAATCAAGAAACGAAGGTCATGGTAAAAACGACCATTTACGGACTTTTCTCACACAAGGGTCCTTGTCTAAAAAAAGGCTGGACGTTTTATAACCTTAATGGGAGAGTTCGAATTAACATTTGTAAATCAGAAGTCGGTTAAAGGACAAATCATCGCGGAGGATTGGTTAGCTGACAACCCATTAGACGGAGGCGATTTAGTAGATTTAGACTTTCCAGATGAATGCGTATACTACATCGAAAAACCCGACCCGCTATCTCTGAGTGTCCTTGGTACACTGATATCATTAATTATATCATGGACCATACGTACCCAGAAGGAGTTACACACACAACAAAGAAGGCGGTTACGCATAATCGTAGCTAAATACGTCATTATAGAGCAGGTGCTCTATCGAAAAGCATTCGATGGAATGCTCTAAAGTGTGTCGACACAGAAGAGTCCAAGAGGATTCTCCATGAATCCCACAGCGGTATATGTGGAGGCCACTTCGGTGGCCATGCCACCGCTCGAAAAAAAAATACATCGAATGGGCTATTTCTGGCCCACTCTAGAACATGACGCATAGAGTTTGCACGCAGGTGTCATATAAGTGCCAAGAATTCTCCATGAGATCCACATGCCAGCACAAGCTCTACAACCAATCGCTACTCCATGGCCCTTTTCTACATGGGGTCTAGACTTAATAGGGAAATTCTCTCCCTCATCATCAACAGATGGCCATAATTTTATAATCACGGCCACTGAATATTTTACCAAATGGGTGGAGGCCATGCCTCTTACTACTGTACCTGGTTCTGTGATCGCCAAGTTCATTTTGAACCAAATCATTTGCAGGTACGGTATCCCGCAAATCATTATCTCCGATAATGGAACTTCTTTTAAAAATGAAGAGTTCGCGAACTATGCAATAAATTTAAGATAAGCCATCATACGGCTTCCTTGTATTATCCCCAAGCCAACGGACAGGCTGAAGCAACAAACAAAACACTGAAAGCCATTCTCCTTAAAACGGTGAAAGAAAAAAACAAACGAGATTGGCATTTGAAGTTATATCCGGCCTTGTGGGCCCACCGAACCTCAATAAGAACACCAACGGAGCAACTCCTTTTTCTCGCTAGTATTTGGGGCAGAAGCAGTTCTCCCGCTTGAGGTCGAAATACCCAGTCTCCGCATTTCACTACAAGGGATTCTGGATGAAGACGCTTACAGAGAAGCACGTCTTTCCCAACTAGAAAGCCTAGATGAAACTAGGTTAGATGCTGAACAGCGGCATAGAGCTTATGCTGACCGAATGTGCCGGCAGTATAACAAGAAGGTCTATGAACGCGATATATACGAAGGTGATCTAGTTCTAAGACTAGACAGCCGGATCGACAAGAAGACCGGCGAAGGAAGGAAATTCCGGCCCAAATGGTTGGGCCCATACCGAGTCATGAAGGACTACGGAAATGGTGCTTACCTCTTATGTACGCTAGAAGGTGAGGAATTTGGCGAAACAGTCAATTCCCTGCACCTCAAGCGTTTCTACGCATAAGCAACTAGCACTACTTATATAATTATCTACATTGCATTTCATATAGATTAAGATCATTTTTGTCCACTTGTTTCTTACATAAATTGTGATCAAGGAATCTATTCTCAAAGCAATTCATTACAAACTCATGATGTTTTGGCATAAAAAGCTTTAATCATATCTCTCCATTTTCATGATATCATCAATCATCTCAGAATCTTTTATCAAATAAAATCAGACATGACAAAGTCTTAACGGGTAACCATACCAAGATCTGCAAGTTTTTTCTCTTTTGATTTTCTTAGGATAGGTGTCTTGCCTATGGTCTGTTCTAGAAGCTTCATGGTGTCACATCTATCCCATATATACATCTCTTTGGAAATAAGCATATACTGACATTTTACTCAAAAAAAAGTCAAAAAGTGATTAACAGAAAATTTTATTTTTACACATTTCCTTGCCCCACCAACCTTCGGTGATGAGCTTGCGTCTCTTACTAGTGACGTAGGGTTGGGAAAGGATGGAAATGCCCTTACTCGCCTATGCCTTGCCCACGGTGAAAACCACGCTTCTTACTAGTAGCATGGCAAAGTGTAGGGGGTCCTCTCTTGACAAAGCAAAACGTTAAAAGGTCATAAACAAACAATTCAAACTTTGAGTCAAAAACGAAATGAATCAGATGTTCAAAATTCCAAAAGAGTTAAAAAAATCCTAAAAACCCAGATTTGTCTACTATGTGGCCATCTACGGGTCTAAGTCTGGATAAACCGCAAAGCAAGTTGCATCCAAAAACTATGAAGTCATTCGGGTAGAGTAAGCTTGTAGCTTTCAATTTGGTTCCACCAAAGCTTTGTCTGTCTTTCATCACTATCATTTCACCACATTTCATAACTTGCGCCCTTCTTGGCTCTTGGTGATGAGCCCTCGCATCTTACTAGTTGCGTGGAGTTAGGAGTGGGGCAAGTTAATCTGTTCATCATACTGGTTATTTTCATCACTTTGCCAAAAAAAACATGAGGTATCCAAATTGCTCACAGAAGCTAAGATTCAAAATCACAATATATCTACAATATCATGTATCAGCATCATGAAACACAAAAAGAAAGCAAACATTTGCATCATCTGTTCCCATTGCATACATTCTAAAAAGCATATAAACAACATACATCGTAGTATACACAAGGAGGAAACTGGAAAGAAAGGAAAACATGAGTGACAAGCTTTTGATCCAAAAACGAATGCATATATATAAATAATCAATGTTTATATACAATGCCATCATGCACTAGGCATGGTCAAAACGCTCAAAGAGCCCGTGATATACAAAAGAATCTATAGTACAAAATACACAAGGAGCCAAGTGGCCTCTCAACCCCTACGCGACCCCCGAAGGTGCACGCCCCTCGCCTAGGACTCCGGCTACGCCGCTCTGAATGAATGGAGGGGGCTCAGGGTCCCGAGGGCAGCCCGCGGTCTCACCACGAGAATGGCTCCTCATAAGACGCTCAGCTCAGCCGTCCTATAGCCCGCCAACTCTGTACGGAGGGTCGACACCATCCTGGCCACGTGCCAAAAGGGAGCGAAGACATCAGTATGCCTACCGGCTGCTGAGGGCTCCCCGGCATCTACAGATAGCTCCGCACGGGTCCTATCCATGGGGATCATCAGGGAATCAGTGCATACCCTGCGGATCAGATCCCGCCACTCGTCAACAGTCTCTGCAAACAAAGGAGAAAAATGAATTAGAAAAACCAAGCAAGAGGCTAAAATACAAGATATAAAAACACAAGGAGAGATAGAAATTAAAAAGAAATCCTAAATTAAACAAACATTGAAAGGAAGAAAGGGTAACTTACTCGGATCACCAGGCCTCCAAGATGGATCGCTGGGTCCAGCACCCACCGCGGATGCCGCTGCCAACTGAGGGGCTACTCCTGTGGCAGGGGCAACATGTCACCCCACAACTGACTCATCCTCTCCACCATGGCCCTGAGAGAGTGGCTCCTCTGAAACTAGAGTCCTTCCTTCTCTCTGCGCTCTGCTCAGCCCTCTCTGCCTGCATAATATCCTGAGTGTCATGCCACTCAGGATCACTATCATCAGTCTCCTCCTCTGACCCTCCCTCTGTAAGCTCTCAGAATCGGAGTCAATATCTATAGGGGTCATCGCTGCTATGAGCAGGACCCACGCAGCAATCTGAAGCAAAGGTGCCCGAGGCGCACCGGCTCTCCCTCTAGCCCGAACTATCCTCCTGGCTGCAATGGGAATGCCAGGAGTGATCACTGTCCAACCTCGGCCTCTAGGCCCCCCTCTGGCCTCCTCGAACTGATCTGTAAACTGGTGCCACTGGGGGAAGCATGCCCATATATGGAAGGCCAAACTGCTGAGGAACTCTGCCCAAAGGATGTACCTCCACTCGTCCCACTCGATCATGAGCTGCCCTGTGGTGGAGCAAGAGATCAATGTAAGGGTCTCCTCGCCCCATATGCCGGCCATAAGCCGGTACGGTGTCGCCTCCTCCATATCTGCTAGTAAGGGGGAGGGCAACTGGCTGGTGAGGTGCTCTAAGCACCGACATATCTGATCTGGCTGCCCTCACAGCCCCAGGATCTGCCACCTCTACACCTCTGCCATAAGGGATAAAATGCTCATACACCCAACCCAACTCATGACTAGAGTTGGGTGGCTCAATGACTGTCCCTGTAAACGGACCACCCTATATAAATCATGGTAGTGGTCCCCAGAATATCTGTACCCCAGGCGTATATCCGGTCATGCCCCTCTATCTGTGCAATGATGGGGGCCCAGCAGTATAACAAAGTGTCCCCTCCCTTGTCCCCGATCAATCTCGAGGCAAGGATCCCCATGATGGCCTGTCGAAATATGGGGATAGGCAAAGAAGGAATGGATCGAACTCTCACTCCTTCTTTGACCCCGTGAAGATGGCTGCATCTCCCATATAACCTGCCCACTGTGCAATCTGTGCCCGTGAGAGCCTGCTGTCTCTAAATGTGAGTCTCCTCCCGATGATCGGGACCCCCAAAATACGTAGACATCCTCCAACGTGGTCCACTCACCACGGACCCCTGGCAGTCGGAAAGTGTTCCGATCTGCATCCCATATAAAAATAAGTCACAAAGGATGTGACTAGATGGTGTGTGACATGGGGCACACGCGATATGCGCAGTATACCAGCCCCTCTGTAGTGTGTCCTCCTCGTCCTGTGAGAGGGCATCCAGTACCCCTGAGAGCCAATCACACTCTCTCTCTCTCTGCTCCATCTGATGTACTCCTCTCTCTCCCTGCATACACCCAAAAACACACAAAACAGAGCAAGTTAGTATCTGAACATACCCTTCACCACATTCAATCCCTTGAGGTCATGACATAACCTTATATAATAATGCAAAGCCAAGTCATGCATCAGAACTACATTATGGTCATCACTTTACAAAAATAAATGGAGACCCCATCCCTCTAAATGTGTCATCACTTACAAATCTCTGCTCTCCTAATCCCTAACCCTTAAAATACACATATGTCTCTGCAGGGATTTGCCTCTCAATACTCTGCTTGCTTTCCAAACTCTGTATACCATACTTTCTTCTATTAGGTGCTTGTAATTTATACCTTAGCAACCCACCGCCGGCCTTCCAGAAGTTTACAAATCAGTCACAGTGTCCGAAGTGTCCTCCATGGGAGCATGCCTTCACATTCTGAGCTCCTCCACTTTTATGATGATTCTCTTCTCGAACTTGCATCGCATGCCGTAGAATATTCCCTTTTGATCCCATAGTCACCAGGTTGTCACCTTTATTTATAAGGTTCATGCTCTTCTCATGTGCTACCTAGTATGTTGAATATGGATAAGTACGAAACCCATTTTTCCTTGTGTGCATGTAGTAATGTTTTAATGACCTACTAGGACCCTCCCTACGTGCCTTTAACCCCATACACCCTTCTTCAACTAGGTCCCGTGTGCCCACACTCCCTTCTTGTACTTGGGGCTGATATTTTGGGGGTCCAACAAACTCTTTAGTTTAAAGTAACTATGTTGAGAAAATTTTCTCACCATATAAACTATTACCTGAGAGTAAACATAACTAACAAAATTATGCACACTTGTATACATAATAGGTACCATTCTCTTGGTTGTGCATATTGAAACATTTTCTAGTTAGGTGATGAGCATATAGTATATTATTCAAGGAAATGAATTGTAACATGAAAACAATAGATTTGGCTTTAATAAGCTTGCAATTTTTTAGAGAAAAATACCCATTTTTTGTAAAATTTAGAATTGTATTTATTCTATTAAATTGTAGCATTAATTTAAATGTCACTTAAAGAATACAATTTACGAATAAAGACATGTATCATCATTTTCATTAAGCTCAATATAAGAAATGAAATAGTATAGAACTCCAACATCTTGTATCATCTTAGGCAAAACAATATGTAGAATACAATCATCTAGATTAAATTCTCTTCGTAGATAGAAATTAATCAGACAAATAAAATTACAAGCTTGCCTTAATAATATACTATCCAAAACAGAAAGTGATATCACCATGAAAAGATTAAAATATGAGAATATTAATTTCAAACAAATATTGTTTGTAAGTACATAAATGATTCTCAATGATAAAAGGTAAAATTAAATTTTAGCTTTGAATTTTCCAAAATACACCATGAGAAAAATGTCAAAATGAATTTGAAAATTTGAGATTTGATAGGTTTTCTTTATTGAAAACAAATAAATCATTATAATAAATGAGGAAAATAGAATAAAAGGAGAATAATTGTTCAATTGAAACACAACTGATCCTATCAACACTAAAAACCCTACAAAACCTGAAGCAGAAATAAGTAAACGACTCCATAGAAAGAAGGAATGATGCCTGATTTTAAGTTTTCCTTGCTTTAATTTAAAAAATGTCTACCTTGGAGTGGCCCATTCAACTCTGAGAATAAGATTATCATAACCATAGGCATTGAGCTTATTGATAGCTCTCTAAGGATCCTCCCTATTTACGAAATTAACAAAACTGAATCCCCTGCTAATCTGTCTTCTGATCCATGGGCACATAGACACACATGATGTGTACAAATGACTTGAAAATCTCATGCAAATTGATATCCCTCTTGGTCCTCAGACAGACTAGTAACTCTAATATAATTTTCATTTGATAAGGTGCATGTTATCGCCAGAGTGGTCCACACCGCCCCTGAGACTGGGAGGCCCCCAGTAGCTGAGGAAGAAGAAAATATGATAGCAATGCTTCTACCATAGGTGAGGCCCTTGATGGCCTTATCCATTATTGAGGTATTTATGGTACCAGTGGGAGTGATATCCTTGCAAGGGAATTTTTATGTGCATTGATCATCCTTCTTACTATAGATATGATAAACTATAATCAACGCACTTCCCTTGGAGCTAGAGAGGGTAGACAATGCATCTCCAATGGACTTGGAATCATCGGCCTTGGATCCCAGTGGACATGGTCACTCTAGTAGGGTTCCTAGTTGGTAGTGATGCCAAACTTGCACCACTCACAGTGTTCAAGAGTGCACTTGTTAAGACACGCTTTGAACACTTTGTAGATGTGCATGGTAGTGGTGTGAACCACCTTCTCGCCATGTTTGTTGAAATTATATTTGACGATCTCCTTCATCTAGCTCAATTAGATTCGACAGTGGCAGAAGAAATTCCATATCTTCATTATCTTCCTATTCAAGATCCCCACATCTCATTCTATTGGATGTCATCATTGTCATCATTAACTCAAGAAATGGGAAAATTCAGGAAATACTCACACATCTGAAGTAAAGTTTGAGGCTTTTCATACACTCAAAGACCACGCACACGAAGATAATGTCCAACCATAAATACATGCCTCCCTCATGACATCATAGAGAATCCTTCTTATTGATAAAATTAACAAAAAAAAATCCCCTTCTAATCCATATTTTGATCCATTTCCATGTAGGCATGTGTGATGTGTCCAAATGACTTGAAAATCTCATTGAGATTGACAATACTCATGGTCCTCAGATAGACTGGTAACTTGAATAGAACTTTCATCATTTCTACGGAACATGTTATCATTAGAGCGGTCCCACGCCACCCTCGAGACTGGGAGACACCCAAAAATAGAAGAAGTAGAAGCCTTGCTAGCAATTCTTCTACACAAGATGAGGCCTTTGATGCCTTTATCCATTGTGAAGGTGTTTGTGGCACTGAAGACGGTGAGATCCTTGTGAGGGAATTTTGATGTGTTGTGATCACTGTACGTACCCAAAATTGTAAGGTACTATACTGCCGGAACAGTGTAACAAGTTCCCCAATGATGATATAGGTCTCCTCGCAAGGTGTTCGGGATCTAGAAAATCCCTTGAAGTATGTGTTAACATCCCGCATGCCCCGCTTAGCCCCCGCGCCCTTTGTTTTCCCATTTTTCCCTCTTTCCTTGGCCTCTTGACTAGGACAGAGAATCATCCGTAGAGTCAACTGTTTCCACCATCCACTCTATGACCTTATCTGGAAACATACACGAAACTATCCCAGGTAATTTTCCACGTATTCCGCAACCCATAGATCAAATCACGCCAGAGCTCGATATTGATTGGAGCCGTCGAGCAGTCATCCTTTCCGATCGATCTATCACACCAGTCCAAGTTAGAAGGGCCTTCTTTTCCTTAGATTTGCAAATTCCAGTAGTACGTGTCGAATACATTAGACTACCTAACTAGTTTGTTTAGCATCTAACGCATATTCTACCCCCACTGGCTGTCTCGGCACGACCTCGAGAGGTCAGGTACGTGGACGAGTCACCTGTAGATTCTCACGCTCACCTGTCACTTTTCCAGCGATACAAAATTGGTGAACCTGACGTGAACTAACAACTGTTTCACCTTCTCTTTAAGACGTGAAACAAACGAAATAAGTGAAGCTGACGTAAAACTTCCTACTTTCTCATTCGGAGTCATAATATCACATTTCCTTTCACAAATAACCTTCACTCCTTCCCATTATTCTTCTGGGTATTCATATACCCCCCGAATATGTCGGGATTCGATGCATATGGCAGACCCCTCTTGGGTCTTGAGGCAAACTACGCCCAACAGAATAGGCAATCATCACCCTCGCTCTCAATATGGGGCGACAACTATTCAACTAATCAGTTGTCAACACAAACTCCAAGGATCAGATATAGCTCGTCCTTTCAAACTGGAGGAGTTAGATCAACACCCTGGAACGCAACAAACAAAGCCTTCAGGCTCAAACAATATGACGTTTACCAGAGAGTCTGGTTCGTCTCCTCAAATGCTACTTAGACCACAAATTAGTAGACAATCAGATCCATACCTGGTCGTAGATGATGGACATTCAATACGTTATCCAAGAGAGTGAACAACGCTCTTGGGGTATGTATCCACATGTACGAGGTTTACAAATACAACCTGAGATCTCTTTTCAAGAAAATACCTCTATGCCACTGCATATAGGAAATACTCTCAGAGAAACTTGGCAAGATAGCGATTAGTTCATGACAGGATATCACATGCCTATACAACACCAAGGTGTACAACAAACACCACTCATACAAAACACCGTGACTTCACCAAATGAAGTCATTTCAACGTTAGTAGAAAAAGTGAGAGGTTTAGAACTGGCACAAGCAAGTCAAAATTCTCCTTTCATACAAACAGGAAGTTCTAATCCTCTATACCACTCTGGCCAAGTAGATCTCCTCACAGGGGTAGGCACATTAGGCATGCCGCCTCACTATCCACAACAAACGCCAACAAGGCCCATCATCTCTAACACTATTCCTCCCAGTCTTGTGTCAAACAATCCATTCCTTGACAATACCCCATCATACTTAAACATGTACTCCAAATCACCACAAGGAGATATTTTCTCCTCTCCCGACATGTTTGCTCAAATGCAGGGACCTCTTTATGCCCCTGCCAACGCATACGCTGCACCATATCAACAACCTATCCCACCATCACTCCCTCAGCAACCACCATCAATGGTCGAAAGCTATGCGATAGGGACTTATTAAAAATATCTAAAATAACCCTTAGACTTCACCATACAAAGCGTCACGCTTCCAAGACCTCTTCTTGATCTACCCAACTTCAAGGGTGAGGGAGATCCAAACGTACATATCAAAGCTTACACTACAGCCATACGAGAATTACTCCCTTGGGATGGGGTTGTTGTTAAAATATTTCCTAAAACTTTGGAAGGCATCGCTCTCGATTGGTATTACAGAATACCTAAGGCTTCCATACATTCATTTAAACAACTCATGTCAGAGTTCATCAAAGCCTTCGACATGAACAAACTATTAAGAACAGGAATTAGGGAATTCTTGCACATCAAACAAGAACACAACGAATCTGTCGCCCATTTCATCCAGAGGTGGCGTACAGTTCTTTATTCTTCAGCAAGTGCTCCAAACATGGATCAGATGGAAATATGTAATTTATTCCTTCATTCTCTCAGCAAAGAGGTGAAGGAAGAAGTTCAGAAGTTCCCACTAAGAATTTATGATGAAGTAGTTGAGAGCACTCTTCGAATAGACCAAGCAGCAATAGATAGTGGTCGTAAGACATATGCAACAAACTGGAGGTTAATCACCTCCACTCAAAACACTACAACTATCACAAATGTCAATCAAGGACCCAAAATCCTTAACAAAAATCGTGGGGTAACAACGGATGGGGTAACCGACCAGCCCAAGAGGGTAAATGTTGTTAATACTCCGTCACAAACAAACAACCAACGAAACAACAACTTTACCCCGACGATCAATACAGTGGATTTTAACCATCCAAAACAACAACAACAACGGTGAAATCCCATACAAGGGCCAAGCCAAAACTCATTTGGTTATCAAAACCAAAGTCAAAACCAGAAACAACAATTCCAAAACTTTAATCCTAATAGGCAACAGTTTGATCAGAATTTTAGGCCACAATACACACCTAACCAACAAAATAGGAATTACAATCCCAATTCTTATTGTGGTTTCCACAAAATTCGGGGTCACGATACTAGAACATGTCGTGACTACAATAAATTTATGCAACGCTTGCCAGAAGAACAAAGACAGTTCTTCACATATTTGTTTTTGGCAGATCCCGTCTCATCATCACCAAATACGCTCGCAGGGGCAGTTTCCCCTCAGAATGCTCCCCTCAAGATCTTTAACGATCCGCTCCCAAATCATGATAGCAATAGGCTGAATCCAACTGGAACAAACAAAGGTGCAATGATGGGAAACAATGATCATGAAGCCTCAACTTCATTAAATCCATCAGTTGCGCCACAGTTAGGAGCTCAACCGAGACCCAAGATAGTTAGTTTGGTAGAATTAGACGCTGAACTACCTATCGAAGCTATAACAAGAACACAAGAGTATTTCTCTCAACCGAACCCAAGTCCTCTGCCAGAAACAGATAAGAGTCAGCAAATAGTAGAAAAACCCGTAGGTGCCTATGATTTAATTAGCGACCTAACAAAGACCTTCTCACACATTTCATTTTTGGACTTACTAAAGAACTCTCCTCCTCATAGAGCTGCTCTTTTAGAAGCATTAGGTCTAGGCCATCTAATTAACATCACTCCACCTCCTGAAACACAAGTAAATCACATAGATTTTGATATCCACCCTCCGGGGCAGCCGGACAAGGATGTCGAATTCATATTCAAAATAAGTAAAATGCCCACAGATGCTGAGATCGCACACCAAGGTGATCCAGCCTTACACTTACAAGTATGGGTTTCTAATAACTATGTAAAACGGGCAATGGTTGATGATGGGGCCGCAGTTAACATAGTCCCTTTCTCTTTCCTCCAAAAACTTGGATATGGGGAAACAAACGGTTCCACTACTCGAAATAGATTGAGAGGCTATGATAGCCTTAAAGCCACTTCGATAGGAACTATAATACTGTCGGTCACCTTAGGGCCCAAAACAGTCCTGACTGAGTTTTATATTATAGATCGGGAAACTAATTATAATATGATACTCGGCTGACCATGGATACACTGAATGAAGGCAATCCCTTCTACATTATTTTAAGAAGTAAGATTCTTGCATATAGGAAAGGTATTTGTAGCCAAAGGCGATCCAAAACCTTTCGATTTGCACCTAGATGATTTAAAGAAAAGACTAGGGGTGCACTCAAAATTTGAACTTCCAACAAACCAACTTAATAAACCCACTGACCTAAAACCAGAGGAAAATTTGGTACCTATGATGGATCTTAAAACTACTAGCATAGCCAAAACAATTCCAACCCCTAAAGATAAAACTAAAGAAACAGTATCATTAAGGACTACTCCGAAAATCGTTGAGTTGATAGAACAAGATTCACCAATGTTCTTACCATTTTATTCAGTAGGCATAGTATTTTCCCTAGGTGTTGGTTCCTTTCTAGCAGAGGACCTCTATATGGTAGAAGTAGAGTGCACAAATGTAGTAGATGCCCCAACATCTATACTCCCGGCTAAGTATTGGACTCTCCATTTCGATGGAGCTAAATGCCATTATGGAGCGGGGGTAGTTATAATTCTTACTTCGCCCGAGGAGAAAGTCCTCCCATTTACTTTTAAATTAAAATTTGAATGCACAAATAACAATGGCACTGAGTACAAATCCCTCCTCCTTGGCCTTACCTTAGCCAAAAGAATTGGTATTGATAACATCAGAGTCCTGGGAGACTCGCAATTAGTGACAAATCAAGTTTCTGAAGTATATGAAACTAAAGCCGAACATTTGCAACTCTACAAAAATGTTGTATTAGATTTAAGCAAGGCATTCAACTTCATATCCATTGAAGCAATCCCGCGAGAGAAAAATCTTCTCACCGATTCAATCGCTACCTCAACATCACGTTTTACTCCAAGCAATGAGTTAGAAGATACCCAGTTCACGGTGTCCATTCGTGATGAACTATTGATACAAATAATGACGAATCCTCTTTTAAGCGGAAGCGAATCTATAGTCTTAGACCATGTTGATAGTGATGCGGCTACTTTGGATTATTTAAATGCCTATGCAGCACTACATCTCTCCTATCACATGCTAGATTTATCCGTGATTCCACATTCATCTTCCTGCTTCGGAAATCCCGTAACGGATCTTCCCTCACAAATGGAACCTAGCATATACGCAGTAGACAATAGGGATGATTTAGATTTACCTCCAGCACCACCTGAGTTCAAATAGGGTAACGCCTCTTTGATCAAAGAAACAATTGATGTCAACATCGGGATAGAAGATGAACTGAGAATATTGAAATTAGGCTCTTCGTTAACCCCAGAAGAGGTGGAAATACATACTCAGATTCTCAATAGAACATCAAAAGGCATTTACATTTAATTATAAGGAGATGACAGGAGTCGTACCCCACATTGCGGTGCACAACCTCGTCACTAGATCAGAATGCAAAGCCAATTAAACAAAAATCAAGACCCATGAAGCCCAAAGTAGCTCTCATGGTAAAAGAGGAGGTAATAAAACTCCTTCAAGTAGGATTCATCAAACCAGTCGACTACTCCCAATGGGTATATAATATCATCCCCGTTCTCAAGAAGAATGGAAAGATACGCATCTGCATAGATTTTTGAGATATCAACAAAGTGTGTCCTAAGGATGACTTCCCATTACCATCCATAGACGTTATTGTTGATGCAACGACTGGTTTTGAACTTTTGTCTCTCATGGATGGATTCTCAGGATATAATCAAATCAGAATATCTGAGCAAGATCAAGCTAAAACCACGTTTATAACTCCTTGGGGAACCTATTGCTATGCTGTTATGCCATTCAGTCTCAAGAACGCCAGTGCTATGTACCAATGGGCCATGACATACATATTTCATGATCTAATTCATAAAATCATGGAATCTTACGTAGATGACTTATTGGCTAAAGCCAAGAAGCGTTGTGACCATCCCGAAGTACTCCATGCGTCATTCTTTCACGTCTAATAGAATACGGAGTCACGCTAAATCCAGAGAAATGTGTCTTTGGTGTAATAGGAGGAAAGCTCCTAGGTTACATCATATTGTCATGAGGAATTGATGTTGATCGAACCAAAATTCGGGCTGTCCTTGAAATGGTCCCACCTTCAAGTGAATCTGGAATCAGATCATTTCTCAGAAAGCTGGGTGCAATACGGAGATTTATCCCGGACTTAAGCTTCGCCGTTCATCCAATCAATAATTTACTCAAGAAAGACTATAGCCTTGATTAGACCGAATATTGTAATGAAGATTTTGATGCAGTTAAGCGTTTCCTTTTATCACCACCTACGCTAATGCCACCTAAGCTAGATCGCTCGTTAATTCTATATTCATGAGCTACCAATGTCTCGCTGGCCTGTATGTTGGCCTAGGAAGACGATAACAAGAGAGAACATGTGATTTATTTCATTAGACGAACGCTGATCGACTATGAAACACACTATACATAGGCAGAATGAGAATGCCTTGCCATAGTCTTTGCTACTAAACACCTAAGACATTATATGCTGAATCAAGAAACAAAGGTCATGGTAAAAATAGACCATTTACAGACTTTTCTCACACAAGAGTCATTATCTAAAAAGGCTGGATGTTTTATAACCTTAATGGGAGAGTTCGAATTAACATTTGGAAATCAGAAGTCGGTTAAAGGACAAATCATCGCGGATTGGTTAGTTGACAACCCATTAGATGGAGGTAATTTAGTAGATTTAGACTTTCCAGATGAATGCGTATACTACATCGAAACTCGACCCACTATCTCTGAGTGTCCTTGGTACACTGATATCATTAATTATATCATAGACCATACGTACCCGGAGGCAGTTACACCGCAACAAAGAATGCAGTTACACATAATCGTAGCTAAATATGTCATTATAGAGCAGGTGCTCTATCGAAAAGCATTCGATGGAATGATCCTGAGGTGTGTCGACACAGAAGAGTCCAAGAGGATTCTCCATGAATCCCACAGCGGTATATGTGGAGGCCACTTCGATGGCCATGCCACCACTCGAAAAATACATCGAATGGGCTATTTATGGCCCACACTAGAACATGACGCGATAGAGTTTGCACGCAAGTGTCATAAGTGCCAAGAATTATCCCACAAGATCCACATGCCAGCACAAGCTCTACAACCAATCGTAACTCCATGGCCCTTTTCTACATGGGGCCTAGACTTAATAGGGAAATTCTCTCCCTCTTCCACAGACGGCCATAATTTTATAATCACGGCCACTGAATATTTTAGCAAATGGGTGGAGGCCATGCCTCTTACTACTGTACCTGGTTCTATGATTGCCAAGTTCATTTTGAACCAAATAATTTACAGGTATGGTATCCCGCAAATTATTATCTCCGATAATGGAACTTCTTTTAAAAATGAAGAAGTTCACGAACTATGTAGTAAATTTAAGATAAGCCATCATACGGCTTCCTTGTATCATCCCCAAGCCAACGAGACATGCTGAAGCAACAAACAAAACACTGAAAGCCATTCTCCTTAAAACGGTGAAAGAAAACAAGCAAGATTGGCATTTGAAGTTATATCTGGCCTTGTGGGCCCACCAAACCTCAATAAGAACACCAATAGGAGCAACTCCTTTCTCGTTAGTATTTGGGGCAGAAGCAGTTCTCCCACTTGAGGTCAAAATACCCAATCTCCACATTTCACTACAAGGGATTTTGGATGAAGTCGATTACAGAGAAGCACATCTTTCCCAACTAGAAAGCCTAAATGAAACTAGGTTAGATGTTGAACAATGGCACAGAGATTATGCTAACCGAATGTGCTGGCAGTATAACAAGAAGGTCTATGAATGTGATATATACGAAGGTGATCTAGTTCTAAGACTAGACAGCCGGATCGACAAGAAGACCGGCGAAGGAAGGAAATTCTGGCCCAAATGGTTGGGCCCGTACCGAGTCATGAAGGACTACGGAAATGGTGCTTACCTCTTATGTACACTAGAAGGTGAGGAATTTGGCGAAACAGTCAATTCCTTGCACCTCAAGCGGTTTTATGCATAAGCAACCAACACTACTTGTATAATTATCTACATTGCATCTTCATATAGATTTAGATCATTTTGTCCACTTGTTTCTTACATAAATTGTGATCAAGGAATCTATTCTCAAAGAAATTCATTACAAACTCGTGATGTTTTTGGCATAAAGTTCTTTAAATCATATCTCTCCATCTTCATGTATCATCGAATCATCTCGGAATCTTTTATCAAATAAAATCAGACATGACAAAGTCCTAACAGTAACCATACCAAGATCTGCAAGTTTGTTCTCACTTTGATTTCTTCTTAGGATAGGTGTCTTGCCTATGTTCTGTTCTAGAAGCTTCATGGTGTCACATCTATCCCATATATACATCTCTTTGGAAATAAGCATATACTGACATTTTACTCAAATAAGCAAGTCAAAAAGTGATTAAACAGAACATTTTTATTTTTACACATTTCCTTGCCCCACCAACCTTCGGTGATAAGCTTGCGTCTCTTACTAGTGACATAGGGTTGGGAACGGATGGAAATGCCCTTACTCTCCTATGCCTTGGCCACGGTGATAAACCCATGCTTCTTACTAGTAGCATGGGGCAAAGTGTAGGGGGTCCTCTTGACAAAGCAAATGTTAAAAAGTCATAAAAAAACAATTCAAACTTTAAGTCAAAAATGAATGAATCAGATGTTCAAAATCCCAAGAGAGTTAAAATCCTAAAAACCCAGATTTTGTCTACTATGTGGTCATCTACGGTTCTAAGTCTAGATAAACCGCAAAGCAAGCTGCATCCAAAACTATGAAGTCATTCAGGTAGAGTAAGCTTGTAGTTTTCAATTTGGTTCTGCCAAAGCTTCTTCTATCTTTCATCACTATCATTTCACCATATTTCATAACTTGCGCCCTTCTTGGCTCTTGGTGATAAGCCCTTGTATCTTACTAGTTGCGTGGAGTTAGCAGTGGGAGCAAGTTAATCTGTTCATCATACTGGTTATTTTCATCACTTTGCCAAAACAAACATGAGGTATCCAAATTGCTCATAGAAGATAAAATTCAAGATCACAATATATCTACAATATCATGTATCAGCATCATAAAACACAAAAAGAAAGAAAACATTTGCATCATCTGTTTTCCATTGCATACATTCTAGAAAGCATATAAACCATACATTGTAATATACACAAGGAAACTAGAAAGAGAAAGGAAAACATGAGTGAAAAGAGTTTGGTCCAAAGACGAATGTATATAAATAATCAATGTTTATATATAATGCCATCATGCTCTACGCATGGTCAAAGCGCTCAAAGAGCCCGTGATATACAAAAAAAAATAAAAATATATATATATAATACAAGGTACACAAGGGCCAAAAGGCCTCTCAATCCCTACGCGACCCCTCCAAAGGTGCACGCCCACGCCTAGGACTCTGGCTGCACCGGTGCTCTAAATGTATGGAAGGCTCACGGCCTCGAGGGGTAGCCGCGGTCTCACCATGAGAATGGCTCCTCATGCGGCGCTCAGCCGTCTTATAGCCTGCTAACTCTGTGCGGAGGGTCGATACCATCCTAGCCACGTGCCAAATGGGAGCGAAGACATCAGTATGTCTACCAGCTGCTGAGGGCTCCCCGGCATCTACGGATAGCTCCATGTGGGTCCTATCCATGGGGATCATCAGGGAATCGGTACATACCCTGCGGATCAAATCCCGCCACTCGTCAATAGTCTCTGCAAACAAAGGAGAAAAATGAATTAGAAACCAAGCAAGAGGCTGAAAGATACAAGATAAAAACACAAGGAGAGATGGCAATTAAAACAAATCCTAAATTAAAAAAACATTAAAAGGGAGAAGGGTAACTTACTCAGATCCCCAGGCATCCAAGATGGGTCGCTGGGGCCGGCACCTGCTGCAGATGCCGCTGCCGACTGAGGGGCTGCTCCCATGGCAGGGGCAACATGTCACCCTGCAACTGACTCATCCTCTCCACCATGGCCCTGAGAGAGTGGCTCCTCTGAAGCTAGAGTGTCCTTCTCTGTGCTCTGCTCAGCCCTCTCTGCCTGCATAATATCCTGAGTGTCATGCCACTCAGGATCGCTGTCCTCGGTCTCCTCCTCTGTCCCTCCCTCTGTGAGCTCCTCAGAGTCGGAATCAATATCTATAGGGTCATCGCTGCTATGAGTAGGACCCGCGGCAATCTGAAGCAAAGGTGCCCGAGGCACACCGGCTCTCCCTCTAGCGCGAACTATCCCCCTAGCTGCAATAGGAATGTCAGGAGTGATCACTGTCCAACCACGGCCTCTAGGCCCCCCTCTAGCCTCATGGACTGATCTGTAAACTGGCGCCACTAGGGGAAGCATGCCCAAATATGGTAGGCCGAACTGCTGAGGAACCCGGCTGAAAGGATGTACCTCTACTCGCCCCACTCGATCAATGAGCTGCCCTGTGGTGGAGCAGGAGATCAGGGTAAGAGTCTCCTCGCCCCATATGCCGGCCATAAGCCGGTACGTTGTCACCTCCATGTCTGCAGTAGTGAGGGAGGCAACTGGCTGATGAGGTGCTCTAAGCACTGACATATCTGTCCATCTGGCTGCCCTCACAGCCCCAAGATCTGCTACCTCCACGCCTCTTCCATAAGGGATAAAGCGCTCATACACCCAACTCATAACTAAAGTCGGGTGGCTCAATGACTGTCCCTGTAAATGGACCACCCTGTATAAATCATGGTAGGTGGTCCCCAGAATATCTACACCCCAGGCGTATATCCGTCTGTGCCCCTCTATCTACGCAATGATGGGGGCCCAACAGTATAACAATGTATCCCCTCCCTTGTCCCCGATCAGTCTCGAGGCAAGGATCCCCATGACGGCCTGTCGAAGTACGGGGATAGGCAAAGAAGGAATGGATCGAACTCTCACTCCCTTCTTCGACCCCATGGAGATAACTGCATCTCCCATATATGCTTCCCACTGTGCAATCTGTGCCCATGAGCCTGCTGTCTCTAATGTAAGTCTCCGCCCAATGATTGAGACTCCCAGAATGTGGTAGACATCCTCGAGTGTAATGGTCCACTCACCACAGACCCCTGGCAGTCGGAAGGTGTTCCGATCTACATCCCAATAAGAAAATAAGTCACAAAGGATGTGACTCGATGGTGCAACATGGGGCACGCGTGATATACACAGTATGCCGGCCCTCTGTAGTGTGTCCTCCTCATCCTGTGAAAGGGCATCCAGTACCCCTGAGAGCCAATCACACTCTCTCTCCCTGCTCCATCTAATGTACTCCACTCTCGCCTGCATACACCCAAAAACACACAAAACAGAGCAAGTTAATATCTGAACAATACCAAGAAGGTCATAAAAACATATAGAAGTGCAAGAAAATACAAGTGCAATCTCAAAAATTAAGTTCTTTTGCATTCTGTTCAGAACCGCCGCCCTGAGCAGGGAGGCAGTTTTGTAACCACCGCCTTAAGGGTGGCGGTCGTGTAACCGCCACCCTGAACAGGGCGGCGGTCGTGTAACCGCCACCCTGGCCAGGGCGGCGGTCGTGGTCCGAAAACCCACGCGGGTTTTTAATCCTAAAAAGCCTAAAACTAACAAAAAGTGACCATTTGACCTAAAAATGGAGCCTACCCAGTAGGCGGCCCCCCTAGGTGGACCTTTTGAACCTAACATTTTCAAAAATAACCCCCCCATTACGACAAATTTAACATTTCAAATTTAAAGGGGGAAAAACGCAAAATTAAAGAAAACCAACCTGTGATCTAGCAGGGCGGTGTTCCACACGTGGAGGCATGATCACAATCTTGCTGCGAGACGTTTTGACTCTACTCACACAAGAAACCGTCACCATGGGTCCCAGAGCTCAAAATCAATCAAATCAACTCGCACAAATGAATAGGAAAATGGGCCCACTTTCATATATATAGCACCTTGATTCATTTTAAAAGACTTTTTCACAGGTTTGGAGCGCTGATGGAGGTAAGTTCCTATCCCCGCATGAATGGTACGTTCTCATTCCCTATTATTTTAGCGTTTATTTTCCAAGTTTTTGTATCTATCTGCACTTGAGTTCTCTTTTCATTTTGTAGGTAGCGGGAATTTCGGATGGCGTCATTTCAACACACGGACGAGTAAGGTATAGCTTCTAACTCCCCATTTTGGGACTGCCATACTCGGACCCACCATTTTATGCCTCTTCATGGCTAAAACGCTTCTCTGAGGGGGCAATATGTACGTACCCAAAATTGTAAGGTACTGTACTACCGGAACAGTGTAACAAGTTCCCCAATGATGATACAGGTCTCCTCGCAAGGTGTTTGGGATCCGGAAAAGCCCTCGGAGTATGCGTTAACATCCCACATGCCCCGCTTAGCCCCCGTGCCCTTTGTTTTCCCCTTTTTCCCTCTTTCCTTGGCCTCTTGATCTTCAGTGACGAAACCACCGCCCTGATCAGGGCGGCGGTCCTGTAACCGCTGCCCTGCTCAGAGCGGCGGTCCTACGCGTGTTTTCCAGAACGTTATTTTGACGCGACTCGCATGAAATATCACAATTCACCAACTTTTCCTTTCCGACTTGAGCATGCATTTATGTTTTTGGTCCCCTGGAATAGTGTTTTTCCTTTGTTTATTGTTTAGGAGTTCAGTTTGGTTTTGATCTTTGGGTGATTGAATTCCTATAAATGCATGGCTTGTGCTCACAAGCAAATGGCCTGAATTTTAGGCTAGATTTTGAAGACTGATCTTTTCTCTCATCTCCTCACTTTTAGTATTTTAGTTTGTTATCTTGTTTAAGAAGCCATAGTTTCATTTCACTTGCATCTTTAGTTAGATTGCTCAGCTGTTGGTAAGCCACATACCCATCTTATGCAGGCAGTGCTGTCATTTCATCCAATCCGGTCTGAAGCTTGCCTCTGAATTTTCTCTTTGCTGTAGATTTAATTTTCATTATTGCTTAGAGTTCTTAGTTCAGTTCATTATATGCCTGGTTAGCTTTATTCAGCTGTTGGTAAGCCACATATCTAGCTTGTGCAAACAGTGTCATTATTTTATCCAATCCATTGGAACAGAATAGCTTAGGAAGCCATTAAAGTTGCAGGTTTTTCTCTTTGAATAAGATAGTTACAGGTTCTGGTCACTTCATGTTGCATGACTCGCAGTAAAATCCCGCTAGGAATCGCATAAGCCAAGCTCTGTACTCTTGCGTTGTCCCTCTCCTACTCGCATTTTCAGTCTACATTCTGAGCTGTCCTTGTCCTAAAATCTACTCCTATTGGTGCTAGCATTACATGCTTTTTTGGATCCACGTTAACACAAAAGAACGAGGAGATCACACTGAGGGGACGAGATCACACACACCATCGGATTCGCCACTGTTCTGCGGAATCCAGGTTTTAACTTTCAAAGTTCTAGTTAGAATCATATCAAATAGAGTAGATAAATTGCTTCATTTCAGTAAATTCTATTCTCGATATTGCCAGGGAAGCTGTGAGGATTGATAGTTTCTGAGAAACTATGATTCACTCCTCACTTCTGAGGTAGGATCGAGAATCTTGCAGATAAATTAGACGAGCTATTTTATTTATTTAGAATAATTCTACAAATCGCACAGGCAAATAACTACACTCGGTTATCTTGTCTGTTTTAAATTATTGTTTGGTTATTATTCCTAGATACGCTTAAAATAGTTTGCTTTCCTTAAAATTGTTAAAAGATTTCTTAGAAGAATAAAAGTTATATATATGTTAGATTTAGTCCACGTAGTTAAAATTTGCTTCATTACAGTTAGATTTACATTTCGTTTCGTATGACAATCACGGGACCTCAGGAGCCCAGGGAATATATATTTGAGCCAATCATGCCTCAACCAAACCTCGTCACAGCAATAGTTGACATAGACCAAAATCTCAGAATACAAGTATTCCGAACAACCACAGATTTACAACTGATCAGTTCTCAATTAAGAGGGTTAAACATAGAAGATGACCAAGCACACATGTTTTGGTCGAACCAACCAAACTACAGATTGACCTAGGTAAAGCACTCACATGACTGTAGAAGGGTTCGAAAGAGAACAAACCTTTGGTTGTGATCCTTTGGTCCCACAGCCGGGTGCAGGAGACACTCTCACAGACATAGACACCGGTTTAAGGATCCAAGTTGCGTGAACATCCTGTGAGATATTTTGAGAAAATCACACAGTTATTGGTCCTAAACATAGAAGCTGAGAAAGCATATGATTACTGGATACTAGGGATTAGAACTTGATTTCGCGTATGACCATAACATGACCGCAACAACCAAGAGTCTATGGTTGTGATCCACAGATCCCACAGCCCAACAAGTCCACAAGTCAATCAGATATAGACACTACCCTACGCACCTTGGTATTTAGATCCACTCCACTTCCACCCATCGTCATCAAACAATTGTCCTTACTAGATATAGCGGCTAACGAAGCTAGAGAATTCTGGACTAGGCTAGAGAATCGTCCGTAGAGTCAATTATATTCACCATCCACTATATGACCTTATCAGGAGACATACACGAAACTATCCCAGGTCATTTTCCACGTATTCCACAACCCATAGATCGAATCACGCCAGAGCTCGATATTGATTGGAGCCTTCGAGCAGTCATCCTTGCCGATCGATCTATCACACCAGTCCAAGTTAGAAGGGCCTTCTTTGCCTTAGATTCACAAATTCCACTAGTGCGTGTCAAAGACATTAGACTACCTAACTAGTTTGTCTGCATCCCACGCATATTCTACCCCCATTGGCTGTCTCGGCACGACCTCGAGAGGTCGGGTATGTGGAAGAGTTACTTGTAGATTCTCACACTTGCCTATCACTTTTCCGGCGTACAATCACCCTTCTTACTGTAGATATGAAAAAATATGAGCACCACACTACCCCTAGAGCCAAAGAGGCTAGAAAGTACATCTCTTCCAAACTTGGAATCGTCAGCCTTGGATCTCGGCAGGTTGGTTCACTCCAATAGGGTTCCTAGTTGGTAGCAACGATGAACTTACGCCACTAATAGTGCTCAACAGTGCACTTGTTAAGGCACTCTTTGGCCACTTTACGGATGTGCATGGTAATGGTTTGAACCACCTTATGGCCCTACTCATTGAAGTTCTATTCAAAATGATGGCAGAAGAAATTATACATCTTCATTATCCTCCTATTCAAGATCCCCACATCTCACTCTATCAGACACCATCAATGTCACCCCTAACTCAAGAAATGGGAACTTTGAGAAATGCTCACATGTTTGGAGTAAATTTTAAGGGTTTGTAGACACTCAAATCACCCTATAATTAAAAATTAAAAAACGTGTTCATTAAAGTGGAAAGAAGAAGGGCCTGAATTTTCAATTCTTGTACATCACAAATCTTGCTATCAACCCAAAAAGGAGATGAAAAAGGATACAAATTGACAAAGAGAATAGGAAGGCATACTTTTGTTAGGGCTTCAGCCTAACCCACAAAGATGCCTGCAATCTCGGAGCTAATACAAGATCTCCAGGTGCTCTAAAGATAATCCAAGCCCAAAAGTTTCTCAATCGCATTCATAACAGGTGTGGAGCCTATGCAGAAGACATTGTAAATATGAGTGGAAGACACAGGAGAGAGGAAAGACATTTCTAGCTTCTTTTCGTGCAAGATGATGAAAGGAACATATGTAGACACCATGAGAGAGAAGGGGAAAACAATAGAGATAAATGTGAGAAAATGAGTGAGGGTATGTAAAATCGTAACCTAATTAAGTATTCCCTCGACTCGTGTGAGGAAGGTTTGTGACATAATAAAAAATGGATGGCGTCATCAAGATTTTCCCATGCATTGGACTAGATTATGAATAAAGGCTTTCGCTGATTGATAAACACACATTATACAAAATAACATTACTAAAGATAGTCACACACATTATACAGAAAGGTGTTATCAAATAAATTTAGGGACAAATTACATAATTGTAATTGGGTTATTGATTTAATGACATCACAGACATCTCCACATCATTCAATAGTTGAAATATAGGCCACAGTTCATCTATCAAGTAGAATTGTAATATGCATTATAGGCCACAATTCATCCTTCAATAGGTGTATTTTTACAATTGTAATATGCATTACACTTTCTCTAAATGGTGCTAATATTTTTGAGAAAATGTTTTGATTCCTGGATCCTTGATAAATGGGTACATTTGGTCACGATTTAATCTTCCTTTCTGAATATAATCTCGAACTTGCCAACATCCAATAATAAACAAATTATGTATCGCATAGGAATGATGGCATCATGTCATTAAAATTTGACATTCTTGTTGATGTCCACACAACAATAAAAATAAAATATTTAAATAACGGATCTGCAAAAAAATTAAATAGAGAAAATGTTTCTGTTCTATACATGCTAGCGGATGCTAGGCTTTATTATTTCTTTAGAAAAAGGTTTTAATCAGTTTTAAAATGTCATTATGATTAACATATAAATATCTAGTAATATTAATTTAATGATATTAGGGAAGCCAACATGGATCTGCAAATCAAAAAACATAACTTGTTTTTGTTTTATACGGTCTAGCAGCTGCTACGATTATTTTTTTTTTTGAATAAGGTTCTTATCATTTTTAAAATGTATTTAAGATTAAACCATGCATAACTGAGGAAAAAATATTTTTTCATTTCAGGGAAGCCAACATGGATATGTGAAACAATAAACATTATATGTTTCTATTTTTTACGTGCTTAGCGACCGCTAGGCTTAATTTTTGATTTGGAATAAGGGTATTACCAATTATAAAATGTGTTTAAGTTTAAACTATGTATATTAGATATGGGAAAAACTGTTCTTTTATTGGTCCTTGATCCACAGATTCTCTCTTCACCCAAGTTATAAAAAATCATTATTTCTTACAAAAAAAGAATAAAAAAAATGATTGCGGACTTTGAATCTTTAAGAACCTTAAGGTAGTTATTTTATTCCATAAAATGCACAATACATTGTTGGATTTGGAAGAAAAGTATATAATTCAAATGCCAATGGTGTGTTTGAAAGTTTTCAACATTGTATCTCCACATGTTCTTATGTTCTCCTGCATGTTTCAACCATGTATATAATTCAGTGTAAATTTTTTGAATCATTCTTATAGTTTCCATCAAATCTCCAGTATGTTGGGGTTTTGAGAGTAATTTATTCTTTGAATTTCATGCGAAAAGAATCTCGTCATCAATCAAAAGTATTTTTTTTCATCATAGAAATTACCATAAATTTCTACTATCTGCTAACTGGTATTTGTTTTGAGCTTACATTAGTGGCATCCCCAAATGAACTTGAAGTGGGTATCTTGTACAGCCAACTAAATTTTTTATGAACATGTACTTCACTATTGTTGAATCCATAAATGAAGACCATAAGGAAGTGTCAAAATATTTTGATGTAGTACTTATCAAGTCATCACTAAATTCTCATTCAAAGTATTCTATATTCCTAGATCTAAAATCTGGAACCATATTACGAGGTATTTTGTCACCAATACCAAAAATTCGAAACAAAAAAACCTTCAAATCCCAAAACTAGTAGTTTCTAAGGCTTCCCAATTGGATCTATAAAAACAACTCAAAATAAATGTAAGCTTCCAAAAGTGATTAAAAACAGGTCAACATATTATTGTCATAATATTTTTTTGGGTAATTCACATAAACAACTTATAAAACTACAATATCAACTTAATCACATTGAAGATATAAATACTAAAAACTTTTAGATTTGTAATCTCAACATATAAAATAAAGAGTGACCATATGATTGTACCAATGAATATCATTGTAAAAGAACATATTGAAATAATTAATAGTTATAGAATTTTTGTTTATTACGATTTTGTGATGCCCTCTACAGCAATCAAACCTTGAGACAATATCTATGATATGTTTGCGTACAAATTGATCATCAACCACCTATCTTTGAAACAATTTTCTTCATTGGATTTCCTCCCCACCATAAAATTTTTCATAGGGTTTCCCTTTGGGCATATTTTCATACACAATGTGTGTGTAGGGCCGAAAAAAATATCCTCTCTACTCCAAATATTTTGGAGATCTTTTACTACAATTTCATATTCTACAAAAAAATGTTATTTACCCAAAAAAATAATTGGTTTGAATTCAACCACTAATTGTTTTTTCAAATCCTTAATCAACTTTTCAACTTCGGTGGAAGAGAGATAGCTAGACTAAAATCCTACTTCACATTTTGTTGATAGTATCTTTAAAAATTCCTTGAGCCCACCTCGCAAGTTGATAGTCTCCTTACCAAACTTGATTGCCAACTCCTTATGGGATTGGTTTTTCTCATAGAGAAAACCCTCCAAATCTAAAATAATTAAATAATCCATTTGGCCAACTGCATAGAAGTAAATTTTTCTCAATTCTCTGAAATTTTATATTAACCAATTCAAATAATAAAAAATTTAGTATGTTAACACTTATTGATTGAGATTTTGGCTTGGATTCCCTCGCACTCCCCCTCTGTAGGTTCTTGTGATGCACGTTCTATTTAAAAAAATAGTAATCAATTCAAAATAAATTTTAAGTCAAAGTAAAAAAATACATGATACAACTTGCTTTTATACAATATTGCATAGATGTAGTTTTATATTAGTGACCACTAGGCATAAGCCATCAATGCATGGACTAGGTTTAGGTTGAAAATATTTAATGGGATTAACGACCGCTAATGGGCAACTACACAGAAGTATTTGTTTTTTCAATTCTTGGCAATTTATTGTTAACCAATTTTAAAAACATTAATCAATTGAAAATAAATATCATGTTGATGTAATTAAATTTGTGATATAAATTGCTTCTATTTAATGAAAAAAATTTGATGGACAATATTACATAGATATTGATGTATATTACAGACCACGAGGCTAATCCACTATTTCCTAGACTATGGTTGGTATGACAATGTTTGATCATCTTAGCAGTCGTAAGTAGCCAACTATACAGAAGTATATTTTTTTCAATTGTCCAGAATTTAATATTAATTAGTTTTTTAAAAAATTACTCAATTCAAAATAAATCTAATTAAAAGATGTATGTTAGTGACCGCTAGGGTAATACGTATAATAAGTAAACTACTTCGTTATAGGTTCCTATAATTATGAGGGGATTATAAATGGTTTTTTTATAATTTTACATGATTATCATACCATTTTTTGTCTGCAAGTTCATGCGTGACGTGCCAATAGCCTCCCCATTTGGCATCACATCTATAAAAAATTGAAGTTTTAATAAAAATATGTAAACAATGACAATCGAAAAAATTCTTGTAGTAATAAATTTATAAAACGAGTATTTCCCACTCACCTTTTATAGATTCATTGGATGGATGGTCAACGACATTTGGGGAAACAAGTTGAATTGGTTATGACATGTTAAGAATGACATCATCTCCTTTGTTTGTATGTAGAGAGGAAGAGACCTATATGTATCAGTTCAAATGCATTAAAATAATAGAATTGTTTAAAGTGATCTTAATCAACATACCTTTTTTCAAATGAGAATAGTAATGCTTTAAAAATATTTATTGATCATGTGATTCAACAATAAAAGCCACAGCTAGACCTGAGTCAACCAAAGCATGGAATGCAACACTACCGTCGTAAAGCACTATAATTGGAGAATTTTCGTAAGCGAGTCAAGTGAACATATAAGAAAACAAATCATAAGATATCTCGTAAATAAAAAGGATGTGTATTTCCTTGTAACCAATGATTTCACTTACAGTTACAAATTGCTATGGAATTTGGTCCATCCAATCCATGGTGATTTCTACTCTATCCCCATCGTCAACATCACAATTGTGCACATTAGTTATTGTGTACATAAGACACAAGCTCTTAAATTTTCCATTGTTGTCATAAAATCTATAACAACCTTCCACAACTGATTCCCCCTTGTCTTTAACTTTTTGCATGTATTTTTTTACTATCTTTCTTAACATTTTTGAAGAAGCAACATAGGTAAGAGCACAATAATAACAGTGTTTAGTAGACTAGATCTGACAACTCTAAACAGGTCCATTATTACATCAGAAGTTATTACACTAGACAATTTCTAGAAATATGTGATCACACATTTTGCATTGAATGGATTAGTTGACGGAATAGATGATATTGTTGACTGGAGATAGAAGGGATATGTACATTGACAGGTAAACTCTTCAATGTCTTCCATCCTTGCTGGAATTTTTTCTTCCATTGAAATCATGTAGTTTTCTATAATTGTTTGAGCTTCCACTGGGAGAATCTCTGCCACTTCAACATCAATTTTTATTTTTGCTAATTTTTCACTTCCTCCATAATCAAATTTTATTTTTCCTTTATTCTCTTCTCCCAAGAGTGTACACACAACTTACAGTAGTGAGATTCATGCAGACCAATTTTTTTAATAATATTATTTTCAGTGCATTCTTCCAATACAATATTACTTGGATATTTAATTTTTATATATTTTAGAAATTTTCCTCTCATTATTTTGTCATCTTTTACTCTTTGTCAGTAAGAGTCAAAAGTCTCTGCTATGACGCCTACTTCAATAGAGCCAATTACACCATAACTTTCCTTGATTTCACTTTATCTATTAGTAATTGATAATCTCTCATCGATCATTCCTCTTGCAGCCTTGAAGGAATTCACCATGAACCTTGTCAGTGAATTTTCTTGAAAATTAGGTTAGCTATCCTTAAAAGGAGAACAAGCAAGCCCACATGATTTAAATAACTAAAAGGTTTTTGTCCATTTTTTCCATATGTCCTTAGGAAAAAATAGAAATGTCATTTTGTTAGAAAGACTCTCTGTCTTAGCCACTTTGAAAATAACAATACATTGCTTCTCGAAACACTGCATTGAAAGAGGAAATAATATATTTACTTTCTGCATATTACAAAAATTAAATTTTAAGTACAAATGCCATAAAATTAAGTTTCATTACCCTCAACTCATTTGTCTTTGCGTTTCCCACTCCAAGCCTCCGAGGAAATCCTAGGATCTCCAAATCATTTGAGCCTTGTAGAGTACATCAATAAAATTGGATTTAATCCAATTTTTGTTTACCTCGTTATTATGCTTGTAAATATGGATAATTTCTTTGCTATGTGTGTTTGAAGAAATAATGTGATCCTTTCTGTAGCTTATTATGTAATGACTTGTATTTTCTTTTAGTTTTTTTTTGGGCACAAATGGTATGTTGGCCATCAAGAATGTAGAAATGCACTTCATCCCTTTTCAGGTCATCTGGATCCTCTGAGTTGCACAAGTTCCTTTGTAGAATGTAAAAAGGGAAGAAGAATTACATCCCTTAGTGTAGGAATAACATTAATCAACATTGAATGGAAATAAGGTCAACATTCTCATCATGCAAAACATGGTATTGAAATTTTATAGGTGCTACATGGCACCCATAAACTTCAATTGGAAAAACATCACCATTGAACAAAAACAATTTTAATTTTTCAGTGGTTGAAGATTATGTTTTTCTCAAATATATTGGTCACTTTATTTAACAATACAACCAATTTTTTATTCTTTTTAAGCCCTTGAAACTTTGAATTAGAGGGATCTATCTATAATTTATACAAATAAGATCACCTTAGCGTTGTAAATAGCTTTACATGTTTCTGTGGAAAAAGAAAATTTCTTCTACTCAAATAATGACAAATAGAAGAGGTATTATCGATTCTATACAATTTTTTGAATACAAAATTCATTTTAATATTAATTTCGAGTGCATTTTCACACCCTATTTTGTTTGAGTGTATGAAATTAACCAAATTATAACCATATTTAGAACAAGAACACGTCCTACTTTCTCTAGAAGCCTTCATTTCCAGTTTCTTGAACAATGAAACTTCCAACTCCATATCAAGAATAAGGCACTTATTCATTTTGACGTCAATGTGTTCAACTTGAATATGCAATGTTTATTGATCAATAACTTCTGAATTTTGTACCATCCTGACTTCACTGACAACGTCTTCATCAACAAAAATAACAACATATCACCATAGTAATTTTCTAGGGAATGAATTTCTACAAACCATTCATCATCTCTCTTTTTCATATCCTCTGCTCCTTCAATCAAAGAATGTTCATGAATGAAGTACAACTAATGGAAGACATCACTTGAAAAAATGAATTAAACAAATTAATAATTCATAAGTAATTGGGAAGGATAAATATTATTTTTCAATAGTACAATAGAAATGAGATGTTGTATCTTGATGTCATTAATTTCATAGAGTAAAATTCAATAGGAATGGATATTTATAGCTTAGATGTCGCTAGGAATACTTCAACCCTCCTTTAGTAATAAAAAAGTCATTAATAAATTTTTTTTATGCATTGCTCTAAGAAATTTAAACAATTAATCACTATTAAATTTGGCTTGTTTAAAGTTTTCAATTTGTTTCTAGAAGTGAAGACTAATGGCCGCTAGCATCTATATATTCTAGGACATCTTTCCATCAATGTAAAAAACAATCAATATAGCTTTAGAATAGATGAGATAATAGTGTATTGATGGTTATCTTCCCATCACTATAAAAAACAAACTTGAGTTACACTACATCATTATGGAAAGATGGAATCCAACATGGGTGATAATGGTTGAGAATTGAATATTTAATAATAACAAATCTTACATGCCATGATGTGATTGGGTTTTGTCATTAGGTGCCTTTTATAGTTCTCATAAGATATATCGTGAATATCACATAATTCAAATCATATAATATAAAGGAAAAATCCTAATGGTTGTTAGGCCCAGTTAGTAATTGAAAGTAATGGTTTCCTGGTCTTAAGCCTCAATAGTTTCTTATAAATAGTAATGGTTAGGAATAGTAATGTTCACATGTTAGTAGTTAGTTATATTGTTATATAAACAATAATATATTATTGGAATTGTTTGAACAACTCGTATGATTTGAGTTGTGTATTGTTACGTGAGTAACAATTACACTAATAAAGGAGATGGCGGGATTATTGTTGGTGTTGTTAGAGAAAATTCCTAATTTATAGGAATTGCATATCTCTATATAGTTGTATTGTATCTCTATATGATTGAATGAGGAGCCTAATAGAATATCTTTCCGGTTATTTGTTGCCATGTTGATTCCACTCTCTGCTGCATAAAATCTGACCAAATTATAGATTTGGTATCAGAGAAGGCATGTCTAGTAGAGAGGAAGACATAGAAAGAGAATATTTTCGTTCCTGTTGATCCATTCAATATTATTTTTTTCATGATTTAAGGCTTCTACGACACCTAATCTCCAACACCAATGCTTATAGTATTCAATGATTTTCATAGTCATTCACTTCTAATGGATTGATTTTTGTGGAAATCCATTAAAGAAACCATGTGGTTTCGGTATCCTACAAACCCAACATCTCAACATCAACCTGTGAATGCATTGTATGACATAAAATTTGTGCACTGTCTGATTGCATTTTACATGTTATGTCAATATCCTTGCTATTCCAACGACCTCTTATATTGGTTCTACATCCATCTACGTTTTGACATATATGTATCCTTCTTTGCTACGCTTTCTAGGACTCTTGTTTCTATTGTAAATCCAACTTCAATTGGTACCTCTTCCATGATGGAACGCATATAACTACAAAGTAAATCAAAGTTCAGAATTTCTTTACTACATGCCAAATGACATCAAACACCTCACTTTCAACCAAGATCAAGTTCTTTGTTGTACGTTTCTCACAACATTTGGATGGAATCACTTCCTAAATTCTATTGTGTGTGTGTGTGTGTGTAATAATGTAAGCATTGAACATTGAAATAATTAGTCATGAATATTTCTTTCATATTAAAAAATCATTAAAGGAGGTCAAAATGATTACCTAAACTATAAAAAATCAAACCATTACGATTTTAAAAAAATGAATATGTGACTTGTGTTTTGCAACTGGGGATAGATGTCACCACTTACGTGAAATAATAAACACAAGAAGGAGAATGGAAAATCCATAAAAAATTAACCAAAGAGACACATATAAGGGATAAAAAGGGAACCCATTTAATAGACATGAATACGTGAGCTACGATTGAACATAAAAAATAAGTTTTCCGAAATAATAAATATTGTAAAAGGTATTACAATTATTTCAATTAGGGTAGGAAAAAAATGTGGTTTTAGACAGAGCAATGCATTTTGATAAGGAGATGAAACGGAACTGCAAACGTGACAGAGGGAAAGGTAGGGATGGATTGCGGTGCAAAACATAAGAACTAGGTGAATACAAACCCACTGAAAGTGTGTGCCATCAACTACGATACACATACAATAACATATATGATTTTGATAAATACTTGTTTTAGTAGTATCTATAACTTTTACGTGCTTGATAATGTCTATTAAAGTTGTGTATTCTCTCATAAACAAAGTATCTACGAGATTCTATTTACAACTTGTTTTTCTTGTCTCTTTTGATTTTGTCCTTTGTGGGCCTCCTGAACTGCACTTCTACCTATGATCCATTCACAATCACTATTTTTATCTCATTTGTACGACCCAAAATGATATTATAATCACTACCTCAACTTTTCGTTCCAAAAAAAGGACAGGAATTGAGCACTCAGACCAATAAATTAGTTCATGTGTATGTTGTATTCTAATTTTAAGAGTTTTTTTTTACAATTTCAAAATAAAAAAGAAATCCTAATATATATTTCTCCAGTGTATTTAAAATTTTCCCAATACATTCAGCAAAATAAATTCTGAAAACTGAAAAAAGGGGAATAGGAAATTTTCAAAATTTGAATTTCCCCTTCGTAAAAAGAAAGTGCAGGATTTTTAAATTTCAAATATTTACATTTAATGTGGGGTATTTCGTATATTGAACTTTGAATTCACCCCTCATTAATATTTTCATTTAATTTGAGGGATAGCATGGGATACGGGGAAATCAAATTTATTAACTTTACTTTAGAAACAAGTGGGACATCAATAATTGTTTCTTTGCAAACTCACAGGAAAATGAAAAAATATTAATATAAGCATAGTAAAATCCATTTAAAAAATAGAAGTGAACATTTTAAACAAAAATTTAAATTTTAAGATAGCCAGGGCATACATTTATTATTAATTTGTAAAAACCGATATTTTTTAAATACAATGATGATTAATTTGGGGGATCAATGGGATACAGGGAAATCATATTTATTTTTGAGCAATAGAAACAAGTGGGACATTGAAAACATGTTTTTTTGAAGACATTAAAAAACAAGTATTTTTAAGCATACAAAAATCCATTTAGAAAATAGGTGAACCAAAAATTTAAACTTGGGAGCGATATATGCACCATTTCATTATTACCTTTTAATTATCGAATTCGACTATGCTTAAAATATAATGTTAATTCAGGGGATAATGTGGGATATATTTAATTTATAATTTTAGAAAAAGTGACAACGAAAATTCACTTTTAATTGAAAATAAATAATTTAAGGTAATTTCCCATTTCATAGAAGTGAACATTGGCTTAAACAACTTTTAAATTTTAAGAGAGAGATATAACACATTTATTATTAATTTTTATCGAATGTGAATTCAATATTTTTCAAATATTGTGTGCGCTAATTTTTAAAAAATATAATAAAATGTGATATCTTGCAAGTTTGAACTAGTTAATTACACAATAATATAATTGACACATTTATTAAGAATTTTTTAATTAGCGATAGAATTAACAAATACATTTTAACCTATAAAAATCTTCCATATTAAGTTGTAACTATAATCCATTAAAATGTTGACATGTGGCATGAAATTTCTAATATATCTTGTGATCGTCAATATTTTGGTGTTATTTACGATTTACTCTAGAAAAACTAAAACATAATTTACACTTCACAAGAATTTGAGAGTACCTTATAGATGAGAAAGAAAATAGTGACCGCTAAACTCCATTAGAATGATATTTTTGCAACACTAAATTCAAAGATAATAAATACTTAGATTTTATAGGGGACCAGGCTATTATTTTTAGTATGTGCTAATGAACAACTTTGCATGTTGTATGTTTTCCATTTATTTGTTGAGTAGAAGCCTAGCGGTCGTTAGCCTCTACAACTCCTAGGTTTCCTTTCTAGTAATGTAAATAAATATCTCTACAGTTTTGGATCACTAGTATTTTTCATTAACTATAATCATATCTTATTGGCTATACAATCCTTGCATAGCCAAGTGTGGCACTACATACCCTTGAAAGATATCACAACTTCTATATTACTCATAAGTTTTTTGATGTCTAACACTTAATTTATATCGATTCGTATCTAGTAAAATACTTAGCTACCACTATACTCCATTACTTGAACAAGAGCAATCAAACAATTCATATGAAATAAAATGCTTAGTGACTGCTAAGCTCAAATACTTATAGAAAAAATGATTGTGTGGCAAATAGGCTAAAAAGTTCCTTAATTTGAACATAGAGCTAGAATTACAAATCATAGAAATAGATATTAGTGGTCGTTAGGCATTTTCCATAATATATTTCGATGACAGATATGTGAGATATGGACAATTTTTATTGTTGAAAGATATGGAGGTCTTTGCATAGTCAGGAAGAAAGATGGTTATTAAAAATATTTTTCAGGGTGCTCATATAACATCATAGTGACTGTTAGGAACACACCTTTGCATATTGTATTTTTTTCACATAAGTGGGAATTAATGAAAAATCTTAGCGACCTCTAAGATCTGTTACTTTTTATAAGGAGTATATTACTGGCCGCTAGGATCAACTGATTTTTAATTTTGAATATAGAGATCAAACAACAATTCGTATTAAATAAAATTCTTAGCAACCACTAAGCTCAAATACTTACATAAAGGAATAATTTTTTGGAAACTAGGCTATAAATATATTATTTCGAACATAGCACTCTAACAACAGATCATAACAATAGATATTATCGGCTACTAGACATTTTTCATAATATATTTAGATGATAAATATGTGAAATATGAAAATTGTTTACTGTCAAAAGTTATGGAGGTCTTTGAGAAAGTAATAGATTATCTGCCTCAAGGCTAAATTGTTTATTAACTTTGAAAATAGAGATCAAAAAATAGTTTGTATTAAAGAAAATGCTTAGTGACCGCTAAGCTCGAATACTTACAGAACATAGCGCTCTAGGCTTATTGTTTATTGTTTATTGAGAAAGGAATAGATTAGCGGCCTCTAGGCTAAACTGTTTCTTAATTACTAAAATAGAGATACAAAAAATTTGTATTAAAGAAAATGCTTAGCAACCGCTAAGCTTGAATACTTACATAACATAGCGCTCAAAAAATAGATCATATGAATGGATAAAATGTGGTTGCAAGGCATTTTTCATGTCGGTTCATATCAAAGAAAATGCATAATGAATACTAAGCTACATTACTTACTGAAAGGAGTGGTTTGGTGCTCACTAGGCTCTAATGTTTCTATTTTTTAAAATATCGACCTAATAAAAATCATTGTCTACCTTAGCGACAAAGATAAGAGTTAGATCATAATAATAGAAGTACATATTTTAAACCTGAAGACGTATCATGATCATCTTGGCCCTACATATTTCCAGAAATAACCCATTAAATAAAATAGTCCTAAATGATTTACTAAAAATCGAGGGCGAAGATGAACACAAATCTTGCTCAGGAATAAATGATCTAAGTCTGTGAAGAGAAATGCATGTTTTATGTTTACCAATTATTCATTGATGAGAAGGCTATCGGCCGTTAGCCTCTATATTGTCAACGAATCCATTTTAACAATGCAAAAATCAATCTCATCAGTTTTTTTGTCATTATTTGTAATTATATTATATTCGATGGACTATCCCTGGAAAAACTAAATCCTTGAATACATACCTTCGAGAAGGATAACACCTTATGTAGTTTTCATTTGATATATTGTGCATAAAACACAATTCATATATTTTTCATATAAATAAAAATTATTTGCAACCGATAAACGTCGTTAGTTAATGAAAGGGAAGGATTTGTTATTGCTACAATCAATAGTTTCTGGTAATAAACATAGCCACATAGTATGACAAGGTTAGATCATCGTAACAAATGTACATTATTTAAACCTGAAGAAGTGTCTTGTCCATCTTCGCCTTCAATATTTTCTTAAAATCACCCTTCAAAGAAATAGACCTAAATAATCTACCACATATGCAGGGCGAAAGTGAATAGGATTCTCGCACAGTATTAAATGATGAACTTCTATTGCATTGATCTAATCTTTTTGATATATTATTATTTTTATTTCCATTTATATGGTTTCTATTATGAGGATCCCCAATTGTGTGTTTGATAAAATTAAAAAACTTTTGTTGGCCTAAGAAAAACTATTGTTAAAAAATTTGGGTCTAAGTGCTAAATGTGTGTAAATGTGTGTCAGCCTCTCTCCAATCCTCGAAGCATTTTTGGCAAGATAACTGCGAAAAAAATGGTGACCTTCTTCCAGAGGTACTAATTTCATAATTAATAACATGACTAATGACTATAAGTTTTGTAAATTAATAAATGTATAAATCAATAAATTAATTTGTTGGAACATTGTTGGTCCATTTCTAATGACTTGAATATTAATGAATTAATTATTGGAGGTGACTCTCATATTATTGCTAACGTCGCCATCAAAAATCTTGTGTGAATAAAATTTCTTTTTTACACTTTCATTAATTACAAATTGGACCTTAAATCTTATATATTGGGAGGCTACTAAATATGTGGATTTTATTGAAAATCGATGGACTAACCAAGCGTTTTGTGATAAGACTGAAAATAAATATGTTGATTGGTCAGACTCATCACCTTTTCCAATAAAGTTTGATATTAAACACCCTAGCAAGCTTGTATTAATTACAAGCATGCGATGGCATAGTCACTCCATTTATTTACCGATCCAATCTCCCTTATTTTCATACCTTTCAAGTTTATTTCACTAGATTTCATTTCATCTGTCATGAACTTTCCAATGTTGTCTTTTATGTAATTTTCCACGTCGGTGCGTGAAATGGGATTTTATACCAAAATTTCACGTCATCATTTAATATCCATTTTTTGGATTGAATCAGAGAAATACATGGTTTCTATTGAGGGAATTCTTGGAGATAATTATTTTTCTCTGGAGGGACGTCTGAGGGTAAATGCAAAAGTTTCTTTGAAGTTTGTTTTTCATCTTTTTATCATACATCCGATGAAGGATTGGCTTTGGAGATGGGTCCTATCACTGAGATCAAGCCAACATATAGGGTTTAAATGGAAGTAGAAATGGACAAAACCTTGAGTGCATCATGGCCCTTGACTTTCTCAGGCTATTTATATACATGAAGGTTTGATGGATGTGGCCATTTTTTTAGAGATTTGTACAAACAGTTTGACATCCAAATGTGTTTTGTGTTTGGTGTGTCCAAATGGGGTGAGATACCAAGGGTGGGACCTAGTTCACTCCACTTTCCTGACATGGATGATATTTTTACTCCATTGCAACAGGAACCAAAACATTGGGATCTTATTCATCGGCAACGTCCTGAGGCATACGAGTGGTTAAAGAGTGGTGCTTCTTCTGGAAAAGAGCATATTTTTCTGAAAATTCCTACGGTTTAACAATTTTCATCCCAACGTTAAACTGGAGGTTATAGGAGGTGTCATTTGATTCAGTTAAATAAGCATCTTCTAAAATCTGTCAATTTGTATCTTTGTTTTGTTTTTTATATAGTGTTTTCAGTTCCATTTTTATCAAATCATCATGCTTATCTTACTAGTCTGGCGTTTTTTGTATTCCCAACCAATTGTGTTTTTTGAATAGGCCCTTGCATTTTTTCAGCAAAGTATTGATGGATCGTTCAATTTTTTATATTGATCCTCTCCTTATATATTTACTATAAAGGGAAAGGGACCCTTCAACCCTCCTCTATTTATAAAAAACAAGAAATTTTAATTTTTATTATTCGTTGCACTAAGAAATTTAAACAATTAATCACTATTAAATTTATTTTGTTTTAAGTTGTCAATTTGTTACTAGAAGTGAAAAATAGCAGGCCACTAGCATCTATATATTTTATGATATCTTTCTGTAAATGTAAAAAACAATATGTATAGCTTTAGGTTAGAGGAGTTAATAGTGGATTAATGGTTATCTTCCCATCATTGTAAAAAACAATTTTAAGTTACATTGCATCATTGTGGAAACTAGGAGGTTTTTATCGTCAAAAGCTATGGAGGTCTTTGAGAAAGGAATAAAATTAATTCTCTTGCCCTAATAATAGAAGATAAAATAAATGGTTCCATTTATTTTACAAAAACCTCTCCTACAATAATTTTTCTTTGAAATTTTTTCATTAAAAACTTTTCATGTTTTCCTCCAGATAGGTGTAGATATAAACACAACTTTTCTCTACATACCAATTCAGTTTTATTTCTTATGGTTTTTGGATATCACCAATTAAATGATGCAAGAAATAGTAGTTGTCTTTTAAATAGCTCAAGTTCTAGAGACATTCTTCTATTGTTATAAAAAAATTGGCAAACTTGGATATGTATGATGTTGTCAAACAAAATTTTGGCCCAATGCAATGAACAACATCCATCTCAAAACTAGATTTTGTTTGCACCTATTTGGGTTCAATACTACTATTGTGCATAATTATACTTTGTACCATTTGAAGCATCCAAACACATTTACAAAAGGCTCTACAAACAAAATTGAGCAAGGTGTTAAAACTAACATGGCTAGACATGATTTCTTATTGTATAAATTATCATACAACAAATCAGAAAGCAATATCTTATTAGAATTTATTTATCGACAAATGTATTTATTACATTTAGGTTCTCCAAGGTTGGTCATACTACACATGAACATGGATCTTTACATGTACAAAGACATATTGATGATAAAAAAAATTGAAACGAGAAATATGTAATTGGCTATGATGCTACAAGCACTGTTTATAAATGTGATCTAATGAATTATAAGTCAATTGCTATAAAGAGAATGTATAGTCACTACCCATTAAGCTTGTTTGCATTTGAAACTAATGTGGAAACAGTTGGAAGCATCAAGCATAGGAATCTTGAGAGTCTATATGGATATTCACTTTCTCCACTTGGAAACCTGATGTTTTATGATTACATGGTAAACGGAAGTCTATAAGACATCCTACATGGTGAGTAAAATTATTATGTTATGAATAAAAATTGATCTGTACATTATAGATTCATTTTTTGAAATAGAAGCATCCAATCAATCTCTAACCTTCATATTAAAATGGATTGTTGGAAAATATAACAAGTGTTTTATTAATTTTTATTTTGGAACACGCTAAATATTACTCATGAAGAAGGATATCATATCATTATGACCGTAACCCGCACATTATTCATATAGGGATTTGAAAACTTCTAACATTCTTTTGGATTATAATTTTGACGCACATTTTTCAGTCTTTGGCATTTCCAAGTGTATTTCCTTGGACAAAAACCACACCTTTACCTATGTTATGGGTAGTATTAGTTACATTGATCCAAAATATTAAAGAACATCAACGCTTAATGAAAAATCTGATGTATACAGCTACATGATTGCTCTTTTGGATTTGCTAATGGGAAGGAAATTATGGCCAATAACTCAAATCTATCAAAGTTGATAATATTTTTGTTTGTTTATTTTCATTCAGAGCTTACACTATACACTATTTAAGTATTTTTAAGGTTTTTTTCTGGAGAAATCAAATGCAGATGGAATTATATCCAACATTGGCAAGTGAACACAGATTATATCAAAAAAATAATAACATAATCATGGAAATTATTGATACAGAAGTTACAGACAACTTGTAGGGATCTTGGGATTGTAAGAAAAAACTTTCATTTGGCCTTTCTTTACACCAAGAAATGGCCATTTGTTTGACCCACCATGCATGATGTTTCCATAGTTCTAAAGTTGAATTCGCTAGTGCTTGCTCCTATGAAATTTCCTAATATCTGAATGAACCAGCTGAACCTTGGTAATAATTACAGGAGGTATTTGGATGGATATGTAGATGGTAAGGACAATGATGTTATAGGGAGCACATGTTGTGCTTCTGATAGGCATTGTTTTGTGAGATTTAGTGAGGTGATTGCACAAAACAAATTTTGACTTGAACGAGACTTGGACTATGTTGTGACAGAAAACAAAGCATCCCCAGGAGTCCTCTTTATCCCAAGGTCTGCTTTTCTCAATGGCTGAGACGATTTTCAAGTAAACAATGAAAAATTTTACCTGTTACAGTCTAGATTTTTTTCCATAATAGCTCAGACCACTCGAAACCCTTAAAAAATATAATGTTTTTCCCGAATTTATTTTTGAAGGGGAAAAATTGGGTTTTGGGCATTTTGTTCCTTTTCCACTTGCCCAATAGGATTGTTGTCATCATAGATAAATCAATCCACTTATGATAATAGTAGTAGTACACTCTTCTACTACTTCCTACTCATAAATGCTATTCTCTACATTAATTACACCTCCACTGCTACTTTACTCAACACTACTTTTATCCAAAGTGGTAGTCCCATTTTAAGAGGCATTAAATGTATTCATGTTTTTGTGTAAATAAAATTTTCCACAAAAGGTGACCACTCCTCATTTAATATTTATAACTATATATGTACAAATTTGTAACAAATTTGAAATGTACAAATATAACCTTTTAATGTAAAGATGATGACCGGTCAGTTGTGTTATTTTGAGCTACTTCTATCATTATAGCATGATGGGATATACTTTTATTTCATAGGCATAGGTAACCATTTTTTCTCCAAACCTCCATTCTCAGTGAAGATATATGAGACATGAAGCAACGTATATACCTCTAGTTTTTACCTAAAAAATATTTTTATATTTGTTGTGTTCTCTGAAATAGACATCATTGATTTGGATTTCATAATCTTTGAAAATGATATTCAAATCAAAGTCCTCAAAAATAGTAAGGGCCTAGAACTTTTACAAGGCTAAGAGAATGGACTACAAAAGGGAGACTTGTGAAAAAAAAGAGTAGAAAAGCACTATAGCACATTGAGGGGTGTGATGCAAATATAGCTCATTCACATGGACCAACATTAGGAAAAGGTGTTGGCATTTCTTACCTCACAAACAATACAGTTGTGGCACAATGATTGTTTTGATTGATGTAAATTATTAAATATTGTTTCAATGTATCTTTGAGGGTGTAAGATGATGTTTCTCATAAAAAATTTACTTGCATTATGTCAAGGATTATTTCATTTTCTTTCTCATGGAAGTGACTCATCGTTTATATGAAGAATGGAACAACTTACAAGTATAAATTCTACTATCTTTCAGAGTAATAGAATTTGTGATATATTTAAACTCTCAACTATGATATTTTCTTTTAATGGTTACTTGGAGATATAGTGTAATATAATAAACATTAGTGCACTTACTGCCATGTAAAATATAATAACAATACTTGAGTTGTTACAAGGTATATTTTGGGGTGAGAACATAATTTTATTGTAAGTTCCACCAGAAATAAAAATAACACCACTAGCATTTAAGGCCAATGTAAAATTCAAGGATATGCACATAATAAACATTCAAAGTTTGATCCTCACACTCTGAAAGTGTGAGCCTCGTACTTTAAGAGTGCGAGCCTCGTATTCTCAAAGTGTGAACCTCAAACTTTTAAAGTGTGAATCTCAAAATGTGAAAGTGCAAGGATTGCATTTTCAGAGTGCGAGGCTCAGAATTTTTTGAGTGCGGGACTCACACTTTTAAAGTGTGGGGCTCGTAAACAAGCTTTAAGTGTGAGACTCGTAACTTTTAAAATGTGTTCCTTGTAGTTTCAAAGTGCGAGTCTCATATTTTTCACAACTTTGAAAGTGCGAGTCTCGCAAATTCTACAATGAGAGGCTCGCCATTTAAAAGTATGCGGTTCGCACTTTGAACTTGTTATTGTAAGGATCTATTGTTAGTTTTTTTATTTAACACAATAGTATCATGACTTATAATAGTTAGTGTGTGCTAACCTTACGTTAAGGATTATTCAATTTCATTTAATACAACGAGATCATGACTTATAATAGTTAGTGACAACTAACATTACATTAAGGCTTTTCTACTTTCATTTAATACAATGGGATCATGAATTATAATAGTTAGTGACCTCTCACCTTACATCGAGGCTCATGACTTATAATAGTTAGCGACTGCTCACCTTAATACAATGGGATCACCATATAATAGTTAGCGACCGCTCATCACTTTGAACTTGTTTTTGTAGGAAGTTATTGTTAATTTTTTATTTTTATTAATCCAACAGACTCGTGCCTTATAATAGTTAGCGGTTGCTAGCCTTACACACTCCCAACATTTAAAATCTAAAAAATGACAAATTTAGAATCCAATAATAGCTAAATTGGAATCCAATAATAGCGATAGTGGAATCCAATAATAACAAAATTGGAATCCAATAATAGTTAAATTGGAACTAGAATAAGTCCAATAATGACAACATTACAATCCAATAATGCTACTAATGGATTCCAATAATAGTAATAATGGAACCTAGTATAGACAAAAATAACAAGTTATCTATGTTACACAAATATCTAAAAAACTTGCATTACAAATAAATTTAATGGAGTGTAGAAAGGGGAAGCCTACATGAAACCAGGTGCCAGATGGAAATAGGGTCATGGTTTCCCAAAATGTCTACAACACCTGAAATGTAAAGGATTTTAGTGGAATGTGGAAGTCATGAGGATGCATGGAACAATGGGAAATAGGGAATCGTTCCACCCGATCAAATAATTTCTACATAACTATAAAACAAATATTTGTGGATTCAAATGCGTTGCAGGGAATAACAAGGTGTGGGGAACATGGGATCAGGAGAAATGGTTCCACATGGGGAAAATAGTCCGCATAACACTAGAACTAAAAGAAATGTGAGGAAAAAAGGAATATGGGGAACAAGAGGCCCGAAGGAACTTGTTCCTCCAGAACCCACATTTACCATAATGCACTCAAAATGACACAAATCAACTTAAAAAGAATAACTGTTATAATTTTTTCAAATCTTTATAATTTTACAAAGACAAATTCATAGGTAAAATGGGGTCACTTAACCAAAATTTCAAAAAAAATAAAAAATTACACATTTCTTGGTAAGTGACAACAATTGGCTCTTTTTGGGGATTGACCTAATTTGACACATAGTGAAATCAAGAAAAATCAAAGAACATCATAATTTTATGGTTACATGACCATTGCATTATCCTTTGGGAAAATACTGAAGGCAAATGAGAGAAAGAAATGATCAAAATTCCTTAAATTAAAATGATGCAAGCACCACAATATATACAATGCAGAAACAGTTACAAGAAACTGTCTAACCAACCAATGTAATATGTTATGCTAACATTCACCCCCCTTATTACATTGTTCGTACAAACATACATTTCCTGATACTGGATGTCCCCCCCTTAATGAGAACACCGCAAAGAGGGTCTTCACATGAGCATGTGCCTACATGGTCTCGATACACATGGTTTTTCTAAGGTTAACCATAAACCTAGAGGGACAGGAGCACTTTCCTACTGTTCACCTTGGTGGTTTTACAGGATTACCACATACCAAGAGAATGATACCTTGGTGGTTTTACAGGTTTACCACGAACCAAGAGGATTTTACCTCGGTGGTTTTATAGGTTTACCATGAACCTAGTGCGAGTACCATGCACTGCTTTCAGTGCTTTTCTGTTCCCCAATACACTTTTCAATTTAGGAGGTCCTAAATAGGAAACTATGCAATATTTGCAATTTATTGAGAAACAACAAAACAACCAACACAAAACTGAAATAAACAAACAAAAATTGAGGAATTGTTCCTCAATACCTTATTCACCACAATATCTATCAGCGGCATCATCGCTTGCGGCTTGCAAGAGATCGCTGGATTTCCTCCAGTCTACTTCGTTGCTGCTTACAGTACTAGAGATGATGTGAAGCCAATCTCATCAACAGCTTCCTCACTCTCGTCAGAATCTTGTGGATCTTTTATATGAGCAGTATTAGCTCCATTTTGTTTTATATTTCCTTGTAGAACATCTCTTTCTTGGCTATGATAGTTCCACATTATATGACCTTTCTTCTGACAATAGTGGCATTCAATCTCTTGTTTAGGCCCTTGTTTATTTTTATTTGATTTCCTGTGAAATTTTATGTTTGTGGAATAAAGTGCACTTTCTTGTTGAGTATCAACTTCTGCAGCATCATCAGTTATGCGTTTTTCCTCTATGAGAATAGCCGTGATCATGTCATCTAAATATTTAGACTAAATTTGACTGAGAGTAAAAACAACATTGTTATATTTGGAAGATAGATTATTTAATAGGATAGCTTTGGCATCCTCATTTTCTATCAGAGCTTTGAATTCTGCTAGTTGTCAGATTAGAGACCAAATATTATTAATGTGGCTAGACATAGAAATGCTTTCTTCCATTTTGAATCTATATAACTGAAGTTTCAGGGAAAACTTTGCATTCACTGCTTTCACTCCAAATAATTGATTTAAACTATCCCACATGTCCTTGGAAGATTTATTAAGATCAACATGATGGATTTTAGAATCAGAGAGAGAAAGGCCAATAATGGATTTTGCTTTATCATCTCTACATTGCCATTCTACTAATTTGGCAGCGTTTGTGGGCATTTTCTCTTTCCCATCTACTATACCCCATAATTTTTTATGCATAAGTTACATTTGGATCTTCACCTTCCATGTATGAAAGTTTAACCCCGAGTATTTTTCCAAGTGAATGTCCATAATAACTACTAAAGAAATGAAAAAATGGTGAAGTAGGAAGTAAATTACCAGTCAGGACTCTCTGTCATATGTTCCACACTTCTCCATTATTTACTTTCTTAACACCCTTTTATGTTGGAAAATGCATGGTCTTATCTTTCAAAACATTTTTTTCAACGACGAGCCTTCCCTTAAATTTTACGAGGAGAGAAGGATAATCAGTTATGCAACCGCTTGTGAGTTGGTGGAGTAACCAAAAACAGCCACACTGGGAATGTAATGTCTTCCACACAAAGACAAACCAATGAATACTTGTTGCGCCAATGTGTTACACGCACCGGTATGATTTGAAAGAAAAAAAAGATAAAACAAACTCCTAAAACTGCCATGCCAAAGGTCTCAGAAAGCTCCATGCAAAAGCAAATTATAGGTTCTGCAGTTTAGTTTTTTTGCCATGTCCAACAGGTCAATTCTTCTTCTAAATGGACACCCAAAAAAACATATCACTCCACTTCATAAGGTAAAAGAAAAAATAAGTCACTCCTCCCAATGCTCTCTAATGGCTATTCAAAACTCCAAAACAAATTTCTTCCCCATGCACCGAGTAATTGGTGCTCTGATATCAATGAAGGCAAATGAGAGAAAGAAATGATCAAAATGCCTTAAATTAAAATGATGCAAGCACCACAATATATACAATGCAGAAATGGTTACAGTAAACCATCTACCAACCAATGTAATATGTTACGCTAAAAAATACATACAAATCAAGACCAAATAGAAGAACACAAAGGCACAAAGACACAAGAAATACACCAAAAACAAAGATTGTACATGACTATATAAAAATGACTGTTGTTCACTCAAGACTTGAATAATTTCTTATATTGACTGCTATATGGCAATGAAAGGGAAGTTCCATCCATATAACTTATATAATAGGAATTTTCATCAGCAAAATGCTGAATTTTGAAAGGACCAAGCGAAAGTGAATCGAACTTACCATGACTTTCTCATGGTTCACATCTTTTGTTCCAAAGTGGGACAATATATCCAACCTCACATCTTTTGTCCCAGAGTGGGACAATATATCCAACCTAGAAGTCCCTAGACTTGGCCTTCTTGTCAAAACATTGTTTGAGTTTTTTCTTATCTGTTGATATTCTATCCACAACATGTAACCTTTCTTCATCCAAATTTTACAAGTACAAAATCCTCTTCTCCATGGCATTTGAGAACTCTTCATCTTCGATAGATTTTGCAATGTGCAATGCAAGAAAATCCATTGTTACTAGCAATTGAGCTTCCATCCTATACACCGACTGAAATGGATACATCTTGATGACTCTCTTTGGTGTGATCCTATCGGCCCAAAGAGCATCAAACAAATTATTATACTAGTTCCTCTGTGACCCATCTACCAGTTTCTTGATAATAGTTACTAGGTTTTTATTTTTCAATTTAGAATGTCCTTTCCCTTGTGGATATTAATTAGATGAATGTGTAAGATAAATCCCATACACATAAAAAAATCAATTTTCTCATGAGAAAAAAAGTTAGGGGCATTTTCTGTAAAAAACTTGTTTGGGATTCCGAATCTGAGCAATATGTTTTCTTTAATGAAATCATAGACAACTTTAGTAGTTATTTTTACTAGAATTTCTTCAACCCACTTTCGTAAAGTAATCAGTGGAATTCAGTACATGTGTGTGACCTGCACTTTAACTTAGATTAATATTTCTTATGAAATCTAGCCCCCGTTGCTGGAAAGGATCTTCAATAACCACTGGTTTTAGAGGCAAGGTGGCCAACTTGGGTTTTCCCACAAAAGTATGACATGCATCACACTTCAAAACCAAATTTTTTGTATCCTTGGAAATAATTGGCCAGTGATACCATGCACAGATAATTTTGTGAGCCATTATTGAGGAATAAAAGTGAACTCCACAGGCCTGATCATGTAAAGCTCTTAGTAACATCTTTTTCTTTTCCTTGTCTACACATTTGAGAATAATTCCTCTCTTGAACAAATAATTGTTCTAGAGAACATACTATGCAACCTGAATCTTGATGGATATTTTTCTTTGGAACTAAGATGTGTTGGACATTATCCATAGGTAAGAAAATGAGTGATATTGGAATACCACTCATCAGTTGAAATCAGGAAAAGTGCAGTTGGAATATTAGCAGTCTCCTTTTCACTCGAACTACTCTTCGAACCATTATCCAACAATTCACACAGGCATTTACCTTAAACAAGCTTGGTTGGCTTGATGTCGAGATCATACTCCTGTACTTTTTCCACCAAATTTCCTCTTTTTGATCCAAACTCTTGTTGGATGAGGATAGAATTCATTATTGTATTAGGTACAAATACAGTAGAGTGCAAATTTAGAATATAGAAACAAAATTGTTTCACGGATTTCACCATAGAAAAGGCATGCTTTTCTAGTTGAGAGTACTTCAACTCATGGTTCTTCAACACATAACTCATGAATGTAATGGGAAATTCACATCTATGAAATTTATTTTACACGAGGATTGTTGCCAAGGTGTGCTTAGAGGCATAACAATAAATTATGAAATCCTTATCAAAATCAGGATAGGAAATAATAGGTGTCTTGGCAATATCTCTCTTTATATTCTCAAATCCATTATTCCCTTCAGTATTCCAATGGAAATACTATTTTTATTTCATCGTATGGGTTACGCTTCTTATCATTTCTATAAAATTAGGAATAAAACTTCTAAGTAAATTGATCTTTTCGAAGAAGGAATGAACACCTTTCTTACTTGTTGGAAGATATATCTTTTGAATGGCATGAACACACTTTGGATTGATCTTTATCCCATCCTTAGACACAATGTGCCCAAGCATCTTTCCCTTTGTTACACAAAAGATAGAATTCTTGGGATTCAATGAGATGCCATGATCTCTACACCTTTGAAGGACAAATTTCAAGTGTTGACTACGATCTTCCCTCTTTTTGGAGAATACAATAATATCATCTAAATAAATTACTATGCATTTATTCTTTAAGTCACCAAAGGTGAAATCCATTTCCCTCTGGAATGTTGCACCTGCATTAATCAAGACAAAAGGCATCGTTTGATAGGAAAATTCCCCCCATGGAGTTATGAAGGTCATTTTATGTTGATCTTGAATGTCAATTTCAATCTTGTTATAGCCTGAAAACCCATCGAGAATGGACAACATCTTCGAAGTAGAAACAACTTGCAAAATTTGATCCTATAGACACCTATAATTTAACCTGAGAAATTTAAATACTTAAATTGCACTAATTATCCTCTTTCCCGCAAATTGACGACATACGTCAATATGGCTCACTTCCTCTTATATCACCGTTAATTAGCTACATTATGGTTGTTAATTAAATATTCTATCTAGCAACGATGCTAATTAATGACCTTCTATTAATTATCTCCCCTTTCTATCTAGATTAATTAATTATTTCTAATTAATTAAGCTCCCCTTTCTATCTATATTAATTCATTATTTCTAATTAATTAATCCCCCTTTCTATCTAGACTAATTAATTATTATTAAATAATTAGCTTCCTCTTACATTAAATCAATAAATCAAACTTTATTTAATTAAATCCCTATCATATTCTAAATCATGCTAATTATTCCTCTAAAAAGATTCTCTAAGCTTGCACACCTATTAATTAATCACTTTGGTTAATTAATAAAGCCCCTCAAATCACATGGGTCACCAAAGGACAAACTAAACTCTTCTAAGGTTGTCTCAACCCTTTCTAAACCTCCTGTATCCACAACTAACCTAACCTCTCCATTTATCCCACATGAAGAGGGATGTAGAGATTTTTCTATCCATGGGGCTATATAAGGATCCCTCCTACTACCTTTCTATTTACACCTACATTCCTAAATGAGCATAGATCATACACTATAGCCATTTTATCATCTTTGAAGCATTATTCCATTAGAAGAGCTAGCCTTCTCCATTTCTTGCATTTATCCACTCAAGTTTTGAAGTCATATGGAGATATGTCAAATGGTCTTGTAGCCATAATTTTACAAGACTCCATTCTTAGAAACCTTGGGATTTCAAGCACATAATCAACTCTTTGATTGCTAGAGATCTACATAGGTTCAATATCATCTTATTTTAACATTCAATAAGAGATAAAAGTTAATTTGTTTAGCATATTATCTTGAAATGTTCATTTCATGTTTAATGTAAAAATGTTGATAGGTTAGATTTTTTTAAGCTCTTAGCATGATGATGCATAGGTTTATCTTAGCATTGTATTGAAGCTACTAGGTGTTAGTTTCAACTTTACTTACATTTCTAACTAATTCGTGCATATAGATCCATAATAGGAAGTGGATGGTTGTATTTGAGATAATCCTAGTTCAAGTTCCTAAAATACACACAAATCTAAATTTCTCCATTACTTTTCCTCACATGTACAATATTATCAACCCAGGTTGAATGATGGACAGGAAATATTATCCTAAGATTTAACAATTTTTGGATTTCATGGTGAATAGTACCATCAATTTTTTGATTGGTCTGTCATTATTTTTGATGAAATGGCTAAATAACCATTTTTCAGGGGAATTTAGTGTTTCATCTTTCTTGGTTTGAAAGTATTTATATCATCATAAGTGTAGTCCAACACATCTATACATTTCTTCAACATTTTAACCATTTTTCTTCTCTCTTCACCAGAACAACATTTACCGATCTTGACAAACTTGGGCTCCTCATCACTCCTTAGATTTAATTTCTCAAATGCAAATGATTGGATAACATCTTGTGATACTTTTTATTTTATGTACCTATCATTTTTATTAAACAAATATTCTAATCTCATAAGACCTTTAGGAATCTTGTTAACCTTGAGCTTGATGCATCCATCTTAATCAGACTCTTCTTCAATTCAATCTTCATATAAAGAAGATGTGGTGGATTACCAATATATAGCTTCACTTCCTTCAAAATACAATTGGGTAAAATTGTCTTTCAATTCAAGGAAGGAAATCAAATGTTGGTCATCATTGAAAACTTGTCAGTTTTCTGCGTTGACAAGAAAACTGGGTCTAAAAATTGTCTCCACCATGAATTTTTCTTAACTGATATCTGGAAGTGGAATGATCAAGGACTCGGAGACCGCTAGAGCATGTTTTATAGTATTAGTATCTCTTGGCACAACAATAATTGAAAATGAATCCAATAATTTGAAAGAATCTCATACCAAATTTCTATAATGTTTGAGTCATTGATTCTTCACTTGAAATGCTCCCCGAACCTATTTGAAAATGATTTCATCATCACCCTATGCACAAAGGTTATTTATTCCCATTTCCCTTGCCACTGCTAGGCTAAGAAGAAGTGCCTCATATTCTACAATTTTTTGGTGTTAGAAAATTGAAGTTTATAAGAAAATGGGTGAAGCTTACCATCAAGTGAGTCTAATATAATTCATACTCTAGAACCTGCTATGGAACAACTCCCATCAAACTCAAGTACCCAAATGCCATAAGGATCTTCATGAACAAATTTAGGGGATTTGAATTTAGACTCAAACATCACCATGTATTTTCCATGACCCATATCCTCATATAAAACTTGTGCCTTAGGGTCATCTATTTTTTGAAAAATATATTCATCTTGTCTCTCTAGAAACAAATTCTTCATATGTCTATTGACTAGGATGATTACGTGAGACCAGTCTATCTGAATTTCAACTCTAACTTCTCTAAAAAAAATTCTACTTAATAACATACCCTAGGATGAAGGAATGTCAGTAAAAAGTATTGTGGATTTGACTTGTTTATCAGGAAGTAGAACAAAATATACTTGAGCATCATTTATTCTTTCAACTAAAGGTACCTCCTTGGTCTCCATTGAGTAACATGAACAAAAATTTTGAGCTAGGTTAATACCAAGTGCGTGAGAAACTTTTTCATGCATCACATTATTTGATGCCCCAGAGTTTTATGGCCATCTATTAGTAGCATCACAAATAAGGGCTTAATTTTCTCATAAATGGAAGGTGTGGCAGCCATTATATTTTAAGGGGATGGAAAGATATGAGTAGGTAAGAGACATTTAGAATATTTTGAAGACTCGTTAGGCTTAAAATTGATAAATTTTACAACTTGGTCAAAGGCTTTTGGGTGACTCTAATAGAATTCAGCTTCAGAGATCTAAATTTTATTATTCTTGATATGATTAATGATATAAAAAGACCCAGAAGTGGATGGGGTTTCTAGACTATAAATAGTATAGGTTTTGGGCTTATTAGCTTTTGGGGATGAAGGTTTTTTGGACACAGGAGTGGAAGGTGTGGTTACTTTAGGAAGAGATGAAGAAGAAGAAGTGGTATTATATAAAGAAGAGGTACTTAATTTTTTATCAATAGTGGGGATGGGTGCTCCTCTTTTTGCAACTACTGGGATGGTAGCTAGAGCTTCTTTAGACTATTATTTATTTGCATGTTGCAAAAATTCCTTCTTATTTCTCAATTGTTATCCATTCGTGATAGAATATGACTCATTTTTCATGTCTATAACTACCTCATCATAATTATCATCATCATCCACTCCATCGCAAGTGAGGTAATTGATTTTAGAATAACCTTCCTCCTCTTGGACCTCTCCAGGTTATTCTTTAGACTCTTCAATATCCTGTACTTCTACCTCATCATCAGGTTCTTGTACTTCACATGTTGCATTGAATGGAAATTTTACAGGAGGGGATTCAATTTCTAGATTTAGTTGAACATGAGGAAGACAATTCCTTGGATGGAAGTTCCTTCATGGAATTTCCTTATATGGCACATTCTGAGCAAGTTGTTTCTTGATTGCAATCATGTCATTATCTTATTTTTGAACCAATTGATTAGAACTAGATGTACCTAAAGTAAAAGCTTTGGCCTTAGGTAGTTCCTTTTGTAACTTACCTGACATAATAATTTCATATTCTACACTTATGGATAATTCTTGATTGAGATTCACATTACCAAGGTTGGCTCTCCTCAATGTGTAACTCACATCTAGAAACTAAGCATTGATGAAGAAACACATTATATTTTGATCAATAGGACGAGTAGTAACTAGCATATTATTTATTTATTTTTGAATTTGGAAATGAATTCCCACATAGCCTCAAAATGTTCCTTATTCATCTAGGAGAGTTGAGCTAGAATTTCATGAGAATATTCCATAGGCTTGAACCTATTCTCGAACTGAGTTCACATGGTATTCCAGTTGGTAATAGTACTAGATGGGAGATGATAGCACCATTCTGCAGTATTTTCTTACAAAGTCTCGACAAATAGTATGAATGACATGTTTTTGTGTTTAACTCCAAGAATCCCACACGTGACAATACAAAATGCAATGTCTTCATCTGGCTGCACTTGTCCATCAACTCTGAACTTGGTAAAATTCTTCCTATTCCCCTTTGGAAAATCATTCAAAGGTTGTGTAAGGGCTAAAGGTCCAACTTGTTGTCCCCAAGGCACTAGTGTAACCATTATAGGAAAAATAACTTGTAAAATAACAGTAGCATATACTAAAAGAGATTCCTTTGGATGGGAGATGTGTAGAAGTTTGAATTCCCTCTTTTAGCTTGGGAAAAAGTCACTAAACCAAAGCTTTGTGGGGGTTTGGGGTTAAAAAAAATATTTCACTTAAGTATGAGGCATTGATTTCCAAATCTCATTGGAGGATGGGTAGAGAGGAAGGTCTTTGGGTGGAAATCATAAAGATGAAATATTTGTGGAATATAGGTAGAATGGAATCCTTTTTTAATCAAGACAATCTTCCAAGAGGGTCTAATTTTTAGAACTCTTTTGTGGCATCTAAAGAAATCTTAACCAAAGGTATAATGTGGGAGATAGTAAAAGGTACTAGAATAAGTTTTTGGTATGATAGTTGGATCAAGGATTTACCCTTAGCTAACTTGGAAATTTGGAAAAGGGTTGCTTGGTTCTATGAGGAAAAAGAAAAATTATGGATAAGAGACTTCTGGATCTAGGAGGATACTGTCAGGTGGGAAACCATTAATCCTCCTCTGTAATATGACGGAGATATCTAACCATTTCAGGCTCTCAACAAGAAATTAAGGGATTTCCATATCCCCATTTTCTAGACCAATGAGGATTCCATTAAATGGAAAGAGGAAGATTTAGGAATTTTCTTCGTAAAATCTTCTCATATGTTAAATTTCAAGGATGATTTGCAAATGGATTATTGGGGTAAACTTTGGGTGAAGGATCTTATCCCTAAGGTTAATATATTTTACTGGTTGGCTGTCCAAAATAGAATTATGACTGTGGATAATCTTAGGAAAAGGGGAATGAAGCTTCCTAATAGATGTTCTCTTTTTAGGAAAGAGGAGGAAAATATCAACCATCTCCTCCTTCATTACTCTTTTTCCCATGATTTTTTTGCTTCCATTCTAGATCTGTTCAATATCCACTAGATTTTTCCCTTGACTATTGATGATTGTTGTTTTCAATGGGAGAGTCCCTTCTATTTTCCCATCTTGGTCTAGGCCTGGAATATTTCCCTCCCTCATTTTTTGGGGGATTTATAGAAGGATAGGAATGATTTTATATTCTTGGACTAGAAATATCTTCTCTTGAAAGTTAAAAGAAATTTTTTGGCTGTCATCAAGGAAAATATCAAACTCTTTAAAGGAAAGGAAAAGAAAAAATGCCCGAAAAGGGAGCAGAAAGTTCTTAATAAGTTCACCCTTGGACCGATGGAATTACACAAACCTAAACAGAACTCCATTTGGATCAGGCCTGAGGAAAATGTTGTTAAGTTAAATTTTGATGAGGTGTTGAAAGCGGATCCAGGTCTAGTTGAGGGAGGTGGAATTTTAAGAAATAGTGAAGGTGATTGGTTGTTTGTTTATGTTTTTCTGTTAGGTTGGAAAACAAACAATATAGTGGAAGCTAGAGGTCTCCTTTGGGGGATTTTTTTTGCAAAAGAAAAAGGTTTCAAGGACATACAGATTGAGGGTGATTCACTCATCATTATTAATGCTCTTAACAATCAGGGTTCCATTAATTGACCCTTAAGAAATATCCTCAATGATGTTAAGAAAACTTTAAAATATTTTGTAAAGGTTTCTTATAATCATACTTTGTGTCAAGGGAATAATTTTGTGAATAAGATGGATAATTATAGAGATCTTAGTAATGATTAGAAGATATGGGGTAAAGGATATGATTTACCCATGGACATTAATGAAACCATTATTAGAGATAGAGGGCACTAATTTTGATGATGTTGGCACGAGTGAGCTCCAGGTCTGTGACAACTTACATAATAAGTTGTATTCCTTAGTTTCTATTGGTGTGAAAGGGGGTCTAAATTTGTGTTTGGTTTCATGAAGATGGGTGGTGATAGAATCAGGGTTAAACTAGCTAGCTAGAACATTTAAGCTTTTAATCAAAATATGTGGAACAAGCTTAAGATTGGGGGTTTCAGTAATCATTGCTAAGTTACATGGTCATGACCATTCCCTGTTAAAGGATTTAGGAAAATCTTGGAAAGAGGAAAAGTTCAAGGTCAGAGGAATGGAAATTGAGGTTTCAGAGTCCACCATTTCCCTTACGATGGAGGTGAAAATAGACGGGCTCAAAATATTTAAGGATAGAACCTGCAGAGAGCATGACTTTGAGTTTTTCTTCGTGGGTAAGAAAATTTTCTCTTTCTTTACTGATGGTATTGTCAGGTTGTGTATCCTAGGAATATGAAGAGAATTTTTCTTTAAAATCATGAAGTGTATCACTCTAGAAGGAAAATACCAAAAAATCTATACTCATCATATGAACATTCTGAATATGTTTCACCATAAGGTCATGGTGAGCATTCCTTTCTTTTTGTTTATGTATTTGATAAATTCTTTAATGGTGTTCTAGCAGGATAAGGAAGAGATTACTTTGCATGAATAACTCATCCTTCTATTATTTGAAAATGGGAAAACTATTTTGAATACTTCTCTAAAAGATAAGGTAGAAGAGGATGATCTCGGTCTTGTGGAATGCCTTATTAAGATGAAGGCTAGGAAATGTAAAAATGTGGGGGAGGATTCTGAAAAAGAGAAGAGTGAGGAAGGTCGTGGTGATGTGAGAACCTCGAGAAAGAGGGGTTGGGATGGTAATTTTAAGAGTTTTGAGGAGTGGAGTAGAAAGGTTCAATATTTAGAGGGGGTGCTTTAGGCAATGCAGGAAACCAATGTTGGTTAAAGGGAAACCATATTGGATGTCATTAATGTTTCTAAGAAAATTGTCTCAGCCTAGGTGAATTCTAAACAAAAGGTTCTAGAGCTGGAGTATCAGGTTAAAAAGCTAAGTGATAAGTTGGAAGGGATGGAGGAAGGCACTAAAAGGAAGAATTTCAATTTGCACATCAATAGTTCCAAGGACGAGCTAGAGGAAGACATGAATGATAAGGGTGTTGAGGGTGTTAAGATCAAAGGTAGTCATGCTGGAAGTAGTGAAATGTTTCCTAAAAATTAGCTAGGTTTTTTGGAATGCTATCAGACTTTTGGCAAACTTCTGAAGTTTTGATGGTTTAGGGCTGGTTTCTTTTCTTTGTTTAATTCTCTTTAGTAAAGTCTTGATCTTCATTATATGAGTTAAGCATGTTTAACTACTTTTGTGGAATTTTATGTTTCTTTCTTGCTCATTGGTTTTGTTCCTCCTTTTGTAAGGCCCCTGGGAGCTGATCCTTATTTTTACCTTATCTAATAATAAAAAAATAGCAGCACCTACTAAGACTAGAGCCTAATTAATATCACTTACTTGTTATTGAATGGTAGTACTTGCTTGAGAAGATTAACCATTCCTTTGGTGAGAGGAGTGCTTAAATACCTTCGGTTTCTTCTTCTCTTCTCTAGAGACAACTGGAAACCTTGTTGTTGTTACAACTGAAAAACAAGATCTTCTACACCCTGGGCTCTATGTCCTTGTGTATATATTCTTTCAAATAGTTTTTTAAAAAATTTAGTTTTCTCTAAATAATATTTGGTGTGAAACAAAGTATGTACCCCAAAGTGGGTGTTAAAAAACTATTGTTTGGAAATTTTGACTTTAGACACAATAAAAAATTCAGGGGACAACAATCCCTCCTCTTTATGGGGAGAATCCCTTATTTTTCCAAAAACTTGAGGCTCTAATTATATGCAAATCTAATCAAACTTTAATGAGGATATTGGTATGGTGAATGGCTCCATATTTTCAATATTCTCAATATAGAAGATGACCAGGGATTAGGGTTTTAGAGGAAGAAATAATAACTTATATGAGAGAGATGAGTTAATTGGGGACACAAAGTTTAATCTAACCCACCGGTCAAGAATACAAGTATTCTCATTAGTTATAAAATATTACTCACTACTGTAAGGCAAGAAGTGATGAAGGAAATGTTGGTGTGAGTTATCCTATGTGTCCTCCACTCATATATGGAGGGTCATCTCACATGGGTTAGGTTTAGGGTTAGGTTTAGGGTTTTCTATTGAGTCATGCACTAGGGTTACTCAGAACCCTATATGTATCCCTTCATTTGAAATTTATGAGTATGCCAAGACACTCTGTTGTCTTTCTCTACATGTGTAAGCTTTGTTCTGTTATACAAGTTATTTAGTTATTGACCGATTCTTCCTTGTGATTACGTTGGAGTTATTATGATTGAACCAGAGTGTAACTTCATCGTGTTGCATAGTTTCTGATATGATTATTCAACTCTTTCATGGTATCATAGTTGAGATTAACATGCACTCATTTTTTTTGAGTTATGATTACTCTTGTTTTTTGTTTTTTTTAACTCCTCGTGCAAGTTTTTTATCATTATTTTTCTTTTTTTTCCTTGCTAATGTATTTAACAAGTTGCTCTTGGAAATTTATTGTTTTATTGTGTTCTTCGTGCATGTGCAGATCTCCTTGAGCTATAAGGGGTTTTACAACTACATCTAGCTAACTATAGCTAAATATAGCAAGTTAAAAATGGAGGGTATTTTCTTCTTGTTTTTAATCAATTTTATTGAACTGTAAGTGATTTTTTTTAAAAAAAATATGGCTTTTCTCTCTGTGTTCTGTGTGTTTGCATGGTTTCTATAGAGATTAAGGTTCAAAATTGCAAGTTTCAATGTTTGGTGTTTTAGTGATCAGCCCTGAGCTCTCTCCATTCACCATCAAAATCCTCTGGTATCCTCATGGTTTGTGTGGCCATGTGTTTGATATTTGTTGTTTGTGTTTGCTATTTGCTGCAAACGTAGGTATGTCTTCTTTGTCGTGGCCTCCACCTCCAAATAAAACCTACGCACCCAGTATTCCATGGCCTCTTCCACGGTCTCTTTCATGGCCTCTCCCCTCTGGTCTACCCTGCTATGTGCCCCCTCCCTATGTGGCCATCCCCTCCTTGTGTGGCCATTCACCTCCCAATGGTGCCCTTGGCTCCTTATCCCCTGTCGTGGACACCTCCAGCTAAACCCTGCGTAAAAACATCTGATAAGTTTCTATTAATTTCCAAATGGTTCGTATTTCCTTCTAAATATTTGAGCCATGTTTTTTTAAGTTTGGTAAGTTTTCTTTTAAATTGATTCTTTTTAAACACAAACCGTGAGTTTAGTAAGTTCCTTTTGGTAAGTTTTTTTGAATTTATTCATTTCAAAACAAAAAGCTATTAAAAGTTTGGTAAGTTTTTTAAATTCTATTTCGATAGGATTTTTTTTTAAAGTTTGCTAAGTTTTTTAAATTCTATTTTGGTGGGATTATTTAAGGAAAGGTTCTAAACTTTGAAATTTGTGTGTTTTTTTATAAAGGTGGGTTTTTTGTTTTTAAAAAAAGGGGTGAAGTATTTGTTATCTTAATTAGGATTTAATTTTTTTATATCTTAATTAGGGATTATTACCTTTGTAATTAATTAGATTTAATTAGATTAAATCTAGTTTTATTAATTACGACCTTGATTAGGTATCTTCTTTCTCGATTAGTAGTATTTTAAAATCATCCTCTAAATAACGTTAAATTATCATTTTTTTAAATCCTATAAAATTAGCCAAATTGGATGTTTCTAAACGATAATTTTTTAGGCATCATTGTCAATTTTTTTACTAATCATGCGCTCAACTGTGCAGTAACACTCTGAGTATATATTTTTCTTATGTGTGTCTTTCCAACATTTTGAAGATCATCAAAACTCCTTTGAGTTCATTTAAACGATTATATTCTTTTTACCCTTATTATTGCTTGTGACTAGTGAGTGCATCTACCACAGTTTGCAGCAAGGGGGTATCATTTGCAACGTGAGACACTTTTTCTCACAACCAGGATCTGATTTCACCTCCTTCCTAGTTTTTTGCTATTGTGCTTGTATACAGTGTCACTTTGTTGTGCTCCACAAAACATGATTTTGGTATCCTCTCTTATGCATTATTACGCTAATTGCAAGGTGAGTTACCAAGTGTTTTACAACGCACACTCGGACCCAATTTTATTCAACACACTAAACTATAAAGTGACGAAAGCAGGAGGGTTATTATATTGTCTTGGGTGGTTGTGTTTCTTTTTCTACATTTCTTCTCTCTTTTTTCACCATGGATGCACTTTCAATTCCTTTTCTTAGCCATTTAACTTTTTCGAATGGAAATCGAAAATAATAATGAAACTAAGGGGTAAAGGGTTATTCCGCATCACCATGGGAACTAAGACTGAACCAGATGATGAACCTAAAAAATCTAAGTGGTTAAACCACAGTGATGAAGATTTAGGTCTTCTTTGCATGTTTGTTTCTCCTGACTTGCTCTTCCACATTGATTCGTCTAAAACACCTAAGTCTGCATGGACAACATTAGATGAAATTTTTGGACAACACAATGAAATGGGAGTGCATGAGTTGGAAAACGAACTACTAGGGTTAAATCCTAGTGATTTTGAAAACTTACAAGCATTCTTCTCGAATTTTTTCCACACTAGATCATTGTTAAAGGAATTTCAAGTAGAGAAGAAAGATTCTCAACTGATCTTGTCGGTTCTCTATAAGTTAGGTTCTTAATATTATGTCTTTGTGTCAACTTTTTATGCTACAAAAGCTACCTTATGAAAGGATTGGAATATGCCCTCCTTTGACTATTTTTCATCCCAACTCATTTGAGAATAGGACACACTCATTCAAATGGGGTCTCTCAAGTCCAAATCACATGCCATTGTAGCAAGTACTAGTAAGGAAAAGAATACTGAAAAGAAGAAATAAAAAAAGTATCAACCTAAGAAAGAAACCAAGACCGATACTAAAAATAACATGAACACTTCAAATTCTAAGCCTAGAGCATAGAAATATAGGTATTTGTGTTCCTATTGCAAGAAGCCTAGTCATAAAGAGCATACGTGTATGAGAAAACAAATTGATCACCTTACTCAATTACTTGAGAAAAATAAAATAGGTGTTCTTGAGTCTATCAAACAAAAATTCTCCGAAGGCTGAGTCTTCCACTAAAAAAGGTTTTAAATCTGATAAGAAGAAAGGAAAATACCTTATAGCCAATGTTTCTCCTTCATCGACATGGATTATAGATTCTAGTGCCTCGCACCATATGGGTTATTCGCATGTTGAGTTCTCTAACATTGATCCTTGTGGAATGTCCCAAATCACGATGGGTAATGACATGACATTGTCGGTTTCCGGTAGTGGATCAGTAGAGATGGATGGGGGAACATTCAACCAAGTGTTGAGTGTTCCTAATCTCTCTACCAATCTCCTATTGGTCTACCAAATTACTCACCTTTGTGAAGGAATGCGAGTGGAATTTGGTCCTAACTCAGTGATTATTTGTGAACTTAAAGATGACACTACAATGGCTGAGGGAAAGGTAGATCAACGTTCACAGTTGTATACCTTTTCCCACTTTACTTCTAATTCCACGCTCACTACTTTTCTCACTCATGACAATGAGGTTAGTAAGCTATGACATGAGTGGTTCAGAAATCTAAATTATTGCTACCTTAAACAATTGAGCCAAAATTAAATTGTCAATGGGTTACCCCGTGTCAAGTTTTCTAAGGGTCTTTATGAGGGTTATACCCTTGAAAAGCATCTTGAAAAGAAATTTGACAAAGGAAAATCCTAGAGAGCTACTTGTCCCTTGGATCTTGTTCACAATGATATTTCTAGTCCATTTCCGTCTCCTTCATTTACTAAATCTCTTTATGTGCTAACCTTCACGATATACTTGGGTATATTTTCTTAAGCTTAAGTCTAAAGTCTTTGAACATATTTAGGACTTTAAGGCTCTTGTTGAGAAATAGGAGGAACGGTTTATCAAGGTTCTTCGAACCAACAATGGAGGTGAACATGTAAAAAATAGGTTCATGGATTTTTGTACTTATAAAGGGATCTCCTTACAGCATACAGTTGCATAAAACCCTTCGTAGAATGGAGTAGTAGAAAGATAGAACTGTCTCTTAAGGAGATGGCCACATGTATGATTCACTTGAAGTCTCTTCCTCTACATTATTACGCTAAATCAGTGAATTGTGATAATTACATTCAGAATCATGTTCCACACAAGGAAGTAAGATTAATGACACCCTTTGAAGCATGGTTTGGACATAAACCTGATGTTGAGGACTTTCGAGTCTTTGGATCCAAGGCTATGGCTCAGATTCCCAAGAAGAAATGTAAGGATTTGGAACCACAATCCAAACCTTGTATCTTTGTAGGGTATCCTGATGGTGTGAAGGGATATTGATTGATGAATCCTACTTCTCATGAGATGTATATTGAGAGAAGTGTTAAGTTTGATGAGTCTTCTTTGAATTCTACTTCTCCACCTATATAGGTTCTTCAGCTCATTGATTCAGATTATGAGCCATCAGATGATGATACTGTTGAGCGTGCTCCTCTTCCTGATCCTCCCAACCATCAGACATCTAAGTCTTCTGATTCTGACAGTAGTGATGATGAGGACTATGTCCCTTCTCACTCAAGTGAAGAATCTTTCGACTCTGAGCTTGATCCTCCTGGTCCTGTTTGGGCTAGGAAAACTTTGCAAAGTGCTAGAGATTTAGTTGGAGATACTTCGGATATGAGATGTACACGCTCATATTTCATTGGACCCCACTCTTTCTTCACCTCTACTTCTGATCCACAGTCTTTTCGGGAGGCTTCTAGTATTCCTGAGTGGGATTTTACCATGGATGAGGAGCATTCCTCTCTCATGAAGAACGATGCTTGGGATCTCACCCCTCTTCCAAAAGGAAGAAAAATCATTCAGTGTAAGTGGGTGTTCTGAACAAAGTATGGAGTAGATGGAGACATTGAAAAGTTTAAAGCACAATTAGTAGCTAAGGGTTTCTCCCAGATAGTTGGGGTTGATTATACTGAAACCTTTTCTCTAGTTGTAAAGATGACTTCTATTCAACTGACCCTTTCCATTTCCATAGCAAACAGATGGAAAGTCTATCAAATGGATGTTAAGAGTGCCTTCCTTCATGGTGACCTAGAGGAAGAGATCTACATGGAACAACCTCCAGGCTATGGCCATGATCCCTCACTTGTTTGTAAGTTAAAAAGGTCTCTTTATGGCCTTAAACAAGCCCCTCGATCTTGGTATGCCAATATGGACTCCTTTTTACTTACATCAGGGTTTAATAGGTGTCACTCTGATCCAAATGTTTATATTCTACAACAAGATGAATCCATACTCATTATTGTTGTTGATCACAAGAAGTTCTTCCTCTATTATTGATTCTGTGAAGACCGCCTTGGCTAACAGGTTTTCCATGACTGACTTAGGTCTACTTCATTACTTTCTTAGGATCCAAATTTCACAATCTAACTCAGGAATTTTGATTTCACAACCTAAGCATGCTCTTGATTGGCTAGCTCATTTTAAAATGTCGAATTCCAAGTCTTCTCCTACTCCTTTTCTTTCCAGGATTAAGCTAGATTCTTATTGCTCTACTCCCTTGGATGATGGTACCCTTTATTGACAGTTAGTGGGGATCTTGATTTACTTGACTCACACTCGACCAGATTTATCGTATGCTATTGGGATCATGTATAGATTATTGCAGGAGCCACATGATTTGCATTGGAAAGTAGCTAAACAAATCCTTCATTATGTTTGTGGCACCTATACTGATGGAATTCACTATCATGGAGGGGTGGATATTGACTTGATTTGGCTCACAAATTTTGATTGGGCTGGTGACTTAGATCATCGGAAATATACTTTTGGCTATAGTTTCTCTCTTGGTTTGGGTCCTATTAGTTGGTCTAGCAAGAAGTAGAATGCAATTGCGATATCATCTACAGAGGAGCAGTTAACACTACCACAGAAGCTATTTGGCTACAGGGTATTCTGACAGAGTTTGGCATCCACCTTCGGTGGCCTACCATTATCTACTATGATAACACGCGCACTATCTCTATTTGTAGAAATCTAGTTTAGCATCATCAAACAAAGTACATTAAGATCCATATGCACTTCATACGAGAGCTTATACATGATAGTAGCATTGACATTCAGTACATTCAGACAACTGATCAGATTGTAGATTTATTTACCAAGCCCTTGACTGAGATGAAGTTTATTCACTTACAGTCTCTTCTTGGGGTAAGGTCTTCTGCAAGCTCTCATCTTCTTCATGCTATGTAGTCCTTATTTTCTTCTTCTTCTTCTAGGAAGATGTTGTTTATATATCGGCACCTTATCAGGCCTTTAGTTGTCAGGCCCCATTAACACATCTTTTTTATTTGTTTAGGAGTGTCTTCTCTTTCAGTCTGACTCATCATAGTTGCTACCCTAGCTTCGATGAAGGGGGGGTGTTGGTGTGAGTTATCCTATGTGTCCTCCACTCATATATGGAGGGTCATCTCACATGGGTTAGGTTTAGGGTTTTCTATTGATTCATGCACTAGGGTTACTCAGCACCCTATATGTATCCCTTCATCTAACATTTATGAGTATGCCAAGACACTCCATTATCTTTCTCTACACGTGCAAGCTTTGTTATGTTATGCAAGTTATTTAGTTATTGATCAATTATTCCTTGTGATTACGTTGGAGCCATTACAATTAAACCAGAGTGCAACTTCATCATGGTGCATAGTTTCTTATATGATTCTTCATCTCTTTCAGGAAACACATTCATAAATATAAACTACAGAATCATATCTTAATAATGCATGGTAAATACATATGAAAAATCCATGAAATATAAATGCAAATAGACACAAAGTTCCTCACACTTTATTTAAAGGATTAAACAAAAAATTTTAATATTCAAATATATTAATCCTCAAATTCACAAGATTCAAGAAATGGAAAAGGAAATAACACAAATAAGGGAGAGAAACTATCTTATTCTGTATTGATCAAAGTTTTTGTATCTACATCCAGGAACACCAATATCTAACCCCCTTTACAATGAAAAAGAAACCTAATATAGCCTAGGGGGTGGTTGTAAAAAACTTTATAACTAATTATCTTTTAATTAAGTGTTAAACACTTCATTAATTTAATGCATAAGTTATTGGCTGGAAGCATGAAGGGTAAACTACAGTGAAATGGAGCAGAATGGTCATTTTTAAAAAAATCAATTTCTATAATGGTCATTCGGCATCCCCCACCTGAGAATCTATGTAGGTGCTTTCCACGGGCCATGGACTATCAGAAGTGCTACATAAATGTATAGGTCCCAGATATACTGATTCGGTCAGTGATCTCAATGCAAATATAACATGCGACCCAGTTTGTTTCGATTCGGTTCATATGGAGTTTGTATCTGTCTCTCTAGTGGATTCAGATGACCTGGTTACTCAGCTTACCCTTCTTGGAAAAAGAGAAATCATTGTTAAATTTGTGGGTCGTCCTCTCTCAATAGAGGGAATTCACAGCTAGAGCGATACTCATTGGGGTAGTGGTCTCCACATTTGATTCTTAGAGAGATGTTTTTTTCTTTTTATCCTCCACAATTCGACACATAGGGACGATACCCTAGAGAGGAAATAATTTTTTTTCACTGAGTTTGACATGCACATTCATGATTGGTCCACCCAATTTAATCCAACTCAAGCTGAAATGGATGGCTTCCAAGTTTAGATCAAGCTATATTCACTGCCAAGTGAGTTTTGGTCCTCCTCCATCCTCAATAAAATCTACTCCATCTTAGGTCGCATCGTTCGAATTGATCCAGTTACTTTGGAAGGCACTCTTTTGTCTTTTGCGAGGATCTAAATTTCTATAGATCCCTCTGAAAAAATGTAGGAATTCATTATCATCTCCACCCCATATGGGAAATGGGTGCAGAAGGTTGATTATGAGGTGGCTTCCAACAGTTTCTTTAAATGTAAAGAGCCTGGTCATTTTCAAAAAGTATATAAAAAACCCTCATGTATCCAGTGTTGTCGTATGGAGGAAAAATATTATCCCACCTCCTATTTCCAAATTTGTAGAACCTCTATCTTTTGGGAAAGATCACTTGCTTGGTGTTGATCTCCCTGGATATGTTCCTGTGATAGAGCCTCTTTCTCTTGATCCAAGTATAATCTCCCTGGTAAAATAAAATGTGTCTGTTATTCAATATTCTACTCGGATTCTCTCTTTATTCCAAGAAGGCATTGCACTCGCTCTCAGTGCAGATGTGGACTCTTTAGAAAAATGGTTGAATGATAAGGATGAGCTTATCCTCTCCATTGATGAAGACTCCGGGGAACTTAACAAATGTTCGGAAGACGTCCCCATCGATCCGCCTCTGGAATAAAATTAGATGTGTCTGATTCTTCTGACTCCAGCCATTCTCAATATGGATAGGGGGCTGAAAGCTCAACCAGGTCACTCTTCTAAAGGCATCCTTTCCCTCAAAGAAATTTCTGCAGGTAAGAAACTTCAACTTTTTTCCTCTTTTCCATCCTCAAGTAGGAGAGGTGTGCCCCCTCTAAATATCAAATGATCCTTCTTTCTTGGAATGTTAGGGGCTTGAACACCCTAACAAGTAGCATCTACTTAGATGTTATATTATCGATTAAAATGCTTTTATATGTCTTATCTAGGAAACTAAGATGTCTAAAGTTGATTTTAAGAATGGTTGGTTTTGCAAATGGAAAGGATGGGAAGGGTGCTTCTTGGACTCAATTGGTGCCTCTGGTGATTTGGGAGTTATGTGGAAATCTAGTTGTTGTAGTCTCAAACCTCTCTTGGTTGAATCTAATTTCATTTAGAGTAAAGTCTACATCAAACATTATGATGTGTCCTTCTTTTTGTGTAATGTATATGGCCCTAATAACTTGTTTAAAAAAAGGGATCTCTGGTCAAGGATTCAATGAGTCCTTGACTCTTCCCTGACCTCCGAGACTATAGTGGTTGGGGATTTTAATGCTACTCTCTCCAACAAAGATAAATGGGGGGGAATTCAATGGAAGCCTCATTCTCAAGTGGATTTCACCTCCTTCATTGCCTCCACCAAGTTATTTGATGTGGAACCAAGTTCTGGTTGGTTCACTTGGAATAACCAACGTCTTGGGTTCATCTCCATGGCTATTCATCTTGATCATTTTCTCGTCTTCGAAGAATGGATTTAGAATAACTTTCTCATCAAATGCTCTATTCTTCCTCTCTCTAGCTCTAATCATTTTCCTGTCTCTCTAAACATTTCCTTTGACCTCCCACCACATCACTCTCCTTTCAAATTTGAGTTCATGTGGTTACAGGATCCCTCTCTCAGGCCTTTGATTAACTCTTGGTGGGCCTCCTTCTTATGGAAGGGACTTGGATGTATAAACTCTCTAAAAAAAATTCTTTACTGAAAGACAGATCGCTGGAATAGAACGTCTCATGTTTTAAAAATATTTTCTAGGAAAAACAGAGGGTTGAGAAAGAATTACGTATTCTTAATTAGTCTATTTTATCTCGTGGTATGCACCAGGAAGATTTATCCAAGGAAAAATGTTTTCTCATTGAACTAGGTGATCTTCTTCTTAAAGAGGAAATTCATTGGAGACAGATATCGCATGAAGTTTGGCTAGCCGATGGGGACAAAAATAATAAATTCTTTCATGCTTCTGTTAAAGCTAGAAGAAATGTTAATTATATCTCCTCCCTGAAGTTGGAAGATGACACAGTTTTGTCCTCTAAATCTTGATTAAAACTGAGTCAGTGTATTTTTTTCAAAATGTTTTGAATGGTGACTCGACCTCCCCTTTGGACATCCAACTTTCCTTTTTTGATCAGATTCCTAAAATGGTTGATGATATTGATAATTCTAAGCTTCTTTCTCCTTTTTCTAAGGATGAAGTTCACAGGATCATTTTCTCTATGCAGAGGGATAAAGTTCCTAGTCTGAATGGTTTTCTGACTTCTTTTTACCAGGATTTCTGGGACTTTATTGGGGATACAATTTGGCATTCCGTGGAGGAATCTCATTGTTCAGGAAAGCTTCTTGGTGCTCTAAATCACACCTTGATCTGCATGTTTCCCAAAAAGGAACCGAATGAATCTCTTGATGACTTCAGGCCAATCTCCTTATGCAATACGTCCTATAAAATCATATCTAAGGCTATTGCTTCAAGAATGAGTGTTTTTCATCATATACTTGTGGCGCAGGAACAAAGTGGATTCATTCTAGGGAGGTCTATTGCTGGCGGTATAATCATTTCTCATGAATTGATCCATACTCTCCATTCCTCATCTCAATTTGGTATGATGATTAAATTGGATTTTATCAAATCTTATGATCATATCAACTGGAGATTCCTCTTTAAGTCCCTTGATGCCATGAGCTTTAACCGGAACTTCTACAATTGGATTTTCAATTGTATTTCTTCTCCCCATTTTTCTATTATGGCTAATGGCCGGTAGAAGGATTCTTCAGCAGTAGTAGGGGCTTGAGGAAAGTTGATCCTCTTTCCTCATTGAGGCCCTGATTCATAGCATTAAATTAGCTCTTCTAGATGGGGTTCTTAAGGACATCTGTTTAACTTCCAACCTCCCCCCTATCACACCAACAGTTTGTGGATGACACTTTCTTATTCAGTCAAGCGTCTATTTCAGAATCCTGATTCTTATCTTACATCCTAAATTCTTATTCGTTAGTGATTGGATAGGTAATCAACTTCCATAGATATGTTATTTTCTTCTTTAATGTCACACCTCGATCGCAGTGCACAATCAATACAATTCTTGGCTTTGTAGTGGGCTCCCTTCCTCATAGATATTTGGGAATCCCTCTCTTCTCTAACATTAGTAAAGTTAATTTATGGGATGGGCTCCTTAATTCTTTGTCATCAAGGCTGCTCTCTTGGAAGGGGAAATGGCTGTCCTTGGCTGGTAGATCTCTTCTGATTAAATCTATCCTCCTAGCCCTCTCGATATATATGTTGTCAATCTTGCTATTACCAAGGAATTTCTTGTTCGAAATTCAAAAATTGGTCAGATCCTTCCTCTGGCAAGGGAATAATGAAGAAATAAAATTTCACTTGGTGAATTGGGAAACTATCAAGCTTCCCAAGCCATTAGGTGGTTTGGGCATTTTGGATATGGCCCTACAAAATTCGGCTCTTGGTGTTAAACTTGTTTGGAACTTTATTTTGGATGCCAAGTGATTGGATTTTCAAGTGCTTTCTCATAAATATCTAGAGTCTAGCCACCCTGATCTCCTACTTCTAGCTTTGAGCTCCCTAAAGGCTCTCATATCTGGAACTTTATTTGCAAATACAAATCCTTGATCGTTGATTCAGTTTCCTGGAAAATCAACAATGGTCATTTGGTTTCCTTTGGGAGGATAGTTGGAATGGGTTCCCCCTCTTAACACTATTCCCAATCTTAATAGAGTTATGAACGTTTCAAAAGCATCCTGGGGCATTAAAGTATCCAATTTTGGTCACCAACATCTAAATGCTTTGTCATCTTGGCAATGGAAAGATATTACCTCCATTGGAGCCACCCTCCAAGAGTCTTCCTCCTTCATGTATGCCCTTTTGGCCAGACATGCTCACTTTAATGGTGGTGAAGATCAGCTATTATGGCTTGGTGATGCCACAGGCTCATACACGGTGAAATCTAGTTATGCTCAACTTATCTCTCAGTATGGTCTGGGCTCTTCCTGCTCCTTCAGTTGCTGACACCCCTGTCTCTTACCAAAAGTTGCTATTTTTGGTTGGATGGTTTTTAAAAATAAAGTACTTACTTAGGTGAGGAGAAGATCTTGGGGATTCTCTGATCCCTCAAAATGTGTGCTCTGCAGTGAAGCCAAGGAATATTTGAATCATCTCCTTCTTTTTTGTTCCTTTGCTTCCAAGTGTTGGAAATGGATTTTATCTAAAGTGAATCTTTCTTGGGTTCCTTGCAAAAATATTGGAAAAACTCTCCTTTCTTGGCCTAGATTTGGGCAATAAAGTTCCCTCAGTTCTATTTCGATCACTTATCCTCTTTTCCTTATCTGGCACATTTGGTGGGAATGCAATTTATGATTATTCTGGGAATTTAAACTATTGAGCTCCTTGTTTTTCTTAATAAGATGGAAGTGGCCATCTTGGAAAAGTCTATAAAAAAACCTCTCTAACCCTATTTTTTCATCTAGAGTTGTAATTATCAAAAATTCATGGCCACTTATTAAACTCCTCTTCCCTTGTTTCATCATAAAAAAGGTCTCTCCCAAGTTGAGAATTAATTAGAAGAAAAAGGGCCAAATGGAGACCTCCCCCTAAGGGCATGTGGAAACTGAATTTTGATGGTGCCTCAAGGGGGAACCCTGGTAAATTTGGTGTTGGTTGTATTATCAGGTGTGATACAAGTAATCTCATTTCTATGGGTTACTTTCTCCTTATTTCTTTCTCTTGTAATATGGCTGAAGCTCAAGCGCTTCTAGAATGGGTCAAATTGGTTGTTCAATTAGGATGTGACTCCCTTTTCATAGAAGGTGATTTCAAAATCATAATTCAAGCTATCTCTAGTGGGTCTTCCCCTTCATGGAAAATTAATCCTTTTATTTTTAATATCCTCTTTTGGCTTGGAAAAATTCATGCTTGGAACATCACACATATCTTTCGTGAAGCTAATCATGCTTCGGATATTCTTTCTAACTTTGCCATCGATCATCCTACTGCCAATGTCATCTAGAGATATGTTGAAGTATGGCAAGGCTTTTCTTTCATCATCTCACATGATTAGTTTGGTACAAAGTAGTAGATGTGATTTGTCCCTCCACATGTGCAATGCCCCTTTTAGGCATGGTCATTTACTCTGTGTGGATTCATGCCTCTTTTCCTTTGTTTTCACACTTCTTTGCTCATTTCTCTTCTCCCTTCATGGCATTCCTTGGTTCCCCTTTTTTTTTTCTTCACAGCTTGGTTTTGGAAGAAGATTTACCTCACGAAATTGATAGAAATCATCTCTTCGAAGTCTTCTGCTACTCTTCTCATCTGGAGGCCAAAGCTATTGAAAATATCTTAGGTGACTCTTATCTCTTCCAGTTGCGTTGTGTTCACTCTAACTTGGATATCTCTTTGTCTTTTGTCTCTTTCTACCTGATTCTTCATCAGGACCCAATTTTGTTAAATTTGTCACCGATAATGCAATTTACCCTACTCACAAGGTTAGCCTTTATGAAGAACTGTTCGAATTCTCTCTCCCAGATCCTCTACTTTGGGTTAAAGAAGTTGATGAATTTGCCATTGGGTATAGCCGTGGCATTCAGTGGCTCTACAGCTAGTATTGTGATCTTCTCCACTACGCCCAAAACGTTAATTCTATCCTCTTGGTGTGTCAGCTCGATCACAGACTTCTTCCTAAGGTGGACATTGATGTGGCTTATTTCTTGTTCACCCTACCATCGATAAGTGGAATGAGATCAAGGACAGTGTGAGTGGAGCCTTCTACCTTCTTCTGCGTGAGGCTAATAGGCATGTGGGCACCTAAAAATTAGCTAGGTTTTCTATACTGTTATTAAAATTTTGGTGAACTTCTTTATTTTTGATGGTTTAGGGCTGGTTTCTTTTCTCTGTTTCACTCTCTTTGGTTAAAGTCTTGATCTTCATTATATGAGTTAAGCATGTTTAACTCCTTTTATGGAATTTTATGTTTCTTTCTTGCTCATCGGTTTTTGTTCCTCCTTTTGTAAGGCCCCTAGGAGCTGATCCCTATTTTTACCTTATCTAATAATTAAAAAAATAGTAGCACCTACTAAATACAGAGCCTAATTAATATCACTTACTTGTTACTGAGTGGTAGTACTTTCTTGAGAATATTAACCACTCCTTTGGTGAGAGATGTGCTTAAAGACCTTCGGTTTCTTCTTCTCTTCTCTAGAGACAATTGGAAACCTTGTTGTTGCTATAACTAAAAAAAAAGAGCTTCTACACCCTGGGTTCTATGTTCTTGTGTATATATTCTTTCAAATAGTGTTTTTAAAAATTTAGTTTTCTCTAAATAATATTTGGTGTGAAATAAAGTACGTACCCCACCGTGGGTGCTAAAAAACTATTGTTTGGAAATTTTAACTTTAGACACAATAAAAAATTCAGGGGACAACAATCCCTCCTCTTTATAGGGAGGTTCCCTTATTTTTCAAAAACATTGAGTCTCTAATTATATGCAAATCTAATCAAACTTGAATGAGGATATTGGTATGGTGAATGGTTCTATATTTTCAATATTCTCAATACATAAGATGACCAAGGATTAGGGTTTTAGAGGAAGAAATAATAACTTATATGAGAAAGATGAGTTAGTTGGGGACACAAAGTTCAATCTAACCCATCGGTCAAGAATACAAGTATTCTCATTAGTTATAAAATATTACTCACTACTGTAAGGTAAGAAGTGACGAAGGCAACACATTCATATATATAAATTGTAGAATCAAATCTTAATAATGCATGGTCAATAGATATGAAAAATCCATGAAATATAAATGCAAATAGACACAAAGTTCCTCACACTTTATTCAAAGGATTAAACACAAATTTTCAAGATTCAAATATATTAATCCTCAAATTCACAAGATTCAAGAAATGGAAAAGGAAATAACACAAATAAGGGAGAGAAACTGTCTTATTCTGTATTGATCAAAGTTTTTTTTATCTACATCTAGTAACACCAATATCTAGCCCCCTTTACAATGAAAAGGAAACCTTATATAGGATGAGGGGTGGTTGTAACAAACTTTATAACTAATTATATTTTAATTAAGTGTTAAACACTTAATTAATTAATTGCATAAGTTAGCTTTATTTTACAATTTCACTTTCAAATAATAAAAATAAATTCAAAAATATAACAATTAGATAGAAAAAGACTAAGAAATAGAGGAAGGAACATTAATCAATGGCACAACCGCAACTTTTTATCTTGAGGACATGAACTCAGAATTTGGATAAACATTGGATATTTCCGTCACTTTTTTAATGACTATGTTTAACATAACAACTAACCAGCTGCTTAGGGAGTATTCCATTTCCTTATCAATTCCACCAATTTTTAATAGGCCATTGGTGGCTTCCACCACAACATCGATTATTTCAGAGAGCTCCTTTGTCTTCTCTTTGTTAAATTATTCTACTTTGAACAATTCCTCTTTAAGAAATACATTAAAATTATCCTTGACTTCATCGACTAGATTTCTCTATGTGAAATTATCTTTATAAAATTGATAGAAAATATCCTATAGATCAACACAAATTTCTAATTTGAATGATTCTCCCTTTTGCACCATGTTATTCAATTTAGTCACAGCCTCTTCAAGAAATTTGATCCTCCACTCAACAATGTAGACCCACTTCTTGGATAGGTTTCTTTTGGAATCATCAAAGATCTTGTGAGAGAGGAGAATCTTCTCATCAGTTGTGATCATGATTCTCAAATCTTGAATATCACCCAACCAAATTTTGAGCTCTTTATCAATGGCACTGATTGTGGAATTTGATTGTTCATGTGTTGAGGAGATATTACCATAAACTAAGAGTGCTTCATCAATAAAACTCAACCCAGAGATTAACATTCCTTGAATTCAATCCTTAGAAGCTCTGCCAAATGTTGCATGATTATGAATTTCTTTTATATCCTTGATGTCTTGTTCAAAAATCATAGTTACAGGAGGTAGTGAGGAGAAAGGAGTGGGATCCAAAAGGAATTTATCATTCGAGAGGAAATATTTCATGAAATTATAAAGAACTCGAACTTGTTCTTCCAATTTTCCTTATGTATGATTTCCCTTCTCTCCTCTTTCAATCACCTTAGAAAAAATTTCTGTAAGTTTATGTACTTCCCCTGCAGGATTATATTCACCAATTGATATCCTTGTAAATTCAATATCTACCACAGTAATATCTTTTTCATCCTTATCTCCATTTTGTTTGGTAATTATAGAAATTATTTTCCTTTTGAATCAAATACCAAATGGGAAGTTATCTTGGCCTTGTTTGGTGAGGAGGAGTTGTTCCAAGAAAGATAGCTACTGCATCAAAACCATGAGAAACAATTTGAGAAGAATATGTAGTCTACCTATTCTCAATTATGGTTTGAACCCATGTGAAGGAATCATTGGAAGGTGGAGCTAGAGGAGGGGCCAATACAAGGACATTGTGTGGAACAAGAGGCTGAGTAGAGGGCACCTCAAGAATAGATACCTCAATAGAAGAATAAATTGGTATCTTGACATCAAGTTTGAGCCTATTGGATTTTCCAGTGTTAGGTTCAATAATTTCTATCTATTATTCTTCATCACTTTCTTCCTCTTCATCTCTTCATCTTGATCATTCTTTTGTTCTTCAGGCCCTTGTGTTGATTCACCCTTTTTTTGTTCTTAAGTAGATTTTTCTGATTCACCTTTACCTTTCTTAGTTGTTTTCATTTCTTCTCCCGAAGGATATGACACTTTATCAAGAGTAGGAGCATATTCTTCAGTTGATTTCTAAGTTTTATGTTTTCCAAATTTCATGTTCCTAATGAAGTTGAATGCACTAGCTACTAAAGAAACTATCAAACTCAAAAATTATGGAGGGTTTACATTACCTCAGATGTGATGTGATATGGGTGTTGAGTAATTGATTGATTATTGGAACAAGATGAAGAAAACATGTGAACAGACTGAAATTATATTGATTAGATACATTTATGTGGGGGTTTCCTAGACAATGCTAGCTCCAAGAAGATTTTGTTCCTTTCACAGTTGTCAACCCCATTATTTAGAAAGAGTAAAATGAAGCAAGAACAACAAATAGCATGCAGAAAAAAGAAATAGCATTGATTCTAAAAAATGATTAAAACTGATCTAGAGGATGATATGACTCAAATAATTGCAAATTACATGTTACCTAGTCTAGGTTGATGGTGACCCAAACTGTGCATAGGTAGGTTGACAGTGAGCTAGGAGGATGGATCTAAACCTGTAGATAAAATATGTAGACCTGCAAGGTTTGAGTGAAATTTGGAAACTGATAAAGGTATGTAAGTGCTGTAAGAAGATCTGTAGAAAATAAACAGAGATAGAGAAGCAAGAAAAAGGATAGGAAAGGATAGTTTGGAAAGATTATCAGATAAATAGTGCCCTGGTTGATGGCGACCAAGAGGGAACAAAAACAACTGTATCATAGAAATATAAAGCAAAGGGCAAGTACATAAATATGGAAACCTATAGGAAAAGGGGCTATAGTAGAAGGCTATTGAGTATTCCATGGATGTTACAGAAGATACTTTGTACATGTAAAAGGTTAGGAATAAATAATATACGATAATATGATAGATATAATAAAATAAAGATAACGATGATGGAAAATATCATGAAGGATGATCATGAGTGATGCAAGCACACTGAAGGGATGTGTTGATGTGCTTACCTTAGCTTAGCTACCACTAATTATGTCACTCAGGGCCTTCTATGATCTTGGTCTCTGAATGATATCATGCACTTTCACCTAAGCTTGTGTACAACTAGGCAACAAAGATAAAAAACCCCCAATACTGAACCACACACACTTGAGGCTAGATATATAATTTTGATCAACTTATATATCCATATTATGATCATTTACATGATTCATGTCATTTGCACTTGCTCATGAAACCTTCTATCCTATCTAGACCATGCTAATAGCTACTAGCCTTGTCATACCTTAGTTTTGGTGATAATTCTTTCTTATTTCTTGATATCACAAAACAAAATACATATTAGAAAATCCATCAGAGAGTTACACAAGATGGAAAAAATGTAGGTAGGGTTTCTTTGTACTGAACACTAATTCCCATGATTGTATCAAACCTAATTAGTCATTCTAGATAACTATTACACAAAAAGAGGACTTAACAGTAGAATTAGGCTCCCAAATTTTAGGCATTACTATATGATGTCAGGAGTAAAGTGATAACAAATGTTTAGATTTTTTTGGTTGTACAATTTATGAAATATAGGAAGCCCTAGTTTGAGGGTTTTCTATACAAAACTGAGTCTACAAATCTTATTTATTCATGTCAAGAGCCCAAATAAATTTTATTGGGCTTATCTTGGATCCCTCCAACTACTCCAATCATCACAAAATACTTCCTTACTCTCTTAACTTGACTGTCACTTCTCTGGCTCTCGGTTCGAGTAGGGTATTCATGGCATACACATAGGAACTCAAAGAAAAATGTAAAACAAATTATGTTGTATATCTCGATAACTTTATTCATCTCAAATTACACATCGTACATTAATTATCCATGAGAGGCTACATATTATGATAACAAATCCAACTCTTGCATGCTAATCCAAGTTATTATTGACTTATCACAACCACTTCCCAAGATAGATAAGATATCTTATTAGCTTAGAAAATTGTTTTAACACCCTATATAACTTATATATGAACTAATCATCCCTAAAATAAATCATGAACATGATTACAAACAAATATCATATCTTTACATTGTTTTTATAGCTTCATTTAGCCTATACCCACCTTATTTAGGCATTTCACCCTTTTACTAGGCCTATTTACCTATAACTATTACATGCATATTTGAATTTTCCAACTCTATTATGGAGGGAAAATACTCTTGACAACATATCTATACCCTCTAAATACCTAAGAGCCTATGATTCTCCTACATTATGTGTAGAAGGTGTGTAAAATGTCTGAGGAATGCTCAGGTGCAAGGAAGGATGCTCAGTTCGCAAGAAGGCTCAAAATTGCATGTATCTGATTCAATAATAGAAAGGAAGGATTCAATTTTATAGGGGCAATGGCGAATGGGATAGGTCTCTACCGAGTGTGGGAAAGTTCCCCAATGGGCTAGATTTTGTGATTTCTAGCATTATTTCATGTTTTTAAGAGTTGGAAGGGTTCTTTAAAGCATGTAGGTGGGATTAGATTGCTTGGGGATAAATCATGGGTAGTTAGGGCATAAAAATAGATAGGAAGAAATCTAGGAAAAATTGAGGGGATGAGGATTTAAGATGAAAGAATTCTAAATATAAAGTGAATTAGGGCATGGATGAAGATTTAATGATTAATTAATTAATTGATAGGAACTAATTAATTAATATGAGTTAAATGGGCATGATATGGTGTGGATATTAATTAATTAATTAATAGGAATTATTTAATTAAACTTAATAAATATTAATATGGATGGGATAAAAGGGAATTTAATTAAATTAAGGGGGATGGGATAATTTAAAATTAATTATGCGCATACGGGTGATAAGGGTAGAGATACTGAATCTCTGTGTCTACATTTTTCTCCTTTTTGTTGAGTGGTTTACGTTAGGTAATCCATGAGACAAAAATGATGAGAGTTGGTGGAGAATAAAAAGGATTGATGATGATCTTCCCCCCAAATGGGGGTTTAATGACGTCAAGGGAAATCAATGACTTGTTTAAAAAAGGTATATGATGAAGGGCGGGTGGGTGAAGAAAGTATGGGTAAAAGTATTGTTGGTGTAGGTGGTATTGTTATTCATTTATGTAGTGTTATTACACCTCACCAGGTGAGTCATCTCACTTAGGTGGACATGGATCTAGGTTTCATCTTAATTATAATAGACTCCCTTACAAAAAATTTCATATGTGTAAGTGTGTTATAGGAGTTACATTACCATTTGGGAAAGTAACTCCTCTTCTCCATTATGGAGGAATATTCTCTTACATAGGAGTTACACATTCACTCCCCTATTTGTACTCACCTTCTTTGATCTATGAAAAGACTAAGCCAAGCCAAGCATTCCATTCTACTCCATTTTTTGAATCTTGAGCTCTCATATGCATGCAAATTGCTTTACAAAGCTTGCTTGCTTCAATCTCACAACTCCTACACTTTGGTGAAGTGTAACTATTCAATGCACGTGTATTCCTTCCAGGTCTTTGTCATTCCTCTAACACGGTATCAAAGTAGAGGGAACTAGAATCACGTTTCTCACCATCGTTGCTCCACTGTGTAGTTACTTGTGAAAGCTCTCACTTTTACATGTGCTTTACTTGCATATATTGATATTCTTGTGGCTGTATGTTTCAGGTTTAATGTGTTGTAGGATCCATCTCACTATCTAGCTCTCTACCTAACATCTCAGTCACACTTTTGAGCTTGACCCTACATCTCTGTGAACTCTCTTGGTTTGAGTTGCTCACTACCCTACGTGGTTTGGATTTTTCCCTGGTTCAAGTTTTCTACCCTATTTTCTCAGACCTTCGATTGGTACGAGCTCCTTCTTCTGGATTTCTGAATCCAAACGACTCAGGTTTCATTTACATGCAGTAGATTATACCTAACATGTGGCTTTGTTGTTACATTTCCAGTCTAACACCTCTCAAATTGTGTTGATTTTTGGCTTCATTTATAGTCACATTGACCAATCACTCGATGGTTTTTTGTAAAACATACTTGGTGTTGAACCTTGCTCGACTCAGAGTCCACTCGTTCAACTCATCAAACAGCTCGATCTTAGCACCTCCTCCCTTTTAGACATTATTTGGTGGTTAAAACAATCCCTATTTTTTAATGTTTTGAGGCAAAAAATTTATTTTATGGCATTGTAATAATTTTTGGGCTCTATTTGCTTGTAATTATGTCCTTCATTCGTGTGTCGAAGATGGAGGGTGAGGTCTAGGGTTGGCAGGAGGCTGATTCTCCCTCACAAGAAAAATAAACCCTACTTAAAATTTGATGCCATTTCCAACGAGTACCCACACAAGACCCTTTGCACCCATTTTGGGCACCTTTTTAATCAGTTTACAAATTTCATTGGCATTTTCCATCAGTTGCGGGAATTGTATTTTTGCTATAACTTTTGACTCACTGCTCACTTTTGAGCGCTTCTTTAGTCAAAGTTGCATGATTTCTCACACAGTATATGATGACACTATTAGTTTTATAAATTCACTACTTTATAAAGTTCCACATTCGGGGGGTCACTAGTACTCTTGAGCCTTGTATTACACACAGACACATTATCAGCCGAGTCTGACGTCTTGCTTTTGTGCACCTTGCACTTTTAGATTCCACATCATGGAGAGTGCTCTTTCCAAACTTGAGCATCGTAGGATATATTTACATCCTCTGCTACTTCTTACTGGGAGAGAGAACTATTCAGCTTGGCATGCTTCCATGGAACATTACTTTTCTCACGAGGGTCTTTTACCCTTCTTACTTGGGCTAGTTCCTGCACCCACTGATCATCGTCATCTGGAGAACTTCCTTGATACTTGTGACCATGTTTTTGGTCACTTGATGATGTATGTCTCCAGATGTCTCTGGTTTCATGTGGCAGACTCAGATCCACCCCACCGTGTCTGGAGAATTCTTCAGTCCCTCTATGGAGACCCTTCACATATTTTCACCATTGTTGTTGTTGCTGCTGATCCACTTGTCTCCTCTTGTTCTTCATGTGATGAAATTTCCACTAAGATGGACTCACTTGGTTATACTTTTGATGACGAGGATTGTGCACCTAGTTCTGATGTTGTGAGTACTACAAAGGACTCTTCTCCTCCTTCTCTCACTATTCCAAAGAGTGTTGACACATCCCACATCTCATCAGATATTGAGAAGTCTCCTATTCAGTCTCATACATTCATCACACCCTCCTCTTTTCCACCTTCAGTGTGTGAGGCCCCTTTCACTCCTCTACCTTCATTGGATGACTCATACCTATCTGACATTGCTCTTTTGTTTGTTGAGCACCCTCATTGGGACAAGTATCTACCTGACCTTATTCATCTTTTCACAAAATACACTTTTGATGTACTATAGGTTCCTCATCCATCTACATGTATTTCAGAGGAGTTCATCATCTCTGTTGTTAGGAGTGACCCTTCTGGGACTCTTACCACTTCCACTTTTTTGGAGACCTTCATTGATCCACCCTTTCTTGTGGATCCACTTTCTATTGTGGGGGATGTTTTTTTGCCTTCACATCAGTTGGACATCCTTTCTACAGGTGTTCACTCTTCACACTCTAAAATTTCTATGTATGTGGCATTACCTTCGGTTCCTTGGAACTCACTTGCTATACCTATGTTACACTTTCATGGACCAGACTCAGAGTTCTTCGTGCTACTACCTTTGATTTCCTTCATGGAGTGGGCAGACTTCCAGCACGTCATTTCTCTCCTTCCTAAGGGCAGGCGCATAGTTCATTGTAGATGGCTCTTCTTCATTCTAGAGGTAGAGGATCTCATCATCGACATTCTTCTGGGATACTTCCTAGAGCTGCAGAGTTCATATCCCTCCATGACATCTTCTACATTCCTTCATCTCCCTCTTCTTCTCTCTTCTTCTTCTTTCTGAGAGATTACCTCTTTTTACATGGGTACCTTTACAGGCTCGTCTGTGGCTGGGACCCATTTTAGGAATCTTTCTTAGATTAGAGAGTGGACTTGTCTCTCTTTTGGGGGGATTTTTTTCCCACTGAGTTTTTGGTACCTCATTAGGCTTTGTATCAGGACCCATTTCTCATTTCTGACTTGTCACCTCATCCTAAGTTATGATGAAGGGGGGGTGTTGGTGTAGGTGGTATTTTTCTTCTCTTATGTAGTGTTATTCCACCTCACCAGGTGAGCCATTTCACTTAGGTGGACATGGATCTAGGTGTCATCTTAGTTATCACAGATTCCCTTATGAAATATTTCATATGTGTAAGTGTGTCATAGGAGTTACATTCCCATTTGGGAAAGTAACTCCTCTTCTCCATTATGGAGGAATATTCTCTTACATGGGAGTTACACATTCACTCCCCTATTTGTACTCACCTTCTTGGATCTATGACAAGACTAAGCATTCCATTCTACTCCATTTTTTGAATCTTGAGCTCTCATATAAATGCACATTTCTTTATAAAGCTTGTTTGCTTCAATCTCGCAAATCCTACACTTTGGTGAAGTGCAACTATTCGATGCACGTGTATTCCTTCCAGGTCTTCATCATTCCTTCGATAAGTATAACCAAGGAAAGATGCCCCAAGAAAAAAGGATTGTAATAAAAATAAAAATGATGGTGGTGAATCCAATATCACATCGGTAGAGGAAAATTGGGGTTTCAATAGATACAGGCTACAACATTTTAGGGAGCGGTGAGTGGGTGAAGATCACTACAGTATGGATATAAGCCGGGATGACCAATGGGTCACAGGAAATTCATTAAAATATGCACAACTTAAAGTAAAAATTATGTGCAATACTTCATACACAAGGAATCGAGTGAATAGGTATACATCCACAAGGGATGAGGATAAAAGGTATGGTGCCCAGTGGGATGTGAAAAATGGCCGAGAAGGAAAAATGAAAAGTGAGTGATGAAATAACATGCCCAAAAGGGGAAAAAATATATCCATAAAGGAAAAAATTGTAAAAATGCCCAAAGTGGGGAAATCATGGCCAAAAACATGGACTTTGAATTAAAAACATTGTGCTTCCAAGAAGGGAACAAATACGGCCATAGGAGTGGGCTTGATATGATGATGTAATGCCCAAAGGAGAAAATGAATATGTCCTCAAAGGAGGGATTCATGCATGGATTAGATAGGATTGTGAAACAAAAATGTCTGAAGGAGGAGTAAGGCCATAAAAGGTGGGCTTAGGGAGTATGAAAATATTGAAATGCCCAAAGGGAAAATAGATATGGCCAAAAATGTGGACTTAGAAAGTATATATGCCCAAAGGAGGAATATTTTGAATGTTGGATTTAAAATGTATGAAAGGAAAATAGAGATGGTCACAAATTTGGAATTAAAGGTCAACAATAGGATGATGTTTGAGGAAAGTATGCAAGAAAGAGGGGGAAAATCCCAAAATAATTACTAGTAAGGGGAGTCGACAATGACTAGAGCCAATCAATGGTGACCCAAGGGCGTCGACGACAACCTAAAGTTGGTGGCTATATAATCCCAGGGGTTAGCAGACGATGCTCATTTACATGCACAAACTTGGTAAGAGAGAGCAGAGTGATTAAAGAGATTACTAAGATATGGAGGCCGTTGGAGTTGTAAGGAAACGTCAAAAGGTACGGAGGATGGTGAGTAACAAAACCCACACTGGTTTTTTTATTAAATTTCATATTTTATTTCATATTTTGCATTTTTGTAAAAATTGGATGACATCAGGGGTCGTCGATGTCAACCTAGTTTTGAGGCACGTTGATTGACCCCCAAAATACATCAACCTAACTAGGGTCGGCATCGACCTAGATAGGATTTTATAAGATAGGGTTGGATTGAATTTTGGATGAAAGTTAATGTAGTTTGAATATATTTAGATTGGGGATCTAATGTTTACATGTTCTATTCATGATTGTAGAACAGGGAGACCCTATATTTTAAAGATAGGGTACCTTCTATATATGAGATGATTAGAGGAGATGTGACATATGACGAGTGGGATCATCTATCTACACTTAGATTAGGTAGATTCAGGCACTACCGGAGTATCCCATAGGATGTGGGATTTATGATAGAATTGCTAGAGATATGTGATAGGAAGACATGGAATTTTTGGTTCAGGACATGGGAGATGAGTATCACCCTAGATGATATGTATCAAATTCTCAGGATGCCGATACAGGGGGAAAAAATAGTCCTCATCATAGGTTACAGTGGATTAGTAGTGTTAACATAGCTATTTGGAGCCAATGTGCCCAAGATTAGGTTTTCTTTAGGGGATTTTTCATATGAGTTTAGATATAAGGTTGGGGTACCACGCAGCCATTTGATTTATATGGTGATGTTGGCTATGTCATGTTATGCTTTGCTAGACTCTGGTGGAGCATAGTTTCCATAGGCACTATATGGTATAGTGGAAAATATTGTTGATCACCAGATATTATTCTCATTCATGACTAGTTTTGGGCTCAGGTTTACCATGAGTTTTCCATGTATAGGGAAGGATGGAGGTCAGGCTTGTATGGTCATTTCTTAATGCACTTCTAGGCATATGAGCACATAGAAATGATTCACTCACCAGGGATTCCATGGGTCACTAATGACCATATCTAGTTAAAGGTGGGACTTTTGAGGTGGAGGGCCGATTAAGCCTTCAGTGACAAGAGTTAGAGGAGGGTGGATTGGTATGTGGATCGGCTTGTGGATTTGGATGTTGATTAGATCATATGGAGGTCATATCAAGAGTTCCCTGCATGACCTGATGTAGATGTGGAGTTGGTAGGGATGAGGAGGATGAGGTGGATACAAGGGAGATGGAAGGAGATGATTAAGGTTGTGCAGTTCGACAGAGTGTGATGACATTTTGGATTTGTCTAGACAGTGCCTCAGGATATGATATTATACATGAGGGAGGATCTAGATAGAGAGTTGTCAAGTCCTATTATGGCAGAACCAATGGTGGAGGAGGCTACACCATGGGATGAATATGCTGTAGGAGTGGGAGTGGGATACTCTGATTGGCATACTGTAGCATGGGAAAATCAGGTTGTTGAGGAGGGAGTAGAGGAGAAGGTAGAGGAGATGGAGATTGATGTATAGGTGGATCTTGGAGGAGGAAAAGATGGTGGAGCAGGAGAATCTACAAAGGTGGCATATTTACATACCAAGTTAGATCATATGAGGGTGGATAGAGACACAACTATGCAGCAACGGGATACAATCACTTAGGAGAGGGACCTAACTATACAGGATAGAGACCGCTACCACAGACAGAGGGAGGCTTATAGGGCCCTTTTTGGTGATATGTCTAATATTTTGGCAACATAGTTATTGAGTGGTGCTCAGGTAACTCCACAGGGTTTGGGATAGGTTGCACCTTCTGGCATGATCTCCATGAACATATATAGAGCACTAGCCACATAGGCTAGATATTACAAGGGGATTTTGTTTGAGAAGCTATCGAAGACACTATACTACTAGGATCACCTCTAGAGGAAAGTAACAGGAGGATTGTGGTTTTCTATGAATATGGGGAGTGTGGCCCAACCATAGTAAGAGGGAGGAGGTCATGAGGGTGGTGGATATGTGTAGGGATCAAGTGCTATACCTACCCTTGGAGGAGAGGATTTGAGAGTTTCAGATATACACTTTAAATATTTTGATAACATTTCTTCTTTGAGAGAGGGCCCTTAGAGGTTGTATATGATTTATTTATACACCTTTTGATAAATGTATATGATTTGTGATTTTTTCATTGATCATTATGTGTTTATTATGTATTGTGGTGAATTAGATTAGATGTTTTGATGATGGTTCTAGATTAGATGTTGTGATGATGTTTTTAGATAAGATGTTATGATGTTGTAATGAGATGCATATTTGTCTTTATATTTGATAATGATGGTGAAATAAATGTATGATTATATGTTGAATTTGGATGTGTATGTTAAATGTGATGTGAATGAAAAATAAATTAGGAAATTAATGTGACTGATGATGAACACAAGTAAGAGTAAGTGTGCTTAGGATAAATGGATAACCTATAGATTTTTGAGATAAAGAAAGGTATGTCTTGCAAAAAAATTAAGTAGGGAAGAAAGATAGATGTGATGGGATCAAGGATAGAATGTAATGTGACAGTGACAACCTATAGGAATGAAAAAATCTATGTCGTATCAAGGAATGTGTGAGGAAAATATGCCTCCAACTGCATTGGAGGTAAACAAGAAGAGGATCCAGGTGACACAAGCCACATGCAACCAAAAAAACATGATAGCATATAACAAATGAAAATTAGCTATAAAAAATATCATGGGAAAGAAATGGATGAACTCAAAGACCTAATATTGACATGAAAAAGGGGTTTGAGATGCACTTTTACAAAGGAATAGGATTCTCTAAAAGTGGTGTTCCCAAAAACTATGCCCCAACTTTGGGAAGGGGAAAGTGAAAAATGATCAATGCGGGAAGTCTACTAGAAGAAAGTTGATCAATGCAGGAAGATTTCTTAGGATGCTAATAAAGTGAAAGGTTGATCAATGCGGGAATCCTTCAAATGCCATAAAGAGTAGCCATCCTTCGAGGGTATGGTATACTTTATACATAATATATATGGCAAGAATATTATGTGATAACCATCCTTTGAGGGATCGGTCTATTTTTCTTTTGATTTTTGCTTTTGAATTTTATTTTCATGCTTTTCCTTTTTATTTTTATTTTCCATGAACATTTTTCCTTCGAGGGATCAGTTTGTTTTTTATAACTTTAATTTTTACAAGATAATCCATGAAAATTTTACATGGGGGAGAGTTGGGACTAGCTAGGTAGAACATTAAGGAGGGGATAAAGAAAGTAAAAGAAACACCCTTGACCCCTTTGCATGGTTCCAATAGGTGAATAAGAAGTTGATGGATGTAATGATCACAGATTTCTCACCAAAGTGCATAACATATCCATAAGGAATATGCTATGGGTAGAGTCCTGGTGCCCATATTTAAGGTCACATCTAGGAAGTGACGGAAGACCACATAATTCCAAATCATCACGATGAGATATGGAAGGGGATAAGATGGAGGAATGATCTAAATATATGACTAAGAGAATTGTAAGACATAATAGTAGTATAATGGTCGCAAGTGCAATGCGTTAAGAGGTTCCACTTTTGGTTTACCATCAAGGGAGGCCAATCAATAGGCTCCCAACCCATATTTTTCCATGATAATACACGGTCTAATCTAGTTAGGAGAAAAATTTCCACGTTGGCTACTTTCTAGAGTAGTGAAATTATGATGGTGAGGTCACCTATGTTGAAGTTGCATTAGGATAGGATAATAGATTGCAATGGATTAGAAGATAAATAAAAAACTATGCACTTGAGATAACGAAGATACGCATCCATAATGAGAAAAAGGTACAGTTTTTTAAAATGAAAATTTGATGCCCCAAAGGGAGCTTAAATATGGCCACAATTGACTTATGATGAGAATAAATTATCCCCCAAGAGAGAGAGAATTATGAATAAGATTGGTTTATATAGGATATAATGAGATGAACTAGACAAAGATTGAAAAATATGCACAACAGCTCAGAAATGAGGATTTGATAATAATGGCCACAAAATCAGACTTAGAGTAAGTATATGGTGCCTTTAAGATAGGAAAAAATATGGGCACAATGGATATCTTTAGGTAAATCCATGGTGCTCCTAAATGAAACACATATATGGCCACATAAGTGGTCACATGAGGAGAAGATGATAAACAGATAAGGTAGATATGATCAGATGAAGATATGTTGGATGAGATGAGATGATGTCAAATATGAGGAGGAAAAAATCGAGAAGAGGACTGATCCTAGAAATAATTCCCCCTAGCATTAAAATATCCATGGGGATAAGATGCATGGATTAGGGATAAAACATGGAAGGATCAATGAGAAAATGGGGGATGATCCCCCAGCAAAAGGGATATGGATAAGATATTAAATGTTAGAATATATGAAATGGATTTCAAGGGATGGTGTAGTAAGGAAAACATAATCAATGGATAAAGGAGGGCCCTCATAAAGAGGAATGATGTGTGGATGAGGGATAATAAAAGATAATTTGGACAAGTGAAGAGACTGGGAAGGATGAATGGATGGAGATGTAGTGAAAGGAGTTAGATGATTCATGGATGAATCAGTAGATGTAGAAGGAGACTCTTCAAGGTGGTCCTCTTGCTCAATAAGATCATGGACGATAGTCTGAAGGGAATTAAAATTCTTAGTTTCATGACCTGAAGTATGATGATAGGAACAAATGCAGTGGACATAAAACATTGAGGGCTTGTATGGTTCAGGTAAAAGGCCATGATAGGTGGGAGTGTGATAGTAGAATTATGAAGCAGATGTTGTAGGACCTCCACATATGATTAGATGTATGCACCAGTAGAGGTCTTGTGAGATGGTGTAGATGTAGAGGATGAAGGTGGATTACTTTGAGGTTTAGGTGGTCTAGAAGAAGATGTAGTGGTGGATGAATTAGGCTTGGACTAATTGGTATGTGGAGGTGGTGTTGATGAAGGAACTAGTCTTAAGAGGGAATTAGATGGTTTGGATTTAAATTGGTTGCTTGATCATGATGGAGGATGTGGTCCTAAGATAGAGGGATGTGGCCCCAAAATGGATGATGTAGATTTGGTCTTGGTTGGAGGAATGTTGATCTTTCTATGGGGATGCATAAGATATTGTTGTAGAAGGGTGCCAAGGTTTTTGGATTTGGATTGTTGAGTACCCTTGGTAGGGATGACAGTGATTTCGATTGGCAGATCTGAAGGTGGGGCTGTGGCTGATGGGGGAAGTAATTTTTACATGATTTTTTCCAAGGAATATGGGGATTATCTCGATGTGGGAATTTCTAGTTTTGTGGATGAGGTAGGATTGTTACCTATATTTTATTCAAGTTGAAGTGCTCTCCAATATTTTTCAAATGATAAAGGTGATGTAGAATAAGATGGAGATAATGGACATTTGGTCATGATAGTCGATGTGGTAGGTACAAGCAAGAGCACAAAAATAGGAACCATTATGAATTCCAAGGATGGTATGATAGACAAGGGTGGAATTGATGTGGATGGGGGAATCGAGTCTAACAAATTAGATGGGGTAGATGTGGGTGTGGAATCAATAATGGGAGTAGGTATGGTTATATAAATAGAAATGAGTGTTTGGATGATTTGATTGATGAGGTTTATGTGAGAGGAAGGTGATATAGGTGGTGGATAAATAGGTGTAGAAATGAGGGGTTGTGTGAGAGAAGTATAAATGCCTTTTGTGTTTGTCTCAAGAGGCATTGTAGATGTGGATGTGAATTGAGAAGTTGTAATGGGGATGTAGATGTGGAGATGATAGATGTAGAATATTGGGATGAAATGGATGATGTAGGCATGGGAAAGGAAATATGTAAAAAGGATGTCAAGGTATACATGGGTGAAGTTTTGGATGTAGCATATATAAGGGTATTGATGGGTGTGCTCAGAAGAGATATAGTCAATGGTTTAGGCATGATAGGTGTGGATAGAGAGGCAGGTGCAGTCAAGGATAATGCAGATGTGGTAAGAGTAGGACTAAATGTAGATAAAAGAGAGGTGGTGGAATTTAAGGAGATAGGTAGGGTGATCATTGGTATAGTGGATGCAAGGATAGCCCTTGAAGATGAGGTAGGCACAATATCTAAGATAGGGGTAATTGATGAAGACAATGAAATAGATGTGGTGGAATATGTGTGGTGTATGGTGTTGATTGAAAAGGGATTGAATTGATATGGTGTAGAGGATGAGAACCAATTTTATGGTGGTGGATTAGGAAAGGGTTGTTTGAAGATATCAGGTGGTGAAGATTGGATTGGTTAAGGAGATACATGAGGTGGAGAAGCAGGGTCATGATAGGATAGTGGGGATTGGATAGGAAGATCTAATACATAAAAGAGATGAATGTCAATAGGTAGGATAGGCATGGTCATGCTAGAAGAAGCAGAGATGATAGAAGATGGTAGTGATGGATTGGAATCTATTGGTTGACATGGTCAAGAAGTAGAGGGTATATGATGAAGGTAGTCATAGATGGGGCTGGAAGAGGGCCTAAGAGTAACCAAGGGTTTGGATGGGATCATGGTGGATTATTGAGAACTATTTGAGGAGAAGTTTGATTCCAGATAAGTCAAACAAAAAATTAATTTTATGGCTTGATTAAGAAAGTGTGAAAGAAAAAGGTAGATGGATGACGAAGGACCTAGGAAAAGGAAAATTACGTCTCGTTTTGACTAAGTAATGGCTAGGAAATGTCTGAGGTGGCTTCCTGTTGGGTGATCAAATCCCAATCAGTATACCGAGAAATGGGATGTTTTGATGTGTGATTTGATTTATGAATTTTAGGTCGTGTGTGATATGATGTGATATGGAGTAATTTAAACCCTTAAACTATATGAGCAAGAGGGATGAAAAAATAATGTTATTTTTAAACCACAAATTAAGTGTGATATTCAATGAGAACATACACAAGAACGGAAAATTACGATGCAAAAAGGATAAAATAGGGAAAAGGTGAGGAATACCTGGATAGCAATTTTCCTATTTGTCTACACTCTTAAGAATTGAGAAATATAGGCCTTGAACCCAACATGAGAAATAAATAAAGCAAAGCCTTACACTACAGTGTTAGTGAAAGATAAAAAAAGAAAAAAGAAAAGCAATAAATGCAAGAGATCACCTAAAGGGTTATCCCATCAGGCGTGCTAGGAATTTTTTCCAAATTTCTCATTCCTAATGAAGTTGAATGCACTAGCTACTGAAGAAACTAGAACACTCAGAAATGATGGAGGGTTTAAGTTACCTCAGATGTGATATGATACAGGTGCATGATTGATCCTTTCCACATGATGAAGAAGACCTGTGAAAAAACTAAAAACAATATTGATTAGATATATTTATGTAGGGGCTACCCTGACAATGTCGGCTCTAAGAATATTTTAGCTTCCTTTCACGGATTTCAACCCTCGTTTCTTAGAAAGAGTGAAATGAAGAAAGAACAAAAGATAACATGCAAAAATAGAAATAGCATTGATTCTGAAAAATGATTAAAAGTGATCTAGAAGTGGATATGAATTAAATAACTACAAATTAAATTTTACATGTTCTAGGATGATGGTGACCCAAACTGTGTGCAGGTAGGTCGATGACAACTTGGGAGGATGGATTTGAACCTATATATAAAATATGTAGAAGTACGAGGTCTTAGTGTAATATGGAAACTAATAAAGGTTTGTAAGTGTTGTAAGAGGATATGTCAAAAATAACCATAGACATAGAGGCAAGAAAAAGGAAAGGAAAGGAAAGTTTGGATAGATTATTGGATGAATAGGGCCCTGGTCAACACCTATCAGGAGGGATCGACGATGACTATATCAGAGAAATATAAATCCAAGGATAAGTGGATGAATATGGAAACTTGTAGGAAAAAGGGCTATAGGAGAAGGTTGTTGAGTGTTCCCTAGATGTTGCAAAAGTTACTTTATACGTACAAAAGGTTAGGAACCAATAATATACTATAATATGATAGATATACCAAAAGAAAGATAACGATGATGGAAAATATCACTAAGGATGATCATGAGTGATGCAAGCATGTTGAAGGGATGTGCAAAAGGCTTATAAAATGTCTTAGGAACTCTCTGGCGCAAGGAAGGGCACTTAGGCGCAAGAAGGGTCAAAATTACATGCATCTAATTGAAGTATAGAAAGGAAGGATTCAATTTTATAGGGGCAATGATGAATAGGATGGGTCGCTACCGACTGTGGGGAAATTTTCCCCAATGGAATAGATTTTGTGATTTATGTAATGATTTCATGTTTTTAAGAGTTAGAAGGGTGCTTTAAAGCATGTCGGCGGGATTAGATTGCTTGGGGATAAATCATGGGTAGTTAAGGAATACAAATAGATAGGAAGAAAGATAGGAAAAAGAAAGGGGATGAGGATTTAAGATGAAATCATCCTAAATAATAAGTGAATTAGGGCATGGATGATGATTTAATGATTAATTAGTTAATTGATAAGAACTAATTAATTAATAGGAATTAATTAATTAAACTTAATCAAGATTGACATGTATGGGATAAAAGGTCATTTAATTAAATTAAGGGGGGGTGGCTAATTTAAAATTAATTATGTGCACACGGGCGATAAGGGTAGAGGTACTGAATTTAGGTGTCTACATTTTCTCTTGATCTTCCACCGTTTTAGGCATTTTATCAGTATTTTCTACCTCTTTTGATTTGTACTTTTTAACATACACCTTGGTTGAGGAATCCAAGGGCGAGGATGAAATATTCAATTAAACTATAAATTTTTGAGGAGGAATGGGAACTTCCTTGTGTGAAGAAGGATCTTGTTGAGATGAATATTGTTTCACATTCTTTTTATATTCCCTCATTTTCTTGTTGAACCAATTTTTTTTCCTTGCAAGAAATGGATTTTTTATCTTAGAGGGATCATCTCTCTCCTTTTAGGACCAGTCAATGGTTGGGAGATTCATATGCTGGATGGTTTTGATATATTCCATAGAATATAAATCATCATTATCATCTTCCAAGTCCTCAAAGACCTAATTAACCTTGAAATCCTTGATTTTTTATAACAAAAATCTCCCAAAATACCTTCTCCTTACCTCATATTCATTATTAAGATCTTCCCAATAATCCTCAATGATGGAAACATGATGGTAAGGCATCCTTAGATGATTGGTAATTAATCCTTTGATTTAAAATGAAGATCTTCTTTGGTAAGTATGGAACTTGAACTCATAAATTGTTCTCTCAACATTTTGTGCATCAAGGGAAGATTTGCATGTGTAGTTTCCCAAAGAGATAGGAAACTAGATGCCTGTGACTTTCTTATCCCAAAAATTCATGTGCAATATATCTAATTCTCTACATACCTCTATAATAACTAACTTATCACTACAATACATTGGTAATTTGTTGGGTGCACTTTCAAAACTATCAATCTAATATAGGAAAAATTTCTAAACTGGATGAAGAGGTTTTCATAGGTTGAAATCAACTGCTTTACTTTTGTAGACACTCTTTCAGTTGTGTTTCCTTCCAGAATCTTGACTATGAACATTGTGAAAACATCATTTACACTCATGTGATGAAATTTGTTATTTTCAAAAGTGAGATGTGGATAAAACTTGTAGAATAGTGCATTCTTTTTATCATCTTGAGGATACAACCCTACCCACACTCTATGGCCTTCAATTGTATACATAAGGTAGGATGATATGTGAAATATTTTACTTTCCTCCACATTTACTAGTTGTTCACTTAAGTTTTTACAGATTCTCTCCCCCTAATTCAAACTCTATATTCCTTCACAAATTATGTGTATGTACACACACATCCAAAATTGGAATTCATTGGTAGAAGGTAGGCCCATCAATATTTCTAGTATGGTGATCATATGAGATAGTTCTTCCTTAAAATATGACCTATACATAACCTTAGGAAACTTGGAATCTCCTCTCTTTTGGGCCTTGAGCCATGATTTAGATATCATTTCCCTATATTTATCTTTATCTTGCTCAAAAATATTATGATCCTAGGCCTTAGTCAAGTGTTGGAGTCTTTAATGGTAGGAATTCCTAGGGTTACATTTATACAACTGACATCAAGTTTAGTAATAACCTGGCCTTGAGGATCTCTAACTTCTTTGGTTGCGGAGTCAAAACAATAGACATGGGATAAATTATTTTCAGTTCACTGGAAAGAGAGGGGGAAACCAGCGGAAAAGGAAATTCCATAATTCTTGATACATTGGGCCGCGATAATGGGAGTATCCTTATAAATTTGAGCCTAAAAATCATCTAAATTCAAATTCCTAACATCATTATCCCTAATGTTTGGCACATGGGTCTCCAAGGAATAAATGTGTTCATACCCCCCATTCTGGAACTTCATGGAGAAAGTGGGGAAGAAAATTTAGAGAAAATAGAATCTAAACAATGGTTTCAAGAAAGAACTTGAAGGAGAGAAAGTGAAACAAAAATTTCCACTAAATAGAGTTATGAGGATATGCAATGACTCACCATTACTATGGAAAAAATGACGCCTTCACCACATGCTCAATACAATTTGAATTTTTGAAAAAAGATAAGAAACAAGCGAGTTACAGCCAAAAACATTCTCTAGGGCACATGAGTGAAAAACAATAGTGCATAGTAAAATTCGTAACTTAGAATGGTGAAAATGATTTATGTCTACCCATTTTATAACAATACATCTCAAAAAGTAGGTAATTTGGGAAAATTAGTGGAATACAGGTGGTGAGAAGTGCTTTTGGAACTTATTTAATCAATTTTCCCCATGCTATGGATATGTCAAGTTTTTAGGGAACTTAAGGCCCTAAAGAACAAGTTCCATATGTTCCACAAATCTCTAAAAAAACTGCATTACAAAGAAATTTAATGGAGTGTAGAAAGGGGAAGCTTGTAGGGAACTAGGTTCCATATAGAACAAGGGTTGCAATTTCCCAAAAATTATGCAACACTTGCAATGTAAAGGAGTTTAGTGGAATTTGGAAGTCATGAGGCTGTAGGGAACAATGGGAAATGGGGAAGAGTTCCACCTAATCAAATAATTTCCACACAACTAGAAAAAAAATATTCGCGGGTTCAAATGCATTATGGGGAACAACAAGGTGTGGGGAACATGGACTTGGTAGGAACGGTTCCATGGGGAAAACAAAATTCCACATAACACTAAAACCAAAATAAATGTAGGGAAAGTGGGGATGCAGGGAATGGGAGGGTTGGAGGAGCTTGTTCCTACTGTTCCTCCAGAACCCGCATTTACCACAATACACTTAAATGACCCAAATCAACTCAAAAATACTAATTGTTAGACATTTTTAAAATCCTTATACTTTTACAAAGACAAATTTATAGGGAAAAAGGGGTCACTTAACCAAAATTTCAAAAAAAATAAAAAATAAAACATTTTTTTGGGTATGTGACAAGAGGTAGAAAATGTGATTAGGGTTGTGCTAAATAGATTACACAATGACATGCTATATTTTGAAAATACCTATGTAATAAACCCTAAGGTAATGGATAAGGTGACAAGACTCATATCAATAAGGAATTCAACAACCAAACATGATAAAAGAAAATTAAAACATAATATATGTCCCAGATGTTGGGCACAACATAGAACGGGAGGGGATTTAAAATCAACACTATCAAAAAAATGTTATGAGGTATGCTGCAAAGTTCATTTGCTTACAAATATTCTACAAAAATAGAGAAGATTATGTTCATATATTGAGCCCAACAATTTCCCTAGACATGGCGCTGGGCCACTATGAATACAACTTGTGTGAGGTCCTAAACACATGATTCCACAAAAACACCAAGAAAATTAAAAAGGGTAAGAATACATTCTGTTATGGGTATTTTTTATTATGCTCAACAATTTACTTCACCAAAACATTTTCTACTAAGGAGTAGAAGGTAAAATGGGATAAAAACATGGCCATCACACAAAACACTTATAACCATGTGAATACTCTATATGTGTTAGAGAAAATAAATTCTCTCATATGTTGGACCAATAAAATAAGAGAATTTGTCTCATCTAAGTTCAAAATTTTAGAAAAAATAATGGCGAAGTATGATAAATAAGTTGTATTTGTGGCAATATTGACTACACATGATTGTGTCCATTCATTCCATGAATCAAACACATCACCCCTCTATCTTATGAAGCATTAGATGAACTAGTGACAACATCATTAGAGACTCTCCAAACTCTACTAGTCGATCCAAGAAATCCCATTCTACCAAACATAGATGATATAATAAAATAAACTTTGGTATAATTTAGGACTAAGTATTCAAATGAATTTATATAAATAAAAGATCCCACAAAAATAGCTAGCTCATAAAATCTGTAAGAAAAGACACCAACTACTAAAACTCATGACAAAGGGAAAAAACCAATGGGAGATAATCCAAGGAAATAACCTATGGTATATAGTGGGAAAATGTGCCTATGAAAAGGTGGAAGAAACATATGACCAATAGGCCTAAAAATATTACGGTAGCAACAGGATAAAAGACATGAAGGAAAATGAAAGTGAGGATAAAAATAGAACAATATAGATAGATGAAGAAAACACCACATCTATAGACAAGGAGGAGAAAAAACACCAAACAAAGGGAGAGACTAAAGAAGAGGAAGAATCTCTAAATCAAGGCAAAAGTGATCCATAGTATATAGGTAGTATTGAATCTTTGGAACAATATCAACTTTATTCATCCACATATATATTTTATATTGTATTCTTAGAAAAAGGTGGTGTAAAGAAGTTAGCTACACAATATGATGCTAATACTAGAACGAAGAAGATAAAAATCGTAGAAGCATTTCTCCACTGCACTAAAAGAGTTTATTTCTACATAAAGATATGTCCCATAAGTTATCTAATCCCTTGGTACAATTCAAGATCAATTATAACTTCAACAACAAATAATTAAATAACAAAATAAGAAACATCCCCATGCACTTCTAAAGAATAACAAGAGATATATAAAGGATAAATCATATATAATAGAGTTAGAAGAACTCCTTGAGGAAAAAATCATAGAAACAAGAGCCTGGAAGCATAAGCAAACATAGGAAATGGTAGGATAAAGAATAAAAAGAGAGAGAAACAACTCTAAATAAGAAAAGGAAGGAAGATAAGGAAGAAGAGAAGAAAAAAGAGGAAGAAAAGATAAAATAAGAGGACGGTAAAAAATAGGAAGAGGGGAAAAGAAATGAGGAAGAGAAGAAGAAAAAGGAATAACATGACAAAATGGGGGAGGAGAAACTAAAAAATAAAGAGGAAGAGAAAAATAAAACAAAGGAACAAGAATAGGAGGAAAAATGGAGGAAACGATAAGAAAAAGGAGGAGAAAGAACAAAAGGAGGAGGAGAAACTGAACAAAGAGGATGAGAGAGAAGTATAGGAGAAAATAGAAACACAAAAATTAGAAATAAAGGTGGAAATAAATATACCAAAAACATAAGGAACTATGTCTCCTTATCCAAATCTAAATAAGTCACCAAGCCCAGTCAAAAACTCTATAATTTTGGTATCTCATAGCCTTTCTTATTCTAACCTATCACGAGATTCATTAGAATTGATAAAAAAAAATATTCTAACATTAATGAAATAGGATCAAAGTTTCCAACTACGACATGGGGTAGTAGAGAAAACCAAATACAAATGCATAGTGCACCTAAATAAGCTCATTCCTCTTAAAAATCAAAATTTAGCACCATATGGGAGGAAATATGTAAGAGTGATTAGATGAAAATATGTGTATTTTTTGAGGATACCATTGAAAGAATGATACAATCCATCCATCCATACAAGCCCCAATATGAGTAAAACCCTACACTTGTAATAGAAAAGAGTAGAAAATATGGTCCAAAAGTTTCTTTCACACCTAATTTAGGATGATGCCCAAGATGTAAAAATTTGTAAGGAGGTAGTATAAAATTATCAAACCATGAAGGTAAGTATACAGTAGTAAAAAATGAGAGTAGGGACAAGATAGATAAATTAATTTCATTCTTGGAGTCTTCCATTTCAAATGTTGTCACAAATTATACATATGCCATGGGCTAGTCAAGAGTAACACATCAAGAGAAAAATAATGGATCAAATCAAAGATGAGTAAATAAAACATTGACTACCCATGTTATCATGAAATATCCAAAGTAGTACTAGATGACAAAAAATGACAGATATCGCTAATAAGAACCACAAAAAGTAGATTCGAAGAGAATATTAAATCTATGATATGGAAGAGTACAAAAATGGCATGGATAGGGCCATTACATGATTGTAATGTGATGTTTTGGTTACAAAGAAAAAAAATGAAGTGATCAAATGTACAAAACCCCCAACCGAGTTCATATCACTAAAAAACTAGAATACAGATTACAAATTTAAAAAAAATACATACAAGATCACCTGACCATGTGGAAGACATTCAAAGTTCAGATTACTATAAAATATGCCAAGTATTTACCTACTTCCACACCATGAAGGATGTAAAAAACTTAGTATACAATATTATATTAGTATTTCTTTGTATAAATGTACTAGTGAAACATTTTACATCCCATAAATCCAGTCAGGTGATTTAAATGAAGGAATCCTTCCTTATTCCATACATATAAGTCTTAGTAGGTTAATACCTTGATTTTATCGTGGAAAGATAGAAACAAAACATGTACCAAAATTGTTGGGGAATATGGTACTCATGGAGGTATACGACAACAAATTGGAAGAATACTGGAAATAAATCAACATTGATAGGGTTCTTCATCTAGATTGTTTCAAAGACGAGGCAATGTTTGAAGTTGAGGGATGATGTTGATAGGAATCTTCATCAGTTTTGTACATGAGTAATTAACAAAGAATAATTTGCAGGGAAATGTGTATCATCAAAAATCATAAAACCCTTGACCTAGTAGAGGGTTTTGAACAAGGAATGAAGATGAAAATTATGTAGAATCCTCCAATTATCATAGAGAATCACACAAGAAAAAATAAATATACAGAACACTAAGAAACCATGAAATGAAGACATGGGCCAAGAACAAATTTGTGGAGTCATTTCTAAAAGGGGTGACTATTGAATATTTTAGGGATTATATATTCATTGTAATAAGGGTAATAGTAGGGATGTGGTTGTGTGTGTGTGTGAGAGAGAGAAGTGAGAATATGAGAGAGGATGTATGTGAGTATGTGTAAAAGGATGGGAAAAATTAAATAGATATCGAGAGGGAATGGGTAGATTTATGTGAGACTGAACTATAAATTGTAATTGATTATGAGGATTAATATAATGACCAAGTTTTGTTCAATGTATATGCATGATTGATTATCTGTTTACATATCATTACTTCTATTAAACCTCATGTTTGTATCTAAAGTTTTGTTACATTCCTTTCCAAAGAATTAACTACTTAAACCTCACAACAATGTTGGGGTTTCAGGTCAACGGCGTTAAAATAATTTCCCTTAAAATCTATCCTAGGATTTACACAATTACTCATAAGATATGAATTTGAATTCCTAGGTTTCACATACATTATTAATGAAATTTAAATTAAAATATACATACATGTAATATGGTCTTATCGCATACTGTTATTCTTCTAGTGGAGGGTTTCTCTTTCCTTGAAGGTTGTAGTTTTGCTCCATGTACATAAGGGTTTGCTGATTTTTCTCTACTCCTCTGTGTTGTCTTTATTCCTTTCTCTTCCTTTTGGTTGTATTTTTATTTTTCCTTTCCATTTTTTCTATCCTTTATTTTTATTCTACTATAGTTATCCTCTCCTCTCCGTTCTTTCTTTCTTATTTCCATTAGTTGTTATTAAAAAAAAATGAAATAAAGTGGTAAGGCCTTTTGGAATCCACTTTATGTTTTTTTCAAGTTGTAGGTGGGTGTGGTCAAAATGTGATGCAAAAGTGACACAAAATTGTGTCACATTTGCATCAACCTAACATTAAAAAATAATGAATACATTTTTATAATAAAAAATATTAATATTTGTGAGTATATTTAAATCAGCATTAGTAAATAATATTAATGTGAGTGCGTGTGTACATTGAGTTGTGATGACAAATCATGATATATATTGAGAGATATTTAGGAGAGAGAAATTGGGGGTAATTTGAATGATTCTAGGGATTCATCAATAAAGCTATCTTCACATTTTTAAGAAGTAAATAATCATATTTATATGTACACTATTGTATATGAGTAAATGATAAAAATTTAAGTGATTTAAATCTTTTAAAATATCTACAAAAATATAATAATTCCATTCATACCCTTTAAATGTTTTCCATAGCAATCATTGTTGACTAACATAATAAGGAGATCTAACCAAATATCATAAATATATATACCTTGTTAAGTTATTAAACATATATAAATATATATATAGATAAATATATGTATACATAAAAATACATAAAGTATATCAATTATAATACAACAGAAGTGGTGCCCGAACCCTATGTCTCTTCTAGAGTTACACATAAAATAGTACCTAAATCCATATAGATACACATACCTCAAGAAAAGGAAACCATGTACAATTAAATAGAAAAATGCACTCTATTTCTCTAGCTTAAATCCTCAATCTCTCAATGGTCAATTTAGTTCCCTGATTCCTTTAATATTTTTTACTATGCGTCTACTTTAAAAAAAATCCTTGTGTGTGTGTGTGTGTGTGTGTGAGTGTGTGTGTGTGTGTGTGTGTGTGAGTGTGTGTGTGTGTGTGTGTGTGTGTGTGTGTGTGTTTATAATTATCATCTATAATAAGTGTGATAAAATTTCACTTACATGAATTTCATAGGGTAGAGGAGGAGGTTGACAAAATAAACATACTTATCTTGTAACGAAACAACAATTCATTAGTATGGTAATGACTTAAAATTATATCTATGATCCCATTGACCACATATGGATAATATTTTGAAGGATTTACAATAATAGAGATTTTAAAAACCAATGGAAATGAGTGAGTCACTCCTCTAACACAAGGTTAAATTTTTCTGGTTGACTCTACTGAGTAATGATTCTTTCTATGAGAGTTATGTATTCAAACACAATTAAATGATTATGTTGATATAAATTCCAACGTGAATTTTTTATCATCCTAATTGGTATAAGGGTCATGGTGTATTGCATTTTTATATAAAAAAACCATGAGATTAATTATTTGAATGAACGAGGATTTCAGAGTTGTAAAATATATTTGATGATGTACTTGAAGGCATATCCCACAAGATGTAGTAATCCATTATTTAAAAGATGCAATATAATGGGTATTTTTTGGTATTATGAAGCCACATAAGAGGAGAGGGGAAGGTCAAGAAAGTTAACATAAGTTTGAAATCAATCAACAATTTTTTATAAAGTGGAATATTTCTATTATAATTCCAAACCCCTTCGTATTGTGAATCCAAGAAGGAGAAGGGAAGTTCAAACTAGAAAACACAATCACCTCATAATGCAACTAAACAATCCACTAGTAAGTATTCCTATTAATGTAAATATAACTAGCATACATATTTTAAAGCCTAATAAAAATGGTCCATGATTTTAACTATGAAGAAGCTGGTTTTTTAGCATAATATTGTGCAGTATTTTACTTCAATGGCCCAAACATTACCATATGAAAAATATGGTTATTTCTAACCTTTCAATAAAAAAACTCAATTCAAATTATCTTAATATTAAAACCATATAAATGTAAAAATATTTGAAAGAAAACAATCACATTTTATCCATGCATAATGAAATAAAAACAATCCCTAAAACAAGGTGCTCATACCCTAATTTTCAATTATCATCCAAGTATAATTCAACTCAGTAACACACACACATTCATTAAAGCAAATGATATATTTAAGTGGGATAAACCAATATGAATCCATATTAGTAACACCTTTCATAAACACAATTCCCATAATGAACTAATTATGAAGGATAGTAAAAAAAACTCAACATAAACAATACTACAACTAATGCATTTATAGGACCCTTATAATCATGCACAATGTACTTTCACACAACTTTGTAAGAGAGATAACTAGTTTGAGATGGATAACAAAATCAATACAACCATCATGATCTTGTGGAAACTACTCAAATTGTTAAAGGAGGAACAAAATACTATATTTAAATTAGGGAAAAAACCATGACATCTATATATATAGTCAATTTAATAATAATAATGGCATATTACAACTCGTGGGTAATGTTTAACATATTAAATATCTAACACTTTTATAATTCATTTTCTAGAAAAATATTACAAGGAAATTCATTTCTCTAATGTGGAGGTAGTGTTATTCCTTATTTTATGTAATGAATTTATACCATGAATGTCCTAGTATAGGGGTAAATTTATTTAAAGGATATGGAATGTGTATCGGTAGTGTGGAAGGTAAATAAAAATACCCTAAAAAATAATGTCTTGAAGGAGTGGCAAAAAATGATTGAACATTATCATAGATTATTCCATTGAATATTCTACGAGGTTTTTTAAGTGCGTCATGTAGTAAGAGGTGACTCTAAAGGCTATGTTGGATGTGGTGTAGGGGATTTAGGAGGATCCTCGTTAGAATGTAAAGATAGTAATATCCCACAACATATTATTTTTTTACCATTGCAATCCTTGATAAGACTACCTCCCCCCACCTTACTAGGGTTTCCTTTCAATTCTCGATTAAATTTCAACTTGATGCATTTCTCACTTTCTCGATATTTCAGGCCTCACTTTTCATTAGGAATTTTAATTTCTATATTTTCGTTTAGCTCCAACCTTGATATAAACCCACATTATTTTACATTTAGGATAGACATGTTTTCCATGATGGATTGTATAATAATTTTGATCACTCTTTTCACTTGGGGTTTTCCCCTTGAATGCTTTATTGTTTCTCTCCTTCCACACACCCAAAAGATACAAGGTAAAGAAAAAATCCATAGTTTTTAAAGCCTCTTCTCACTAATTCTATTTTTACATCGCCTTATCCACTTCTCTTTTTCTTATTAAGTGTTACTTTTTATATATACTCTATATTATTATTATTTTCTCTTACTATACCTTTTTCCCTCCATTTAAAGATACATGTGGATTCCTCTTCTTCTCTTTTTTTATTCTTCTCTTACAATTCTAACTGTACAAATTCCTCTAATACTTCTCCTAAATGATCCTTCTCTTCTTGTTTCCTAATTATGTTATTTTAAATATTATTTAAATCTCCTTCTTCTCCATTTTCCATTATTCTAAGTATAGTCTCATAATTATATTTATCCATGTCTTCCGCTATTTAGAATCTTATAGTATCTGGCCCATTTTATCCATTATTCCTTGTAACTCCATAATTAACCTAGCATGTTCACACAGTGAATGTTGTATTTTATTATCTATCAAACATTTTCTCATGGTAATTTCCATTTCCAAAGTAACCATTGATTTTTGATATCTACTTAACATGGGAATTAGTTTGTTACTTTATACAACCTCCTCCCTTTATGGGATACCAATTAACTAGTCTCCCCTTGAAGTGGATTTATTATCTTTCTCTAATTGTTGATTTTTTTTAACTCCACTTTTTATTTCCTTTAATTTAATATTTTATTCCTCCCTTCTCTTTCCAACCTCTATCTTTCCATATTTTTCTTGAACTCCCATCTTTCTACTATTAATCTAGCATTTTCTTTTTCTTTCCTCATTTTATTTACTAGTTTACTTTTTTTACTAATCTTACTAGTTATATCAACTGGATACGTAATTTTTTCCTCTTTAATCTTACTAATATTTCTATTTATTCTACCCCAACCATCACCCCCAAAAATTCTAATATTTATATCTATTGGATCGCCCCTCTTCCCACTCATCATCACATGGTTCCTTTCCCTAAATGAACCATTTCATACCTTTGATTGGGAAATTCTTTATAAAAGGATACGAATTAGAAATGGAACCTTTTTAAGAAATATACCCAATGATCCTTCATAGAATTGAGCCTTATTATGATCGAAACTCGACCAGTCTTGGATTTCCAAAGTGATAATGAAGGATTCTATTGTTGTCTCAATCCAATAATCAAGTACTAGGGTAAAAAAATTATCTAATTTTGTAATTATTTCCAACTTATCTTTTATCCAGTCAATTAGTTTCCTCAGTTAGATCTATATCCATTTGGTTCTCTTAGTAACTCTCATAATCCAAGGTTATAATAAGTGTGTAAAAAATGACTACAACTCTTCTCCAAAATCTCCAAAGAAGTCGTTTTCAACCATCTTATAATTTTTTTCTAGACATTGGGATTTTTTTTGCACAAAATTATGAATCCAACCTCCCACTAGCACTCAATCTTAGTTAGTGAAAGTTTTCAAAATCTTAGTAGTTCTAATTATTTATACATCCACTTGACTAGAGAACCTAGGCTTAGACACCAAATGTTTACCTTAAACCCAAATATGGTTATGAGGTTTAAGTAGTTCATTCTTTGGAAAGGAATGTAACTAGAGTTTAGATACAAGCATGAATTTTAATAGTAATAATGATATGTAAATAGATAATCAGTAATGCATACACATTAAATAGAATTTGATCATTATATTAATATTCATAATCAATTACAATTCATAGTTCAACCTCACATAAATATAACTATTCCCTCTCACTATCTAATTACTTTCCTCCCATCACTTTACACATACTCACATACCTCCTCTCTCATCTTCTCACTTCTCCCTCACACACACATACACAATATCACCCCTACTACCACCTTTAATACAATGAGTATATAACCCTTGAAATATTCAATAGTCACCCCTTTTGGAAGTGACACTGAAACTTTATTCCTGGCCTCTATCTTCATTTCTCAGTTTCGTAGAGTTTTACAGATTTATTCTATATTTTATGAATCTCTCTGGTTTTCAACAGATTCTCCTCAATCCATATCTTTGTTCCCTATTCAATGGACTCTAGTAGCTCACAACTTTTGTACTTCTTTGTAATTCACAATTGTGCACAAAATTTTCTTGATCAATGTCTTAGTGTACAAAACTGGTGAATAATCTTGTGAAAAACCCTAAATAAATTTTAAAATACCTAGCATAAAATATATAACATAGGGAAAATTGTGTAAAATCTAGCATTAACTGTGTAAACCTTGAGATAGATTAAATAAAATGTATTAAAACCCTAAATAAATTCTAAATACCCTAGGATAAATTATGTAAACTATAGGGAAATTTGTTTGAACCTTAGGATAAATAGTGTAAATCCTATGGTAAATTAAGCAAACCCTAAATAACCGTCATTATTTGAGCTAATTATAAAAATGGGGAATGGGCAACATAATTTATGGAGATTAGGAACTCCCTGATCCAATATTCAAACTAACTATAATGAAATCACAAGTTTGTTTGCCATTGTGTCTTGATGTTGTCATTTATGTCAAAGACATTGATGGAAAAGGGTGTCATGGTGTCATATCAATCTTCATGAGGTGTAAGCTAAAGGTAAAACATGAAGGTTGATTGGTTGTGATAAGATTTGATGATTAATGATGTTATCTTTGCATGGTTATAACTTTTATAGTCCTTGTATGATCTCTCTAAAGTTAGTAAAAGGGTGCCATGAGGTCAAAAATGGTCCTAGAGGTATATTACAGGTGTTAATGAGTTTGTAAAGAGCCTCTATGATCAGTTCATTAGTTGGCATGGTTGAGTCAGGTCATTCTATGTCTATTCACTTATTTTTTATCATGGTAACAACATTATGATAGTGTATATTACATGTATGATGAGTTTTAGGTCAGTTCTCAGATGTTTGGTGGTGTTTCATGATTCTTAGCAAGTAAGAAGGTGAAGATAGACTAGGAAAGGATAGGTAAGTAGATGTGGTTGGATAGTTATAGGAATATTTGAGCATGGTGGTGACTATGATAATTTATATGATGTTTTCATGATGCTTTATGACAAGTTTCACGTCAAAGTAAAGCATATTTTACAAGATACATCAATTTTAGTAAAAGAAGGTCAATAAAAAGGAAAAACTAGCTCGAATTGTGAACTTCAGATGCTCATTGTGTGATTTGAATAGGACCCAGAGGTTTTTGGGGATGTTTTTACATTAATATAATAATATTTTCCAAAAATAATTAGGTCATTTGATTTCCTAGCTTTTATGAACAATCGTTAAGAATGTAAAGTGGTTTAAAACCCTAGTTTAAAAGTGACTTGGAGAAAATTACTTGTATAGGTGCATTTTTTATTTTTGTGAAAAAATGATTAGTCTAGGTTGTAGAGGAATCCTCCATATTTTTAGAAAGGTATATTAGAGCTTGTGACATTATGTGTACCCCACTTAAACATACAACTTTCTAAATATTTTTAATTTCTGGTAAAGTCTTCCATTGAACACAATTAATAAATAAAAATTGATTGAAGTTTGGGAGTTGTACTACATTTACATGATATTTTAAATTCATGTTTGAGGTCCTAGAGGGAAAAGTGTGCCATATTTATGAAGTCTGGTCTTTAGGCCTAAAAGGGCAGTTTTAAGTAGTTGCAGAGATTGACCTAGTTGAAGGCATTGCACTTAGATTTGGAAGGAAATGTAATATATTATGTAAATTATACTAATATATTTCAAATTATATATGGTTTTCTCTTTATGATGTCTTTTGATAGGTTAGCGAGCTCAGTTTGTGAAGACTAAGTTTGACTGTTTCAAGACAGAACTTCTCTGGCTAGAAGATGGATGTAGAAGACTCATGTTTTGGATTTTATTATGTTTGTTATATATTAAAGAGTGAAAAGGGATGAATTTATTTTCATATTTAATGAATTTTTATGTCTTTAAAGTGATATAAATGGTGAAAACCAATTGAGTTTCTAAAACTTCTTTCTAGGCAATTCAGTTTGGTGAAGAGGAAAAGAGATGTGGTTTGCATTGATGGTTTTTTCATGAGTTATATAAATCATTAATGTTTTCTATAGGTTATTTAAGTTCCAATTACTGGTTACATGGCATAGTTGAGGTGTTCTTGTGTGATCTTGAGCATATTAGGCAAAGACTGGTTCCTAGAAACATCCCTTTTGAGTAGAAAATGAACCTACTTGATAGAGTTATGAAGAAAATGATTGGTGAAAGGTAATGTGAGAGCATAGATGATGTGTTTATGGTATTTTTGACATTTTTGAGGCCTTTTGATTCTTTAATAATCATGGTGATAATTTAATAGGTCCTTGATGATCTTGGTGATGGGATTTTGAGCCTATTTTGGCTTGTTTGGTTGTCTTGGTGCATGGCCAACATACATGGGTCCATTTTATAATTTTTTATGAATGTTTTTTTATGTTTTTAATTTTAATTGGTTGATATATTTTGTATGGACTAACCTATGTTATGTTTGTGAGATAAGAAGCATATAAAGTGAGCTAGTTTTGGTTCAAATTTGAACTAGTTGATATGTAGAGGGAAAAATGCGATCCTAGGTGAGAAAGTGAAAGTGGATTAAGGGAATAAAGAGAGATACGAGGATGTGTGAAAAAATCTATGAAGAAGTTTTAATTAGCATGTGTGTAAGGGTTTTATTCTAAATCAGGTCATGAAAGATCAAGTTTGAGCGAGTTTAGAAGAAAGAGTATTTAAAGAGGGTTTAAAGATTTGTGAGTCTGAATATAGTGATCTTCATTAGTTGTGGAAGCAAAAATACATCAAATATATTCATCTAAAGGTGGTTGAGTTGGTGATTGATCATCTTAGGGGGTTGTAGCCTCCTTGTGGATTTGGTGCTTCACTAAATTAGGGGTTGGTGCTCCTTGTAGGGTTGGTGCTCTACTAAACTAGGGGTTAGTGCTCCTTGTGAAGTTGGTGCTTCACTAAATCTATTTGATTTGTGTAATATAAGTAGAGTTTCAGTGGGTTTTCTTCCCCTTGAGGGTTTCCCACTTAAATTTGGTGTTCTTGTGTATGATTGATTGGTAATACTTATATGGTTGAAACACACATGATGATTAAATGTCACATTGATTAAATGGTTGTATGTTAATGGTTCAATGCAATGATGAATATAAAATGGAATGAAGGTTTTAATGGAAATAATTAACTGCCCTCTAAGTTCCCTGTGCTTCCAAAAATTGGTACATTACAAGGTAGTCATCATATTCAATGATAGTTAATGATCTTGGCAACATGATAGGAGATCCTCTATGAGAGCACAAATAATGAGAGCAAAATCTGATGTTTAAGCAACCTTAAGATATGAGATATCCTACCTACAATCCTTACTTGCTTAACCCACTCATAGAAGGTTTATATTTTGTAAGAATCCAAATGATCTCCTGCTTATCTCCTCTTATCAGCATGGTTAAGTTTTCTATCAAGGTAGTTTGTGAATCACCAAAAGTGGTAGGAATGTGACAGATTACCCTAAGAGCTTAAAGAGGAATACCTATAACATAGTATGACCCAGATGGGAGATTGAGACTTTTCCCTAAAATCCCATGTATTTTTATGGAGCAAACATCCAGTAGGCTGAACTCCTATGAGACATAATTTTCAAGGAAAGTAGTACTTATCACATTAATACTTTGTATGGCATTTATCAAATTTATCTCCCTCATGTCAAATCAGGATTGGGTTATCAAAGAAGAGTTAAAGAAGGAAGAGATGCATGTTGAATTCAAGTCAAGGACCTACTAAAACCATGACAGGATATCTTCCTAGATATCACCAAGAATGTTATCATGCAAGCCTAATATAATGAAGATTACAAATAAGTTTCAATGATATTTGTTACTCTTGCACCTACTGTTGGTCATAGAGCTAGGGACTCTTCATAAGGACAGGAAATACTACATCCGTTCCACTTGAGTAATGGTCACCTGATCCTACATCTCACATCAGGTCACAGAGATATGCTCATACTACAATTACCACATGTAGAATGGTCCAGTATTGCTGAAATAATTTAGAGTATTCATGAGAAATCACTAGTCATATTAATACTGAGGAATAACAGCTAGTAAGTATGATCGGTTATGTGCTATAAGTTGTAATCAATTTGGATATGATTATAGACATTTTCATCTCTAAGGGATTTTCCTAGACAAAGAGATAAAGCTTCTAGAGGTAATAGTTCTTTTACTATAAAATCAATTTGTGATAAAAATATTGACCACATTACAATGTGTACATGTAGGGTGAAGGTAATGCATTATACATAGATTTTTATAGGATAGAGAGTTACAGACTAGTCATATTGAAAAATCCATTTGATAAGCCTTAAGTTTATCCCTGTTGAGAAAGCTAAAGAAATATGTTAATTTTTCTAATCAAGATGGCATGTATGAGGATAAAGCAAGGGAATCTGAAGTTCAAACTCAAAATTCAAAGATCGATTCAAATTTCATCAACCTCTATGAACCCACCACAAAGGTATAAGCTCAGCAGTGCTATTTTGCAATCAAGTAATATGGATGCCTCAAATTTAAAGGCTTCATGGATTATACATCTTCCTCATGGCATGTCCTACGAAGTAATGTAGGACCTCCATTATCATTACTAATGAAGAGGTGTTTGTTGTCTTATGAGTGGATGTATGTCAACCATCTATGTGTACTCAGTTATAGGATGAGTTCTGGATTGAGGTGCAACCCAGTGGTAATTATACTAGAAATGTTGTCGATATAAAGTGTCATGTTTAGGCAGTCTTCATGTCTTGATTAGTCTATAATACACGAAAATGAATTTGTGTTGTCAATTACTAAGTGAATACAAATTGAAGTGAGGCTCCATAAAATATATGTATGCCCAAAGGTCTAATCACACATGCATCCAAATCAAACTAATGTATAGCTATGATAATGAGAATCATGATAAATTACTTCCCCTAGTATATGAAGGGTTTAGAATGGATTGAGTCCAATGTGTCATCCTATACGGGAGACCATAAATAATACAAATATAGGCATGGATTAGACAATAAAAATTTCATGAATTTGAACACACACATTGTTACAGTGTTACTAAGGATTTTGAAGTTTAAGTTGCTGTCTTATTGGGGTCATATCTCCTATCCTGTTGACCTATTTTATGAACCACATGATCCATTGGAAACATGATGGAACAAACTTGAAAAAGATATTCAAGGTGCTTAAAGGTAATATGAAGATTTATCTATCATCGTACTCTGTGAATCCCATAAGTTCATTTGAGCATGGAGCATTGGTTGGTGTTACTACAAATCATAAGGTATGTTTATTAAGTCAAGCTGAAGAATGAAATTGTCATAAACTTTTCAAGTGTGTGATGATCAATGATGTCGTCCCTCCTTAAGAAGAAAAGGGCCTCATTTTTCCTATATTTTTAACTAGGTGTGGGAATTATTTCTCAATCTAACTCTTGGTGAACCATTTCCCTTGGTTTTTTATCTTCATTTCTTTCAGTACGTGGTAGAGTGTGATTTGTTGATGCTTCATGTCCTTAACCACCCTGTCAATGATTTGATCAGTGCTCACTAGTGTCACACAGTCCAAGTTCAACTCTATAATTTGAAGCTAATCACTAGTATCTGATGTATCCAAGAGAGGTGGGATGGGAGATTGATCTCAAATACATTCTCACCAATATTTTGGATATTTTTTATGGCACATATCGTAGAAGTATGGGTTTCATTTATGGAACCTGGATTCACTCTTTTTGGATATGTAGTTAGACCTTATCCCCCACTTGGAATTGATGAGGAACCTAATAGGAATCATTACATTGTTTGTACTTCTAGCTATTTTATTCTAGGATCTCATGACATTGTTAAATGTGTCGAATTTGTTCTACAGATTTGGTTTGCTTATCCACTTATTTATTTATATGGGAATATTCTTCTTCCAACATGAAGGGAAATGCTACATTAATGGGATAAAATGGATGTAATCTAACACATACCTGAAATGGGCTATATCCCATGTAGTTATGAAGATCTTGGTTGTATCTATGTTGGACATACACAATAATTTCATCCCATGTGTGTGGATGTTTGGATTCATACATACAAATAAGATGCATAATTATACAATTGACTACCTTTGTTTTCCCATCAGTATAAGGGTGGAATGCAGTGAACTTATTCAATTGTATTTATCATGGACCATGGTGCAGACCAAAATAGCCCACCAAACCTAGAATCCTTATTTGATACAGTACTTTCTAGAAGGCCAAAATGAACCTAAACATGATCAACTAACAATTTTTCAACCTCCTTTGCTAAAATTTAATTTTATATGGTGTCAATATTTCCATTTTTTAGAACTTATCAACCACCACAAAAACACAATCATTATTGTGCCTAGTGGATGGGAGACATAACATGAAATCCATCAAGAAATACTCCCATGGTGTTCCTGGAATTGGCATATGGGTATAGATGTCCTTCTTTCAATTAGATGGCTTGGTAATCACATAGGTTGTGTAGGACATGATGTATGTGGTAACATTATGATAGATATCTTTCCAGTAGAAATACTTCTATGAGACTTCTACTATTTTATCTACTCCAAAGTGACCTGTAACCTTACTATAGTGATCCTCCCAGATCAATTTTTTATGTTTCCCTATAGGAACGTGGAGGTGATAGAGAAGTGTCATAGGACCCCTGCTAGTGAATGATAGTCTTGAACATGGAGAATCCATGTAGCCTATGAAATGATGACAAGAGCGGACAAGGCGAGATTCATGTACATATAGTTTGATGTCAAGCTCTGATGTCAGGAGACCTAGCATGAGCCTAGGTTTTTTTTTTAATTGGTTTGAGTTGTATGATGGCTTGAGGAGCATGGTAGAGGAATGGATCAAAATGGTAGGCAGTCCCATTTTTGTGTAGGCACTCACATGAGATTTACCGAGTACAGGTACGGGTTGAGGACTCAATTACATGATGTTTATTCTATAACCTAGTCTAGGTGCTTGGAGGTGAAATGGATCAAAAGCTGAGGATCAGTTTGTATGAGCCGTTTAAGATCCCATGAATGCATGCGATTTTCCACTGATAAATAGGCTTGTATCAAGTGGTGTGCAGTTCCTTGTTAAAGAGATTAGGTACCTCCAGAATGTGTCAGATGAAGGTTTTTCTACTATGGTACTAGGTCTAAGATTCAGACCTAATGGGTAAGGAATGTTTGGAGTGTCTATTATTAGGCATGTTGGTCTATCTCAATGTAGGTATGTTATGAGCTCTTCAGATAATACCAAAACTGGATGGTGTGCGTATTCTCTTTTTCTATTCATGTAGATTCCTTATGTTCTTCAGAGGTTTCATGATGATACTATAGTGTTGGTTTCAGTTTGTGTATGGCTTAGAACATGTAAAACCCTAAGGCCTAGTCATGAGAATGAGATGGAAAACTGAAGTTACAGAGACTTACTTATAGAACTTGGCTAGTCCCAAGAAACTTAGAGATGTTAGTAGAGTGATGTTGTGATGTTGTGGGAAAAATTTCTAGGTTGTCATGAAGAATATTTCTAGGTCCACAGTGTATAGCATCCTTTTGGTGAAACAAGGTACTCTGAGAGAGCATTGATACTCTCAACTCTGAATGACATACTTTTGATGCTCGTTTGCACAGATCTGTATGATTGATACATGGTATGAACTAGACCTATTTTGGGGGATGTTTTTCCATTGAGATAATACTCCCATGTTTTCAATAAATACAAGAGGGGGTCATGATAGGTACACATTTTTTATGAACGATCGTTAAAGAATTGTAAAGTAGGTTTGAAACCCTCCCAAAACCCTAAGTAAGAATGTTGCACTTAGAGAAATTTGATTGTATTGACCAAATGTTTTGTTTAACCATTATAAATAATCCATGATTAGATGTGGTAGAGTACTCCTCCACCTTTCCAAAAATATATAGGACCAATGGGAGCTTAGTTGTACCCTAACTTTAGATCAATCTTCATAAACGAATTATCTCTCTTGAGCTAGTCTAGGAGGTCATCACTTTGTGGAAGTGATTATCGATTATTCATTTTAATTTATTTCAAATCTTAATAATCGATGAAAATTCATGATATACCATCTTTCTTTTGGGAAATAAAAATAGGAATTCCATAATGTGATGCACTTGGTCGAATGTTCCCCTTTTATACCAGCTCCCAAATTTGACACTTGATTTCTTCATTATTAATTATTGAATTCTTGTATGGGGGCCCATTTGGGAGTAATTTTATAGGTAATATTTAATTTCTATGATTCACCTAATAATGTAGAGGAACACCTTCACTTGACAATGGATATTCACTAGATAATATTCTTATTTAATGGCCTCTATGAAACAAACCCATGTTTATGGATGTTTCATCTTGATTGTTACATAATCATTATCATCCTCTTGTAGGGAGTATGATTCCCAACCTTTTTTGGCATGAAAATATGATTTCAAAAGTACAAATGGTATCTTTTCACCATCATAAAAAATTATTGAATGAAAAATATGACTCTAGTTGGTCTATCTATTTATCCTATTCATCAACATAAATTTTCCCTTATAACTATGGAATTTAAAAATTTACTTGTACCTTAAATGGTGCTAAACCCTAAAGGGACTATTTGATGTGGTTGTAGTTACAAAGGTGGGGCTATTTATATGGATGACCCAAGAGAGGACATTAATGAACAATACCATCACCTCCCTCCTCTTCTTCTCAAGGGCTTTGTCAAGAATTTATATGAAGGGGTATCCCATATCCTCTTGCAGTGTTTGAGGTCACTGAACAATTATGATACCACTTTTGTATCATAGGTATAATTCTATTTAAACCCTTTTAAAATTAATAAAAATTCATTTAAAGTAGGATGTAAGGTTTGTTACAGGGGGTTATTATGATTAATTTTCTTCTAACATTAATAATGTAATATCATAACAACACATTAATACTTGAAACTAGTAATAACAGCATGCTATAAGCTCAAAAACACAAGAGGGAAGATGAATTTAGTTGTATAGAGTGAAACAAGAGAGATCTGGATGGATATACTTGAGAATCTAGGAGTAATGAACCTGAACATGTTATATTATTTATATTATAGGTGGAAACTTCCTTGGTCCAAAAACATACAACTTTTTAGGATCAATTGTATAGTCTTAGACCTTTTGTATATATTTATACCTACTTAGAGTGTGGATCTATAACTTCTTGGGTGGTTTTTTTATTTTATTAAGTGTTATTATCAAACCCTAAGTGTCTCATAGTTACAAAACACTATGAATAATTTGGACCAAATTAAAACCCTAACCATGGGTAAAATACTATACAAAAGGTTATTGTTTTGGTCAAAGTGTAATCTATGTACTACCTACATTATCACTACTCTGAGGAGGCCTCAAACCACAAATAGTTCTCCACATAACATGTGATATTTATATAGATGTAGCTAGATTGGTAACTTGAACCACTTTGATAATATTTGAGATGATTTTTTTATTTTTAATATATTGGATCAGGATATTTTTATGTATGTATATGAGTGAATTTTAACTCTTTGACATGGTTAAGTGCTTCAAAACTATAGTAGTGACTTCCCTAATGGGTGTGAATCATATTTGGTAAGATTTAGGGAGCCTTGAGCTCCTTTTTTGTTAGTATTTTCAATGAGATCTCATAAGAGTACTAGGTGAGTAAATGAAGTCATATTAACTTGCTTATATAGGGTTCTAAAGGTAATTATTTATGACAAGGCCAACCTAGGAGGATAAAATGATCTAACAAAAATAACCAAATTGAAAGCAATTTTTGAGAAGAGTATACTTAACATAAGGAACACAAGACGTTCACGTGGGAAAATAGGGAATGTTCAAAGGCACGAACGGATAAGGGAAACACACGTGCCGGGGGATAAGTCATATTTTGGGACTTAGCTAATTTTGCACATAAGGATCTATTTTTAGAGATAGCATGTAGAGCACATAAATGGGGTAGAGACTCACATGCCACGCATTGGCTATTTTTGGAGGATTGGCTACAAAGCACTTTTCATGGATGTGGGCTAAGAATAGGTTTATCACTATCAATCAACTAAAGGAATTCTATTATTAGAACACTTGCATGTAGGATATGACTCTAAAAAGTGTGTAGCTAATAATAACATGTGACCTATTTTAGGATTGGATAAGTGGTGAAGGGAAATTCCCCACCATTATAAATATGTAGTGAACTGTGTAATAGAAAAGATATTTTACAGAATGAGTAGAGAGACAAATAAATATATGTATATATATATATATGTGTGTGTGTGTGTGTGTATGTATGTATGTGTGCAAGACTGGACTACTGTATCAGATCTGTGTGCATATGTGCATATAATGTCATTACTGTAAGAATCTTCTGTGTAATTTTCATATTTAATGCAATACAGGATATTGACTAAATCTAAGTGTTAGTTTTGTGTGTATTTAGATCTAGTATGTTCTTCATTTCATCATGGTTAATACTTAATTTTGTTCTCCCTTAGAAATAGATCTGGCATGCTTTGTAGAATGATGTATTAATAATGGAACTTTATGTATTAAGTCTTCATCATGTTAACATCTTGCAACAACAACCCTAAATAGGAACCTAGTACATTTGTGTGCTTCAGGTGAGTGCTCAGTCTAGGCTGAGTGATGTGCCAACGCGCCTAGGGTCTTATTGGGATTATATTACTAAATTCTAGGCTGCATCATTAAATCCATTACAGGGACCTATTTTTTAGTTATTTTCAAGATGTTTTGCAACAAAGACATATTGGTTGACCTTAGTAAGTGTTGAAGAGTGGATACACAATCTGGAAGAAGAATACACATGACAGTTCAACACTGGATTTGAGTTTAACGTACGCGTATGGGTGGAACAGAACCTGTATGACAGTTTATATGAGAGCTTCTTCACTATCTTTCTATTAGAATTATAGGAGTGGTTGATTGCGTATGCATCAAAGTGGAATTGGAGGAATCGTGCACTTGTCTGGATGCAAGAAGAATTTTAGGCCCTTTATAATGCAAATCTGATTTAGACTCGAGCTATGGATACGTGGTTCCGTGGTGTTTTGAATAATGATATCTTGGAGTATTAAATTTCTAATTACTTGTGCCCAAAGGTAGTTAAATTCTAGTTTTTATGGTATCCAAGGGGAACTTACCTGCAAGGCATCCCACTGGCTATCAAAATCCTGATGCTAACTTTGAATTTGAAGAGTAAACTGATGGCTAACTAAACTTCACCGTGCGTGGGGGTAGGAGCAGGTTTGATGAAGAATGGAAGACCTAACGACAAAAATGTAGAGAGAGGAAAGGTGGATTAAGTATAATGAAGCACGTGAGAGGGAGATCAAGAAGTACTAGGAGGTTACAAAACAAATGGTGTTGTGGAGAAAGATAGTTCAGGAAGGAGTTGAAGTTCACATAGAAGATGTGGAAGCCAAGTGTCAGGAACTCCCCCATTTATGGAAACATGATAGGGAACCCTCCTCGGCCTCAAGTAGAAGCATGCCAGTAGAGGTGACCTGGGCCATGGGTGCACATCTGAATCCACCTAGTAACCTTGCCCTTGTACTTGGTTTTCCAGCATCTAGTATAACAAGCAGTCAACAAGATAATTCGATTAGTGGAAGAGTAGGAGCGAGTATTATAAGAGGCACAATAATGATAGTATAAATGGATTTGTTGTTATATGGGAGCACTTTTTTGGGTGCATCATCAACACAGAATACAAGCGCGCCAATTTTTGGACTAACTTATGGGAATAATAACGCTTCGTTGACTGTCGGGGTACAGTTTAGTTCTACTATTAGGACATAGGGAAGTACATCCTCTGGTCTAACCCCAACTATAGGTTTGGGATTGTGATGCATAGGTAGCTCTATTTTAGGTGGATCTGGTGGTTCTAGAGGTAGGGGAAACATAGAAGGTTCTAGATCATGTGGGAAAGGTCCACACCAAGCTTAGAATATTTACATGGAAATGTCTCTTCATCTTCCAGAGTATAAGGGCATAGAAGATGCTACTGAACATGTGCATATGTGTGAAATACTATGGCACATAAAAGGATTCACGGATTATAAGTGTAGGGAAAGCAAATTTTCTATTGCGTTACAAGGGCGCGCACACAATTGGTATAGAATATTTGACCCTGATCAGACTCCTGTAGATTATCCAGCCTTAAAATGTGCATTCCTTAAAGAGTTTCACATCCTTGAGTTTGAGCAGAAGTGTATAAGTGCTCTCAAGGATATTAAGGAAGGCACTATTGAGAGTGTTAGCTAGTATGATGCTCATTTTAAAATGATGTTATCTAATATTTCTTATGATATAAATGTAAGCCAACATGCACAATGGTTCATTGGGGGGTCTAATTACCCCTTTTAGAAGGGCGTTGTCACATAAGACATACACTGATCCACGTGAAGCATTAGAGGCAACTCTACATGCTGAGATAGTTGGGAGTATTGACACTGTCGTTAGCCCATTCTTAGAGGCATGGATTGCAGCCATGACAAAGCATTTAGAGAAACTATTGGAAACTTCAACCCATGAAACGCACTCAGGGATTTGGTGTATATATTGTGAAGTTGAAGGTCACACCAAGGATAGTTTCCCCCATAGATCCATACATTTATTGTTGTTATACTACGAGATTTATTATTTGAATCATGATTTTATCCACTTTCCTTTGTTACAGTGCGTGATAAGGAATAATGTATCCTGTTATTGTAAGATTTTCCAGTCCTCAACCCATGATACAAAAGATTGTATATTGATCGATCAGATCCATGATGCCATAGACATTGGTGTATGAAAGACAAGTGTAACTGATAATTCTAAAAAAAATAATGAGCACTAGGATCAGAATCACAATCAGGCGCACTATGATCAGAATGAAGGGAATTTTGAAGGTGATCATGGTAGAGGTCAAGGATACCACTGTGGATTTAGAGGACGAGGACGTGGTGGTGGAAGAAGTGAGTTCCCTCGTAGAACATGTTATACATGCAGATCTCCTGGCCACTACAGGTGTGAATGTCCTCAGAATATTACACGTTCTTTTTATGGAAAGAATAATAGCTATGAGGAATGCCCAAAATTTTATGAGCATCTTAGTAGGAAACATAAGCATGAGAACAAAGGTGTAGGGATGGTTAGAATACAACGCGTGGTGGAAAATTAATGGATGCCTAAGTTATCACCAGAACTTGAGGCTTTCACTGTGAAAATTACCACACGAGTTGAAGTGGCACATGTAAAAGAGGCATTGTAGTATAAGCCTACAATCATTAAGGAGGAATTTCTTCATGCATGATACCCAGATCATGCCCATCAAAAGGAGGTTTACTAAGAAACCATGGAAGTTCTTAGGAATCTTTAGGGTGAGACACAATACTTAAAAGAGAAATCACAGAAAATGGAGAAAAATAAAGTATCAGAGATGGTCCAGAATGATATATATGACTTAAGGGAAGTGTGTAAAATGTTGCGCTAGGAAAATATCATTCCATTGTTAGGGATTTGGTTAAAAGGAAACACTCCACGCGTAAGTGTTTAGACTAGACATCAGATTCTACATCTGAATCTTCCCCCTCATATCCTAGATTATGTCAAGGAAATCACTCTAAATTTTGTTGTGGATGGGTAGATATTGAGTAATATATTGATTGATACATGTGCAGAAGTCAATATTATTACATTAGATGCATGGGTACAAATGGGAAGACCTGCATTGCAGCCATCCTCTAATATATTATTCATGGCTAATCAGACTAAGGCCACTCCCATCATAGTTTTAAAAGATGTATCCATTACAATACAAGGAGCCAAGTTCACTAGAGACTTTGAAGTTTTAGCACTAACAGAGTTAGATAGATTCCCAGCTCTATTGGGGTGTCCTTGGTACTATGCAAATAATGCTAATCTTTGGTTCAACAAGGGCTATATCAGTTTTGAAAACAAGGAGGAAAGAGTTATTATCCCTTTAATAGATGGAAAATCTGCACCCTATGTTGAGACCTTAAGTGAAGAAGATCTAAATAGGATTTATGTATGCACCATCCGAGATCCAAAGATACTTGAGCCAAAAAAATAATGACTAATTTAGTGGAAGGATGCACAGTCTACAAGCGATACTACAAGTACTACTTGTGATAATTGGGCTCATAGAACTTATGAGTTGGTAGGGCCCAAAGTAAAGAACATATTTCCTAGAGGCAGTAAACCACGTTATGTCAGGAGGATAGGTAACAACTTGGTACCTTATTACACTGAGGAAGGAGATCCTATGGTATTCCTGCATGCCATGGAAAAATAGTGGATAGACCCACTAGAAAGAAGAAATATGCTAGCATATACATTATGTGGAACAACCACATGTTGGTGGGTGGCCCACAAGAATAATCTTGTTGGATGGAATGAAATTAGGATTTCTCTTGCTACTAGGTTCTTCAAGATAAGTCCACCTACTCAAATTTTTACTTATTATGGTAATCAACCTGTTCAACACCATGTTCAGACGTGTGAGAGAATCTAGATAGAATGGTAGGAAGCTTTACCACCTTCGCTATGGGTGCAAAAGTTTTATTCCACTTATAGGGATGTGCATGTGCTTGGTATGTATATGTAGAACTCCATCGAGAGACTGGAAATTGATAGGATTTAATTACAGGAATGGCCCAGGCATTTGACTTCTTCTCTATAAATCCTCCAGTGGAAGAAGCATTGAAAGATATAAAGTTCTTAACTATGGGAGATAGTGTGAGGGCTAAAGAAATTGTTGAGGAGTTATTTGATGAAGGAAACTCAAAAGTTCATCTTGTTGAAGAAATATAGACCGATGCCATACTATTTCAACATGCTTTCCATGATAAAGAAAAAGGCAAAATGGTCTACATAGTGGATGATGAAGAAGTAGAAAATTTAGATGTAAAGCATTCAACAGGTAGGCGTGAGGTGTTGGACAATGCAGATATGGGCACATGCGCCTATCATGAACCTATAAGGACAAAGAAGGTGAATATTGGAATAGATACTGAGCCTAAGGAAGCTATCATTCGATACTATTGGTTAGACTCTGAAGTGGCAAAAATCATAGAGTTACTAAGGGATTACTAGGATTTATTCCCTAGGGGGTATCATGAACTTAAAGGCGTGCATGAATCATTAGGGGAGATGAAGATAAATCTTAAAGAGCGTGTGCACCTAGTTAGAAAAAGACCTTACAAGATGAACCCCAACTTGTGCAAAAAGGTAAAAGAAGAGATTGATACAATGTCGAAGTTTGGGATCATCAAACCCCTTGATGAGTCAGAATGGGTTAGTCCAATGGTGATCGGTATCAAAAAGGATGGATGAATTAGGATATGCATGGACTAAATGGAGTTGAATGTTGCATGTGTAACTGATCCATTTCCTACGCCATTCACTAAGGAAATACTAGAAGGTGTTGCTGGGTGCGAAATCTATTCATTTACAGATGGGTTCTCTGGGTATCATTAGGTTCAAATTTCTTAGGAGGATCAAGAAAATACTACATTTATTACTGAATGGTGTAGCTTCAATTATACTGTAATGCCTTTTGGTTTGAAAAATGTGTCTATTTTATTTTTGCACATAGTTTTTTAAACATTCAAGGAATTCATTCATAACTTCTTACAAGTCTATTTAGATGATTGAACGGTGTATAGATTGGTTAAGGATCATTTTGACAATCTGTGCTTAATGTTTGAAATATGTAGACAGTTGAGTATCTCTTTGAACATCAAGAAGTGCATATTTAGTACACCATTTGGAATACTTGTAGGACACATAATCTGCAAGGAGGGTTTGTTGGTTGATCCAGCCAAGGTTGCAGTCATTATAGGCCTAAGAGAGCCTACAAGTTAGAGTGAGGTGCATGGATTTTTGGGTCATACAAGATATTATAGAAAGTTTATTAATGGATATACCAAAGTTTTCACATCATTAGAAGATTTACTGAAAGGAAAATGTACACTTTATTGGGCAGACCTGAAGCAGTGTGTGTTTGAGATATTGAAAGAGAAACTTACTACCACATCTATTATGTGTTTTCCTTCATGGGATTAACCATTTCATGTACATGTGGACGCCTCTGGCATGACCATTGGTGTGGTGTTAGCTCATCTTGGAGAGGTTATTATGGATCATACTATTTGTTTTACTAGTAGAAAGCTGACTCCTACAGAACATAATTACACAACTACAAATCATGAAGCTTTGTCCATGATCTATGCGCTATATAAATTCCATTAGTACCTACTAGCTACATGATTTTTCTTTTATACAGATCACATGGCATTGAATTATTTGGTAAATAAACATATTCTACAAGGGTACATATGTTGATGGGTGCTATTATTTCAAGAATTTGAATTCACGGTTGTGGTAAAACCAGGGAAAAATAATTTTGGACCAGACCATCTATCAAGAATATAGTCAGGAGAAGAAGCACAGGAAATTGAGGATACCATACCAGATGCACAGTTATACAAGTTATAATAAGTGCCATCAGAACTAGAGGACATTGTTGTCTTTCTATGAATATGGATGACACCAGAAGGAATGAAATCATTGGAGAAGAAATAACTTGTTATATGCTCCACACCCTATATGTTAATTAGTGGTGACCTATACAAAGTAGGTCGGGATGAGGTATTGCACCATTTTGTATTGGAACATGAGCGCATAGATATTATGGAAGAGGCTCATAGTGGTATTGCAGGTGGTCACTATGTCAGTGATGCTAGTGCGCATAATATTCTACTCATTGGATTATGGTGGGAGACCCTATATAAAGATTGTAAGGGATTTTGTAAGGCATGTGATCATTGTCAACATCTTGGAAAACTAGGTCAATGAGATGAAATGTATCTAAGACCTATTGCTAGTGCAGAGCCGTTTGAGAAATGGGCTATAGATTTTGTGGGTCCTATTTCACCAGTTGCGTGCAGAAAAAGATTGTGCTACATCATAACTTGCACATACTATTTGACAAGGTGGGTAGAAGCAACACCTCCAAAGGACTGTACAACAACTACAACAGCCTGGTTTCTATGGGAAAATATTATTACAAGGTATGGATGTCCTTTAATTTTAACCAATGATAGGGGCAGACATTTTCTTAATGAGAAAATCAAAATTTTATTGGATGAATTCATGATTGCACACCATAAGACTACAGCCTATCATCCTCAGGAAAATGGAACTACTGAGGCTTTCAACAAAATTTTGAGCCAGACATTGATAACAATTTCTGATGTTGGAAGAAAGGATTGGGATGATAAAGTATCTATAGTACTTTGGGCATATCAGACAACATATAAAAGTTTGAACAAAGCCACACCATTTAAGTTAGTATTTAGTGTAGAATTCATTCTTTCTATGGAATTTATGTAACCCACTTTGCGTATTGCACGCATTGGAGTTCTAGCTGATGAGAAAGCTTTAGAATAATGGATTTGAAAGATAATCAAGCTAGATGAGTGACGGGCCATAGCACGTTGGATTCAGAAGCAAGAAAAGGCTAGGAAGAAAGCATGGCATGACAAAAACATAAGGGATAAGAACTTTGATATTGGAAAAATGGTGCTTCTCTATGAATCTAAGTTCTTACACCATCTAGGCAAACTTAAGGTACATTGGTTAGGGACATATGTTATAACTTACATCCTTGAAACAAACGATTGCTAATTAGAAGCACTTGATGGAACACGGCTACCTAGTTACTTCAACAGGAGTAGGTTGAAGCCCTACTATAAATAAGTATTCTTGGTGTTTGTAATAAGGCAATACTTCCATTTAGATTAGATTTTCAATTCTGCATTTCCTTAATGTGTTACTTCTTTGTTGTTATACTTTGTCAATTTAGTTGGTGTGTTATGTAATAAGCATGTTTACGTGCCAGAAGCTAATTATTATTTGAATAATTTTTATGTGCAAAGCAATGCACATACTTTTAGTGTGGGGTGGTTATTGATATCTAGGTACAAGACCATTAGATTTGAACGATGAAACGAATAAGCTATTATGGGTGCTATTCAAGTCAAAGGATTGCTTCTAAAAAATGACCAAAGAGGGAGATGAATGAAGGGACAGTATAACACGAGGTAAGAAGATGCCATAAGAACTACAAGTGGAAGGTGTAGTGACAAGGTACTTAGGTGCAAGGAAGCACGCTGAAGAGAAGTCTATGACCAGAGGGTAGGAAGGTGTGCTAGAAGGTTATAACTGAGGTGCAAAGATGTGCCGTGTAGAATGAATGAAATTGGTCAATAAAAGAAAGGACATTGGGTAGGTAAAGGAACAATAAATGCATCAAAAAATTGAAAATCTATATAAGGATGGGATGTGAGTACATTCTTACCATTGTGATTAGGAGAATTTGATAAGAGATAAGTACGAAGAGTCGAGAAATCATGTTAAGGTACGAAGAGTGTGAAACTAGACGTGGAAAAGAGGTTTGTGCAAAGGATAAGCTTGTGTTCCCACAGGAGAAGGGTTTGAACAAAGAAGATCCATTACAAATGAGTTGAGGCACACGATTTCCACTAGGGCACTGAGATTTGAGCTATGGTTTGAGATGCATGTTTTAGAAGTCAAAAGATGAGTATTTTTAGAGGATTGTAGGGTAGAAATGGAACCAAAGAAGGTAGCTGTAGTAGGATTTAAGGGAAATAAGAAAGTGGTTGTGGAGGAAGAAGAAATGACCCCTGAGAGAAAATTTTCAGAGATGCAATATCTAAAGGGGGTTATAGTAGGCCAGGAATGGGATTCCCACATTTGGAGAAGAAAGATAAGTAAGTACAACCTTCGTACCATAGAAAACAAGGAGTTGGATGCATTGTTGAAGACAAAGACAAATAAGTTCAATGCGTAGGACATGCTAGTCTATGATGACGTTGGGGAGAATTTATTGAAGAATATTGGAGTATATCAGTTATACGAGCTCCCCTACTTCAGAAAATATGAGCCCTTGTACCAATGGCTTGTGAGAAGAGTACACAAAGACTTCTATTTTGGAGGACGCAGAGTAAGGATTTCAGCTGCGTTGATCTCCACAGTGACAGGGTTGAAGGCTACAGGTGAAGACCTCAAGGGGGACTTAGCAGACAAGGCCACAATTCTGGAGACTAAGAGGGAGATGGGGTACACCAAGGGTCTGCGCGACATGGACATAGACAAGCTGAAAAAGTACCCAATTGTGTAGGTAGCCAGGCACCTGGTGACAAAATTAAATGACCAAGAGAGGTGGTCACAAGTGAATACCATGTGGATGCATGTTGCTAAAAGGATTTCATAAAGAGTGGTCTACAAGATTTTAGGTTACATTACAGAAAATATCATCTAAGAAGCGTGTTCAGGAGGAAAGATTAGTTTGGGGTTGTTTTGTCATCTTTAGTATTCATGGAGATGGGGGTGCTAGATGGACCAAAGGAGAAGTTATGGGAGTATCCCATGGAGAATAAGTCACTTGCATAACGATTCAACAATTACTTGTGTGAAGGATCGATGACCAAAGAATTCAAGCAGAGGGCTGAGAAGTGGTATGATAGGCTCTGCATGGCATTTAAAGAAGAGTGGCGCATACCAAAGGATTTAACCTCAGTGGTGGGTAAGGAAGTTTAGTTTTCTGTATACCAACATTTTTGCATCATGTGATTTGTGATGAAGGACATGGATTGGAGTCCATAGTGCAAACTATTATATGCCTTTACAACTAGGTATTTTTAGGCATCGGTTCATAGGTTCTTAGACACATGCCACCTAACATTCAATGCAGACAAGGTAGAATATAAATACCACACACTAAGGAAGAAGTATGTATATCTAGGACATAGTGCATATATTTAAAGGCTCATCTCAAATGTGTTGAGCATAAAGATAGTAAGCTTGGTTGTTGGATACATTGAAGCAGCACTTGTGTACCTCCAACTAAAGCCCAAACTAGAAAAAAAAATACGTAGAAGATGAGTTCATGCTCCCAGGGCTGCCAAAGGGTAAACATAGCATGGAAAACATTCCATTGCCTAAACCCACAGAGATAATTGAAGTAGAGGATGAGGAGGATGAGTGTGAGGATAGTGGTGGTTTGGAGTACAGGAGGAGGTAGCCATCAAATAAAAGAGAATCAGAGTGTGTGACTATGCCAACTCATGGGTAGGAAGATGAATAGGACTTGGATGTGGACTAAGGAGAGCATCGATTCAAGAGAGTGTTTAGGAGAACAAGGAATCAAGGTGATACTCCAAAATCAGTGCATATGTCACCTCGACTATCTCCATAAAAGGTGCCAACTGAGAAAAGAAGAAGGAAGTTGAATTTGGGTGAAGAGGCAGAGGAATACGAGGAAAGCACACCAGGGTCTTCTACACCACCTGAATATGAGGAGGAACCATAGAGTAGGGAGGATCCACAAGAAGATTCAAAGGAAGAAGTGAAGGATGGAGAGGAAGGAGAAAAAGAAACAACAAAATCTACACATGAGACTATTCATGGGATGTTAGAACAAACTCCAAATCTTGAAGCTCCAGTTCCTAAGGGGCCTAGAACAAATAGAATGAGTGGAGAAAACAGTGCACCAATCGTGGGCTACATTGAGGACACAGGTAAAATTGTTTGTGCCTATTTCAAGAACACTATGACCCAAAAGGAGTTATATGGCTGAGAGTTGATGGATGAAGATATGGCCACTGTACGCACAAGGAAGCAATTGTCATAGTCGATGCACACACATATGAATGAACCAAACTTCGATGTGTGTGAGGAGTTGTGCATGTCGAGAAGGTTGAAAAATACTCCCAAAGATAGACACATAACAGTAAAGTCTATTGTTATGTCAGATGAGCAAGTAAGTAATGCATTGGTAAAGGTGGCTCACAGGACCATGGATAAGGCCACAACCATCAGGGCACTGCGAGGGTAAATTAAAATAAAGGATGCAGATATATTTTTGGTACCTAGACTTAATCTACTTCACAACTTGAGCTACATCATGGATTTTACAAGACACTCAAAGGTAGATAAATGGTTTATATGTCATTTTGTAGCCAGGGAAGCAATTTATCTGACTTGTTAGCACTCAGGATTTGAAGAATTGTGTAGCACCTTGGAAGGATTTGATCTAATCCACACTATTTTAGGTTGTGCCTATCAACCAAGGTAAGAGAACCTATATTGTAGCCTCTGTTTTGTGAAGGAGGTGAAAAATCCTTATACTATGCAGATTGTATGGAGATGGCCTTGAGAAAACATGATCGATTTCCCATTATTAAAAATCAACAGAGTTGTCACTACTAATTAATGGAAATGCTTTAAAAACAAGGCTAAGGCTACTAAAGACATGGTATGATCCTGATTTGCTTTGTGCATTTTTGTAAATAGATTATATTATTTTGTTGATACATAATACAATACAGGGGTATTATAGGTAGGATGAGTTAATTTGAAATGAATTTTGGGGTGGGAGATATTCAAATAAGACTAACCAGAATTTTTCAACTTCTTTGAGGACCTTTGCAAAAATTGAAAGACTCAGACAACAGAAATGCTTCAAAGAGGTTAAGGTGTTCCTTCAACCAGGATATGTGCATCAAATGGAAGCCTAGATCTACACTCTTCCACACAATCTCTGATGATTTATCACAAAATCTTTAGTTAAATGAATTAGGAAAGCATTTAGAAATTTATATTCTATCATACCTAAGGTACCCCCAAAGGTTTACAATCAAATCTATATCAAGGAAAATAGAGTGAATTTAAATTTTTTTATCCCTTCATCAGATGAAAGCTCTTCTGATTCTGGATATACAAATGCCACTAAGTTGTTACCAAAATTAGATCTGCATGATCAAAAGGAAATTCCAAACACCATATTGCAACAAGAGCAAAAAACAAAAATTGAAAACATTCTAAAACATAAGTAAATGTAAATTTTAGCAAGAGACAACACAAGATAATCTAGAATGACCAAATTTATCAGCAAGGGAATGTTATAAGAACAATCTCAAAGCTTGTTAGTGGATATACATCTGCAACCAACCTAACATTATATAAATTTGATGTAAAAAGGAGTTAAAATGGTTCTTAGGTGGTTTCTCAAAGAGTGGGATTCTTCCCAGATTTTCCCGTGAAAATTCTAAGTTTCTCCGACCATTTGCATGAAAAATTTATGCAATAGATAAATTTCACTCAATCACTCTTTTTTCCCCTCAAATATTCCATCCAAAAGTGGAATATTCGAAGCACCTTTGCTTTGCAATATTTCTAGAAAATTACATTTAACAAACTCACAAAAAGTTTTCAGTTATTATTTCAAAAGGTGAATCATTACAAAAATTTCATCATTCTTCAAAGTGGAAGCACGTTTTTCATTTCCCATGCATGTAGATCCCTTTCATTTCATCATTTCAACTTTTCCCTTCCCAATTTTTTACTCTGCAACTTTGGATATGGTAATTCATGTTTTTCACGAACTAGAGTAAAAATTCATTTGAAAAATGTGTTGGATTCACAAATTGAACCCCCAAATTGATTAATTCGGACCCTGTAGGCCAAGACGACACAAATTGGTAAAAAATTTGATGAAGATTGGTGTAAAAAACACATCTCCAAACTTCTTGGAGCTCAAATGGTGGCCAAATTGGTGAAATGCACAACTACCATCGATCTGTTGCTCAACTTAAAATTTGATCCCTTCACATGGCAAACCAAGTAAAAATGGGCCTTGAGATGTCTTTTTACCTTTTTACTACTTTTGGAAAATTTGCACAATTTCTTGATTTCCTCCGCCACTCCGTCGATGAGATTTGGGCCTGACACATGGTGCAATATGACTGGATACGGAGTCGCGACTCAATTTTACACATTTTGCATCTTTATGGAAAAAGGAAAACTTTCCATTTTTCCTCCGTGGCTCCGCTTTTGCGTAGGACACATGTCCTCATATCATTGGTTGAGGGGTAGTGCTTCTCATTTCATATTTTAATCACATTTTGTGAAGGAAATTTTTTAACATTTCCTCTGCTAGCCCACACCTCTGCCGTTGAATGAGGCAAAACATTGACTATTTCCCTCAGACCCTTGGGATTTTTTTGATACTTTGAGTCATTTGAATACAAGAGGCAAATTTTCCAATTTTCCCTTGATGGTCTGCCTCCCCACCTCTTTGACTTTTCAAACTGCCATGTGTCACCACAGCACACCTTGAGGCAGTCCCAAAAATTTGATACCTTGAACTAGCGCGGGCTTGCCACGTGTCCTGTTCCGGTGAGATTTGTCTGAATGTTTGAAGCTCAGTGGAAGGAACCATGTGTCATACTCCAAGGCAATCTTGTTTTTGCCATTGAAAAGTCTAAGTAAAATGCAAAGCAAGTAGAGGCCTCCACATGTTATCCTGGCACTTCTTTAAGATGGTGCCCAAAGCGGAGACCCTAAATGACTGTGACCTCACCACATGTCCTGTTCCGCCAAACTACTGCAACTACATAAAAATTTTGTCTAAGTTCTGGCCAAGCAGTGAAATCCTCCACGTGTCCTCCCGGCCCTACTCCAAGGCCAAAACAAAAAAGTAAATCTTCAAACGAGCGCCGTTCACCCATGTGGACAAATTTCTGAGTTGAGGATTTTTATAGAATTTTTTAATTGTTTAGCTAAGCCACTTCCAACCAAAAGGTGCCACATCCCCTGCAGATGCAAGGATGCAAATTTGACTAGGAGAAATGCCTGTCAAACCGTAAAATACAGAAAAATGACCATTTAAGCCTGAAATGAAATTTCCTTCAAGGACAGAGTGTTTAAAAAGTTACAAGGCTCAAATACATTCCTCAGGGACATATCAACTCATTCTTATTCAAGTATTTAAGGAAGAAACAACAAGAATGAAAAATTCCAACTATGGCAATAGAGGGAATGGGAAAATGCGAGTTTTTGAAATCACAGAGTACGGGGGACTCAAAATACAAACATTTTCTAGAGGAACAAAGAAACTAGGAGAAAAATATGGACCCATACACAATCTTTGACCCAGGGGTAAACTAAAAATGGCAACAAAGACCAGCCACGCACAACATGGGGAAGGATAAAATGACAGAGGCCGTAAATCAATAAATTTCCAAGGGCACAAATGGGATGAGACAATTTTGAGCACCAACAAAGGCTCTGAATCAGGGATGGGAACTCCTAGCGAGTGCCACAAGAACAAAATTAGACCAAGTGCCAAAATATCCATTGGGAAAATGGAGTCATGAGCCAAAACATCCAAAAAACCAACTGATAAACCAACAAAAAGGGCTACCACACATAAAGACAAACCAAAAACTGACCAAAATAACAAAAAAAGAGTAGAAACAAAAAACTGTACATTGTACAAGTGATATGTAAACTTCAGTTTTGGGGATCAATCTAAGAAAATGCTCCAAATTTTTTCCATTAAATGGCAGCTCAACCAATTCCCCATCCAGGTCTTTGAGGAAAAAGGTATTCTCACTAATTCTTATGTCAATGGAATATGGACCCATCCACAAAGCATCAAATTTACCATGCTTGCCCTTATCTTCATGCATGTTATCCCACAATAGCACAAGATCTCCAATACTGAAAGCTCTTGGGGTTACCTTCTTATCAAACAACTTCTTCATCCTCTCTCTAAATTTTACATGCCTCTGATGGGATGCTCTTCTTGCTTCATTAAGCTCAACAATCTGATTAATCCTTGCTTCATATGAACTGATTTATTGATCTTCAAGTTGTTGAACAAACTGAAATGAAGACAACTACATATACAAGGGAAACAGAGCTTACGTTCCATATACCAATTCAAATGGGCTTTCACCAATATCTCTTTTAGCAGTGATCTTATAATCCCAAATAGAAAATTTTAGTTGTTCACCCCACTTCTTCTTGTTTAATTCCAAAGTCCTTTTAATAATCTTCAACAAGTTTTTATTGATGGACTCAACTTGTCCAATTCCTTGTGGATTGTAGTTAGAAGCATATGTCAACCTTATTCCATATTCTTTGCACATTGCCACTAAAGGTCCAGCTCTGAAACTCATGGAATTATCAACAAAAATCTTGATTGGCACTCTAAATCTGTAGATGATATGATTCAATATGAATTCCATTACAACTTGGTGCATTGACTTCCTAGTGGGGATTGCTTCCACCCATTTTTTGAAGAAATCAGTAGCTACCAAAATTCATTTATGTCCAGCACTTGATGAATAAGAGATTTCACCAATGAATTCTAGCCCCCATTGTTTGAAAGGAGCTTCAATTGATACATTCTGTAAAGGAAGGGAGCCTAAAGCTTTCATTATTCTGGAGAAACACTGACAACTCTCACATCTTCTAACCAACTGAGTTGCATATTTAAAAAGAGTTGGCCACCAATAACCAGCCCTCAAAATCTTGTGTGCAGTAATCCTCCTAGTAAAATTTCCTTCACAAACTCTCCCATGGAAATCAACAATTATTTTGGGAGCTTCATCTTCAACCACACATCTCAAGAGGATTCCCTTAGGGTTCTTCCAAGCCAACCCAAAGTTTGTAATGATATATTTTTGAGAAGCCAACTTAAGAGATCTTTTCTTATTTTTATTCAAATGTCCAAGGTGGCATAGGTGTCTGAGATAATATTTACATCCTTGTACCACTCAGAGTTCAACAATTTTTCAAGAATATCTACCCTCTCTTCTTCTACTTCATTTACTTCAGCATTCTGTAAATTTCTTTCAACCATGAGCTTGGCAAGACCCAAACCTCATACTAGCTTTTTGGTCTAAATGTCCATATCATACTCCTACAATTCGTTAACCCACCTACATATTTTTCTTGAAATCTCCATCTCTAATAAGAAATCTCTTATCATTGTGTGAGGAACATAAGCAACAACTTTGGAATTCAAAATATAAGGTCTGAAGACCTTAGTTGATTTCACCAATGCAAAGGCCTGCTTCTCCTTGATTATGTATCTCAACTCAACTACTTGCAATTCCTTACTAAAGAAGTTAATAGGTCTTTCATCTCCATCATCATCCCTTTGCAACAAAATAGATGCAATGGTGTGCTCAGAAGCAAAGGAGAAAATTTGGAAAGGTTTCTTGTAATTTGGGGCTACTAAAACAGGAGCATGCTTCAATTCTTCCTTGATTCCATCAAAATATTTAAGGGCAGCCTCTTCCCACTTGATATTCTAGTCCTTCTTCAACATGTAAGTAATGGGGAGATTCAACTCAAAAAAATTAGACACAAACCTTCTAATGAAATTGATTTGACCAAAGAAGGATTGGATTCCTTTTTTATTTTTTAGAACCAGGATCTTGCTGATAGTTTGCATCCTTTGTGGATCAATCATAACTCCTTCTTTAGACACAATGTGACCAAGTAGTTTTGATCTTTGCACTCCAAAATGGTACTTCTTTGGATTGAGTGAAATGCCATATTCTCTACATCTGATCAACATTCTTTCCAAATGTTGTAAGTGGTCAATTCTTTTGCTAGAAAAAATAGTAATATCATCTTGATAAACAATAATAAAATCATTGATATAGCCAGTGAAAGCAATGTCCATGGCCCTTTGAAGGGTATCTCCAACATTCACTTAACCAAAGGTCATCCTGACAAAAACATATGTTCCCCAGGGAGTAGTAAAGGCAGTTTTAATCCTCTCTAATTCTTTGACAACAACTTGGTTATAACTGGAGAAACCATCCAAAGTAGAAAGCATTTCAGAACCAGTCACTAATTGCAACATGTTCTCCATGTTTGGTAAAGGATATTTTTCCTTTATTGATGTTCTATTTAGATTTCTGAAATCCACACAAAGTCTGATATCTCCATTCATCTTTCTAACTAGCACCAAGTTTGCAACCCAAGAAGAATACCTTGTGGGCTGAATGATTCCTCCATCCTTCAAATTTTTCAATTCCTCTTACATTTTGACATAAAGGAGTGGGTTAATTGGCCTTTGCTTCTATCTGAATGGTTTGGCATCTTTCTCAAGAGGGATCTCATGTTGGAATAAGTCTTCTCTATATGCTTTCAGCTCGGAATAAGACCAAGCTAAACAATCTTGATATTGTTTCAACAATTGGAGGTAGGACTGTTTTTCTTCCTTGTTTAAACCACTCCCTAACCAAATATTCCTTGGTTTTTCCTTTGTTCCCAAGTCATGCTCTTTAACATCTCTAGATGCAAACATGTTTCTATTGATTACACAATCAACATTGTTAAAATTTGACTCAAGAGCAACCAACCCTCTAGGGATGGTGTTAGTCTTCAATTGAATGATATCCTTGCCAAACAAGGTTTATTTTCCATCAAAATTACACACCAATGGTTCCAAATCAATATGTTGATCCTCAAACTCACCTTGGTTCTGCAAAAACCTCTAAACCTAAGCATCATCATCAAATACTTGCCAATGTTTGATGTTATTCGGGACTGCAGGCCTAGTGAGTATCTCAACATCATATTCACAATATGGAGAAATGGTACAATTTTCAAATCTAGACCCCAACACTGCCAGCTTATCAACAATCATATTTAAACTTCTGTCATGATGAAGAATTTTGAAGGAATCAAGCATCTCAATTAGATCCCAAACTACATGTTTGTATTGTTTCATCCACTAATTTTTTGTTGCATACAGTTTTCTAACTTGTTTGACAACCAACTCAAAATCTCCCTTTACAACAACATATTTTATGCCATACTTCCAAGGAATCCTCAGCCCTAACAGTAATGCCTCATACTCAACTATGTTATTGGTGCATTCAAAGTTAAGTTTGAAGGAGAAAACAAATTCCTCATTTCTTGGAGAGATTAAAACAACACTAGTACCATTTCCAAATTTGGAGCAAGCTCCATTAAATAACAAGGTCCATGGTGATCCTACCTCTTCAAGACACTTAAACTGATCCATCCTGTGCTTCTTACCATCGAAAAACCCAATAAAATTATCAACATCAACATCAACAAATAATACTTCATAAGAAGCATTGTTTGGATCCTCAATTAGATGTAACATCTTCTTCTCTCCATATAATTTTACAAGGCTGCCTTCAATGGGAATGGTGGAAAAAGACATATCCATTTGGACACTCCCTCCAACACTTGCAGCCCACTTTCTTGATAATAACATACCCCATTTGGCAGGGCAATCAACAATTACAACATCAAGTTTCAAATTCTTACCCGGATAGGCTGCAAGTTGCACCACCAAACCTTTGACACACCCAACAACTGGCACTTCCCTGGAATCCATGGTAGTACACTTGTCATACACTACTGTTACTTTGATATCTAAATCATTCATAACTTCTAAAGGCATGACATTACATGATGCCCCAGAGTCAACCATACAATTATGTAGCAACTTGTCCTTGATGATCAAAGTTGTGAAGAAAGGGTCAACACTCAGCTGAGATTCAACCAAGGATGTTCCCAAATATACCTCTGGTGGTTCACCAAATTCTTCCAATGTTGATGTCTTTCCTACCTCTGCAATAGCAAGTGGATCCTCTACAACATTCACATTCCTTTTCACGGAAGCCTTCTCCTCCTTCAATCCCAAATACTCAAGTGCTCTCTTCTTGTGCTCAGGGATTCTAAGCAGCTCTACAATTGGAACACTAACCTTGATTTGGCTCAGAACTTGAGCAATATCATAGGGAATGTATTTAGCCAAAATAGTAGTAGAAGGAGGGCTGGAAATTTCATCATATGGCACAAGGTTTTTAACATTTTGAGCATGGGGAGAAGCATAACTTTTACTTGGGACAACATGGCTATTAGCAGATGTTTCTTTCTTTGGAACTTCTTTTGGGATATTAGAAAGCAATGGGGTTTTATTTTTGGCTTGAGGCCCAGCTCCCTTGATAGCCTTACTTCTTGTGTTATACTCCTCTTGGGCCACCACAACATTCATAAGTAGCTTCCTATCCTCTTCCAAGGGTATACCTCCATCATAATTCTTGATCATCAACTCCCTCAAGTATTCAAAATCATTACTGGGTAGCTCAAATACTTGTACATTATCAATTTCTAAAACATTAGAAGGAGGAAGAAGATGTAACCATTGGATGCAATCCCAAAAGCTAGTAGTAGTCTGTGCACTTATCACTTTAGTATATGTTTCTCCTTGACATGTGTGTGTAGGGAAGTCCATCATACAAGCATCATCATACATATTATAATCATCATCTTCCTCTTCAATTTTCTGATCTGTTCCACATGGAGGATGGGGTAATAAACATCTATCACACCAGTCAATCTGATTTTCATCATCAACAACAGCCACTCTAGCATTTAACGGATCAGGCATTACCTTACTTTCCTTGGCCTGAGATTGTCTATTTCCAAATCCCATAGGTCCCTTACCTTTGTCATCAAATCTTTTCTCATTCCTATGGTGATTGCCAAATCTATCTTGTGCTTGTTGCCTAGACTGACCTTGTGAAGTTTTTCCAATTCCTTTCTCATCTCTTGCCAACTTGTAGGAAATCTCTTTGACAGCCCCTGCCAAAGTTTTCACCACTTCCTCCAAGTCTACACTCTTGTTTTCTTGAGGATTCTCAAGGTTTACTAATTTAACTCCATATCTCTTAGGAGGTTTCCCAACAGCCTTGATATTGTTCTCAATTTGAATTTACATGGTGAAGTCCTGACTTAAATTTCCACGATTTTTGTCCCTCAAGTAATATACAACCTTCTTTTCAAATGCATCAAAATATTTTATCAAACAAGATTCATCACATGGTCTTAAATTCACCGGAAATATCCTCAAAGTTTTATTGAACCTTGTGTTGAATTCATGGACCGATTCATTTGGGTTCTTCTTAATATTCTCAAATTCTGATAAGAGGAACCTCAGATCAATCTTGTCACCATATTGCAGCCTGAATGCATTTTACATTTCAACCCATGAATCAATATAATTATTTGGAAAGGCCTTGTACCAATCCCTAGCATCCTCCTCTAAAGTGTGGATAAAAAATTTAATGTACACATCCTCAAATCCAATTTCAAAATCCTCCATCATATTAATAAAGAGTTTCAAATGATGATCACCTGTTATGGCATTATTCCCTTGGAACTTTGGAAATCTACTTCTAACATCCTGAGGCACAACATTAGGATAACCAACCATTCCCCTAAAATTTATTGGGCCAAAGGTATTGACCACAAATGGAGGCCTAGGTGGAGGTTGAGCCATGTTGTCTGGTGGAGGTGATCTTAAGGGTGACACAAGCTGATGAGGAGTGCAAGGTCTTTGGGGCTCAAGAATATGGTTCACAAGATTGGTATTCTCTAGGTGCTGATTTTCTTGGAAAGTTTCACTAGAATTGAAAAACACCGGTGCAAATTGAAGAAGGAACTCACTAGGTACAACAGAAGGACCTTCACTAGTTGAAGTAAACAAGTTAATGATAAGATTTCTTGAATCAGAATCACTAGAAGAAGAGTGATAATCCTCTATTAAAGGCTGATCTCTCTCACCAATGGATATACCTTTGCTTGATGTCTGTCCTTCAACAACCTTCCAAAATTTTCTCTCCTCTAAAACTGTCTTTCCAAATTCTTGAAATATCTTTCTACTTGGGTCCCTCTTGAAGAGAGATCTTCTTCCTACCAAGTTTGTAGATTTATATGACACACTTCACTTAATGTATGATAAGTTACTGGTATTTATCACAAATATAATAGCAAGGAGTCACCACTAAGGAATTTCACCCTAGTTTGTGCAAATGCACTATGAATATATATCAAATGACTGTAAATATTAGCACTATGCAAAGCTTTAACAGATCTGATCTTCTTTCACTCAATTTGTCAACTATTGTGCAAAGTTTGAAACAAAAAATTGGAGACACTTGAACATATCAAACTCATAATTCTACTCTCATTCCTTAGTAATGTAGTTACACATACAATATGTGAAAAGTATTACCAGGGATTTTGAAAAATTGAAATTCTAAAAAATGTCCCTAGCAACGGCACCATTTGGGTGTTGACGGGACAAATGGATACAAACTGGCAATAAATCAACAAATCAGTCTCAGCAGTGCAAATCAGTTCCCTGGCAACGGTGCCATTCAAGTGTTGGTACCTAGATTTAATATCCTTCACAACTTGAGCTACATCATGGATTTTACAAGACACTCAGAGGAAGGTAAATGGTTTATATGTCGTTTTGTAGCCAGGGAAGCAATTTATCCGACTTGTTAGCACTCAGGATTTGAAGAAGTGGGTAGCACCTTGGAAGGATTTGATCCAATCCTCACTATTTTAGGTTGTGTCTATCAACCAAGGTAAGAGAACCTATATTGTAGCCTCTGTTTTGTGAAAGAGGTGAAAATATCCTTGTACTGTGCAGATTGTATGGATGATCAATTTCCCATTATTTAAATTCAACAGAGTTGTCACTACTAAATGATGGAAATGCTTTCAAAACAAGGCTAAGGCTACTAAAGACATGGTATGATCCTGATTTTCTTTGTGCATTTTTGTAAATGGATTGTATTCTTTTGTTGACACACAATACAATGCAGGGGTATTATAGGTAGGATGAGTTAATTTGAAATGAATTTTGGGGTGGGAGATATTCAGACAAGACTAACCAAAATTTGTCAACTTCTTTGAAGACCTTTGCAAAAATTGAAAGACTCATACAACAGAAATGCTTCAAAGAGGTTAAGGTGTTCCTTTAACTAGGATATGTGCATCAAATGGAAGCCCATATCTGCACTCTTCCAAACAATCTCAAATGATTTATCATAAAATCTTCAGTTAAATGAATCAACAAAGCATTTAGAAATTTCTATTCAATCAGACCTAAGGTACCCCCAAAGGTTTACAATCAAATCTATATCAAGGAAAGTAGAGTGAATTTAAATTTGTTTATCCCTTCATCAGATGAAAGCTATTTTGATTCTAGAATTAAAAATGCCACTAAGTTGTTACCAGAATTAGATCTGCATGATCAAAAGGAAATTCCAAACACCAGATTGCAACAGGAGCAAGAAACATAAATTGAAAACATTCTAAAACATAAGTAAATGCAAATTTTACTAAGAGACAACACAAAATAATCCAGAATGACCAAATTTATCAGTAGGGGAATGTTATAAGAACAATCTTAGAGCTTATTAGTGGCTATAAATCTACAACCAACCTAACATGATACAAATTTGATGTAAAAAGGAGTCAAAATGGTTCTCAGGTGGTTTCTCAGAGAATTGGCTTCTTCCCAGATTTTCCCGTGAAAATTCTAATTTTCTCCGACCATTTGCATGAAAAATTCATGCAATATATAACTTTCACTCACTTCACCCCTCATATATTCCCTCCAAAAGTGGAATATTCGAAGCACCTTTGCTTTGCAATATTTATGGAAAATGACATTTAAAAAACTTGCAAAACGTTGCCAGTTGTTATTTCAAAAGGTGAATCATTACAAAACTTTCATAATTCTTCAAAGTGGAAGCATGTTTTTCATTTCCCATGCATGTAGATCCCTTTCATTTCATCATTTCAACTTTTCCCTTACCAATTTTTTACTTTGCAACTTTGGATATGGTAATTCATGTTTTTCACAAACCAAAGTAAAAATTCATTTGAAAAATTCCTTGGAATCACAAATTAAACCCCCAAATTGATTAATTCATACCCTACAAGCCAAGATGACACAAATTGGTAAAAAATTTGATGAAGATTGATGTAAAAATGCATCTCCAAACTTCCTGGAGCTCAAATGGTGGCCAAATTGGTGAAATTCATAGCTACCGTCAATTTGTTCTTAAAATTCAAATTTGAGCCCTTCACGTGGCATATCTGGGTAAAAATGGGCCATGGGATGTATTTTTACCATTTTAATACGTTTGGAAAATTTGTACAATTTCTTGATTTCCTCTGCCACTCCGCCGATGAGATTTGGGCCTGACACATGGCACAATATGACTGGATATGGAGTCGTGGCTCAATTTTACACATTTTGCATCTTTCTAGAAAAAGGAAAAAATTTCATTTTTCCTCCACGGCTCTGCCCTCCCACAAGACACGTGTCCTCATATGATTGGCTGATGGGAAGCACTTCTCATTTCATATTTTAATCATATTTCACGAAGGAAAATTTTTAACATTTCCTCTGCCAGCCCACACCTCCGCCGTTGACTAGGGAAAAACATTGACTATTTCCCTTGGGCCCTCGGGATTTTTTTAATACTTTGAGTCATTTCAATACAAGAGGCAAAATTTCCAAGTTTCCCCTAATGGTCCACCTCCCCACCTCTTTGAATTTTCAAACTACCATGTGTCACCACGGCGTACCTTGAGGCAGTCCCAAAAATTTGATACCTTGAACGAGCACGGGCTTGCCACGTGTCCTATTCTAGTGAGATTTGTCTGAATGCTTAAAGGTTAGCAGAAGGCACCACATGTCATACTCTAAGGTAGTCTCCTTTTGGTCGTCAAAAAATCTAAGTAAAATTCAAAGCAAACAGAGGCCTCCACATGTCATCCCGACACTTCTTTAAGATGGTGCCCAAAGCGGAGACCCTGAATGAGCGCGAGCTCGCCACATGTCCTGTTCCACCAAACTAATCCAACTACATAAAAAAATTGTTTATGTTTGGGCCAAGCAGTGGAATCCTCCACGTGTCCTCCTGGCCCTACTCCAAGGCCAAAACAAAAAGTAAATATTCAAACGAGCGTTGTTCACCCACATGGACAAACTTCTGAGTTGAGTATTTTTATAGAATTTTTGAAGTGTTTAGTTGAGCCACATCCAACCAAAGGGTTCCACATCCCTTGTAGATGCAAGGATGAAAATTTGATTAGGAGAAATGCCCATCAAACCATAAAATACATAAAAACAACCATTTGATCCTGGAAATGAAATTTCCTTCAAGGACAGAGAGTTTATAAAGTTACAAGGCTCAAATATGTTCCTCAAGGACATATCAGCTCATTCTTCTTCAAGTATTTAAGGCATAAATGACAAGAATGACAAATTCTGACTGTGGCAATAGAGGGAACAGGAAAATGTGAGTTTTTGAAAGGACAGAGCATGTGGGACTCAAAATACAGACCTTTTCCAAAGGAACAAAGAAACTAGGAGATAAATATGGACCCATACATGATCTTTGACCCAGGGGCAGACTAAAAATGACAACAAAGACCAGCCATGCATAACATGGAGAAGGATAAAATGACAGAGGCCGTAAATCAATAAATTTCCAAGGGCACAAATGGGGCAGACAAGTTTGAGCACCAATAGATAACACGCCTAATCTAGGAAAAGGAATTGGAACAAAAGAGGAACCATGCCTTTGTAAGCATGGTAGAGACTAATGGGGACCATGTACTGAAAGCATGCCCACATCTAGCATCAAAGGTACCAGAGTGATTTCCTTCAGAAATGCACTATGTCAATACTTTGGTGAATTTAGTACTTGAAGATGAAACCATGCGAATTCCAACACCAAAGAATCTTGAGTAAGAGGTAGAAAGGAAAAGGGCCACCATGAAGAGAAAACTTTCATCTTACAAAGGACTGCTACAAGTGTTGCAGGAAGAACTAAAGAAGGCAGACCAAGCCTTGAACATCTGTATAACTCCAAAGGCACTCATCAAAATAAAAACCTTGGAGGACAATGAGGTCTAGAAAGTGATGAAGGATGACACATTGGGCCACATAGAGAGATTATCACTGGTTAAACAGAAGTGCAAGGCCCTGGTAGCATCCCAAGAACCACACAAGGATAAATTAAAGGAGCTTGGGAAAATCATCACATAGAAGATGGATTTGCTACAGGGAAGGATGACTGCAATGTTCAACATTGTGTTGGTCTTACAGAATGAGAAAGGAGAGATTATGTAAGATGAACTGGAGTCCATTATTGTGGACATTCTAGAAAAAGTAGAGGAAGCACTCGTTGAGTAGCAGACCTTGGAGGCTGAGATAAAAAAGGAATATCCCGAATTAAATTTTCAGATTGAAGTGGATGAAGTTGCAAAGTAACATCATTCTTTTATGCATATAGATTCATTCTTATTCTTTCCATTTCAGATTATTTAATTCATTTTTGAGACAACCATTGTCAGGGTGGCAATATAATTAGTGTGGGGTAATGTTGAATAGAGAATAATTAACAAAAGGCACACAAGAGGTTCACATGGGAAAATAGGGCATGTTCAAAGGTGCGAACGAATAAGGGAAACATGCACACTGAGTATAAGTCATATTTCTAGACTTAGCCATTTTTGCACATAAGGGTCTATTTTTAGAGATGGCGTGTAGAGCACATAAATGGGGTAGATACTTGCATGCCATGGATTAGCTATTTTTGGAGGATCGGCTACAAAGAAATTTTCATGGATGTGGGCTAAGAATAGGTTTATCACTGTTAGTTAACTAAAGGAATTCTATTATTATCACACTTGCATTTGGGGCTATGACTGTAAAAAGCATGTTGCTAATAATAGCATGCGACCTATTTTAGGATTGGATAAGCAATGAAGATAAAGTCCCCACCCTTATAAATATATAGTGAACTACGTAGTAGAAAAGATATATTACAGAATGAGTAGAGAGACAGATATATATGTATGTGTGCAAGACTGGACTATTGTATCAAATCTCTGTGTGTATGGGCATAGAATGTCATTACTGTAAGAAGATTTTATGTAATCTTCATATTTAATACAATGGAGGATATTGATTGAATCCAAGTGTTACTTCTATGTGTATTTGGATCTAGTATGTTCTTGATTTCATCATGGTTAATACTTAATTATGTTCTCCCTTAGAAATAGATCTGACATGCTCTATAGAACGATTTATTAATAATGGAACTACATGTATTAAGTCTTCATCATGATAACATCCTGCAATAGAAACCCTAAAGAGGGACCTAATACCTTTGCGCATTTTGGGTGAGCGCTCAGTCTAGGCTAAGTGATGTGTTAGTGCACCTAGGGTCTTATTGGGCTTATATTACTGAATTCTAGGTTGTATCAGCAATGTTAGAGGAAGTATAGGTCCAAGACTGTATATGTCAGTAAGGACTGAGTATTACATTTTAACCATAATTTATGGTTTTAAATAAGGGACCAATATATGCAATCTAAAAGATGTATCATGATAAGAAGAGGTTAAATACTGACTTTATGGATTTATATTCAGAATGTGATGACATGTCAATATGTAGAAATAAGTAACTTAGGAAAGAAATATTAAGATGTACCGAGATAGGATATAATTTCAATATTTTTCTTAGAAAAGGATAATTATCGTAACTATCAATGTGAAAGTGTAAATTTTCAAATTTGAGTGTCTACATCCCTCCTCCCTAAGTATGAAATGAAATTTATATGCTTAAAGGAAAAACATTATTTGGTGTGTAGACACACTTTGTCTTTTCTTTGATTTTTTACTGTCCAAATGTGTTAGTGTTGGTATGCTCCATGATGAAACCTACAACACAAAGTGTAGTTAATGTCCACACTATAAATTTAATTGTAACTCAAAAAAATGTAGAATTTGAACTTACACAACGTGAAATAAAGACTTGAAAAACATGGAAGGGATACACCTATTTTTTTATACATAGGGAGAATATCTTATTATATTCTTACACTTAGAGATTCATATTTTATTACTAAACTTTCTAAAGGATTAGGGGTGATCAATCCCCAAGCATGTAAAAAGAAAAATTAGAATATTGGGTGCAGGAATCCCAACACTGATAAGACTATAGAGAGGGAGATGAAGATAGAGGTATTGAAGCACCATGAGAAGGAAGAAGACTGTGTATCAAAGTTTTAATTAGCCCTAATATCTTCCCCTTTAATAGGATAGAAATTAATTCTATTGCTCCTCGCTCAATGAGAGTCCCAAAAAATGGTAAAAATATAACAAAACATCCCAATCAAAGGCAATAAAAGAAGAAAAGGTGGTAATATATATTTTTAATTTATTTAATTACACAGAGGATAAGATTACTTATTACGAAAGTAACACAACTAAATCGCAACATGCAACAAAGTGGCACCAAACCTCAATCGTGAAAAATGAGGATAATATAACACTTTTTGTGTTGTTATTTCAGCATCACATTAATGACCAAAAGAGGAAAGAAGTCAACTTAATGCCACTTCCACAAGTTATATGAATTACAATTATTTGTATAAGTTTCGATGATAAATATATTAGGACGACAAAAAAGTGTCAAAAAACCCATTAGTGATTCACGATCATGCTTGGGATAATAATACAAGGTTTGCTTGAATTTCCACCAATTAATTAAATTTTGACTAGTTTTAAAATTTATTCCAAATAAAAGTAAATAGGAAATTTGCTGCAGTCCACAGATAAAATCACAATTGATGGTCCCAAGGAGGTAGGTTAATTAATCCATTTAATTAATAAAATACTATTACACCACCTTATATTCTTTCCAAAATTAACATTTAAATTTAAAGTTCCCTAATAAAGATCAACTATAGGGTTTAGTCATGTTCTCATTAAAACACAAAGTAATATATTTATTTTAAAAACAAACTTATGCAACCAAGTGAAAATCTAACTCAATCAGGGCCCTAGATTTGCTTTAATCTCCACCGTGAGATATGTTAAACCTAAAACCAATGTGAGGATAAAGTTTTTAAACATACTTTTATTATTTCATTTCTATTCTTTTCATTCATTTGGGTGTTTTCTCTTATTTTGTTGTTGTGGGAATAATGGAGGAAAAGGAAGAGCTAAGGCAAGCATGGAAAGATGGTTTCATTTTTGAGTTTCTATCTCTCTTAGATGCTCCAGTGGGTCTATGGTCTTTCATGACCATTTATATAAATCTTTATTTTCATTTTTCAATTTTTTTAATGCTCAGATCATGATCCTGAAATTTTTATTTATTTGTTGATTTAAGAGTAAATGGAATTTGTGTGTGTGTGTGTATGTTCTTTTGCATACAAGAAATCCGCATTTGACATGGCCCTAAAGGGGGCACCGACAGGGTAAAGACTAGGTTGTATGGCCTTTTCATGGTGGATTGGGGTTTGTGAGGGATGGGTGGGGTAGCCGTCCCACCCTCCCCCACCATGTTTTCCTTTTTTTAATTAAAACCAACCATTCAACAATAAAGAAAACTTAGTTTATTTTTTATTTTTTTTAATTCATATATTTCTAGATATGTATAATCTCTAAAAGAAACAAGTAATATGTATATGTTTTTTAATTTATCTCACTTCCCTCACAAAAGGAAAATGCTACTGCCAAGATTATTTTATTTAAAAAAAATTAAAGTAAATTTCCTTTCCTTAAATTCTTTTACCCTAAACCTCCTTTTACACACACACACACACACACACACACACACACACACACACACACACACACACACACACACACACACACACACACATGTATATATGTATGTATGTATGTATGTATGTATGTATGTATGTATATATATACATATACATATATATATATATATATATATATATCACAGAAGTTGTACTTAAACAAAGATAATATATTTCATAGATACAAGATCAAATAACTTATTGTTTTTTTAGAAGAGATATAATAACATTGAAAGTCAGTTTTTTAAACTAGAATATGATGCAATACATAAGTAAATTTTAACATTGAATTACAAATATATAAATACTATAACTTATATATTTAATAGCAACCCCTTTCCATTCCAATAAACAACAACAATATAATCATTTTATTTCAATTTCTACAAGGTAAAAACAAGTAAATATGGAGTCTCTAAAACCAAAAAACTCAAAAACTTAGAATCCCATTATGGGTAAACTAAGGTGCATAGTTTCTAGATTTCACCCAATAAAGAGGGGGATAATTTCATTTCATAATATTCAACATTATTTTATTTCCTAAGTTGAAATATCCATTTCTAAAGAGATATAAAAAGATAAAACCATATATATATATATATAGCAATTGTAAGTAAGCTTGTACATTTTACAACAACATTTTCACCCATGGTTTTAACTATTCAAAATACAAGTCATAACAACTACAACAAATTATAATGTTTTTTACATAATGAAAAGAAAACTTTAAAATGCAAGAATTACAAGCCCTCCTCATAAAAGGAGAAAACATGCTTATATTTCTAATGAAAAGAAACTCTGTGCACAAAACAAAAATACACAAATATTACAATTTTGAAGAACCTTATTTCAAGCTCCGTACCATCTAAAAGAAGCTCTGAAACTAATGAGAAACCAGCATGTTCACCTCCCCACCTATAGGAATAATTACATGCCTTAAGGTGGACCAAAAGGACATGCTAGCCTCCCTCCAAGCCCATGGGAAAGAGGGAGGGGCATGCCTCAAACAAGCAGTATAAAAATTTCACCAAAACACAATCAAGGATATATTACTTAGGAGTAACACCCCAAAAACAATGCAACATAACCAGTCAAAGACTTAAGAAGCACTAAACTTCTCAATGAGAGAAGATGGGACAAGATATCCCATAATTTTATAAATTTCAAACCAAATTAAACATAATAAGCCACCATCTCCTTATCTCTCCATGAGATATCATAATACTCTTCTTATCTCTCCATAAATTATCCCCTTATCCCTCCATGCCCTTCAAACCAAATTAAGGGGTAAACCATAGTTCCCTCAAGATTGTCCATCAAGCATGAGGGTAAGTAAAAAGGGGATTCTTCCCTCTTCCCACACATGCCCAAAATCTAATCCATGTAAGATTGGATGGGAAAACAAAATACAAGCAAATTGAACAACCAATTCTAGTTCACACAACACATTTTTAACATTTCTAACAAGAAAAAATTTAAGGTAAAATACTACCTCAACATTAAGAAATTGTTCCAACCCAAGATTCCACAACCCACTTCCTTCTCCTTGTAAGCTCCCAAAAACAAACCAAAAGCAAGAAAAAATGAGGCAAGTAACCCAAATCCATTCCACAAGAGGGGATGATATAGAAAAAAACAACACATAGGACCAAATTGGAGGGTGAAAAGTTTCACCTTCCACTATGCTTCAACCAATCCAAAATATCCAAAATTTACACCTCAAAAACCCCAAATTAAAAGATAAGAAAAGAAATATCCAAGCAATCATGGAGGATCCTCACATCCCAACACCATTCACATAATCAAGAAATTTTCATAAAATATGAGGGAGAAAAGGGGGAAAATCACCAAATTCACTCAATTTGACTTGGAAGGATCCCACCTACCCCTAGGTATAGGGCCTAGTGGCTCTTTCCAAGGAAAATTTAGTTGATAACTTTCCTTATACACCTCCTAAATGTAACCTTTTTCCCAAATCCTAGTTTTGGGAAAAGATGGCATTTAAGAGAGGTAGTTGGGCTCACCTAATCCATGAATAGGTGTCCAAAATCCTCCATTAGGAAGACTAAATCAAGACATAATCAAATTTGCATAAAAATAAGGGGTTATAGTTAAACTCAAGGTCAAATCTAATAGAAAAGAGGATTAGAATAATTAATAGGAATTCTATAGCTAGAGGGGTTAGAAAAACCAATAATATAAGAAGGTAATAATAATACAACATCACAAGGGGTTTTTAAAATCTACAACAAGACTAAGGTCAAGAAAGGTAACCCGTAGAAAAATAAACTAGGAAGGAACTTTGGCCTTTTAGAGCCTATTGTGCTGGTTCGAGACATCCCCTGCATGAGTCCCATGTTTCTCATCTGGTGAAATTTGTCATCTGTAAACTCAAATTAAACATTATAACTACCTAATAATAGCTAACAAATAAAAAAAATGTAAGAAATATCTCAATGATAATCAACATATGATAAAAAAACTTCTATTGAATAATAAAACAATGATCCACCAATAGTGTAACAAAAGAGAAACATGATAATGCATCTATGAAAATAATATATACCACCCTAATAGATCTCATAATCTATTTATAATCATCACATCGATACCATAAGAAAATCAATTATATTGGCATCATATTTCATGTACATCCCTTTCATAAAATGAGTTAGCATCCAAAATAGACATATGATTATCCATGTAGTGTAACAACATCATCATAAAAATGAAATATATATGATAGTAAATGCCTCAATCAAAATAATATGATGCTACAATGAGTCAACATGGTCCAAAATGGGAATCAAAATAGGTGGGAACTACAAAATCCTACAAAGAACTTATCTTCTTCAATACCTTTTTTAGCATCATGGACCACACCACTACATACAGATCTAGGCCCAATTTTTATATACAAAATAAATTTATAAAATAGAATGGGTGACCTCATACTCTTCCCATGATCTACACAAATTAGTAGGAGTGTGTAATGTGTTGAGATGATGATGGAGAAGGATTCCTATGCCCCAAAAATATTGTTTATAAAACTAAAATTTAGTACTCAACTAGAGGATTGAAATATTTATGTCCCCTATAAAATTCTCTAAAATATGTCAGTTGAGTATGAAATTATGCCAATTATGTATTTGTAAGTATAAACTTGAAACTATAGAAAATTTTAGTGTAACTACCCACATGGTATAAATATATGGGAGGATCATGAATGTATGTATTTTCCTAACTGTGTAATTTATTTTTTAACATGTGTATATTGTTTCCAACTTTTTTTATCTAAACATGTTTCTTAGGATATGTACCCTATGGAAAATTGAACCTAAACCCAATTAACTATTGGTAAATGTATAATATACCCTAATGAATGCCCCCTCTTTTGCGGTGCATTTGATAAGGAATTTAAAGCATATGTCCCAAAATAAAATATGTGTATCATTATTTAATAAGTTTTATAATCTAGATATAGGATCACATAGAAGGAAAAAATGGTGGCCACATTTGAGAATATGTATCTACAAATGGGGTTGTGTGTGGTGGAAACCATGGAGCACAAAGAAATATGATTTAATTGTGGTATTCAAAACAATAATAGTAATATAAGTAGTAACAACAAATCATGTGTAATAGAAAAAGAAAAAATATATATCAATAGATAAGTGAGAAAATATAAGCAATAGTATACAAAAATAGCCACATCGAGGCATAAAGATACAACTATAAGAAACTTATGGTTTCACAAGACAATAAAGGAAATTAAGCTCCATACAAGAGAATAAATTTCACACAAGAAAGGTGTGCATCCACAAACATGGGACACACACACTTTCATGAGACAATCAAGGAAGTTAGGACACATACAAGAGAATTAGACAATTAGTAAACAAGTAGAAAACATGTATAGAAAATAGTGATGCCAAATAGTAATAAAAACATCATAACTAGTATAGAAGCACATAAACCAAGATATGTTAGTGATGCACAAGATACATGTGTTAGTTATGTTATCTCAAAATACAACATGTAAAAAATATATATAATCAAGTGTAATGAGGAATTAGAAAGAACTATAATGAAATAATAGTACCTATATAAAATGTATAGGAGATACCCACAAATAATTTTGTTATCTACGAAGGGCTAGTTTGGAATCTATCATCATGTAATTCTTTGTTTTTGTCCTATATCAAGCTCAATATACCTCATGAATGCATATGTGTTAATATTATATAGAAAATATATGCTATATATCAAACCATAGTGACAAACAATATAAGTAATGTAAAGTGCTAACAAGTCAAACTAAGTGTATAGGTCCAAGTTTTTTATTTTGAGTTATTTGAATGTTTTGTATTTTTTAAAATTTATCTTTGTACAATGAAATGGGTAGAAAATGATCTACCAAATTATCTTCTATTGATAAGAATAATATCCTAATGAAAATGGAAGCTAGGGTCTCAACCATGTCAAATAATGATGCGCATGTGTGAGTAATGCCAAAATAATAATATGTGTCATAGAAGTACTTAGAGGAGAACTAGGTGGACTAGATCCATGAAAAATATTTTATGATAGAAAATACCTATGGGGAGGAATAGATGAACAAGATCCACTAGAAATAATGTGACCGCTATAATACCTATTAGGAATCCTAGGAGCATGAGAGCCACTAGAGATAACAAGTGAATCAGAAGAATTGTTTGGATACCTAGGAGGGTGATAGCTACTAGAGGTAACATGTGAAGTAGAATTTATATCTAGAGACATAGGATAAGGAATAAAAACTATATATGTGTGACTATTCAACCTAAGAAGAGAACCCTAGAAGGGAATGAGTAAAATTATGCAAAATCATGGTTGGTGAATAAACTTGACACATTGGTGTAAGATGGGTGGAACAACCCTAAGAGCACGCAACCTAGGAAAACCTAAATGTATGTCACTTGAGATAAGAGTATAAGAAACTAGAAATGGTACATGTGTAGTGATAGAGGTGGCATTAATAGGTAGAATAATATTTCCAAATTCGAGGTTAGAATCACATGCAATTTTCTTCTTAGTATAGCCAAGAGAATGGAATATTTTGAGAGTACATAGATTATGATTGTTATATGGATCAACCAAAACATTGTGTATGGGTAATTTATAAATAGATGCATGAATATACAGATTATCTAAGACAAGTTTATCATCTATATAAAATTCATAAACAATAATCAGTGGAGAAGGTGGCATAGGAATATTAGTTCCAATCATTACATTTAATGAGTAATCATATGAAGGAGGAAGTGGTACCACATGATGAGTAATATGATATTCTGAAATATATTTTTTAGTATTATGATTAGGAAGTGGATAATTAAACATTTTCAGCTTTAGATTGTCATTATTAGGATTGGAGGACTCAATGGGCTCATCCCGTTTTATTACATTTATATCAATAAGATCTTATATAGCATGATGAAGTTTGATGCATCAATCAGTGTGGTGACCAATACACATATGATAATCACAATAGGAAATATCATCAAAACTCTTACCATGAAGATTACTCACATCAACCTCAAGTGGTGGAGGGAGAGACAAAATATTTCACTCACTTAATTTTTTGACCATGATATGTGGAGAACAAGATAAACACGTAAATTTCTTCATGTAGGTTGTAAGAAGTTTAATCAATGGGTCAATATCAATCATTTGGATTAAAATAACCTTGTAATGCTAGGATATTGGATAGAAATAGTTGATGGTTTAGTTGAAAAATTAACAATTGAAGAAGAAGAATAATAATTATTAAATACTCCCAAAGTTATGAGGTCATTTTTCCAAGTTCCTTCTCCCCCTAACGTGGGATATCTACAGAACCTTCCTAATTTATGCATGGAGAAAAGGATCATTAGAATGGTCTTAGCTTCTAGAATCTAGATTTTTTGGTGTAGAAGGGAAGTAGATAATGAGTTATGTATTAGTATAGATATATGGTAGCCTCAGGGCTTGATATTTTCTATCTAGAGAGCATTATTTTATCCTCACCAATCCCTCTAGGTCCCAACATTCCAAAACCTTTCTATCTTTCCCAATATTTGTCCTGGTGGATCTCTGGTAGGGAAGAGGTTGATCAAAGGCCTATTTTACTAGCAGAAACTTGACTCTATATAGTCATATTCATCCCCTCCCCCAAATGATATATGTTCATATCCTATATGTTGAGTATTATAGACTATACACTATCTATAGCCATTGTGTTATGGCATTGGAAATTTATTTAGTATTATATTTATTTTCATTAGCCTTGTATTTGAATGTATATTTTCTTGGTTTTTTTTCATTGGACGTAGTATAATTGTTAGAAATATAATTAAGCTTATTCATATTAAGTAACTTATATTCACATTTGAAATGCTTCCAGGAGTGGAAATTGAGCATATATCTAGATATTCCCAAATAGGTTATGACATAGATGATCAAATGAGTAAAACTTATCAGATATAAATAATTCTTGAAAATGAGAAAGTAATATTTTTGTAAAGATATATTGAAGTTCACTATCATCCAAAATAATTTTCATTTTAGTAATCATATTCTTGTAGTATAAAACATAATCAATGATGTGCTCATTAGACCCTTATTTTATTTTATACAATTGAGTGGATGAAACTTTGTCCCCAGTGTTTCTAGAGAATTGTGTACGAAATTGATTTTCTAAAGTGGTAAAAGATCACACAGAATATGTGGGGAGATCATAAAACCATTGTAAATAAAATTCCTTGAGACTTCTAGGGAATATTTGTAGTTAAGATATTGTTAGATGCATAGTCAAAGAAAGCAACATGGAACAATCGAAGGTGTTCAATGGGTCACTCTTGCCATCATAAATAGGAATCTTATGAGAAATGAAACCAAGAGGAAAAGGATAAGAAGCCACTTTAGGTGTAAGTATGTTATGAAGCAATTGATTAGAATCCATAAAATGAGAAAAAGAGTATGTACCTTGTTGTAATTGTAAAATTTTAGCTTTAAATTGTGAATAAAGGTTTTAAGAGATTGTGTGTTATAATAAGAAGCATGTCAATCATTATGATTACATGTGGGAACAAAATTATTCATAGGAATTGATATAAAGACATAATGATATGGTATATTAGGTGCCCCATGGATTTAGGAACCACAAATGTGTTGATGTATGTGACTTGCCTTGTCATCACTCGATGTCTTTTCCACCTCATATGGTGAGTCATCTCACTTGCAAGATCATCATCTCACTTGCAAGATCATAGGTCTTAGGAGTTACATGACACATGACATATTACATCATATAATTTTTCATTCTCATATGCATCATTGGTATCATAGGAGTTACATTCCATTTTGGAATCGTTAATTCTATTTCCCTCATGGAGGGAATGATTGTCTAGGAACAGGAGTTACACAACACTCCCATATGTATCCTCTTATTTAGATCTATGAGAATGAGTAGACCTATTTATTCTATGAATGATTTTCCTTGTTGTTCAATTTCTTGTTGATTACTTGGATCATTCATGCCATCATTGGAGTACAACCTCTTCTATGTGCACAGGGTTCTGTATTGATTCTTACAAAACAATATCCCATGGTATCAGAGAGGTTACTCCATAAATATGCACTCATTCATTTTTTGTTGCTAATTACTTCAGGTTTCATTATTCATGCTTCTCATGCAAGTTTTCTAATCATTTTTGGAATCTTTTTAATCAGGTTTAACATTCTCATTCTGGATTTTGTGTTGTTTCAGGTTTTGTGTATGTATAGTTTAAGGATTTTATCCACTAGATTTAGTTAGTTGCAATTATATTTAGTGGGAAAACATTCAGAGGTAGGTTATTTTTTCTAATTTTATCGTATATTTTTTATTTAAAAAATTAAAAAAAAAATTTGAAAAATATTTGTTGGATCAACCCCTGCCTCCTACCCTGTTGTGCTTTGCATTTTCTCCTTGTTGTTTGTTTCCTCCTACCAGCTCAGTCAATATCCCAAGCAAGCTTCCTATCCTTGGTGAGTTACATTGCAAGTCAGGTTTTGACTCATTTTGTTTACATTTCCTCAGTCTGCATTGTATCATTTTCCTAGTGTGTTGTGTGGTCAAGTGGTTTCCTATTGGTGAGTAAAGTCGAGTTTTTTTTGTGTTAATCTTGACCCCTTCTCATTATGTCTTCTCTCCCAACCTTACAAGTTTTACCTCGAGCTCCTAGAATATTTCTTAGTCACCCATTCTTGCCAAATTAATTTGTCCTGTCATCTTTTCTAGTCACGCCCTGTCCAGGAATTTTGCTAAACCTTTCTCTTGTATTAGTCCTTTGCTTGTTACCTTGGAATTTCTTGCCCTATTTGTTTCTAGCTCGGTCTCTTAACGTGCATCCTAGCCTTGTTACATAAAAATAATTCCCTGGTGTTTTTTATTTCTTAACCTCCTTCCCTTCCTTGATGTCCACAGTTTTTACCCTACTTCCCTGGCCTCCTTTGTGCTTCATTGTGCTTATAATCATTGACGTTCCCCCTGCCAAGTTTATGCACTTGTTCCACCTACCTCAGGTGTTATGCATTCCCTTGCCTTGATCCCTTCAACATATCACTCCACCCACTCCTTGCAAGTCCACCCCTTTGATACATATCACCATTAAACGCAACCATCCCTCAATATTAGAATCAAGAAAAATATTCAAACTTGTCAAAAACATGTAAAAATAGCTTATTTCTTCTTGTTAAGAAACCTTGGTAAATCATGCAACTTTCGATTAAAAGGAAAAATTGGAACAAGAAATCAATTCAACATATTTATTAGGTCCACACTATGCTATTTTAACTATTAAACTTTCTCAAATCAACCAAAACCTTCAATTTCACCTCTAACTCACAAAACTATCACTTTGGATTCTTAAGGGAAAGTAAATGGTGAAAAATCATTCGGAGCAATCTATAAATCCCCAAGAAAAAATTTAAAAAAATTGGCCACCCATTTCCCCCTCCTACTTATTACCATTTTTTTTCCAACTCCTTTGTCAAGGCACTTAACCCCTCACTCTCTCTCCTAGGCCTAATGCCTCTTTGGAAGGCTTGTTTTTATTGTTTTTCACACTTAAATTTTGCTTCAAAAACTTATTTTACAAACTTAGAACATTCTCTGATACCCATTTTTCCTTAGTTATTGTGTACAAATTCTAAGGGTAGCTTACTTTGCAAGAATCTCTCAGATCCCAACCTTTAGGACCTAAATTAGGTCTTTTGTCCTTTATATGGGTTGTACTCCTAATGTTAAGTACTTTAATTTTAGGAAATAATTCAATCCTTAAGACCTTAAAAATCCTTTTACTCTCACTTTATAGATGTTATATTTCAATTTCCAAATCTTAATTCGAAGAAAGGGTCTTAATCCACAAGTTTGAAGTCAAATCTTCCTTTCTAACTCTCACAGTTATAATTTAGCACTACCACACTCTTCACCTATCAACCTAATCCCAAGAATTCTATGACCATTAATAATATATTATTTTTCTCCCAAGATAATTTTAAGAAGTCCAAAAATCACCCACTACTTATTTACCACTATATTGCCTCCTTGAACTATGATCTCAAACACCCTTACCTCAAGCACCCTGCTACAGACTTCAAGATGGAAACTGTCATTAATGTTTTTGGTATGAATATCCTTAGGAATTAAAATACTAAAAAAATTTCATACACAACCCTCTAATATTATTCCTTCATAGCATTAAATTTTTATTCCCAAAGAAATCCCTTCAACCTACAATATCTATCCAAACCTCCTACATTCACCTACAAGATTGAAACTCAACTGACATGAACTAAGAGAAACATATTTAATATCCACCTTCTAAGTTTCCTTCATATATCTCTAATATTCCTCTATATTTATTCATAAAATTTTCAATCTATATCTTTCTCCTTTAATACCTTCACTAGTTGACATTTCTTGTAATTAACCTTCCAAAATCATCATTTATAGTCTTACTGTCCTACTGTCATGTTTCCCCATTAGTTGATAATTTATTATGGAAATATTCCTCTGGTTTATTTTTTTATATCCTTAAAATATACCTCCTACAAAATTTTGGATTTTGTTTGGGTGTGTATATCCTTCAATTATAAAAATTTTCAAACCCTATGTAGGGTTTCCCACATTGAGCCTGAAAATCTAGTTTTCCTTTCAAAACACATTAAAATTTGGTCAAGGCTTAAAAATTCATCAAGAAGGTTTGTATTGACCCTATCTTCACTCTTGAATTATCAGTGAGGCAAAAGATAACACCAATTCTTTGAATCAATTTGGTTCCTACCTGTTATGAGCAGTGGGATAGAGTTTTTGCTACACAAAGTTTTAAACTTCAATACAATTCTAAATTATCTTTGACACATTCAAGAAGTGGATTTTAAGAGATATCCTTCACCCTTCCACATTTAACCCTCTAAAAATAATGTTACCCCAATTGATCCAAAGGAACTACAGGCGATTTTCTTGTAAATGCACAGTCTTACCAGTTTCCACATAGTCATACCAACATGCTACAAGAAATTAAATAATTACTTAACAAAAACAATCTTAAAACCTTTCTAAGAAGATATACAATGTCATTTAAACCTATGATACACTACCACAAAGAGGGATGAACTAATATTAATGAAATTCATAAGGAATAGACTTGAAAAACACCGTGAATTTCTAGAAAACAAAGTATTCTTTTCATTAACTACATTACAAAAATCCTCTTACATTATTTTCCTCCTTTTATAGGATCTTCCACCTCGAGCCTCATCTCCATTATTGAGTAACTAAATCCTACAAGTGAGTTTTTCTTTCAAATACATCGATTCCCTTAAACATAACTGAATTCTTTTCCACATGTCATAACTCAAAAGCATAGATAACACATTTGTAACCTTTGATTGCATCATTTTCTCCCTTCACACACATTGGGAGTCTTTAATTAATATGACCAAAATCTTATCACTAACCCTCTAAACATATTTTTCTAACTCTTATGACCACTAACAACTCCAACATAAGACAAGAATGACTCAAACTCTGCTAAATTTCAAAATGACATTGTTGGAGGGAAATACACTATTTCATATTTTTGAAAACTTCTCTTCACTCCAACATGATATCATGACTCTAGTGACACTTAAATGATCTCTTGACCTCCTAGAACTCTTTGGAAACCTTCAAAAACCAAAATTTATTCAACACAACAAAACTTGCACCTTGGAGAGAGAAAATTATTCATCGTACTCCCAAGGGAATAAATTTTTTTCCTTCATTTTGTCTTCTTCTTCCAGTACTTCTAATTATATTTTACCTTCTTGAACTGATATATAATTGAATACCATGGTCTCTTTTCCTTCATTAGCTGCAGCATGTCCTTTACTAGCTTCTTGGTCTTTGGTATGATCACATTCTTTCACAAAATGATAATTTTTTCATTATTCATTAGCTTCTTCATCATGTACCTAAGTATATACATTTAATTCCGCTGCATATGAGATGAAATTTCACTATAAAAGTGTTTTATTCCACAATTTTCATCCTCTTGATCCTCTTCTTGCTTAATTTTATCTTCAAAATCTGAAAATAGTGACTTTTTCTTTCTATATCCACCTTCCTTTGATTTCTCTACCTCTATCTTATTTTTTACACCTACATTCACAACACTAAAAGAAAAATTAGATTGATAAAACTAATCCTTATCTACCCCTTAGATCATTTCTTTCATCATTTGATTCTTTTCTTTCACTTGTTCTTCTTGAGTTTATTCTTGCACTTATAGTTTCACATCTTCCTTGTCTACTTTTACTCACTTTTCATTACTATTTTATTATTTTCCCATGACTCATTGCTTCACTCTTTCATCATACTCTAAATCTTGATCTTATTTTATTTGTTCTTGTGCCACTGAAAAACTCTTGTTTTTCCTCTTTCTTCTTGAAATATGCATATCCACTCAACTCTTCATCCTTGCTCTTTCTCTTTTGAAAAAATTCTTTGAATTATTCCTCACCACTTAATCATTTCCAAAGTTTCATGAATGCATTTTATTTTTTCTTCTCTGTCACATTTTCTTGCATTTTTTTCCATCCTTTCTAACAATAAATTCTTCATCTTCACTTGCTTTCTTTCCTTATAAACTCACGCTTTCTCTTTCTTCAAGCAAGTCTGTTTCACCTTGCTTATTCCAACACCTCAACTAGGATTCAAACCTATCCTTTTGGTGTTTCTAACTTCTTCTATTAACTCTCAATATCTTCTCTCTCTTTCCAAGTCTTTTCCACCTCAAATCTCTTCCTCTTCTTCTTCTTTCCTTCTTCTCAACTTGTCAACACTCACAAGCAACTTGACAACTTCTTGTTAGAATACTCAAATTTATTTTCTAGAATATATTATCAATATCTAATACCACTATGATGTGGAGTATAATTAAACACAACCATCCCTCAATATCAGAATCAAGCAAATTATTCAAACTTGTCAAAAATTTGTAAAAATAGCTTACTTCTTCTTGTCAAGAAACCTTGCTAAATCATGCAATTTTGGAATAAAAGGAAACATTTTCTCAATAAATCAATTCAACATGTTTCTTAGGTCCACGGTATGCTATTTCAACTATCAAAATTTCTCAAATCAACCAAAACCTTCAAGTTCATCTCTAACTCACAAAACTACCATTTTTAGCTTCTTTAGGGAAAGTAAATGGTGAACACTCATTAGGAGCAATCTAAAAATCCCCAAGACAAAATAAAAAAAAATTTTGGGCACCCATTTTCCATCCTCTGTTTATTACTAAAAAAATTTCCAACTCCTTTGTTAAGCCACTTAACACCTCACTCTCTCTCTCTCTCTCTCTCTCTCTCTCTCTCTCTCTCTCTCTCTCTCTCTCTCTCTCACACACACACACACACACACACACACACACACACACACACACACACATGCCTAATGCCTCTCTAGTAGCCTTGTTTTTCTTGTTTTTCACACTTAATTATTGCTTCACAAAACTATTTTATAAAATTATCACATTATTGGATACCTATTTGAATTTATTTCTTTTGTAAAAAATTTCACGGTAGATTACTTTGCAATAATCTCTCAAATCCCAACCTTCCAGGACCTAAATTAGGTCTCTTATCCTTTATATGGGTTGTACCCCTACTGGTAAGTGCTATAGCTTTTAGGAAAGGATTAAATCCTTAAGAACATAAAAATCCTTTTCCTATAACTTCATAGATGTTATGTACAAATTTCCAAATCTTAATTCAAATAAAAAGTCTTAATCCACAAGTTTGAAGTCAAATCTTCCTTTCTAACTCTCACGGTTCTAGTTTAGCAGTACCACACTCTTCACCTGTCACGGTAATCCCAATAATTTTATGGCCATTAAGACTCTCTTATTTTTCTCCCAAGATAATTTTAAGAATTCCACAAGTCAACTACTAATTATTTACCACTATATTTCCTCCTTGAACTATGATCTCAAACACCCTTATCTCAAGCACCCTGCTACAGACTTTGAGACATAAATTATCATTACTATTTTTAGTATAGATATCCATAGGAAATAAAATACTAAAAATTATTCATACACAACCCTATGCTATTATTCCTTCATAGTATTTAATTGTATTCCCAAAGAAATCCCTTCAACTGACAAGATTTATCCAACCCTCCTCAATTCACCTATAGGCTTGAAACTCAACTGACATGAACTAAGACAAACATATTGAATCTCCACCTTCTAATTTTCCATCATATATCTCTAATAGTCCTCTACATTTATTCTTCAAAGTTTCTATTTATAGATTTCTCCTTTAATACCTTTTCTAGTTGACATTTCTTGTAATTAACCTTCCAACATCATCATCTATAGTCTTACTATCCTACTATCATGTTTCCCCATTAGTTGATAATTTCTTATGGACATATTCCTCTCGGTTATTTTTATATATCCTTAAAATGTACCTCCTACAAAATTTTGGATTTTTTTGGGTGTGTAGATCCTTCAATCATCAACTTTTTCAAACCCTATGTAGTGTTTCCCACAGTGAGCTTAAAAAGCTACTTTTCCTTGCAAAACACATTAAACTTTAGTCAAATCTTAAAGATTCCTCAAGAATATTTGTATTGACCCTATCTTCACTCTTTAATTATCTATGAGTTAAAATATAACACCAATTATTTGAATCAATTTGGTTCCTACCTATTATGAGTAGTGAGAAAGAGTTTTTGCTACACAAAGTTTTAAACTTCAATGAAAGTCTAAATTATCTTTGACACATTTAAGAAGTGGATTTTAATATATTTCCTTCACCCTTCCACGTTCAAATATCTTAGAATAATGTTACCCCATTCCACCTAAAGGAACTACAAGTGAGTTTCTTGTAAATTCGCAGTCTTACTAGTTTCCACAAAGTCATACCAACATACTACAAGAAATTAAATAATTCCTTAACAAAAAAAATCTTAAAACCTTGCCAAGAAGATCCACAATTTCATTTAAACCTGTGATAGACTACCAAGAAGAGGTATGAACTAATATTCATGAAATTCATAAGGAACAGACATGAAAAGCACTATTAATTTCTAGAAAACATAGTATTCTTTTCATCAACTACATTACAAAAATCTTTTTACATTATTTTCCTCCTTCTACAGGCTCTTCCACCTCGAGCCACATCTCCATTATTTATTAAGTGAATCTTGAAAGTGATTTTCTCTTTCAAATACATGGATTCTATGAACCCTAACTAAATTTTTTTCCACATGTCATGACTCAAAACCATAGATAACACATTTATAACATTTAATTACATCATTTGATCCCTTCACACACATTGGGAGTAGTTAATTAACATGAAAAAAATCTTATCACTAACCCTCATAACATAGTTTTCTAACTCTTATGACCACTAACAAAACTAATATAAGCCAAGAATGGCTCAAACTCCTCTAAATTTCAAAATGGCACTTTTGGAGGGAAATACACTATTTTGAATATTTGAAAACTTGTCTTCACTCCAACATCATATCATGGCTCTAATGAAACTTAAATGATCTCTTGATCTCCTAGAACTCTGAGGACACCTTCAAAATCCAAAATTGATTCAACACAACAAAACTTGCATTGTGGAGAGAGATACACTTGCATCACCCTTTTCCTAGTTCACTTAGTTGACCAAGATGACTCACCCACTGCCTTGATTGTTTCCCTCCTTCCTTAGTTTAAACCTTATCAATTTCCATTATTCAAATCCTTATTTTTTTTTTTTTTTAAGGTAAGTTATTAATTAAAAAGGAAGGTTAGGTTTTAAGTTTTAAATTAGAATATAATTTTAATTAAAAGGTGGTCTTATTTAGAGGTGGTAAATTTAATTAAAAGGACATAAAATTAATTTAAATGTCTTTAATTATTGATCAGTGGATAATTAATTATTTTTTACATTCATTTTAATCACATTTTTTTAACCCTTTAATTTTTAAAATCAAATTAATCGGCAAAACTAAAAGTACGTAAACTAGCGTTATTAAACATTTTTTGCTACTAATTTTTTTTCTAGAGTGTGTAGCACCCTTATAAGCTATTTCCACATTTTGGGATCTTTTCCTACGTCCCAAAAGTCATTTCAGCTCATTTTGAGCCCTTTTGTGCATTGTATCACCCTTATTATTGTTTTTAGACTAGTGAGTACATCCGCCACAATATTGCAGTAAGGGGGTTTTTGCTATGACATGAGACATTATTTCTCACACGACTATTCTCTCTCCCCTTCTCTTTCTTTTAGATCATTTTATGCTTGTTTATGGTTCTGAACTATTGTGATCACTGGAACTTGATTGTAGTATCCGCTCTTTCTCATTATAACGTTGATTGCAAGGTGAATGACCAAGTTTTTCATGGCACACATTCACACTTGATTATAATCAACACACTAAACTATAAAGCTCTAAAATCAAGGGGTGTGATGATATTGTTCTAGGGTGGTTTTGTTTCTTTTTACTTTCTACATTTATTATTTCTCTCTCTTCATGATGGATTCTCTTTTAATTCCTTTTCTCACACCGTTCAACTATTTCGAATGGAGATCGAAAATGGTAATGAAACTTAGGGGTAACGGGTTATTTTTCATCACCATATGATTTTAGACTGAACTTGAAGATGATCCCAAAAAATCTAAGTGGTTGAACTGATGTGACGAAGCCTTTGGTCTTCTCTATATGTCCATTTATCCTTACTTTCTCTTCCACATTGAGTCATCTAAAATACTTGATGAAGTGTGGAAAATGTTAAACAATATTTTCAAACAACAAGATGACATGAGAGCGTATGCATTGGAAGAACTGCTAGGATTAAATCCTAGTGACTTTGAAAAATTACAGGCCTTCTTCACATACACTAGATTGCTTTTAAAGGAATGTAAATTAGAGAAGAAATATTCTCATTTGACCTTGTTGATTCTTTCTAAGTTAGGTCCTAAATACTCTGTCTTCATTTTGACTTTCCATGCCACAAAATCCTATTTGAGAAGTACTTGGAAAATTCCCTCATTTGACATTTATTTGTCCCAACTCATTCAAATGGGGAATCTCAAATCCAAGTCAAATGCCCTTATAGCAATTAATGGTAAGGGAAATAAAACTAACTAGAATAAAAATAAAAGGAACCAACTAAAGAAGGAAACCAAGACCAACCAAGCCCAAACCAAACCTAACAAGAACACTTTTACTTTTGATCACAAAGTGAAGAAGGAAAGTATAAGTGTTATTATTACAAGAATATTTTCCATGAGGAGCATCAATGTATGAGAAAAAATTGATCTCTTAACTCATTTACTTGAGAAGAATAAAATATTTTTTCTTGATTCTATCAAACAAAATTCTCCAAATGTCGAGTCTCCCAAAGCAAAGGAGTGTAGATTTGAGAAGAAGAAAGGAAACACCCTTTTGTATAGAGAATCTCCTTCATTAATGTGGATCATTGATTATGGTGCCTCACACCATATGGCATCTTCGTATGTTTATTTCTCTAACATTGAGCCATGTGGCATGTCCCTAATCACATTGGGTGATGATGCTATCATGTCAGTTTCTGGTAGTGGATTACTAGAGATGGATGGTGGAATGTTTAACCAAGTGTTGAGTGTTCTAAATATATGTACCAATATCCTATTTATTTACCAAATCACTCACCTTGGTGAAGGAATGCGAGTGGAATTTGGTCCTAACTCAGTGATTATACGTGAGCTTCACTCTGACTCCACACTGGCTGAGGGAAAGGAAGATCACCATTTACGGTTGTATAACTTCTCTCACTTTACTAATGATTTGATTCCCACTACCTTTCTCACTCATGCAGATGAGGTTAGAAATATATGGTATGAGTTTTTTGGCCATCTTAACTATCATTACCTTGAACAATTGAGCCAAAATGAAATGGTCAATGAGTTACCAAGAGTCAAATTTTATAAGGGTCTCTGTGAGGGTTGTGCCCTCGAGAAGCACTTCGAATAAATTTGTGGCAAAGGAAAATATTGTAGATCTACTCGTCTTTTAGTTTGTTCATAGTGACATTTCTAGCCCTTTCTCATCTCCTTCCTTTAGCAAATATCTTTATATACTTACCTTCAGTGATAAATTTTCGCGTTACACTTGGGTGTATTTTCTTAAGCAAATGTATAAAGTTTTCGATCACTTTCGAGACTTTAAGGATCTTGGTGAGAAACAAGATGAAAGGTCTATCAATATTATTTGAACCAAAAATGGAGGTGTGTATGTGAGTAATAGGTTCGAATATTTTTATACCTCCAAAGGTATTTCTTTACAGTGCACATTTTCTTACATCCCTTCGCAAAATGGAGTTATAGAAAGAAATAATCAAATGCTTAAGGAGATGGCCACTTATATGGTTCACTCAAAATCTCTTCCTCCACAATATTGGGCCAAATTAGTGAATTTTTCTCACTACATTCAGAACCATGTTCCACACAAGGTCATAAGAGGGATGGAACCCTTTGAATCCTAGTTTGGATGTAAACTTGATGTCAAGAACTTTCACGTCGTTATGGCCCGTATTCCCAAAAATAAACGCAAGGATTTAGAACCACATTTCATATGTTGTATTTTTGTAGGGTATCTAGATGTCATGAGGGGTATAAATGTTTGAACCCTGTTACTCATAAACTTTATATTAAGATAAGTGTGAAGTTTGATGATTCATCTTCAACTTCTACTTCTCTACCCTCTTGATTCATTTTTATCTCTGATTCTGATTCTGACTCTTCAGATGATGATGTTGCTGATAAATATCCTCCTATTGATCCTAATAATCCTCCTACTCCTCCTTACCCTTATGCTTTGGAGTCTTCTGATTCTTAAAATAGTGATGATCATAACTTTGTCCCCTCTCACTCGAGTAAAGATTATACATATTCTGAGCCTGACTCACCTTCTAGTCCTCATTGGGATAGGTAGATTTTGTAGAGTGTTGGAGAGTGGATTGGTGATCCTTCAGAAAAGATACAGACTCACTCAAAGTTCACTTAACCCCACTCTTTATTTTCCTCCATTTATGACCCTCAGTATTTCCAGGAGGCTTCTAGGATTCATGAGTGGTATTCTACCATAGATGAGGATTATTTCTCACTCATTAAGAATGATACTTGGGATCTCAGCCCTCTTCCAAAAGGAATAAAAATCATTCAATGTAAGTGGGTGTAGTATAAAATGTATGGTGTCGATGGAGAATTCAATAAGTATAAAGCATGACCTGTAGCTAAGGGTTTTTCCCATGTAGTTGGGATTGATTATTTATAAACCTTTTCTCTAGATGTGAAGATTAATTCCATTCGAATGACCCTCTCCATTGTTGTCTTGAACATATGGGAAGTCCACCAAATGTATTTTAAGAGTGCCTTATTTTATGGGGACTTAGAGAAAGAGATCTACATGGAATAACTTCCGGGTTATGTCCATGACCCCTCCCTCATTTGCAAGTTAAATAAGTCTCTATATGGCCTTAAAGAATCCCCTTGGGCATGTTATGCCAAGATGGAATCCTTTCTACTTATATTAGAGTTCACTTTGATCCAATTTTTTACATTATGCGGTAGGATGACTCCATGCTCATCCTCATTTTATATTTTCATGAATTATTGATCACAGGTAGCTCTTCCTCTATCATTGATTTTGTGGAGATTTCCTGGGCCAAAAATTTCTCCATGTTTGGCTTATGATTGCTTCATTCCTTTCTTGGGATTCAGATTTCATAATCTTACTTGAGAATTGTAATTTCACAATCTAAGTACTCCTTTGATTTTCTAGCTCGGTTTCACATGTTTGATTGTAATACTTCTCCTACTACTTTATTTTATGGGGTTAATTTTGTTTATGATGGATCTAATCCTATGTTTGATGCTACCATTTATAAATAGTTGGTGGGGAGCTTGATTTAGCTAGCTCACACTCATCTAGATCTTTCATATGTTCTTGGGATTATGTAAAGATTTATGTAGTAGCCTCATGAGTTGCATCAGAAAGTAGTGAATTGGATTCTTCACAATGTTCATGGAACTCATATAGATGGTATACACAATTTAGGAGAGATAGAGATTGAATTAGTTGGATTTACAAACTCTGATTAGGTCAGTGATCTAGATCATCATAAATATACCTTAGGATATAGTTTCTCTCTTGGTTTAGGTCCTGTTAGTTGGTCTAGAAATAATTAGAATACAATTGCCACATCATCTATAAAGGAAGAGTATAGAGGAGCAGTTAACATTGCCACAAAATCTGTTTGGTTTTAGGGTATCTTGATAGAGTTTGGTATTCACTTTCGATGGCCAAATATCATCTACTGTGACAACATGAACACTATATCAATTTTTTAAAATATGGTTCAACATTAGTGGATGAAGTACATTTATATACACATGTACTTCATATGGGAGTTGATACATGAATACATCATCCAGTTGTAATATTTTTAGATATTTCATCAAGTTACAGACATTTTCACCAATCCGTTCACTAAGGTGAAGTTTCTTCACTTTTGGTCTCTTCTTGGGGTGACGTCTATTACAGCCACCCATCTTCTTTGTTATTTTTAGTCCTCTTCTTCTTTCTCAGGAAGATGGTGTTTTTACATGGGTACCTTATCATGTCTTTAGTTTTCGAGGCCCATTGACACATCTTGCTTAGTTTTCTAGGGGAGTTCTCTTTATATTTCTAACATTTCATGACCTCTACCTCAACTTCGATGAAAGGGTGGTGTTAGTGTGTGTGACTTTCCTCATCATCTTGTCCACCTCACATGGTGATTCATATCACTTGTGAGATCATAGGTTTTAGGATTTATATGACACATGGAAGATTCCATCATAAAATATATCATTATAATATGTGTTAATGACTTCATAGGAGTTACATTCCATTTTGGAATCATAACTCCTCTTTTCCACATGATTTTCTAGGCACGAGAGTTACATAACACTCCCATATGTACCCACTTCTTTCAATCTATGAGAATTATTAGACCTATTTATTCTATGCATGATTTTCCTTGTTCTATCTCTTGTTTATTACTTGGAGCGTCCATGCCACCATTGGAGTGCAACCTCTTCGATGTGTATGGGGTTATGTATTGATCCTTTCAAAAAAATATCACAGGATGTTGGAATAGTATATGTCTCTATATGAGGTAGTGAAACATGTTTATGTTGGTCTCAGGAAACATATAGAAGATTTTCAATATTAGTGAGATTCTCTTGTAAGAAATGTGTAATATGTTATATATCATCCTTAGGAATTCCATGGGAATGATTGTTAGAGTTAGTATTATAGCCTTCACCTTATACATGTTTTGTGATTTCATTGAAAATGGAATTATTAAATATGTTATTATTAGAATAAGATTCAATAGTAGGTGCCATAGAATCACAATGTGTATCAACATAAAAGGAATTAGTATAGGGTTTTTTTATTTTAATATAAAGTATGACCATAGACCTAGCTAATAGAATTTTATCTCATACTAGGGTGAAAGATAGATCCCATAGGCTTAAGATAAGAGATATTAAAAGTGATTAATATTAATCATGATGATATAAAATAAAAAAACAACCCCAAGAGTGAAGAAAATGATCTCAAAGAAGGGAACCCTGTGGTAATTAGGGTTTTAGAAAAAAATGATTCAAGATTTGGATTCATTAAATGTTTAGACCCTTATAAATTAATAAATATGCTATAAATGCACTTAAAATAGGATGCAAGGTTTGTTACAAGGGGTTATTCTTACTAATTAACTTCCAATATTAATTATGCAATATCAAAATGATGCATTAATACTTGCAACTAGTGATAATGGTATGTTATAAAATCAATCAAAAAAGATGAGAGACTCACTTAGTTTTACATAATGAAACAAAAGATATATGGGTACATAGACTAGAGAATATGGGAGTAATGAACTTGAAAATTCTTCATTATTGAGATTGTAGCTAGAAATTGTCTACGTGTAAAAACATACAATTCTTCCAAGATTAACTATATGGTTTTGGACCTACTTAGGGTGTGGTTTTGTAACTTCTTATGCACTTGACATTCCTAGAAATTAGTTTCACTATTAAACCCTAACTGTCTCATAGTTACAAAACTCACTACTACAAAATGTGCAAATAGTGCCAAATTTTGGGTCATTTTTGCCTTAAAAATAAACCTTTTTGGAATTTTTGGTGTGTTTTGTAGAATAATTCATTTTGATTTATGTGGTGGAAAAGTGATGTAAAATTTATGTAACTAAACAATTTTATTTGCATCAAATTTATGTCATGTTTTTCACCACATTTACACCTAATTTGTGTCTATTTTTTCTATATGAAATCAATTCAATACCTAAAATATTAACAATGAAGAGTGACATAAAGATAAATAAAAATTAGTTCTATAATTTTTTTTTTAAAAAAAAAAATCTTAACTACACATGGAATACTTACAAATAATTATATTGCATTTTTGTTTGTTTAGGACTATTAAACATTGGATACTTAAATATTATTTACGTTGTATTTCCTTAGAGAAATTGTATGAGAATTTGAAAAGTATCCGAATATTTTATTATTATTAGTTTAAAAGGGTTGAGAGGACCTTACCTTGTTACAACAAGGTACATCAAAAGTATCAAAGTAAAAAGAAGGTTTCTATATACCGAAGAAGCCATAAACCAACAACCAAACTAAAAACATAATAATAGTGGTACAAAAATTAACCAAAATGAGAAAAAATAGAACCAAGACACATAAAGAGACCAAGAAAAATTAGTTTATGGTTTTAAGCACCTCCTTCCACTTAGCACCCAGGGAAATGATAGAAATAATAGTAAAACAATACATTAATTAGATTCAAAATGTGATTTACAATAATATATAGCAGTTTAATTTTGAGGGAATATTAAGGCATACTTTATGAATTACAAAACAAATATATTTAAAACTACATTCTAAATATCTAAGTGATCAGTCTTGTAATCCTTCCTCTAATCCTCACAGTCTTCTTTATTTTCGTAAACTTAATTCTCCTCATTGTCCTTAACATGGTCCTCATCTTTTTCATGGTCCTCATCTTCTTGCGCCTGATCATATCCGTACTTCTCTAAATCCTCTTCATCCTTCCAATTTTTTTACCTCGAAAAAAAGTAATAATAAAAAGTTAAGTGTTTAATTTTAATTTATAGCTTACATGTACAAAAAATTGAACACTATATTTATTACCAATACAAATTGATTATCTTGGACTCACTAATTAAATACATTTTTGTTTCATCCAAAATATTTTAATATTGCATGTACATTATTTTTTGCATGCTTCTTATAATGCTCTTCATGCAAACAAGTATATGATTAAATTACATATATTAATATTTTAATATAAAAATATATTAAAAAAACATAACTTTATAAATAACTTATATAGAACTTAAAATTTTATTGATGACATGTTAAAGGTTTTTTCAGCCCAAATGATGAGTTAGCAATAACCATATTTACACTCTAGCTTCATACCCATGGAGTGTGTTACTTTTTCTACTTGAATCAAATGCAATATGTACTAATTTTTAATCTATCACCATGTTATACAATTACAATTGCATTATGATCATATAACATATTTGTCTTTTAAAATATGTTAATGGAAAGTAAATAAATTAAAATATCAAATTAAAGAAAATTTGTTTAACAACCAAAGTGAAAACCTTTAAATAGTCCTCTTTGAAGTTAAAATCTCAACATATATCATTTCTTTTATTAACTAACTTCAACTCCTTTTAGTGTCCTCCATTATCCACTTGTCACACAAATCAAACCAAGCATATTTCTTTGTTTTGGAAGGTCAAATGTGTCTCCTCTCATCATTTGTGTTTCCTTGGTAGTGAACCTAAAAAATTTAAATATCAAAAACTTACTTTCAACTAATTTATTTAAAAATTTGCACAACATCATTACCCTTAAATTCCTATTTATTCTCCTAAACCATTCTAATGAAAATTTTCCAATTATCTTTTTGTCGTAGTGGGTCCTCCAAAACTCAGTGAAACCATCATTATCCACATCTCGAATGGGATTTGCAACCACTCTAGATTACAATATGAATAAATCAATATTTGTGTTTGGTCGAACATTCTTTTTTTTTAAGATACCTGCAAGCACAAAAATATAAATAACTAAAAATGACATATAAAATAAGTGGAAAATACTTAAACTAATACAATGATAAAATTTTCTATCTCAAATAAAATATATTCAAATACTTAATTTCCCCAAATATCCATTAATATCTTGATATCATCATTTACATAGGGGTCCATTTTGAGGTCCCATTACACCCAATGTTTATAATTGCTATGAACAATATGAGAGGGTGTATCAATGTTTTTTGTTGGAGGGGGAAAGAGTGCATTGTCATCCCTCATTAATCCACTCATGAGTAAGTCATTCATAATATTTGGGGTGGTCTCTTTCTATTTCATTTTTTAAAATTTTTATTGCTAACAAGCTAAGGAGGACCCAAATCTAATGAGGATCTACAAAAAATGTCAATTCACTATAAAAGAATTAATTAAAATCACTTTAAATAATAAATAAATACTTTATACCTAAATATAGATGAATCCCTCATCTTATGACTTCCCTCATCCTTATGTCGATTGATATGGGGTTTAAACCTATCATAATCAAGTCGTATGTTCAATTAAGAGAGAACTTTTATATTAATAAAAAAATGTAAATTTGTACCTCTATGCATGGTATGCCCTAAGAGTAGATGGATCATGCAAGTATCTATAAGTAATATACCTATCAATATGAAGATGTATAATTAAAATTTTAAATATGAAAAAAATATTATTAAATTATAAGATATATTATAAGTGTATACCTTTGTGATGGGTTCATAGTGGTCAATGAACATCAAGGTGGCACATGGGTTTCATCAAAATCCTCATCCATGTCATATTGTTTTGGATCCTAATATCTAGAGTTTCCATAGGTAAATTCATAAAATATATTTATAAATAGGATGTTTCCTGTCTGATATCAAAACCAAAAATTATAGAATACATTGAGTGATAAAATAACCTTTTGAAAAAGATACAAAAAAGAATAGATTTTTAAGTGCATCAAATACAAATTTATGCCCAAATGTAGTTTCTAATGAACATGAGAATTATTATTTGAATTCTAATCTCAGAAACTATTGGTCATTCAAATGTACACCCGCATCTTAGATCTGGAAGATCCGAGATGTTTGGGACCACAATGGAACCGTCCCCAAGTTGTGGGACCTTGCACGCTTGGTACGGATCTCCAAAGAAGGTTGGTTCCTCTACCTACCTCTAATGCTACTGCTACTCCTAATGCTGAAAGAAAATTCTAGAATAAACATGCCAATGGACTAGGGATAGAAGGATGTGTAGAAATGGGAAATATAAAGCTAAGGAAGGCAATAACACCAGGGAAAGGGTCAATCTCTCTCCACGAGGGGTGAAGGAAACAGAGATGGCACGGGAGAATAGGGTAGACAACATGTGCCACATATCAACACGTGATCTCGACATTCCAACATGCACAACACATGAACATGGGGACTGCAAGTGGGAATACGCACAACATGCCAGAAAATGAAAACAGAGAGGAGAGATGCAATAAAAATGAGAGAGGAAAGACACGAGTTCCACAAAACATGATTTTATTTCTTAAGGGATGCATAGTAATTTACATTCATGGCAGGAGGTGAGAATACATTACAGAGACCATTCCAATGTCTGAGACCCATGGGAATTCAGCCACCATTTTGGCATGGTTCCTGTTTTAACAAGGAGGGATCATTTTTACAAAGCATAACTCTGTTATTTATAGAATAAGAAGGAGAGAAGAGAAGGAGAAAGAAAGGGAAACTCATATTCAAATATTCAACCACCAACAACAAGTGATAAATGCCTAAAAATCCACCTGTAAGGCTATTAGATGTGCTTCCCCATGTCTATTTGGCATGTAGAAGAAGGAAGAATGCAAGATCTGAATAAATCTAGTGGTTGAGGTCGATTAGATGTGTGCATTGATGATCATAAATATGTTTCCATGTTTTACGCATATCAAATCTTGCCTAGATTTGAATTTGAATAGTCCAACATGTAATTTGTGTCAACAGATCTCTAACAATTCCAGGCACACACCTATCGGATCTCTATAGTAGAAAATACAACTGTCGGAAGATGTCAAAGTTGTTTAGGCACATAAGACATGGGGTGTGCATGGATTAACTGAAGGATTCGGCCAATTTCTCATTAGTTTTTTTTTTCTACCAGATTTCATGGACTGGTTGGTTTTCTAGATTCGGTGCCCTGTTGGCGTGCTTTGATAGGTTTCTTGCATCACACTCAATTCTGATAGATGGCATGTCATATTGATTGGCATAGAAGAAGGTGCAAGGCACAAAAGAAAGAGGCACAAAGGGAAGAGGCACAAGACTTTTGAGAGGGTACACAAAGGTGTGAATAAGGGCATGCCAGAATATGCATGTGGAGGAAAGAAGGAATACTTGCAGAAGGACAAGTATGGAAAGGGTGCATAAGCATTCAACTAAGGAAGGCACATAGAAAGGATAGTTTAGGTGTATGTAAGAACAAGTAAAATATGGATTTCATGGTGCACAAGTGGAGGAATGCATTTTGGAATCAAGGAAGTCTATAGAAGGTGCATGTAAAGGAGTGCAGAAAATAGACATGATAGTGGGGGTGAAATCAGGTATGCAGAGTGAAGGTGCAAAGGTGGGAAATGGAAGAGATAGAAAAATGCAAAGGAAGAAGGAAACATAAGGCACAGAAGGAAGGGCAATATGCAATGGGGAACAAAAACTATATGCCAATAAAATGTGCCAAAGAGAACAAATTTGAGTGCATGCAACTTGAAATGTGAAACATCAGAGTTAGAATCAAAATATTATTTATCTAGATAACTAGGAGAGTTATTTGGATAACATGTTTGGTGAATTTTGGGGGCCATCTGCCTACTAGATGAAGACACTAATAGCCTTATAATTTCATTGGGAATGGATTCAAATGCTAAACTTGAAGATTTGATCTGCAACTTGAAGAACATCCTTGAAGCTTTTTCTGATCTCTAAACTGAACTTATGCTCTCATATGAAGATATTATGAATTGTATTGATGAGAGTGAAATCTATACACAGATTGCTGGAACTGCCTCTACCAAAATTGAACTATCATCTGATGAAGAAACAAAAAGGGGCACATGGATGCAATAGGAAGGGCTCTAGAAGGAGCGCGCCAAAATAGAGGCACAACACTATGTATAGAATATGAAAATCATACATGTCCCAAAGGGAACATGCAGAGTGTGTAAAAGCACTTGTGTTACTGAAAGGAAACCTAAACTAACCTACTCTAACAAGAGGCAAAGGGTGCTCAAGTAAAACCTGTTATAGGAAGGGAGAAGTAGCTTTCCTTCCTCACAAATTGTGACCATGTAATTGATTTGGAGCTGAACATGGTCAGAAACAAGAGTGAAAAACTGACTTGCAGATGGTGTTTCACCCTCCTCAAAGTATCAAAAACAAAATATATACCTCCTGAATTTGTTCTATGCTTGGATTTAGGAGGACGTTGATACTGACCTTTAGCACACTAAAGCTCTACCTCATGCTCTGAAGTGAGCATGACCAGTAGCAACTCTATTTTTGGCTCTAGAATAGCCAGGTATCTTATTTGGCATGGTTTAATCCTTGTGATTTTCCCATTACTTTGAATCCCAATCCCATAGATGGGATTTTCTTACAGACTCTCCTTCTGAAGGTGACTATTTTTAGGCTAGGTCACATAGAGCTCGGGCACATGAGGTTCTACCTCTACAAAAAACTCAGTATCCTTGAGAACTGTGCCCTCTGGAACTAACTAAATTTCTTCTAAACAAATGCCTGCATGATTTCCTCTTCCCAGTCGAGAGTCACATGAGTCATGCCATTCTTCAACTATTCTACAGTCATCAAACATGATGATGCTTGGTTGGGAAAGGTGTGTTGGTAGGGAGGCTATTCATTTATGATACAACTAGGTAGAGGGGACTTGGAAGGAAATGGGAGGATGGGTGCAGAAGTTGTGGAAGGCATGCACACAAGAGGAATGGAAGGACGCGTAGGAGGGGTGATGGAAGATAAATGAAGGTGAGAGGATGGAGGAGGGGAATTCTCAACAAGGGCAGCATGTAAGAAGTTGGGAACAGGTGCAATGGGTTGAGATGATGTAAGTTGGCATGGAGGAGTGGGAGGGATGTAAGATGGTAGTGTAGGGTTGTCTCATTGACAGGGTTGTTGCATGCTAGATTTCTGATCCTCTATTTCTTCGTCCCACTCTGTAATATGGGGTAGCATCTTAGTGAATAAGTGTATCTTCTGTTGGGTGTTAAACTAACCTGGTACAGGGCCAACCCATGGACAAGGGACCTTTTAGCCAAATCTAGCTGCCTTTATGGAGCACTTAACTCTGAGTTGCATTATGTCCATCTCCATATTGTACACCTGCCTCTCAAAATCAACTTCTATCATGGAGTCTCCAACATCATTATCTACATAAACGTGTTCTTCATAAACATTTTGATTATAAATAAGTGGGTTGTATGCATTTTCAGGATAATGGTGTTTATAAAATTGATTTGGAGAGGATTTTGAAACTAATGGGATGGAGAAAAATAGCTCTGCTGCTACAAATGAGAATTCCATGAAGGGAAAGAAGTCATGATTTCACAACTTCAAAAAGAGGAAGGTGGAATGATGGAAGAAGGAAAAATGAATGAAAGAAGGAGGGGAGACTAGTCTTTGAATGAAATAATGGGTGTGTTTGGATTAGTGGAGTCACCAGATGTGTTGAAAAATTCCTCCAAAGGCTAGATCTCAACAAAACACATCAAACTTGCTAAGATGAAGATGTAAATATATTCAAACTGGTCCCATCAGGTATGTTAGAAACTGATTGGTTGTTTAAATGTGCACCTCACATCTCGGATCTAGAAGATAGCCAAATTATTTGAGACCAACAATGGAACCATCCCCTAAGTTGTGGGACATTGAGCACATTTGGGATGTATCTCCAGAGAAGGTCAGTTCCTCTACTTGCATCTAACGTTACTGCTACTCTTAATGCTGAAATTAAATCCTAAATTAAACATTGCTAAGGGACCAGGGATAGAAGGATGCATAGAAAGGGTAAACCCTAAGCTAACGAAGGTGATAGAACTAGGGAAAGGGTTGATCTCTCTCCATGATCAGAGGCAAAGAAAACAAAGAGGCCATGTAGGAGAATAGGGTGGATGACAATGAGTGCCACTATATCAACACATGGGCTCAGACCTTCCAGCATGCACATCACATGAAAATAGGGAATGCAAGCAGGAATACACACAACATGCTAGAAAATGTCAATCAGAGAGGTAAGATGTAATGAAAATGAGAAAGGGAAGACAAGGGTTCCGTAAAACATGATTTTATTTCTTAAGGGATGCACATTCATTTACATTCATGAAGGGAGGTGAGAATACATTGTAGAGACCATGCCAAGGTCTGAGAACCATGGGAAGTTGGCTACCATTTTAGCATGTTTCCGTTACAATAAGGTGGGATATTTTTTACAAATAATAACTCTGCTATTTATAGAAGAAGAAGGAGAGAAGAGAAGGAGAAAGAGAGGGAAACTTGGATTCAAATATTCAACCACCAATAGCAAGAGATGAATTCCTGTGAATCTTCCTACAAGGCTGTCAGATGTGTTTCCCCATGTTTGTTTGGCATGTAGAAGAAGGAATAATGCAAGATCTCAAGAAATATGGTGGTTTAGGTCAATTAGATGTGTGCATTGATGATTAGAAAGATGTTTCCCTTTTTTTTCCTACCAAATCTGGTCTATATTTGAATTTGAATAGTCCAATGTGTAACTTGTGTTAGCAACTCTCTGACAAGTCTAGGAGTGTGCCAATCGGAGATCTCTAGCAAAAGATACCACTGTTAAAAGATATCAGAGCCATCTGGGCACATAAGACACATGGTGCATGTGGATTGACTAAAGGAGTTAGCCAACTATTCATTTTTTTGTCTTTTCAGCCACATGTCATGCACTAATTGGTTGTCCAAATTCAGTGCCATGTTGGCACACTTTGATAGGTTATGTGCATCACACTCAAGTATGATAGAGGACATGGCATAGTGATTGAAACAAAATAATGCACAAGGCATGGAAACGAGAGGCACAAATGTGTGTGTGTGTGAAGGAAAGGCACGTGTACACAACCCGTGTAGAAGGAAAGAAGGCATAATTGTAGAAGGCAAGTATGGAAGCAAGGCACGAGCATTCAACCGAGGAACAACGTGAGGCAAAAAATAGAGAAGGGGCACATGACATAGTGTAGTGTATGTAAGAACACAAGAGGAATGTTGGGGACTTATCCATTTTAAAAGGAAATTTTTTAGAGGTGTGCGCAAGGAGTGCATGACAGGATAGGAAAGAAATCAGTTACACAGAGAAAAGGTACAAAAGGGAAACAGAAGGAGATAGTAGAATTCAGAGGGAGAAGTAGAAAGGTGCATACGGGCATGTAGAAGAACTATAATTGTGCCAAGGTGTCAAAAGAATAATATTGAGTGCATGCAACCTGAAATGTGAAACATCATAGTCAAAATAAAAATATAAGTTATCCAGATAACTAGGAGAGTTATTTAGATAACAAAAACAAAAAGAAATAATCATATTATATATGAGAAAATAAGATAAAAATGAAAATAAGATTACTAAACCCACCATTGATGGACACTTTGTTGTATCTTGATCCCACAAAATGGGTAATAGATAATGGTACAATATAATATATCATTAAATATGTTAGAACAAGATGTGAATGTCACTTTCAATCAATGGGTTGATATAATAATATGTTCATGTTTGCTTTGAAACCTAAGACATAGTTAGATACAAGTTGGGTCTCACCTTGATGTAAGGAGAGAAAATTCTCATATGTAGCTCTAAGGCCTCTATTGTGACTAAAGTGGACTCAAAAATCATCCTCAAGTTATAGAAAAGTACTTTAAAACACGTTTGGAAGATGTGTAAACCAATTCATAGAATCACCCATGGGAATATTAAGGAGAGCTTTGAGAAGCAATATAGCATTGTTATGTGAGGCCATAAAAAGTATTATAATTCATAAGAGAGAGGACTTATTGAGGAGGTATGGAAAAAATATCTAAAGGATTATTCAAAGGTTATACCTTACCATTAATAGTATCCATAGGGACACTATTTCATTTAAAAGTAATTTGGGGTGATGTGTAATTTGAAACCACATGAGGTAGAACATGGGGTTCTATGGTTTTGGTCTCATATTGAAGCTCTAAAGGAATATTACCATTATCCATTAGCAAAAAATCCATACTAGGAGAGGAAACTATATTATTCATATCACATGATTAGAGGAGAATCAACATGTTCATTTTTGCAAAGATAAATAAATACAACATGTCATGTGTTCATTTTTGCATTCAAGAGAAGTGATAGAGATATAATTGTGTTCTTTCATATCATGTGTAATAAGGAGAGAAGAATCATCATTTGTCTCATCACTATGGAATTCACTGGGAATTGATTCTAAATAACCCTTGGAATCATAAGGAACACCATGAATGAATGTATAATTGGAAGAAACATCATCCACATGTAAGCTAGAATTTTTTTTGTCATCACTAGAGTCTATAGCCTCTATTTCATTAAGAGTATCATTCACTAGTGGGGGCATATGAGTTTTTTCACCATCACTATTCCAACCATCCACATTACTCTCAAATCTATGATCATCATCACTATGGGTAGTGGAAGTGGGAGATAGAAATTTCTTGAAATCTTCTAGGGTAGCAATTTCTATAGTAGAATGAATAGGAGAGGCCTTAGGTGTATCGGAAAAGTAGGTTGGTCTTTATTGAAATATAGGAGAATTAACATTTCTATCATAATTTTATACTATATCATCGATATTAGAATATGAAGAGGGAACAACATGCCTTATAGCCTCATAAGTGATATGGACCTTGCTACAGGAATGATAACCACTATCTTTCCATAAGATATTGCTTCACCAATAATTTTTATGCTTTCTAGGAAAAAATAGATAGAGGGTAAATGGTTAAGAAGGAATACTTGTGGAAAGGTGGAAGGTAGAATGTGCGTGTTTTTGACATTATCCAAGCTAATCATAGATAACTCCTTTGTTTTTGGGAAGGACTACATGTAAATGCAAAGAAAGACCACAAAAAGAGTATTAAATAGCACCGGACAGTGGACTGACAAGCGTATGCTAGACCCAAGAAGCGTAGTGCTTCCTAGAAAGGTTGTCAATCCACTATTTAATAATAATTTAATGTAAACATGACACTGAAATAAATAGGTCCTATTGCAATGTAGCGATTTAGGTTTCTCATACACATAATAAACTATAATTATGCTAGATATAAAAAATAACACTAAATCTAATTAGAACCGGGGTTTTTTCAGGTCATGTGGGTCTATCAAGGGCATGGTAAGGGTTTGAGGTTGCTGGGTTGAGGTTTGGTCTAGTTTCAGATGAATGGAAGGCATTTTGGTCTGAGAATATAAAATAACATAGAGACTAGTATCGGTAGGGTAACCGATGCCGATATAGTAGAGGAATCGACAATGGTCAGCTATCTCAAGTCAGTAGGGGAAATGAGTAGTAAACTATTAAAAATGGGGTTTTTAGGCTCTCTGTGATTACACAGAGAGTGAGGGTAGTGTGGTTTGGCTCATAATATGGTTGAGAAGACTCAGGAATACTAAGAAGGATGTTAAGAAGGGTGACAGGGCTACAATGGTTGAATATTATGTTGGTGGGAAGAAGGTGACATGGGGGTAATGGAAGAAATGAAATATTTAAATAAGCAAGAGATCTACAATGGAATAAGCACAAATGATTAAAATCATAGTACTTGGTATTTTACAGATCCTGTGAGTAGATATGGTTGATGGTTGATCGAAGAAGAGGTGCTTGAGTCCAGTGCCACGGCAATACATCATGTGTTATCCTATGAGTATTCCAATGCTCTGTAAGGAGAACTGGATGCTTGTCTTGAATTTTGGTTATGTGTGATCATCATTTGGATGCATGAAATCATGAATATTCGAGCTTGAATGCAATAAGGCTCCAATAACTAAATGACCAAATCGGGTGAAGAGTTTTGAAAGTGTATATAAAGTTATCGATGGCGGTTAGGTAGCTGACCCCGACTGAGGATAAACCTGCATCAGTTAGGGGGAAATAGTCCTTTTTACCAAAAGTAGGAAAATATTCCTATATTTGGCATGTTTTCTAAGTTGGGTCTGCTTAGGGAAGTGGATTTATCATTAGAAAATATAGTAATATCATAGAAGAAGTCCAATTAGGTTTAGGAAGAAATATCATTTAGTTAGGTCAAGTGGTGACTCAACACTGGGAGTGATGACTCAGTGCTGAGAGTGATAATTTGGTCATTGTGAGTTAAATGGCCCTAGAATGAGTTCAGGGTGAGGTGGATGTGTTAGGATTAAATTAACTTAATTAAAATATTTAAATTAATTAATAATGTGAGGATAAACATTAATTCAATTGTAAGTGATTAAATTAATATCAATGTGGGGTAAAGGGGTCATGGCTAGGTGCATGCGTTATGTTGATTAATTAAAAGGGGAACAAGGAGAGTATGAAAAAAATTTGGTGTCTACATGTGACCCTTTTTGTCGTGTATCTTGTATTGATAAGCAACACTAAAAAGATAGGAATTTGGTGCTCTAGGTATGAGTGAAGGTTAGGTTTCCCCAAGTGTGAGTAGAGGTGATCCCCCTCAAACCAGGAGCTGATGAGGTGATAAATGGATTCGGTGAGTGGTTTGATAAAATTAATAAGTGAGGAAAAATGAGGTATAGGTGGGGTATATGTAATGGTGATATTAGTTGGGGTAATATGTAGTGGCATTCGAATGCACGCACACGTATAAAATGTGACAAGGTACTAGTTTGAAGAGCGCATAAACTCTATATCGTCAAAGGTCGATAAGTTTATCAAAACAAGGTTGATTTGGTTTAGGCATCCAAGGTATAGGATATGGTCCTAAAACACAACTAGGCTAGGCACATGAACTAACATTAGGTGTGTTCCAAAACACCAAAAGGTTTGGTCGAGATAAATGACATGACATTAGGCAATGTAAGGTCATTAGGCTAAACAACACGAGTAGTGTCATCACAAGGTATAACAAGTAAACTAATTTTGAGTGTCAAATAGGCATAGGCTGGTTGGGTAATAGGTAAGGCCATAGGCAAGGCCCTGATAGAGGCAACACCATGCCCTAAATGACCAAGAAGTTTGGTGATAGGTAATTAGGAAATTAGAGTGAGTGATAAGGATAGGTGTAAATAGGGGTAAGATGAAGAGGGTTTTGGGAAATCAATTATGGTGATAAGTATTGTAGGAGGCTCAAACAGGCTAACCAATACCGGTCAAGGGAAACCAATTCCGGTCAAGGTAAATCTACCATGGAACATTAGGGTACATGACCGATACTAGTCAAGAGAAACCAATGTTGTTCAAGTCATATTTTGGGTAAAAGAGTGTCCAATCTAACCTCCAAGGGCCCCATGCCTTCAGAGTGTTGCATACATAGCCCCGACAAAAAGGGGCCTTAAGCCAATGTAGTTCTCCTATAAGATAGGGAAGAATATGATGAGGTAGATAATTAGGTTGGTATATTTAGGCATAATTGAGTCTAGCTCATTTAGGTATGGTTAAGTCTAGGTTATTTAGGCATGGTGAAGTCTATGTTATTTAGGCATGATGGAATTTTTAAAGTGATTTGATGAAAATAGATGAGGAAAATTGAGGTAGGTGAAAGGAGAATAAATCCCAGAAAGTAAGTGTCAAAGGTCTAGTCTTGTATAGTAGAATCAATAAGTAAGAAAAGAGGTAAATAGTAAAAGAGGTGAAATATTCCATAAGTTTCAAGGACCATAATGAGCATATTGAGGATGGGTTTATGAACTTAAACCCCTAAAGGTAGTGCATGATTGACTATTATAAGGGTGAAAGAAGTTACATGATCACGAAGTGTTACATGTGTGCCATGTCCCTTAAGTAGGTAGAAGAAGAGAAAGGAAGGAAGGTGAGGTGGAGTGGTTTGTTTAGCGCAACCTTATTGTGAGACACCATGCTCCTTCTACAAGATAACAAAAACCAGAATACGCAAGTCCATGATGAAAAAGATATACTTTTTCGTTATTTTTTTGTATTTTCTTTTTTCATTTGTTTTATAGACTGATCGATGTAGGAAGTCTATGTGGGATGAATAGAATGACTCTTTGAGGTCTTCATGAAGCTGGATCGATGTGGGAAGCTTCAAAATATTTTTTATTTTATTTTTTAGAAATAGTATTATTTTTGGATAGACTATGTACAATAGGGATAACTTTGTATAGTTGTCCTTCGAAGGAGTAGTCTATTTATAGCAACGAGATAGAATTGAATTGGAAAATCCCTTATATTACTTTTGAACTTTTTGGACTTTTTAGTCATGGAAAAGACTATAAAGGAGTATAAGCTTCTTTTATGAAGGAAAAACCATATCACATAGAGGTTAGTTATGAAAGAGAGGTTTTAAGTAATGAACGACCATTGGATCACATCTTGAAAAGGATGAAAAGTATCCATGAGAATCATTTCATGAGTAGAGCCATGGTACTCATATTGAAGATAAGGCTGAAAAGTGTTGGTTAATCACATGATTCTGGTGTACTCGTTGGTCCTTAAAATAGGTAAGTGGAGGGAAAAGGTTTTCCAAGGGATGAGTATTTAATAGACAGAAGGAGATATAATACTTGATTCAATAATATAATGGTCAAAGATGCAAGGAATTGAGGTGCTCAGGCTAAGTTTTACATTCAAGAGAAGCTAAACAATAAGCATCGGATCCATAGGCATGTGTGACAATGTAGGGTCTAAGCTAATTAGGAGTAGAATTGCCTCGTTTACCTTTCTCAACTTTGGTTACATGTTGATTTTTCTTCAGGAAAAGATCATCGACCTTGAAGGTTTTTTCATGGACACGTTTGTCATAGGCACGTTTGCTACATTTTTGATAGATTTGAAGGTGTTTGAGAGTATTTAAACATTGTTCATCTAGAAGCTCAAGTTGGGCCAAATGGTCTTGGTGAAATCCATCATCATGATCATGTCTTTGAGTGAGATACGAAGTGATGGAATTTGGACTTCAAGAGGCAAGACAACCTCTATACCATAGACCAAAGAGAAAGGTGTTGCAGTGGTGGAGGTACGGATACTAGTGCGATAAGCCCATAAGGGGAAAGGAATGTGCATGTGCCAGTCCTTATCAGTATCATCAACCAATTTCATAAGAATTTTTTTAAGGGGTTTGTTATTAGATTTGGCTTGGCCATTTTTTTAGAATAATAAGGCGAAGAAAAACTTAGTTAAATGCCAAAGCTGTAGTAGAGTTTGCATAGGGTTTTTTTGAATTGTTTTCCATTATAATTGATGAGGTGGAGAAGGACACCATAGAGAAAAATGATGTGACGGTTTATAAACTCACAAATTTTCTCAGCTTTGGTATAAATGAGAGGTACGGCTTCCACCCATTTAGTGTAATATTCAGCTATGGTGATGATCCATTGATGATGTTGAGAAGATTGAGGGTTAATATCTCTAACAAGATCAAAACCCCATTGGGGGAAAGGCCAAATGTCACTAGCGACCTTTAAGGCATGACTATGGGTATGGTGAAGATTAGCGTGTTGCTTACATTTCACACAACATTTGACATAGTCACAACATTCTTGATTTAGGGTGGCCCAATAGTAGCCAAGGAGAAGACTACATTTAGTGAACATGAGGCCACTGAAATAACCACCGCAAATCCTATTTTGAAATTCCTCAATGGTGTATGGGATTTTGAAGCTTGTAAGGCATCATAGGAGGATACCATCAAAGCCACATTTGTAAATAATACCCCCCATGATAACATAGTGAAACACTTTTGAGAAAGGCTCTTTGTCCATTGTGAGTAAGATCCGGAGGTAGAATTGAAAGGGATAAGTAGTCGAAGAACTACTTATACAAAATGTCACGTGGGTCTATTTCAATTCTTCTTACAAAGTTAACATCTCAGAATATGTAATATGGTGATTGTAGCCATTGTACTATGACAAAGAATTTTGAATCAAAAGAAAAAGTAGGTAATTGAGAGGCAAGGTAGGCCATGGTATCCATGAATTTTTTAGTGGAGTGCGGAGTGTTTTGAAGTTCATAATGATCAAAGGTAGTCAAAATTATGTCAACATGATGTTTATAATTGTTAAGTACCTCATTATGACACTAGTATAAACCATTGAATTAGTTCACAACTAGTTGAGAGTCGCCAAATATAATAATGGATTTAATGTCTAAAGCGATGGAGGTTTGAAGACCTAATATGAGTGATTTTTATTCAAAAATGTTATTACTATAGTAGAAATCTAGTTTGAAAGATAAAGGCATAGGATCATTGTTAAGAGGAATAAGGATGACCCCTGCACTACCCCCACGTTGACTTTTAGAACCATAAAAAAACAAGGTCATCTGATAAATGGTGTCTTTAATGGAGATGGTAGCAATGGATTCATCAAGGAAATCAAAGTTAGAAGACTGATTTCCAGAAAAAGGTGCATTTGCAAGTTTGTTGGCAATGGTTTTTCCTTTAATAGACTTTTGATGGATGAATTCAAGATTTAGTTCTACAAGAAGCATGAGCCAACGTGTAGCACATTGGTGTTGGTAAGGTTTATCATAGATGTAATGTAAGGGGTTAGTATTGGTGATGAAAAAGGTTTTGTGGTTGAGTAAGTAATGGAAAATTTTGGTGGTGACGAAGACTAGGGCTAGAAATAGTTTTTCAGCATGAGTATATCTAGTCTCATAGTCTAAAATTTTATGCCTTATATAATAAACCCCTTTCTCCCTGTGTTTCTCATCATAATGAGAAAGCATGGCATCAACGGAATGGTCTATGGTAGAAATATAAAGGTAAAATGGTTCATCGTGTTTAGGCAGAATAAGCATAGGTGGTTGGAGGAGGTATTGTTTTAAAGCATCAAAGGATTTTTGGCATTCATCATCCCATTTGAAGTAGATATCCTTTTTGAGAAGATGATGAAATGGATGGAAGTGGTCAAAAAATAGAGAAATAAAGTGATGAATAGATTACAAATTGCTTTGAAAACTAAAAATTTGGCGAAGGTTAGTAGGTGGAGGCATATCGAGGATAAAATTTATTTTAGCGGGATCAAATTTAATACCACAAAAAGAAATGATGAAACCAAGGAGCTTTCCTGAGAGAACAGTGAAGACACACTTCTTAGGTTGAAAGAAAATGCAACATTTGATGAGACAGTCAAAGATAATCTTAATAATTATAAGGTGTTCGACCTAATGTTTTGATTTGGAAAGAATATCATCAACATAATCTTCCAATATGTTATGCATGATATCATGAAAAATATAATTCATATCTCACTGATATGTGGCACCAGTGTTTTTAAGACCAAATGGAATGACATGATAGCAGAAGATCACCCAAGGAGTGATGAACATGGTCTGTGTTTATCTTCCACGGAGAGTAATATTTGGTTATAAAATGAGAAATAATCCATGAGTGATAACATCTCATGGCCGGCAGTAAGATCAACTAGTTGGTCAATACTAGGTAGAGGAAAGTCATCTTTGGGGTAAGCCATATTAAGATCACGGAAATCCATGAAAATCCAGAGTCCCCTTATCTCTTTCATGATAGGAAAAATGTTAGAGATCCATTGGGGATAATTAATGGGTAGAATGAAGAAAACAAAAAGGAGGCACTGAATTTCTTCTTTCACAATAAGGGAAATGCGATGATGCATTTTTTGCAGCTTCTCTTTCATGGGTTTGGTATAAGAAATGGTTACGATATTTTGGACCACATAATCTAGGTAAATACCGAGCATATTGGTGTAAGACCAAGAAAAAGTGTTGCTATGATCTCGAAGGAAAGAAACAAAAGCTTCCTGTTCAGCAACATCTAAAGATTGGCCTATCTTTAGAATGTGTGGGTAATCTTGAGTATGAATGTTGATTTCAATGGTCAATTCATTCAACATGGTTTGAGTCTCAGAAGTTAACAACTAGTGAATATAATAATATTCCGCACCGAGGTAGGTGAGAATAGACTCATCATCCTGACACTGAACGAAGTTGATAGAAGGCATGTAGTCATCGATCATGTCTAGATACAAGAAGGGAAGAGAAGAGGGAGCCTTTTCATCACGCTGATAAGTCAAAGGTCCCAAGGAAATGGTGTTTAGGAAAAAAAAAAAGTTAGGAGGAATGGATTCTAGATCCATAGACTCCATAGGTGAAGGTGGTGAAGTATGTGAATGGGGTGGAGAAGGCTTATCAACCTCAATGAGTTTGACTCGAGCCTTCTTGGAAGGTGGTTCAGAAAATCCAATACCAATGTGGTCTTTATGCTTACAAGTGGTGCAAGGAATGAAAATATGGTGGCATTCTTCATCGAAGAAAAATATGAAGCCTTTCCAAGCACATCAATGAAGGAAGGTGTGGGTGAAGCAGCAGTTGGTGAGAGGTTGGAGATCGGATGAAAATGGTCAAGTTTCAGAAGGTGGCTCAGAAGAGTAATTATAATTATAAAGTCCCCCATACTTTAGGTTGGTGTAAAGGTGGGGAGGACCTTACGGAAAAATGTCTCCTACTCGATGATTATAGTGTGGGTGTTGATGAAGGTTACCATACTTTTGAGGAGTAAGGAGTGTGTCAATGTTATAAAGGTGGTACTCCCCCAGAGTGAGGTGTTGAAAAAAACCTTCTAAGGGATCATTAGTTATTATGTGAGTATCTCGGATAACTGAATAAATGGATGGTTAGGAAGAAGAAGCATCAAATGTTTGAGAAGTAGATGGGTTGGCTGATGGGCCAGCTATAGAAGTTATATCTGTAGTGGGAATAGAGGATTTGGTGGTGGAAGATGTAGTGGTAGAAGTGGTAGATGAGGCAGTGGCTGAATAAGAAGTGGTAGTGGTAGTAGATGCCTTAACTAGTATAAAGACATCATTGGGTCGATACAACATGTTACAGGTCTTAAATGGTGTAGGTTTGGCTAGAATGGTATAGTTGAGACCTTCATGTTCAAATTTTTAAAAATAGTGTAAGGTTTTGGGAACACAACCCATGGCATGAATGTAGACACCAAATTTGTGTCATTACGACACCCTGTACCCCGTATCCCATTTCGCAACCTAACCTCATCACCTAAACCTTACACAATTATTATAATTAATAAATCCACATCGCCATACCTGCCACCTCATGTCGCCACCTCATCATGACCTAGTCTTAATCCTAAACTAACCTAATTAAGACCTATAACTCAGTCCAATTCCACACCCATGACTAATGACCCCTCTCTCGCACCCAAAACCGACCTTCTAGTCACTTGACCAAGCCTGCAACCAATCCCTCGGAAGAAAAGGAGGGAAAGCTGGCTATTTTACCAAAAATAGCCCTCTTTGACCTAACCGATACCGGTTCCTACTCGACTGCCGTCGGTTGCGTAACCACCACCGGTTCCCTGTAAATGACCACTTCCAACCAAAAACAAAGGATCGGATTTTGATTTGATCGAGAAGAAAGAGAAATCATCAAAAGGATCCGGATTTGCTTGGCCGAGCAGAGACAAGTGAAGAAACAGGAAGAGTTTGCAGAGAAGGACATCAATCCCAAGACTGCAACTAAATAACCAGAGCCCAGTAACACTCATCCGAGCATCAGAAGAGGAGATAACTCATCTTGGATTGTCAGATCATCCAACTTGGGTCCTGTCTTCATCATCATAGTCCTGAAACCTACATCTGCATCAGGGACTAGTGAGTAGTGTTTTATATATGTTTCTAAGCACCATTTTCTTGAACTGTTGATTAATAGTAATCATAAGTTTATTCCTAAATCTACTACCAGTAACATACTACACTTAACCTTCACCCATACATCCTGATATTTCCCAAAAGGCCATTTTACCACACTCTGAGTCTTCCCTATCCTCCCATCATTCCCCTTAGCCATCCCCCAATCTTAATAACCCCACAATCACCTTGCAACCAACCTCTATCCAGAAGCACTTATATTGCTGGCCCTACCGGTATCGTTTATCCCCTACCGGCAGCGGTTCTCTAACCCACGGGTCGGTTTACCAAGTGACTGGTGTCGATCACTGTGAACTTATACCCCAAAAACCCTTTTCATCGCCTATTTGCCACCTAACAACCTCAGATCCAGTCTAGTTTATCCCTATAACTCAACCTGAACGTACCAATGACCAGTAACCGAACAAATAACATGACGCTTTATTATTGATAATTTAGCTTCTATTGCTTTGTAGCGAGATACCTAAATCATGATTTTGCAATAGCTTTCTTTGTTATCATTTGTGTTAAATCATATTAAAAGGGGAACTGACCACCTTCGAAAGGAAGTTTTATATTTCCCTGGGCCTAAGGCAGATCCCTCATTTATTGTCTAATTAAAATCTGGTGGTCTTGTATTCTTACTTGCAGGTAGTCCTTCCAAGACAAAAGGGAGTTCTTCGCAGTCAATCTGATCTTTCTCTATGGTACGCGCACACCATCTCAACATTTAACAGGTATTACTCCTAGCCCTAACCCTTATCTGTTTCTCAAAGGAATGATAGGATAGAAGCAAGTCTATTCTGCAGAGCCGAAACCATTCCGTGTGAAACATTTTGGCATGCCCGGTGGGACCCATTTCAGGTTTCTGTTTCTCTTGCTTGTTTTCGTTTTAGGAAGCATACTTATTGTTGTTGTTTTTTTTAGTAAAGAATTTGTCTTGCTTTCCTAGCTTCGCATTAGTGAAAGTCATCTTTTGCTTCATCGAATATCATTTTTGATTTGGGTTTAAAACACGTGCATTACATTCTTGCTTGCTGTTTTCAATTCTAGTGAACATAGACTAACTAATAGGTCATACACGTGGGGGTGATTTCCACGGTATTGACAGAAAATTAATCTTACTTTCACTACACAACACATACCGAATCACTTCATAATTAACACAACAGCTTAAAACATCCCCCCTTTTCCACGGTATACCTCTGCCCGATTGAGGTAACCTTATAAGCCAAAAAAAACTTGACATTTCCCCTAAGTCTTTTGTTTAGGATTGACATCATTCCACGTCTAAAGGCATAAGCCCACAATAATTAAAATTAACCCTAGGGTTAGTCTCTGGATTTGCGTGTGCATATTGCTTATTTTCAGTTCTATTTTCTCTGTTATACACTGTCTTCTGTGATTACCTTAGAACAATTTGATAAATGCACTGAGCATTGTTAACAATCAAATCAGTAGCTTCTTATATTTTCTTATACCAGTCTTATTACACCGACATCGGTTAACTGACTGACATCAGCTATAGTCTAACCGACATCGGTTATCAGACCGATATCGGTTACTGTCTTTTACAGTTCCTGACAAACCAGCAACCTACCAATTTCACCATTCTGAGTCTGTTTCTGTTCTTGATAGATTGAAACCCTATTGTGTACTCCTGTCCATGGTTGTTATCACTCGAAAGCAAGCCACCGCCATGGTTTCACATGCTTTCTCTGTGCCTTTGCTTGAATCACCCCCTTCACATTCTGTGGGGAATCCTACGGACACCAGCGAGGTTCCTAAAATTCCTGTGGGAGATAAAGAATTTGCCAAAATTCTGGATGCTAATCCTAGCACTGTACAATACTATTTGTCTCATGCCCCTAACCGTACGCCCGATGGTCAACTCCTTGTTGGCATGCCTATTAGTATAGCTACTCATTTAGCTCCTTCTCCGCCTGATAACTCCGCTTTACCTTCCGCATCCTTAGTCCCATCGCCTACCTCAGCAGCTTCAGGGGTCCATCCGGCACAAATTGACTTTCCTTTGGTTAATCTTGGGCCCAACATGTCATTACCGCCAACTGCTCCTACCTCGTCTCTCTTGCAGACTGTTCCGTTCATGACTTGCTCTCTGCCACCTATCCACACAAGCTTTCCTTCTCAAGCTCCACCCACCTTTTCATTTCCACACACATATCCCGTAACCTCAACAGCTTATATAGGACATCCCTATTCGGTTGCCTCAACACATTCGTTCTCCATACCTTATCAACATTTAACCCCACCATTGTCTAGCGGTGGCCCTTGGCCCAATTTTCCTCTGTTTACCACAACCACACCATCATCTCATCCAACTTCTGATTTAATTAAACAAATGATGGACAAAATGTAAAATTTGGAGGCTTCTGTTTCAGGAAGTCATAGCGCCTTGACATACGAGAAAGTTTTTCGGGAGCCCATCCACCCTTCATTCCCCCTTCATTCATATCCTCCTCAATGGGAATTACCAAATTTTACCCGTTTTAACAATAAGGAGGACCCTCAACAACACTTGCGATCATTTAGACATGCCTGCTATCTGATTGCTCATGACGACGCTTTACTACTCCGTACCTTTCCCATGTCCTTATCAGGACCCGCCTTGGAGTGGTACAGTGCTTTAACCCAACACTCAATCTTCTCTTTTAACCAGCTAGCCCAATCTTTCTTGGATCATTTCTCCATTAACATTGCCAAGAAAGTATCTATCACTGACCTCTATGCCATCTGACAATTTGAAGACGAATCTATTGTAGATTTCGTTGGACGATGGCGGGGCCTTATCAACCAACTCACATATGCCTTGCCTCAGACCAAACTTATCGAACTATTTACACGGGCCTGCGCTAAGCACATCTCTCCTACCCTCCAAATTCAAACTTTCCGTACATTTGACGAGGCCTTTACTATGGCTCGAAAAATAGAGATTCGAGCCTTAGAGGAAGAGAAATTGCGGTTGCGCAACAAAAACCCCACTTTCCGAACCCAAGATTCCACCAACAAAACTAACACCACCAATCCTCACCCATTGACTACTTCGAAATTAAAAGGGGCCATGCACGCGGTGATGGTCAAATCCCAACCACCATCTAATACCCTGCCAAAAACCACCTATAAGTATAAAGCAGAGCCCATCAACTACACTCCCTTGGGAGAAATATACGGTGTGATATTGGAAAAATTTCTCAAAGCAAGAGCCATTACCTTACCTCCTGTTAAACCTCATTCCGGGTTTGATTCCACTCGCACCATACCTTCTTGGTACAAAGAAAATGACTTTTGTAACTTCCACCGCGTGAAGGGACACAGTCATGAGAACTGCAAGATGTTGAAAAACATAGTACAGGAAATGGTTGATGCGGGGGATATAGCCCTCGATAATCCTAACGCCCCTGCTAACCGAAATTTGAAAATATTCAAAAAACCATTCCCGAATCATTCTCCTAACAGTAATCTAAACCAAGATATCTTAGCCAAGGAGAGTGTTCATGAGATCCATGCAGTCTTCGATTCCTAGCCAAATACCTCTATCGAACAAATTCTGAATCAAACCTCTTCACTAACGCAGGAAACCGAACCCCCTTCCCCGTCATCAAGACAAGCTGAAATCCTTGCCGTTCCTTTACCCATCAAGGAATTAACCACCCAGAGTTCCCTTCTCACAAATGAGCCTTCTTACACCACATCCTTACAAGACTACGAGCAGATGTTATCTAATTTATCTATTTCCCAAACGTCTCCTTCTACCATTCTTGATGTACAAGAGGAAGGCTCGCCACTTCTTTTGTCATCCTTAGACGAGAAACCTCTTAAACCGACATCACCACATTCTTTAAACATGATAGATCCTCTCAAAAATGCCCTCCTACCTATTAGTCCTTCATCACCTAAATCTTTTCAGCAACCGGTTGACCTCTTAACGCCCATTGATACAATGTCTCATATACCCCTTGTATCACACCCGTAGTGGACCGGAATCACAACCCACCTTTCTTCCGTACAGGTCCTGTGGGATCGTTTGAGTACGCCATATTCTACTCAAATGCAAATGACCGATCCTGATGCCTCTACCATATACCTGAAGTGTTTACAGAAGCTTAAAATTCCTATGTCCTCATCTTCACCCCCCTCATCTCTACCAAATACCTCATCCACTTCTATTAACCTAACCAAATCTTCCCCTACGCTTGGGACCTCACCCATACTTAGTCTAACACATCCACCTAAGCGGCTTGATTTATCTAAAAATAAAGCTGTCCATCCCATTAGGATACAGACTCAATCTCCTCCATCTAGGCCGTTAACACAACTAAAACCCTCGTCGTCACACCTACCTTCCATATTGGGACCCCATCCCTCAACCTTACATCAATATATCATACCTCCTGTGTTTTCTTTTAAGTGACCTATGCCTTCTGTACCCATACAGAAATCCAAAGGTATAGCAACACCGTCACCCCGCGTATCCTGTCCACCTATCAACCCTAAAAAAATTCCATCATCAAAAGATTTGTTTTCTGTCACTCCTATTTCTTCGTGGTTGTTTTTTGATACCACATCATCTGTGGCCTCATCATCCAACCTAGCTTCTGCGTCAAAGAAGCCACGTTTAGTTAAAACCCATTATCAAAACTCCTTGGCTAAAACAACCTCCATACGAACCAACCCCACCACATCATCACCAGAATCGACCCAGTCAATAGCCTCATTTTCCTCTGACTTTAACCCACTCAAAGGGTCTTACGCAAAAATCCTTGCTATGTTGGTAGAGAATGTGACCATTTCCCTACCCCCACTTAGACCTTATGATCCATCTAAACCTTGACCTATAGGTTACGATGAGTCTAAAATCTACGCTTACCACCGCACACCAAGACATGACGTAGAGGGATGCAAAGCATTGGAAGCCATACTTCATCCGTCACCTCTCTCAGATAGAAAAGTTAAGAAAGACAACTTCCGAAGAGAGAGACCTTTAGCTTCAATTCCCTCTCCTATACCACCTGTCCCCGCCTCACCAAGATCTATCATTATTACAGCCCCACCTTTCGAAAACCATGACCTATCCCTACCATCTTCCTCCTCTCGTATTCACGAGATCAATATGATTAGTGTTGCTACTCGAGGGCAGAAAAACAATGGGAAAGTGAAAGAAAACACACCTGCGGCATCTCTTTCTCCGTCAAACATCCCGATTGCACCACCACCTAAAGTGGTTATTTGCGGACCCACCTATCCCGTCTCTAATGGCATTGCCCACCGAACTATGATCAAACAACTTCACCAATCACCTGTAAAAATGACATTGTATGATCTCATTCAGACTTCTGAATCTCATCAACAAGCACTCGTTGAAATATTTCAAGGGATAGAAGTTTTACCTAATGAAACCTTTCCCGTTACCTCTATTCTAACACCTAATAACGTTGCTTCGCTCACCAAACAATCTATCTCCCCAACCACTTTTGTCTCTGTACAGCAAGCCGCTGCTGTCAGTTTCTCCGAAGATGAAATTATTGACTTCGGTGCCGAAGATCCTGACCCTGCTCTTTTCATCTCAGCGTACGTTCGGGATATTCAGGTACATCATGTTATGATTGACGGGGGCGCTAGCCTAAACATCATATCTTCAAAAGCCTTCCAACAAATGAATATCCCTTCTAGTTGCATGTGCGCCAACCCCATCATGTTGCGATCATTCAATGATGCTATTACTTCTACTTTAGGCACCGTGATCCTTAACATTCGTGTAGGACCACATACTTTACCCGAGCTCTTCTTTGTCCTTGAGGGAGAGTTCTAATACAATATGTTGTTAGGCCGCCCTTGGATCCGGGCTATGGGATGCGTTCCCTCCACTTTACATAGATGCATAAAATTTGAGTACGAGGGGAAGTTCTACACAATAAAAGTTGATCCTCCCCCCTTCAAAACTTGCAATATGTTGTATCGCCCTAATGATGTGCTTGTACCAGTCAAGACACCCATTCATCCAACCTAGTCATCCACTTCCAACGCACCTACACCTTCAACCAATGAAACCGCCATTACAAATATTAATTCCTTTCCCGCAGATAACATCCCAACCTTCGACCCCTTAGTAGATGTTTTTCAACGCCTTACGCTGGGGGAGTACCGCCTATATAACGTTATCTCTTTCCATACCCCGCAGGAGTACGGACAGTTACATGCACATCCCACCTACGACCGTCGTGTGGGGGAGGTAATCTCTTACGGACCACCCCATTGCTGCACCAACCTAACGTATGGGGGTGTTGATGCATCCTCCGTTACCCCTGAACCTCCTCTTGGTGTGGTTCCCTTCGAATCCGATTTTCAATACTTGACAAATCGTCGTTTCACCCTCACCTTCTTGACTCGTTGTGCTTGGAAAGGCTTTGGTTTTGGTCTTTATGAATAAGGCCGACATACACTCATTCCCGTGACTACACACAAACACAATGATCGCAGTGGTCTCGGTTTTCCTGAAACACCTACACTAGAGAAACCTCATGTCAGTTGTATCCTGGAGGATGACGACGCCACCCCTACCAAGCCATCATCACCCACTTTTCCATCATCACCCACAGAGTCGATAGACCCTGAATCTATCCCTCCTAACTTTTTTTTTTCATAAATGCTATCTTCATAGGTCCTCTCACTTATCAACGCGATAATGAGGACCCATCTTCTCTTCCCCTTCTGTATCCAGACATGATCGAAGAGGATTCGCCGTCGATTAATGTTGTTGAGTGCCAGGATGACGACTCCATCCTCACTTACCTTGGTGCGGACGACTCCTATATTCAACGCGCCTTACCGTCTGAAACACAAACCATGTTAAATGAGTCGACTATAGAAATAAACATCCACACCGAGGAGGATCCTCACGTTGTGAAGATCAGACAATCCCTTAACACATCAGAACAAGCCGCCTTTACTACCTTTCTCCGTACCTGCAACCAAGCTTTCGCTTGGTCCTACGCTGACATGCCAGGAATTGATCCTACCATTGCTGTCCATAACATCACCCTAAACCATGATTCCAAACCAGTAAAAAAAAAACTGAGAAAAATGCATCCATGCATTGCCCTCTTGGTCAAAGAAGAGCTTCAACAACTTCTTTATGTTTCCTTCATCTTGCCTATTGACTATCCTCAATGGATTTCTAACATCGTACCTGTCACTAAAGTGACGGGGGGACTTCAGATATGCACGGATTTTCGAGACCTTAACCTCGCTTGCCCCAAGGATGACTTCCCCCTCCCATGTATTGATCAACTTGTTGATCTCACTGTGGGCCATGAAATGCTTTCTCTCATGGATGGATTTTCGGGATACAATCAAATTTTGGTAGCCCCGGCCGATCAACATAAAACTGCCTTCATAACTCCTTAGGGAACCTTCTGTTATCGTGTCATGCCATTTGGCATTAAGAATGCTGGTGCGACCTATCAGCGGGCTATGACTTACATTTTTCATGACATTATGCACACTATCCTTGAGGATTATGTCGATGATCTTCTTGGAAAATCTAAACATCGCAGTGAACATCTCGATGTTTTAACCATTATTTTCGATCGCCTGTTACAATATTCAGTCCGGCTTCAACCAAAGAAATGTGTCTTTGGTGTTCTTTCGGGAAAACTTCTTGGCTTTATCGTCTCTTTGCATGGCATTGAGGTCGATCCATATAAAGTAAAAGCTATCCTAGAAATGCCCCCACCCAAAAACTTCAAACAATTACATAGTTTGCAGGGTAAACTTCAATCCATCCGGTGTTTCATCTCCCAACTCTTAGATCGATGTCAACCTTTCCATCACCTTCTTAAAAAGGACATTGCCTTTCAATGGAGTGACGAGTGTCACCAAGCCTTTGAAGCTCTCAAATCCTACCTGTGCTTATTCCACCGTAGGATGATCGCCCTTTCTACCTTTACCTGTCTGCCACTGACCATGCTATAGGAGCCATGCTCGCACATCGGGACTCGGCACGTCGAGAACAAGCCGTTTATTATATAAGTCATACTCTCGTGGATTACGAGACTAGGTATACACATGTAGAAAAATTGTGCCTAGCCCTATCATTCGTAGCCACCAAACTCCGACATTACCTCCTGCATCACAAAACTTTTGTCATCACCAACACGGACCCCATTCATTATATGTATGCCAAACCACATCTAAACCAACACATCGCCCGATGGCTTATGCTCCTCGCTGACCTCGACCTTGAGTTTGTACAACAGAAGTCAATCAAAGGACAAACTATTGTGGACCAACTTGCGGAGGCCCCTTCACCTGGGGAACAATTCACCAATTTTAATTTCCCCGACGAACTCATTGCCACTCTTTCACTCAGGGAAGAGTCGTATCAAATGACCCTCTTCTTAGATGGATCTAAATGCCAGTGCGGCGGAGGAGCTGGCGTTGTTCTCATTCCTCTTGACGCTAAACCTATGCCTCTTTCATTCCAACTCAATTTCCCCTGCACTAATAATACAACAAACCACCTTTCTTCCGTACAGGTCCTATGGGATTGTTTGAGTACAGGTTCTCATTCCTCTTGATGCTGAACCTATGCCTCTTTCATTCCAGCTCAATTTCCCCTGCACTAATAATACAACAACCCACCTTTCTTCCGTACAGGTCCTGTGGAATCACAACCCACCTTTCTTCTGTAAAGGTCCTGTGGGATCATTTGAGTACGCCATATTCTACTCAAATGCAAATGACCGATCCTGATGCCTCTACCATATAAGTGAAGTGTTTACAGAAGCTTAAAATGCCTATGTCCTCATCTTCACCCACCTCATCTCTACCAAATACCTCATCCACTTCTATTAACCTAACCAAATCTTCCCCTACGCTTGGGACCTCACCCATACTTAGTCTAACACATCCACCTAAGCGGCTTGATTTATCTAAAAATAAAGCCGTCCATCCCATTAGGATACAGACTCAATCTCCTCCATCTAGGCCGTTAACACAACTAAAACCCTCGTCGTCACACCTACCTTCCATATTGGGACCCCATCCCTCTACCTTACATCAATATATCATACCTCCTGCGTTTTCTTTTAAGCGACCTACGCCTTCTGTACCCATACAGAAATCCAAAGGTATAGCAACACCGTCACCCCGCGTATCTTGTCCACCTATCAACCCTAAACAAATTCCATCATTAAAAGATTTGTTTTTTTGTCACTCCTATTTCTCCGTGGTTGTTTTCTGATACCACATCATCTGTGGCCTCATCATCTAACCTAGCTTCTGCGTCAAAGAAGCCACGTTTAGTTAAAACCCATTATCAAAACTCCTTGGCTAAAACACCCCCAATATGAACCAACCCCACCACGTCATCACCAGAATCGACCCAGTCAATAGTCTCATTTTCCTCTGACTTTAACCCACTCAAAGGGTCTTACACCAAAATCCTTGCTATGTTGGTAGAGAATGCGACCATTTCCCTACCCCCACTTAGACCTTATGATCCATCTAAACCTTGACCTATAGGTTACGATGAGTCTAAAATCTGCGCTTACCACCGCACACCAGGACATGACGTAGAGGGATGCAAAGCATTGGAAGCCATACGTCATCCGTCACCTCTCTCAGATAGAGAAGTTAAGAAAGAAAACTTCCGAAGAGAGAGACCTTTAGCTTCAATTCCCTCTCCTATACCACCTGTCCCCGCCTCACCAAGATCTATCATTATTACAGCCCCACCTCTCGAAAACCATGACCTATCCCTACCATCTTCCTCCTCTCGTATTCACGAGATCAATATGATTAGTGTTGCTACTCGAGGGCAGAAAAACAATGGGAAAGCGAAAGAAAACACACCTGCGGCATCTCTTTCTCCGTCAAACATCTCGATTGCACCACCACCTAAAGTGGTTATTCGCGGACCCGCCTATCCCGTCTCTAATGGCATTTCCCACCGAACTATGATCAAACAACTTCACCAATCACCTATAAAAATGACATTGTATGATCTCATTCAAACTTCTGAATCTCATCGACAAGCTCTCGTTGAAATCCTTCAAGGGATAGAAGTTTTACCTAATGAAACCTTTCCCATTACCTCTATTCTAACACCCAATCACGTTACTTCGCTCACCAAACAATCTATCTCCCCAACCACTTCTGTCTCTGTACAGCAAGCCGCTGCTGTCAGTTTCTCCGAAGATGAAATTATTGACTTCGGTGCCGAAGATCCTGACCCTGCTCTTTTCATCTCAGCGTACATTCAGGATATTCAGGTACGTCATGTTATGATTGACGGGGGCGCTAGCCTAAACATCATATCTTCAAAATCCTTCGAACAAATTAATATCCCTTCTAGTTGCATGTGCGCCAACCCCATCATGTTGCGATCATTCAATGATGCTATTACTTCTACTTTAGGCACCGTGATCCTTAACATTCGTGTAGGACCACGTACTTTACTCGAGCTCTTCTATGTCCTTGAGGGAGAGTTCCAATACAATATGTTGTTAGGCCGCCCTTGGATCCGGGCTATGGGATGTGTTCCCTCCACTTTACATAGATGCATAAAATTTGAGTACGAGGGGAAGTCCTACACCGTAAAATTTGATCCTCCCCCCTTCAAAACTTGCAATATGTTGTATCGCCCTAATGATGTGCTTGTACCAGTCAAGACACCCATTCATCCAACCCAGTCATCCACTTCCAACGCACCTACACCTTCAACCAATGAAACCACCGTTACAAATATTAATTCCTTTCCCGCAGATAACATCCCAACCTTCGACCCCTTAGTAGATGTTTTTCAACACCTTACGCTGGGGGAGTACTACCTATATAACGTTATCTCTTTCCATACCCCGCAGGAGTACGGACAGTTACATGCACATCCCACCTACGACCGTCGCGTGGGGGAGGTAATCTCTTATGGACCACCCCATTGCCGCACCAACCTAACGTATAGGGGTGTTGATGCATCCTCCGTTACCCCTGAACCTCCTCTTGGTGTGGTTCCCTTCGAATCCAATTTTCAATACTTGACAAATCGTCGTTTCACCCTCACCTTCTTGACTCGTTGTGCTTGGAAAGGCTTTGGTTTTGGTCTTTATGAACAAGGCCGACATACACTCATTCCCGTGACTACACGCAAACACAATGATCGCAGTGGTCTCGGTTTTCCTGAAACACCTACACTGGAGAAACCTCATGTCAGTTGTATCCTGGAGGATGACAATGCCACCCCTACCAAGCCATCATCACCCACTTTGCCATCATCACCCACAGAGTCGATAGACCCTAAATCTATCCCTCCTAACTTTTTTTTTTCATAAATGCTATCTTCATAGGTCCTCTCACTTATCAACGCAATAATGAGGACCCATCTTCTCTTCCCCTTCTGTATCCAGACATGATCGAAGAGGATTCGCCTTCGATTAATGTTGTTGAGTGCCAGGATGACGACTCCATCCTCACTTACCTTGGTGCGGACGACTCCTATATTCAACGCGCCTTACCATCTGAAACACAAACCATGTTGAATGAGTCGACTATAGAAATAAACATCCACACCGAGGAGGATCCTCACGTTGTGAAGATCAGACAATCCCTTAACACATCAGAACAAGCCGCCTTTACTACCTTTCTCCGTACCTGTAACCAAGCTTTCGCTTGGTCCTACGCTGACATGCCAGGAATTGATCCTACCATTGCTGTTCATAACATCACCCTAAACCACGATTCCAAACCAGTCAAACAAAAACTGAGAAAAATGTATCCACGCATTGCCCTCTTGGTCAAAGAAGAGCTTCAACGACTTCTTTATGTTTCCTTCATCTTGCCTATTGACTATCCTCAATAGATTTCTAACATCGTACCTGTCACTAAAGCGACGAGGGGACTTCGGATATGCACGGATTTTCGAGACCTTAACCTCACTTGCCCCAAGGATGACTTCCCCCTCCCATGTATTGATCAACTTTTTGATCTCCCTGCGGGCCATGAAATGCTTTCTCTCATGGATGGCTTTTCGGGATACAATAAAATTTTGGTAGCCCCGGTCGATCAACATAAAACTACCTTCATAACTCCTTAGGGAACCTTCTGTTATCGTGTCATGCCATTTGGCCTTAAGAATGCTGGTGTGACCTATCAGCGGGCTATGACTTACATTTTTCATGACATTATGCACACTATCCTTGAGGATTATGTCAATGATCTTCTTGGAAAATCTAAACATCGCAGTGAACATCTCGATGTTTTAACCATTATTTTCGATCGCCTGTTACAATATTCAGTCCGGCTTCAACCAAAGAAATGTGTCTTTGGTGTTCTTTCGGGAAAACTTCTTGGCTTTATCGTCTCTTTGCGTGGCATTGAGGTCGATCCATCTAAAGTAAAAGCTATCCTAGAAATGCCCCCACCCAAAAACCTCAAACAATTGCGTAGTTTGCAGGGTAAACTTCAATCCATCCGGCATTTCATCTCCCAACTCTCGGATCGATGTCAACCTTTCCATCACCTTCTTAAAAAGGACATTGCCTTTCAATGGAGTGACGAGTGTCACCAAGCCTTTGAAGCTCTCAAATCCTATCTCTTGTAGCCACCTGTGCTTATTCCACCGCAGGATGATCGCCCTTTCTACCTTTACCTTTCTGCCACTGACCATGCTATAGGAGCCATGCTCACACATCGGGACTCGGCACGTCAAGAACAAGCCATTTATTATATAAGTCATACTCTCATGGATTACGAGACTAGGTATACACATGTAGAAAAATTGTGCCTAGCCCTATCATTCGTAGCCACCAAACTCCGACATTACCTCCTGAATCACAAAACTTTTGTCATCACCAACACGGACCCCATTCATTATATGTATGCCAAACCACATTTAAACCAACACATCACCCGATGGCTTATGCTCCTCGCTGACCTCGACCTTGAGTTTGTACAACAGAAGTCAATCAGAGGACAAACTATTGTGGACCAACTTGTGGAGCCCCCTTCACCTGGGGAACAATTCACCAATTTTAATTTCCCCGATGAACTCATCGCCACTCTTTCACTCAAGGAAGAGTCGTATCAAATGACCCTCTTCTTAGATGGATCTAAATGCCAGCGCGGCGGAGGAGCCGGCGTTGTTCTCATTCCTCTTGACGCTGAACCTATGCCTCTTTCATTCCAGCTCAATTTCCCCTGCACTAATAATACAACGGAATACGAGCCCTTGTTTTGGGTCTCCAGGTTGCGTTACACTTAGGTGTCAAATCCATTAATATTTTTGGCGACTCTCAATTGGTAGTCAATCAAGTTATGGGCATCTACCAATGTAAGAATGAGGAACTTCAAAAGTACAAACATTACGTGGATTCACTTTTGACCTCATTTACTCGTTATTCTATCCAGACCATTCCCCGCTCCACTAACAAATTTGCGGATACTATGGCTTGCTTAGCCTCACAAATTCCTGCCTCACCAACTGACTCTGACATATTCGTCTTGGTCCAACAAATTTTTACCCCATCCTACTCAACCCCAGTTGTTTGTATGATAAATAATGTGTCTGCTAATTCTCAGGATACCTGGTACCACCAATTTCACGACTACCTTACAACCTCTGTTCTCCCACCTGACCTTACTAGTAACGGCAAACATGCTTTTCTTAAAAGTGTTTCTAGTTATGTCATCATGGGGGGACTCCTCTATAAACGTGGCTTTGATGGCATCCTTCTTCGATGTCTAACTGGCGCGGAGGTCATCTATACCATCCAACAAGTCCATGATGGCATTTGTGGTGGACATTTTAGTGGCCTTGCCTTGGCCAAACAAATCCTTCGCCTAGGTTATTATTGGCCTACTCTTAATAACGACTGCTACGAATATGTTAAGTGTTGTGTTATGTGTCAACAACATGCCAACCTTCAACATACTCCTAGCCATCCGCTACAGGTCGCATGAGATCTTTGGCCTTTCTCACAATGGGGTTTAGACCTTATTGGTGAGATTCACCTGCCTTCTTCACAACATCACCGTTGGATAATCACAGCAACCGAATATTACACAAAATGGGTGGAGGCCATTCCACTCATTTCAATAAAAAAAGAACAAAATTTCGAATTCGTTAACCATCACATTATCTGTCGTTTTGGTATTCCTCATCGTCTAATAATAGATAATGGTAAATCTTTTAAAAATAAGTTGTTACAAGACCTTTGTGACAACTTTGGTATCAAACTTAGTTTCTCATCACCTTACTATCCGCAGGCCAATGGTCAAGCTGAATCTTCTAATAAAACCCTAACCAAAATCCTCATGAAAGTTGTCAATGAGTTTGGAAGAAACTAGCATGATCACATTCCCTTTTCCCTTTGGGCTTATCGTACTAGCATTCGTACCTCCACTAATGCCACACCATTTTCTTTGGTATATGGTACCGAGGTTGTCTTGCCTCTCGAAATACAAATACCCTCCCTCAGAATATCTCTCCAGGATATTCTCACCAACGATGATTTCCGCCAAGAGCGGTTAGCCCAATTAGAGCTTCTTGACGAGCGTCGTCTTACGGCTCTTGATCACCTTCAAATTTATCAAAAATGCATCAAGCGTGCTTATGATAAGCGACTTCATGAGCGTACCTTTAAGGTTGGTGATCTTGTCCTCAAAGAGAATCAACATGTAACCAAACTAGAAAAGAGTAAACGTGGAAAATTTGCTCCTAATTGGATTGGGCCTTACATTATCACTCACACTTATGGATTAGGCACTTATCATTTAGCTTCGCTTAATGGTAAACCTGAGCCTGAGCCCCTTAATGCCTTGCATCTTCGACCATTCTACTGTTGAAATTAGTGTTATATCACTTCTTATCTACCTTACATTCGTCCCTTCAGCTCATTTACCACCGCATACAATTTGTTTCTTACATCTCAAAATCAAATCAAGCTCACATGGTTTGATTATCACCTCCCCTTAAAAGATGTCTTCCCCTTTTTAGTCTAGTCCATGACTTCAAAGTATCAAAGTAACACATTCTTAATTAAAATACTTATGGGATTTTCTTGAGTCAAACTTCCTACAAAAACTAGATGCTTTATGCCCAACGGACATCTAGACCTCTAAATTATACAATAGACTACTCCCTTGAAGGGCAGCTATATGCCAAACTATTGCTACTATTATATATAGACTGCTCCCCTGAAGGACAGCTATACATAAACACCGCATCTGCTACTATAAATAGACTGCTCCCTTGAAGGACAGCTATACACAGTCAGCCTTTATCAGAAGCTTCTCGCATTGATCAGCTTTGTGAAGACCTCAAGAACAATAAAATACATATCCCATGTAGACTTCCCGCATTGATCAGTCTATATCCAGCAAAATAAAATAAAAATAAAAGCCGTATTTCAAAACACTTTTGAGTCATGGACTTGTCTATTTAGGTTTGATTCTCTTTTGTCAGAATAATCATCTTATAATAAGTTCCTCGCACCCTCGCCCACATCAACCACTTCACCTCACCATTTGTTAAAGCAACAAAACTCAAGGGACGTGACGTATATCCGATATATTGTGATTATACCACTCTTTTCACCTATCGACTTCTTGCCTATGCAAGGTACCTAGGGATTCAAGCTCATCCTACATTAATATGTGGTTTGTTTAGCTCTTCTATATTACGGGACACTCTTGCCTCTTTTTCTCAGCTCTAAGATTGTGTGTTGACCTTAATCAGGACACGATTCCCTACTCCTTGGGAATGCTAACTTTCTCTTTACCCTACCAACACCAACAACATTACCCTACCAACATCAAATTTTTACCAACCAACAAAATTGCCTAACCACAACCCAATTGCCTGAATTCACCTCTCCCTGATCCTAAGGGAGAACTACATCGGTCTGAGGCCCTTCCTTACTTTGTGGAATGGGCTATGTAGGTAGCACTTAGGATACATGGGGTCTCCCAAGGTTAGCTCGACCATCCCCTACCTTACCCTATCATGTGTTGTAAATATAACTTTTGTTTATTTTTTTTGTGTTTTTTATTTGCCAAACATTCATCTTTATCCTTTTTCAAACAAAACAAAAATAACATTCAAACACAACCATTCTTATTATTATCATCACTCAAAAGAACATACATCTTTAGTTTTATTTTAGATGTTAAACAAATACATCTTCTCTATCATCGACTCGCAGGTCGGCATCTTTATTTATTCTTATATTCCTATGAAATTCACTTAGATCCTTACACCTCCCGAATCAGGTGGTGATCGTGATCGTCGATGCCCCTCAGCTGGCCTCTCCATCCTCAAAGGTGCCACTGCCATTGGTTCCTCCCATTAATCTGCCAACATCTCCTATAACATATAAATACGTCCTCTTGCGTGGAGGAATCTTGCCTCCAGTCTCTCCACTCGTAACTGTGAAGCCTATAACAATCCCATTGTCTCATTCACCTGTGTTTGAAGCTGGCGAGCCAAATCCTACAGCCAATCTCTCTCCGTTGTAATCACAGCTATGTCAGGGTGCTCACGTGCACCTCGCAGCTCTGCTACCCACCATACTCTATAGGCCTCTGTCGTTCCTGCATCCATTACCCTACGATCAGCTGCTATCTCTTCTGGCCCTTCTGGAGGTGTAGGCCGGGGAGGTGAGAATGCTGCCTCGGTGTCGATCCTCATGTATGGTCTATATGTCATAGGTATATCCTGAACGAACCCAAATTGTCACCACACGTGATCTAGAGGAATCCTCTCGTACTCACCCGGCCTATGCCCTGCGATCCACCTCAATTGCTCTACACCCCTCAACTCCTCAGCTATGTGCTCTGTCACCATATAGTTCCCGTACCACCTCCAACAAATATCCACAATCGCCACCATCTCCCATACTTGTCTATAATACTTGATGTCATCTATCACGGCCTGGGATCTCGCCTCTTGTTCTGTCTGGACCCATTGTCTGAATCCCAACCTTTGCACTCCTGCCTCTCTCGACTCAATGGGTCGGCCTATTGGACGCACACAAACAATATGCTCATAGGCCCTAATGTAATAAGTATGAACAATCCAGTGACGTCCTGTGTTTTCGCTTGCATGCCCATAAACCCCTATATAACTCTGCCAGATATACGGGTGCCCATGCGAATGTCACGCTCATTTCTATCATTTCCCAAATAACACTCATCAATGCTTTGGGAAATCTTCCACCTTCCACCCTCGGCAATGCATAATACCCCGCCGCTATCATTAATAGCACGGCCAACCTTGTTACCTCAGGGTGTGTTGCATACATTGTACCATACATAAATGATAAACCTCGCTGTGTCAAATCTCGTGCAGCTGACCCAAATACTGTTGTTATCGCTGCCCGCCCCGCGCTAGGCAGCACCTGATACACTATTTTTCCTATCATTGGGAGTCTCAAAATATGGAACACATCTTCCAAAGTCACTGTCATATCCCCTGTTGGCAGATAGAAGGTATTCTTTTCTGGATTCTATCTCTCAATCAACGCCTGCAACATAGCATGGTTACGCGTGATCCTTGCATAATAGTGAATTCCACTTAACCCCAACCGATTTATCAATGCCCATTTAGCTGGTGTTACATCCGCTCGGATTCGTGACAACAATGCTGGCACAGTATCATTCATCCTTAACCTTACTTCTACCTGCATACATCAAAACGACACCTAATTATTCAAAAGAACAAATCTCTATGGGATTTTTCTCAAAATTTGGAAACCCTTACAGTGACCAATACCGGTTATGCATAACCAATACCAGTTTGATAACCGATACCAGTTACTTCCAAACGATACCGGTCACTGTCAAAAATATATCTACCCTGCTTAAAGCATACACCTACGATAATTATTTTGCCGGTTCACTCCTATTTATACCTAAAAACATACATACCCGCCCTGTTTACCTACCTCGTAGCACTCATACCATCCCCAACCCTTTCCTATCACCTTTTTTCTCATCTTTACCCACTTACACTTCTTTCATCCTATTTACAACACATGCAAGAATCAAATTACAACCAAACAGTTTACCTCTCGGGATGCAGCAACTTGGGGCGGAACATGTCTTCCCCCTCGTCCTGCTTGCTGGATGCTTCTCCTTGTTCAGCCATATTCACCACCCTCTTCAACTATAACTTGTCTTTCTGCCTTCTGAATCTCAGCCCATGCTCACTTCACCTGCCTTTTTCCTCCTTATCACTCAAATTCTTTCATGCAATTACCTGTAGCAATTGTCAAACAGCGTCGCATTCGCATATTTAACTTGTTGCATGACTCTAAAAATAAGAATGCTAAAAATAAGAACTTAAGTTGCCAATCCAGCAGTTCTATTTTTAGGAAAATAATTCTTGCATAACCGATATCGGTTACATAACCGATACCGGTCATATAGCTACCGACATCGGTTATATAACCGATATCGGTCAGGTGTCCCCTTGTTGCTTAAACCTTAAGTCGTCTCTTCATTTTTGCAAATTTTTGTGGCGCCCGTCCCTTTTTCCTGCATGAACAACACCATTATCCATATTTTTCATTAAATCCATATCTCATCACAATTTCATCAACATCATCTATCTATCTTACAAAAACAGCCAAGCCATCAACAAACGATATCAAAAACCATCAATCTAACACCATTTGAATCCAAATCAACAGCTACATATATTCAATTTCACAAAACCAGCGACAAAACATACAACGTTTCATAATACAACATGTCAACTAAACTCATCATTTATATATACATACATACATCCCATCAACAAAAGACATCAACATCATTAATATATAACACCATGTAAATCAAACTCATCATACATTAAATATCACAAACCATTTTCAAAACACTTAAACGCATTTTTACGCACAACATGTGGGTCAAATCATCATATCTATATATATACAAAGTTTCAAATATACAATGTGCCCTGCATCGGGGCCTCTGTGATCTCATAATACAACAAATCCGGCACGCAGGCCACAATAACTGTCAATAATCTCGACTCGGCTCGCAGGCCGGTCTCTCATATCAAAAACATACTCGGCTCGCAGGCCGGTATCCACTCCATACTCAGCTCGCAGGCCGGTATATACAATAAATGAATGAATGAATAAATGAATACATAATATCTAGGCACGCAGGCCTCTATAAACATAGCCGGTTTGCAGACCGGTGCCCATATCCAATGAACCAATACAAAACTATGCAGGGACCCCTCAGCTCTCTCCACCGCCCTCTGCCTGTCTGCCTGCTGGTCCCTGTGCTGCCTCTCGCCTCCTGCCTGTCACAGACCCACTGGCTGTGGCTGCACCTCCCTGAGATCTCTGGCTCCGAGAGGTCTCTGCTCTATGTGCCGCATATGGCTGATAATCAGCCCCGGTACCATCAAGAATATCCTGATAGTACCGGGCCTCCGCTCTAGCCTCCATATAACGATCACGAGCCACCGTAGGTGCTGGGGCTGGTCCCCTGACTCCTACTACCAGTGCCCCCTATGCCTGTGCTGGTGCCGCTGGTGGTGCATGTGGCTGTGGTGGTACCTGTACCTGCGGCTATGCCAGTGTCGCTGGTGGTGCTGCTGCTGGTGCCTGTACCTGTACCTGTACCTGAGCTTGGGCTAGCTACCCCTGTAAGACACCTATCTATGCATGTGTGGTAGCAAGCTGCCCCTGTAATAACTGTACCTACCCTCTGAACCGGTCCCTCTCTACTCTAACAGCTGCTAAGTCTGGTTATGCGGGTTGTGCTATATTCACAGCTCTCTCTCTGGCCCACCAAACCAAAAATGCTCCTGTGCAGCCGACATCATCTACAGTATCATCTACCGGCCTCTCAGCAACCCAATTTGGGTCTACGGGATGTGGTGCAGGCAGTGGAGCCTCTACATCATCCCTCCGGTACTGAGGGAAGCACGGTGGCTCATCCTGTCGTAGCCCAATCTGCCTGCGTACCCTCTCCAGGGGTATCCTCTCATACTCTCCCGGCCTCCGTCACACTATCTAGAATGTATACTGGATCCGCTGCAACTGTGCTCAGGCTCCTCCGTGTGGGTGATGACCTCAATAAGGTCTCCATACAATATCTAACACTGTCAAACCCTCTAACATATGTCTATAATAAGTGACGTCCCGCCCTGCAAGCACTGCTCGTGGCTGGCCCACGACCTCCAACCACCTCTGAAAGTCATATCTATAGATGACCTGTGGCCCTGGCTGCTGGGGCAGCCCTACTGGTCTAATGCATATGATATGCTCATATGCCCAACAGTGTAGTAAAAACGTCGAGCAAATCCTGAATCGCCTCATCCGGTGATAGCCCCACAGCTCTCGGTATAACTGCACCAGGTATACTGGTGCCCAAGCATAACATGTGTGCTCCTCCACCATCTCATGTAGCACCCCATAAGCACCCGTGGAAAGTGGCCTCCCTCTGAGTCTGGGAGGGCGAAGCAGGTGATCCCGATCATCATCAGCACGGCAAGCCGTGTCTCATGGCGGTGGGCTTGGTACATATCCCCATACGTGATACTCGCGCTGTGATATGTCAGTAGCACAGCTGCATCCCCGAATACATGTAGGATGTTGTCCATGGCTGTCTCAGCGTCAACCTGAAAGACTGCCTCTCCATCAATCGGTAATTGAAGGATGTGATACACATCCTCCAATGTGATGGTCATCTCTCCAGTCGGGAGATGGAACACATTGGTCACCGGATCCCATCTCTCGATGAGGGCGACCATCAAACTATGATCCCTGTCGATCACTCTGTACCGCTGGACTCCGCCGAGTCCCACCTCGCGCATGATACCCCACTGCGCTGCGGACACGTGTGGCCGCATCCGTCTCAACAGTGGGGGCATCCTGTCCCGCATAGTCAGCTGCTGACATGCCTGCACAAAATCACCCACTGCATTAGCCCTACTCTCTATCACAACATCTACTTATCCCCTCTATACCACTTTCCCCCCGACCACACCCGGACTCTCTAACAAACCCCTCTTCCCACCTATATTCTACAATATCCCCCAACATCTTCACACCCAACACACCAACCCCAATCATAAACAACACCACATAACCCAACACGCCATCCCTAACAAGAACTTAACATCCAAAACCACCACAAAATGATGCAACAAAATAGAAAATCCTACCTAGGGACTGGTACCAGTCACCCTTAACCGACCCCGGTCCCCTTTCCACCGACGCCGGTCCACTCCCGACTGACACCGGTCACCAACAAAACCGACCAACCCAAAAAATTCGCGACCGACATCAGTCATTGAAAAATCATGGAGTCGAACCCGGTGCGGCCCCCCAAAATCCTTTTTTGCCTATTTATACCTATTTACCCACCCAAACACCCTAAAAATCTACCCACCCTTCCACCTCACCCTAATTTACCCATCTATCCTCTTCGTTTTTTTAAATAACTTCAATTTATTCATTATTTTACCAAAACATGGATTCCTACCCAAACCCCCAAAAATAGCCTAACAACATCAAACTCACACAATGAAGGGTTTCGAACCTACCGATACGACGACACGTCGTCGTGGTGGGATGGGTGGTGGTGGTCCAGCTGGTGCAACACCTCCTGCTCCTCCTAGCTGTGCCATGGCTATAAACTCTCCTCTGCTGGGTCCTCCACCAATCAACTGCTGCCTCCTACTCACTAGGGTCCACTAAACACTCAATTCTCCACTCAAATAGTGCCACCTCAACCAACAAATGCTCCAATCTCAATAATCCACCTCAGACAACCCAAATCAGTTTTCAAATTGCAAATGTGACAAGGACAGGCCGTATTTTTCTTTTTATAGGTTTTTGATCTATAACCGATATCGGTTTTATTATGCCCTAAGGAGCCGGTATCGGTCCCCTAACCGATATCAGTCATAGATAATCGACATCGGTTTTATTCCAACTTCTACCCCAATTTCACCCTTTATTTACTAATAGCCCTTTATACCAACATCACCTATATCCACCTTCATTGACAACCCTTTGTTAACTTCTTTGGCCTGACCCCAAGCCGCAACCAACCCATTTGGCCCGACCCAAGGCCGTAACCAGCCTATTTGGCCCGACCCAAGGCCGTAACCTACTATTTGGCCCGACCTAAGGCTGTACCCTACCATTTGGCCCGACCTAAGGCCGTAACCTACCATTTGGCCTGACCCAAGGCCGCAACCAACCCATTTGGCCCGACCCAAGGCCGTAACCTACCAATTTGGCCCGACCCAAGGCCGCAACCTACCATTTGGCCCGACCCACGGCCATAACCTACCATTTGGCCCGACCCATGGCTGCAACCAACCCATTTGGCCCAACCCAAGGCCACACCTAACCATTTGGCCCGACCTAAGGCCGTACCAATTAAATACCTTGCCCACAATCAACATTTTATTTTATCCATCCATCATGTACCTTTTTGTTCAATCAAGCTCACCTATTCGTGTTTTAGCATGATCAAGGTCCTTGACTTGATCAATCGACCAACTTTTCCTAGACTTAGACCGTGACGTTTATCTCAACCAAACCAACCATTTGGTACTGCCGAACATGCCCAAACGTTCCTGTACCTTACCCGTTATATACCCTGGAGCTACTTCCTATGCCTTGGATACCAGGATTATATCACCCTTGTTTGGATAAACTATCGACCTTTGCCTATGAATTGCTTGTTTGCTCTTCAAATCATGTACCCTGGTCGCACTACTACATGTCAACGTGCGTCTGCTTCCTTGGACCTACCCCACCATCTTACCGTTCGCTCAACACCATTTACCCTTTTTCAACCCTATCCCTGCTTTCACGCTACCTCAATCTGTGATAGATTTGAGGGGGATTACCTATACCCTTAACAGGGGTAACCACTTCTTATTATTGTCCGTGCAGCTTTACAAAACAAACTACACGAAAATAAGGGGCTAATGTAGACACCAAATTTGTGTCATTACGACACCCTGTACCCCACATCCCATTTCGTAACCTAACCTCATCACCTAAACCTTACACAATTATTTATTAATTACCTTATAATTAATAAATCCACATCGCCATACCTACCACCTCATGTCGCCACCTCATCATGACCTAGTCTTAATCCTAAACTAACCTAATTAAGACCTATAACTCAGTCCAATTCCACACCCATGACTAATGACCCCTCTCTCGCACCCAAAACCGACCTTCTAGTCACTTGACCAAGCTCGCAACCAATCCCTCGGAAGAAAAGGAGGGAAAGCTGGCTATTTTACCAAAAATAGCCCGCTTTGACCTAACCAATACCGGTTCCTACTCGACCACCGTCGGTTGCGTAACCGCCACCGGTTCCCTGTAAATGACCACTTCCAACCAAAAACAAAGGATCAGATTTTGATTTGATCGAGAAGAAAGAGAAATCATGAAAAGGATCCAGATTTTCTTGGCCGAGCAGAGACAAGTGAAGAAACAGGAAGAGTTTGCAGAGAAGGACATCAAGCCCAAGACTACAACTGAATAACTAGAGCCCAGTAACACTCATCCGAGCATCAGAAGAGGAGATAACTCATCTTGGATTGTCAGATCATCCAACTTGGGTCCTGTCTTCATCATCACAGTCCTGAAACCTACATCTGCATCAGGGACTAGTGAGTATTTTTTTATATATGTTTCTAAGCACCATTTTCTTGAACTGTTGATTAATAGTAATCATAAGTTTATTCCTAGATCTACTACCAGTAACATACTACACTTAACCTTCACCCATACATCCTGATATTGCCCAGAAGGCCATTTTACGACACTCTGAGTCTTCCCTATCCTCCCATCATTCCCCTCAACCATCCCCCAATCTTAATAACCCCACAATCACCTTACAACCCACCTCTATCCAGAAGCACTTAGATTGCTGGCCCTACCGGTATCGTTTATCCCCTAGCGGCAACAGTTCTCTAGCCGTGGTCGGTTACCAAGTGACCGGCATCGGTCACTGTGACTTATACCCCAAAACCCTTTTCTCGCCTATTTGCCACCTAACAACCTCAGATCCAGTTTGGTTTATCCCTATAACTCAACCTGAACATACCAACGACCAGTAACCGAACAAACAACGTGATGCTTTATTATTAATAATTTAGCTTCTATTGCTTTGTAGTGAGATACCTAAATCGTGATTTTGCAATAGCTTTCTTTGTTATCATTTTTGTTAAATCATATTAAAAGGGGAACTGACCACCTTCGAAAGGAAGTTTTATATTTCCTGGGCCTAAGGCAGATCCCTCATTTATTGTCTAATTAAAATCTAGTGGTCTTGTATTCTTACTTGCAGGTAGTCCTTCCAAGACAAAAGGGAGTTCTTCGCAATCGATCTGATCTTTCTTTATGGTACGCGCACACCATCTCAACATTTAACAAGTATTCCTCCTAGCCCTAACCCTTATCTGTTTCTCAAAGGAATGATAGGATAGAATCAAATCTATTCTACAGAGCCGAAACCATTCTGTGTGAAACAATGAATACAAGGTCAGCCAAGTAGCAGATTGTATTGGAATTCCCCCTTTAAGACAGAATAATTCAGGAATGGCATGGGGACCCACGCGAATGTGAAGAATGATGGTGCTGAGGGTAGAATTCATAGCATCATTAAATGAACGCAACATAATTAGGATAGTATGCATGCAATTGGAAGGAATACGCATTTTTTTGTATGCATGTGAGGAAATGATGTTGATACTAGCACCTCCATCGATAATAACGTATTGAACACGTATATTATCAATGTATATGGAAATGAATAGGGTGAGGTTGGGATCATTTGATTAGAGAGGGAAAATATCTTCATTAGAGAAACTAAGAGAGGAGACTTGATGAATGGTAGTGGGAGTAAAAGATGGAGGCAAGGTGGTGAGAGAAGCCACATGATGAGGAGTGATAATGGCGGTGACAGGTGTGGGGTCATTAGGTAGAACTTCAATAGATTACAGGACCTCGATGAGGGCCTCACGATGAGACTCAGAGGTTTGGAAAAGTTTATACAAAGAAATTTTGAGAAGATATTGGTGTAATTGTTTAATTGTTGTATAATGGGAAACCCCATTAGAAATGGGGTATGCGGGTCCATGGATTGTGATTTTGGGTACATGTGCAAATGGAATGTTGGGTAAAAGTGTAGCGGGTGAGCTAGTTGTTTTCTCCTTTCCTTTGTGTTTCTAAGCTTGAGTGATAACCTGAATCATATTGATTTGAGGTGAAGAAGAAGTTGCTTCATGAAAGGTGTAGGGTTAGGCTGGGAAAAAAGTGCTGAAGGAAAATAGTCATGTGAAAGGAATATGGTGTAATGGAATTTTGGAGGAGTTTTGGCTAGTTATCTAATGCATACCATGTTGATCTCAAATGTTGGAGGAGGGTAAAAGGGTTGTGGAGGTGGAGATGGAGGTCACTAGATATGTATAGGGAGAGGCTATGTGGTGATAGGTGAAGGTGGAATAGATTCCTCATCTAAAATATCATCATCATCCAAGTTATCTTCAAGAGGATATAGTTGGATAAGAATAGTCTTAAGAGCCTTATAGTTTTCTACATCATGCCCTAACACACGATGGTAAGTGCAAATTTTGGTATCATAAAACCTTTCTGGTTTAGATTTGAGTGCATCATAAGGTCTAAGCAATGGTAATGTTATGAAAGAGGTTTCCAAAAGGTTAGCTAAGATGTTGGTATAAGACCTTGCCAATGGATCACAATGTCGAGTAAATGTGGGCCTGGATGGAAGCTTGGGTGACTTCGGTGGGAGAGGCATCACTGGAGGTGGAATTAGAGGTTGAGTAAGTTTGACTAACCTATTTGGTAGATAGTGTGGTTTTGGGTTTGGTTTGCACCTTCTTGGGTAAAGGTGTAGCTAGTGAGCTGGTTATTGGAGGTAGTGTAGGTTTAACTACCTCTTTGGAAGGTAGTGGAACTTTGGGCTTGGGTTACACCTTCTTGGGTAAAGGTGTAGAAGGAGTGTATTATGTGGAAGGGAAGGTCGATGGCATAATGGGAAGGGATAGCCAAGGTGATAATGGAGGTGCGATGAAGACAGTGGTAGGAGACAATGTGGAAAGTAATGGTTGAGGAGAAGGGAATGGCATGGGTAATGATGAGGATACTGGAAGTGGTGTAGGTATGGTAGGTAGAAAGGATGTAGGGAATGATAAAGGCATAAGTTTTGTAGTTAATTTGTGTGGAACAAAAGGTTGTGATGAGGAGGTGGGTTGTTGTGTTTTTGGTTTACCTTGGGTAGGAGGCTACTTGACCAAGGTTGATGGGTGCGGACCTAGGATAGATGGAAGTGGTGAAGGTGATAAAGGGGTAGTGGATGAATCCGATGTATGTGGCCTAAGAGATTGGGTCTTCCTCTTAGGTGGGGGAATATTATTTGTGATGGCTTGCGAGGATGTGGATAAATATAGTTTGACAGGACGATGGACTAGGCTTGATGTCAGCATGACTCCCAATGTGGTAATGGGTTTGGATGCAGAGGAAGATATGGGTGCAGGTAGGGTTTTAGGCATAGGAAAAATTTTGGTTGATGGTAACGGTTTAGGTGTGGGTGAGGTGATGAAGAAGGGGTGATTACTATTGGCATGGTGGTGGGTTTGTTGTCTTAAACACTTTTGGATAGATTGTGGAAGTTTTGGCGGACAACATTTGCATTTGATTTGAAACAAGAAGCCAAAGTCGTCCCCAAAGTATGGAATTGTCAACATAATCCAAGCGGTCAGCCAAACGTGAGAATGGCACAGAATTGGAGGGGGTGGTGTTGATTTAGTAGTAACCCTTTTAAATAATGTATGTGAGACAGGGAAATGGTTGGCTTCAAACTCTGTGAGTAGAAGGAGATGATAGTAAATTAACAAGGTCTTTAAAATCCAGTGGGGAATTATCACCAATAGGAAGAGATGCCAGTAGTGGGTCCTCTGTGGGAAGAGGAGGAGGAAAGGTTGATTGTATAGGTTCTTCCTTTGGTAAATAAGAGAGTATGCTGGGCTCTTTTGTATGTAGAAGAATGGGTAATGCGGGTTGCATGACAGGTGGCGAGATGAGTAGGATAGATGCATCTAAAGATAAGGTAGACTCCTTTATGGGTAAAGAAGAAGGTAAGGTAGACTCCTTGGGTAGAGAAAAAGATGAAATAGGTGCCTCCATGGGTGGAGGATCTATGCAAGAATTTCCTCAATAGATGGGATGGGAGGAAACTGAGCAGGAAGGAAGCCGGTATGATATCAAAAATGACATGGACCTCTCGAACATTGGTATAATTAGTTGAGGTTTCACTGGATTGGTTGGAAGATGGGGTGTGATTTGGAAACAGGTTTCTTGAAGATGTGGAGGTTTTGGTTAGCCAGTGTCATTGGGGTTATCCAAGATGAGATATCCATTATCTAACAATTCTTGGATGATGTTTTTGAAATTTATACAATTACCATCACTATGACCTCTAACACGGTGATAATTGTAGTAATCGTTCTCCTTGTACCATGCAGGTACAAGATGGGAAGGGTCAAAACTAGTATGTGTTTTGATGGGTAGAAGAGTGATTGCTCTAGATTTTAGAAGTTTTTCTAAAATAGAAGAATAATGTTCTCCAATGGGAGTATATTTTTTTTGTTCTTGCTTGAATTACAATGTTTTAATAGGGGAAATATTAGAAGAAGGTTTTTATTGGTTGGATGAATGAGAAGGGCTGGCTTTTAAAACCACTGCATTGGCAGATCCTTTTTCTATAGAATAATTATTTTTTGGTTTGGACAAAGAATAAGAATCATTTATTTTGAAGGGATCCTTTTTGTTACGCAATTGTAATTTCTTCTCCTTAATAATGTGAATTTAAATTTTCTGGGCCATTGTGAATGCCTTGTCGAATGTATAGAAATTTTGGACTTGGATTGTTGGTGAGATGTGTCTAGCACAAAATTAGGTAAACAACTCTATTAACTCAATTTGAGGAAGTTGGAAATTGAGTTGATTAATTAGGTTGTGCCAATGAGTAAAAAAATTGGTGATAGAATCGTCCTCATACTGATGTGTTGCGTACAAGTCGGTTATCGTGACCTTCTTGACAATGTCAATAGAAAAGTGGTCTAGAAAAGCCTGAGCTACCTAATTAAATGAAAAGATGGAGTGCCTGGGTGGAGCACTATACCAATCTAAAGAAGGTCCCGTCAAGGACATTGGGAATGTTTGCAGGAGTAATGCATCATTGTGAGCGATGATATAACACACATGTTTAAAAGACAAAAAATGTTGTTGTGGGTCTTCTTTTCTATTGAATCAGTTGAATTTTGGCATTTTCCAATACGTAGGGTATGGACGAATAGGAATGGAAAAGTTAGTATGATCAGTACAAATCTCGTCGTATGTTAGAGAGTTACGCGAGCCAGAGACAAATGCTTCTAATGTTTGTATCTTATCCATCATCATTTTGATAAGATCATTTGTGGGCTATGATGACGGAGCACCCCCTATAGTATAAGGGGGAATATAATATGGGTATGATGTGGATGAAACTCCAGTATGTGGTGGTTCCGAGTATGAAAACAATGATGAGGGAATATAGGATGGGATGGAAATCACAGGAAAATACCTTGAATAAGAGATAGATGAAATAGGTGGTTGTTGATGATAGGTGTAGGTAGGTGGTATGGACGTAAATACTCTTATGGCGATCAGTGGAAGAGACTACAGGATGGAGAGGACAAGGTTTTGGAAGGGAGTGTGGGTTGTCGACACCATAGGTGGCTAGGATACAAAAGATACATGGGAAGTAGATGATGTAGGTATGCCTATACTGACAAAATTGGATGATGACATGGTATACATCATAGGGGTGATGAACATTGAGGGCATGATAGTTTTCATAGGTGCGATAGATACCGATAATGTGGGGTCAAGTTGAGAAACCATAGGCGATGAGGCAGAAGCGGGTAATGATGTACTAGTAGTGGCTGATGGAGAAGTGGGGGCAATGTGGGGAGGAATAGATATATGCATGTCATATATAAGTTGTCCAGATGAGTCATGGGTGGATGAGTGAGAGAGGTAATACTGCAAGTGTAGCAGAGGTTTTGATCAAGGAGTCTTGCTGAACTCCTCATCACTAGTATGTATGGTAATAGGACTGGTTGGGGTCTATAGGTGATGAAATGGAAGGTGGCGATGGGCTAGGTGGGAGTGGCTGGTGGTTAGCATGTGAAACACGAGAGCATTGGCTTGTCTATGAGTCAAAACCATGTGACTGATAATAGAATTGGTAATATGAGCTCTGTTGATGGTACAAAAACACAGAAAGATGGAACAAAATGGATCTGAAAGGTAGAATTTGGTCACTATTTTGATTGAAAAACCAAAACAACGAGACCGACATCAGTTAGGTAACTGATTCTGGTATAGGAGGGTAATCGATGTTGGTCGATGAACCGATGTCGGTTACTATGGAAAATTGAAATATTGGAAAAATTGACGATAAACGGTGAATATCATGTGAAACTAGGTTCTGAAGGTGATTTCAAAGACCTAGAAATGTAGTGGAGTGACAGAGGAAGTCACAATAAGTGATGGAAGTGATTTGAACACTATTTTAGTTAAGTGGCCAAAATAGAACTAAAAATGGTTAGTAAACCAATGGCGGTATGATGAATTAACCGATGGTGGTTGTTGGACTGATACCGGCTACTGTGAATGAATAACAGATTAAAATATAGAGATGAAAAGGTATGAATGAAAAGGATCTGAACTCTGTAGGTGAGAAAAAAACACATAAAAGATGATAAGGTGACTAAAACAAGTCACAGAAAGAACATAAATGTATATTGAATGTTAGTTTGGCAAGAATGACCAAAAAAGAAAAAAATCAATGGAGGTCATCAACCGATGGAGGTATGATGATGTAATCAATGACAGGTTGCTAGACCAATACCAGTTACTGTGAAATATGTGAAGAGATGGAAAAAGTGAATTTTGGTAATTTAGATCAAATAAAAGGATAACCCAAAATTTTGAGTATAACAATAATAGATCCTAACACACTTAGAAACAATCAGAAATATAACAACTATGATTGTGGAGTGTGTAGGGAGAGAAAAATGGAGAAATACAAACACACACCTTAAAACACAAATCAAGAAAAATCTAACAAACATGAAATCCTATGTTGTAGATTTTATGTTGTGGCTTATGCCATTTAGGAATGACTTGTGAATAGAATAGAATTTTTAGTTAACGAAGGTGCCCTACGGAAATTGACAACTATGGTTGGTTTCAAGTAAATTTTGGCTTGGGGTCCCCAATATATACTTCATAGTACACGAGGCCCTACTCTGATAAGATGACTGACCAGAACACCAACTATGGCTCTTCCACTAATCTGATTATTAGTTGTTAACGGTAAATGTTGGGAGGGAAGATGTTTAAGCAGTGAGTTATTTGTTTCAGTGATTTGGTTTAGGAGTGTGTGCACAAAGTGAACTATGATTCAATTTTTCAACCATTATCTGGTCATGACTTCTAGCATATAGGTTGCCCACAATTTAAATGAGCTACAATGCAACATACAATGATGAAATGCAACAAATTTTAGAACCCAAATTGACAATTAAATTCGATGTGGAAAATGATGAATAGGTCAAAGAGTATGTCTTTCACTACTATGCAAATGCAAGAAGAAAAGAAATGATTTTTTTTAAGCACCAAATTACAAATGTCACTTTAGATCAATTAGAAGAAGAGAATGTTCACCAGGGAGAAAGATTTAATGTGTACTTTTTCAAAAAAAAATAGACACACAATATTTCCTATAAGAAGAAAATGCAAAATAACCCAAATGGGTTCCCACCGGGCATGCCGAAATGTTTCAGCAATAAGTTTTACACTTTTTAGGATGAAAAAGATAGAGGGTAAATGGTTGAGGAATACCTGTGGAGTGAAGGGGGAAGGTAGAATGCGTGCGTTGTTGACGTTATCCAAGATAACTGTAGAGAAATCCTTTTTGTTTGAGGACTACCTATAAATGTAAAGCAAGACCACAAAAGAGTATTAAATAGCATATGACAATGGACTACCTAGTGTATGCTAGATCCAGGAAGCATGGTGCTTCCTAGAAAGGTTGTCAATCCTCTGTTTAGTAATAATTTAATGTAAACACAAAACTGAAATAAATAGGTCCTATTGCAATGTAACTATTTAGTTTTCTCATACAAACAATAAACTAGATTTATGCTAAATATCAAAAATAACACTAAATCTAATTAGAACCGGGGTTTGTTCAGGTCAGGAAGGTCTGTCAGGGGTGTGGTAAGGGTCTGAGGTTAGTGGGTTGAGGTCTGGGCTAGTTTTAGATAATGGAAGGCTTGCTAGTTTGAGAATATAAAATAACACAGAGACCGGTATCGGTAGGGTAACCGATGCCAGTATAGGAGAGGAACCGATGGTGGTTAGCTAACTGACATTAGTAGGGGAAATAGGTAGTAAACTATTAAAAATGGGTTTTTAGGCTCTCTGTGATTGTACAAGGAGTGAGGGTAGTGTGGTTTGGATTGTAATATGGCTGAGAAGACTCAGGAATATTGAGAAGGAGGTTAAGAAAGGTGGTAAGGCTTGGGATGGCTGAATAGTAGGTTGGTGGGGAGAAGGTGATATGTAGGTAATGGAAGAAATGAAATATT